>BSBM01000694.1:5480000-6680000 GCA_027924585.1 Larix kaempferi | reverse complement strand
CGATTACTACAGCTCTCATATAACCCATTAACACAGAACTATCGATTTGCAATAAAAATATAGACTAAAAACTGCAACTCTGAAAGTAGTAGCAGGAAAAACCTAACGAATGAGAAAATTGGTAAGAAATATCCTAAAGCCTCCATGGCAAGGTTAATTTGTAACATAATACCTTTTTGGCGTTAATGGAGGGTAATCTAGAAAAATCAAAGGGAAAGCACGGACATGCGAAGGGGATTGAAGTATCATGTACCTGGAAAAATCCATCCTGCTCACATGCAAGTCTGATTTCTTCTACTACCCTTGTTCTGCTAGGGCCATCCAGGTTCTGCAGGTCCACCACTGGAATGCTCTGAGAGTAAGAGACCTCAGACAACCGGGGGCGTTCATTTCGAGGCAAGATATATTTATCCTGCACTTGAAGATGGTTTGTTCCGTTGGACATGAGCTTTTCAACGCCATTGGCCTCATGGCTCTGGGCATCTTCCATCGCAGACGGATATTTCTCTCGTTTGTATTTAGATTTGAGAATGACAGTGCCTAGTAATATGCAAAATTAAGTTTTGCACACGAGAAATAGTAAATAGGATTATGGCTCAGAAAGTCATGTGATAAAGATTCTTTTCATTGAAGCATTTTACAATTTTTAATACATTGATTAGTAAGTGGCACGGCTGTCAAGGCCATGTAGAGTAGTGTGTGACACATGAAAAAAATAACGTGTTTGAATGCAGGTTTCCGACAAAGTGGAACCCTTTCCCACATGGGCTGGCAAGCATTTGTGAGGTGAGCACTGTTCATCCCGGGCCCCGGGTAGAGCTTTAAATGTTGCGTTGTTGGATTTGAACCAATTTAGATCCAATCACTTACACTGATCAAGGATCATATTATATCTTCTAGCTTAATTTATTTAAGACGGTATATAAAAAATTTAATATGAAATTATTTACCTTAGATAATTAAACGAAAGGTAGTTTTCCATTTTTGTGTGTTGCCTTCTATTTGTTATACCTCAAATCATCACTTTGGAATTGTCTTCATGTTTTATCACCATGTAGACCCTAGATGTTACACCTTCTAGCAAGTATTGAGACTCATTGCCACGTCGGTACCTTCCTTAACCTTATCTAGGAAGCAAATCCAACATCTCATGGTCGAAGGCCACCTCACATAGCCCAAGATTACCCATATTTTCATGCCCTGCCATTAGGGCAAGATGTGAAATTACTAGATTTTCGCACTCACATCATCACGCTATGCTTAGTGTTGGGGGCGCGCAAATTCCCTCAAGCACCTTATCCCTTGAAGAGTGGATCTTGGATTCGACGAGAAATTGTTGGGGTGGATATTCCTCTTGAATCTCATCTCCTTCTTCTTTCTAGTGGACTCGCCAATTTCTGTATCAGTAAATCCATCCCATAGATGGTAAAATATACTCAAAGATTAAATCAAGTTTCTACAAGTTCAATCTAAGACATAATTAAAACAATACGTAATCTATTCTCGTAGATTTAACACATTACAAAACTTCAAAACATTAAGGGAGAAAGTGACGAGTCTCATCTCAAATCCGTTGGTTGTCCTTGCTCCAACTTCAAGTTGATCTCCAAGGTTTGAACTTGTTTGAGAAAAACAATAAATAGTACTTCCAAACACAAGATTGTAAAGGTTAAGATCTAATTTGTATAAAATATGTTATACATCCACATATATGAGAAACATAAATAGGAGAATAGGCCAAGTTCTATTAATGAGAGCTCAAGAAGATCAAAATATAGTTACCCTTGATGCCCAAGCAATAAATCCCTCCTTCAAGCTCCTTCTCTTGCAATTTTTGTATCAGTAAATCCATCCCACGGATGGTTAAAACTACTCAAAGATTAAATAAAGTTCCTACAAGTTCAATCTAAGACATAATTAAAACAAATGGTAATCTATCTCCTAGATTTAACACATTACAAAACTTCAAAACGTTAAGAAGGGAGAAAGTGATGAGACTCACCTCAAATCCATTGGTTGTCCTTGCTCCAGCTTCAACTTGATCTCCAAGGTTTGAACCTGTTTGAGAAAAACAAGAAATAGTACTTCCAACACAAGATTGTAAAGGTTAAGATCTAATTTTTATAAAATATGTTATGCATCCACATATATGAGAAACATACATAGGAGAATAGGCCAAGTTCTATTAATAAGAGCTCAAGAAGATCAAAATATAGTTACCCTTGATGCCCAAGCAATAACTCCCTACTCCAAGCTCCTTCTCTTGCAATTTCTATATCAGTAAATCCGTCCCACGGATGGTTAAATCTACTCAAAGATTAAATCAAGTTCCTACAAGTTCAATCTAAGACAGAATTAAAACAAATGGTAATCTACTATCCTAGATTTAACACATTACGTAAATTTAGAACGTTAAGAAGGGAGAAAGTGATGAGACTCACCTCAAATCCATTGGTTTTCCTTGCTCCAGCTTCAACTTGATCTCCAAGATTTGAACCTGTTTGAGCAAAATAAGAAATAGTACTTCCAAACACAAGATTGTAATGGTTAAGATCTAATTTGTATAAAATATGTTATGCATCCACATATCTGAGAAACATACATAGGAGAATTGGCCAAGTTCTATTAATGAGAGCTCAAGAAGATCAAAATATAGTTACCCTTGATGCCCAAGAAATAACTCCCTTCTCCAAGCTCCTTCTATTGCTATCTCTGCAAATCCTTTAAGACCATAAGTTTGATGCCTCCAAGTTCCTCCTCCTAGCTTATGGATGGATTCCTTCTTATAGCATTTGGGAGACCAACCACTAGGAGATAATAATGGATCTAAGGGAGTAGAAGGTGGATCAAGTAGGTGACTCACTGCAAGGAAGAAGGAGGAGATGAGATTCGAGAGGAATCTCCATCCCAACAATTTCTCTTCGAATCCACGATCCACTCTTCAATGGATAAGGTGGTTGAGGGAATTTTCGTGCCCCCAACACTAAGCATAGCGCGATGATGTTGTAATTTCCGCACCCCTACGGGTATGCAGAGCGCGAAAATCTAGTAATTTCGCATCTTGCCTTGTTGGCAAGGCGCGGAAATATGGGTAATCTTGGGCTATGTGAGGTGGCCTTCGACCATGATATGTTGGATTTGCTTCCTAGATAAGGCTAGGGAAGGTACCAACCTGGAAATGAGTCTCAATACTTGCAAGGAGGTGTAACATCTAGGTTCTGCATGTTGATAAAACATGAAGACCTAGAATAGTGCTCAAAGTGATGATTTGAGGTATAACATATGCCTCCTAAAGTGTGAGGTCAGAAGAACATGATGGCCGAAACACTTTACCAATAAGTTTTGTAGAGACATCAATGAGGAGGGTGGAGAGGGACTGCAAGGAACAAGACAAACATCAACCAGATGTCAAACAAGGCCGAGGCGGGCATACCCATGCTCGGAACCACAAACTCAAAGCATGGTTGTTGACCAATACACTGCAGATCCATGATAGTGTCGACTCAACAATGACTGTAGATAAATCATGGCTACTAGACTACAAGCGTAGATCCATGATATAATAAGGACACAGACACAACCAATACAAAAGTGGATCTGTGTGACAGTACATAGATGCGGTCACCAACATGATGTCTATGTGATGACCTACTCAAATATCGCCAGCACAGCCTGGATGTCAAAATAAAGATCAGAACTATCCAGCATCTTCTACTCGATCCCGAAGCGATACGAATCTAAGCATGTGATTACAAGGTGTCGGAGTCGAACATGGAAGAGACTACTTGATTACCGGCTAATGATGTAGACCGTTAACAAGTACGAGGGTAATCACCAATGATGACAATGATCCCCAAGGTATCTCTAGTACAACCCTATGAATGTGAATAAATATTTTCAGAGTCAAACATTCGAGGGATTATTCAATTACAAGTCACTAATGAAAACCTGTTGTTGAATACGAGGAAACCTTCCATTGAGGAATGCAGGTACCAAGGTACTACTGTTGGTTCCTAAGCCTAATTCCTAGATGATGAGTTGACGTCAACAGGAACAGACTCGTCGAAGGAGGGTCATACTGAATCCCACATCATTGACAAGAAGCTGGTATAGGAAAGAGATGTGGAGCAATGAACCATATGAGCATGGACTGACACAAAAGATAAAGGTGGACAATGTTGTAGACAATTGACTCAAGTTAACGGTGATCCTTTGAACATATAATGACATGAGATGTGACTTGGCAGCAAGGATTTTACAGCAGAAATGACCACAAGGTGAGCTGACTCAGTAATGAAGATATTTAAGTAAGAGATGACTCATGACTGTAGTGTAGACTGAATACCCCAAGAGGACAAGGTGCATATGCATGTCGTATTCAAAGGTAACGAATTGTAAGCTGCCAAAGAATATACTTGGATTATTCCCCCATTTTCCCCATCATAGTTGACGAGTACCCCTTTGTTTTTTAACGAGTTCAAGGAGGATAACAGATGCTCGATATAGCCCACTTTAAAAGTGAGTCCAACCTTGTATATTTCATGAACCCAAGGAAGGAGAGGTTCAACTCCATATGGATTCTTCGATGTTTAATTTTGCGAGTCCAAAGAAGGAAAACTCGATGGTTTTCATGTTTAGAGAGTCTGAAAAATCCTAAAGAAGAGTCTGAAGGTTGACTTTTTCGTAAAAATAAGTTCTTGGACCCGAAAAAGTATAAAATAATATCCAGAAGAACTCTCTTAGTCATAACTGACTAAGGTATACCTTTCTCATAAATAGTCTAAACGGTCCGAAAAAGGGATAACCTACCACCGAATAGACGACCTTTCGAATACTTTTACAAGTGTGAAAGAGACAAGTGCACTTGGCAGTATTTTCTTAGCAAGGGAGTCCGAAAAGAGCTTAAAGAGAACTCCAAGGGTCCGTTTTAGTGAGTTAATTGTCTTAGTCCAAAAAAGGAATAAATAATACTAAGACGATACTTTCCTCATCATTTTACGAGCACAAGTGAAGTTGACTAAGCTCAACACTGTTTTACTTAGGTTTTGCAAGCGCAAATCTAGTGTAAAACGCGCTTGGAATCTTTTTCATAGTTCAGATCTAGAGCATGAAAGAGAGAAAGTAAGCTCAAAGAAGGTCAAATAAATAACACCACTAGTGTGAATAGCTTGAATGAACCTATCAAAAGTGGTAAAAAACCCTAGAAAAAGCCATTAGGACATAATAAATGAAGAATAAACTCCAAACAAAGGTTTTTTAATGCAAATATAGGTAAAAATTACTAAATGGGATATATAAAAGAAGGTAAGATAGAATTTTACCCATTGTAACTTGGCCATTTTCACCTTGGTTGAGGGAAAAACTTCAAGTGCAGATATTGGCAGATTCGGGGCGCCATTCCACCATTTGAAGAAGGTAAGTTCTCTCATCCTCCTCTTTCTTTTCATACCTTAAGTTTCTTTTTTCATGCCATTTTGGGGATTTGAAAGGGCCTTAGGGCACCAAAGTTTGCGCCCTGAAATTTTCGTGCCCTCCCTATGTCGAGAGGTGCAAAAATTTCAGGAATTTCGCATGGTGGGCGGTGTCAGGGGCACAAAAATTATCAGTTTTTGCGTCCCTTGCACTGCTCAGGATGCAAAAATACGCAGACTTGGAAAAAATAAAACTTATCTCTCCCTCTTTAACACAAAAATTGGTTTTCATCTTTGGACTGAAGTCTCCCTTGATGATTTGCAGGAGATCCCAAGTGGTTAGAGAAAAGAAGGTGGACTGGAAAGAAAGAGAGCACAAAGGGGATGAAAGGGCCTCTCTTGATGATGATACCACACTAGCTGCGCTAAGAGAATGTGGTTTAATAAAAAAATTCGAAACAAGGGGTATCCGGAAGCAAGGAACACTACTGAATCACATCATACAGATGTGGGATGTCGATATACAAGCATTTCGCGTAGGGGAGAACATCCTAGAAATTGTGTCGAAAGACATTTACTTCTTGACCGGGTCTCTCCAAGAGAGGGGAACGAGTCAATTTATTAGGGCATCGTGAATTTGCAGAGACAATAGATACCTATATCGCCCAATATTGGAGACAGGGGTCCGGCAAGAAAAGAGGGAAGGTGCTCATCGTCGATGTGTTAGATCTTCCTCTGCGGACGGTTTTGTACAACATTACTGGAGTAGAAGGGAGTGTGGGGGATCACCATGCCACCAAATCACATATGACTTATGTTGTGGAGTGCATGGAGCCCAAGCTCTTCAACTGGTGCGAAGGGGTCTTGACTAACATCAAAGATCAGGTAACTAAATGCAGTAATGAGACCATCCACCAGTTCAGATATGGGGGTATCTTAGTCACCTTCTTCTTGGAGAGGGTGCCGCTACTACATCCTCAGATAGAGAGGCCTATCCATCCTACATCCGATCCACGGATGGGGAGGTGGAGTGACTATGCTGGGCGACTTGGTGGGCCGCAAGTCCTAGCTTTTGGTGAGGACTTCTTTTCTTGGATCGAGGAACAGATAGTGATGATAGAAGACTATCCCTATGCTGGGGTAGATTTCCGTGGAGACATCGATTTGGCGTTACCTAAAGATGAGGATTGGGATGAGTCAGGTATGTGATCCTCAAAAGTGTGTTTTTGGAATTTTTAAAATTATATATGTATATATATATATATTGTTGTTTTTTAATGCGTGAAAAGATCTAACTTGTATACATGTGTTGCTGCAGATTGCGTATCGAGGAGGCCAGCGGGATCTTCACCATTGCATCGACGAGGGGATTAACCTCGAGCTGAGGAGGAGGAGGAGGAATGGGGATTCCGTGACATAGATAGAATCTAGAGGGGTTGACAATGGGTGTCCCTCCTATGAGGATGCCTGAGATACCCTACCATCTCCAGAGGCACACTGTAGGCGTGCCGAAGTGCATTGCAAAACTGCTCCGCCGTGTGGCCAGGGAAGTGGTGTGTTACCATGAGAACCGTGCACATTGCGATTGGGATTTGGCTATTAGTTTTTTTTCTAGTGGCATGTGCAAGATATGTAGGCCAGAGTGCCAATTTTGTATGGGACATGATCCCAATTTTTGTCTTTGGATGCATCATACTGTTGTATTTGGTAAAGAACACTTTTTACATGATATATATTTATATATATATGGATCTATCTCTACTGATTATCTCAGATTACTTGTATGCTATATTTTTTACATGTGTTTCTATAATGTATTGATCATGTGTGGGATAGATGCCAATCCAACATATAGTTAGCTAATGAGTGAGCCACCATGTTGAATTCCCTTGGTATATGTTGATATAAAATGTAATCAAATGATCGTTCAAGGAGGTGTACCCTTTTTTTAAAATGAAGTAGCGTAGGATCACCAATGGTGTAGACGTGATTCAACTAAGATACCACAAGTTGAGAGTCCAGGTAGACTAAAAGGTGTGGATTCCGAGAGAATAAACTTCAATTAGGAGTCCAATGACCGCATGATACTCCGCAATGTTATTTGTTGCAAGGCCTAAGCAGATGCCACCCGAGGATATCAAATCGCCGCCATAGGAATACAATACCCATGCCGCAGAAGCAAGGTTTAGATTATGTCAACTAGCACCATCCGTGAATCCATAGTACGTCGACATCTGCGCATAAAAGCACAAGTCGAGATAAATGATTGTGTATGAGATAGAATCCTAACACACAAAAATGAACCAAAACCATACTAAATACATTATATACAAAGTGTTTCACATAGGATAAACCTTCACATAGAATCTATTTAGGTAAATCCCATTACAGGGCTCACCCAAAGATATACCATCACAATCTATGAGCTCGTAAGCTCCCTTCTCCAACACGCGTTTAACAACGTAGAGACTGTACCACATGGATTCTAATTTTCCTTTACCTAGCTTATCGTGCATTTGAACGTAGGTTAAGATTAAGTCCCCTTCATTGAAAACTTGAGGTTGAATGGATTTTTCATACTGAGCCTTAACGCGATTTCTATGAGCTTCATTGGCAAGTGCAGCGTGTCGGCGAGTTTAATCTAGCTTGGCTAGGTATGGGAATTGTTCTTCCCCAGTGGTTGTGTTGGGTAAGAGTTCTATGGCTAACTTGAGGGATGGTATCTCACATTCAATTGGTTTCCAGGCCATACACCAGTTGGAATCGTGTAAACCCGGTTGCATTTTTAATAGATGTCTTTTAGGCCCAAAGGGATGAGAATAAAGCTAAGTGCCATTTTGATTTTTGGGTACCCACCGTGCGTTGGATCATTCGTTTCAAGATTTTATTAATGGCCTCTACTTGACTGTTTTCCTGGGGGTAGTAAGGGGTTGAGTTTTCATGATGAAAACCCAATTTGGAGCTTAAACCACTTATACTATGAAACACGAACTTTATACTATGAGCGAGAAATCTAGCCATGAAAACGATGATTTTTGCAAAAAAAACACCAAAAACACCCCCCAAATAGAAAAGTGTTGATACTAGTATACACGTAAAAAATAGAGTCATGGCCTAAACATCCCATACTATTGTTTACAATAACTTTAAAATCAACCCCTAAATTGGAAAATGTTTTTTCCTTCAAGAGAAAATTACAACTTTTTTGAAACTTGCATATTAAACAAAAAACAATTCATAAATAATTTCACCACTCTAAGCATATAAAAACTATATAATAAACAAATTATAATAAAAACTATATAATAAAAAAATTATTAAATAAAAAATTAAACCTAAACTATATAATAATTTTTTTTTAAAATTAAACCTACCTCTAACCCCCCTAAACTATATAATAAAAAAATTAAAAAAAAAACTACCCAACTAGCCCCTAAACCTATATAATAAAATAAAAACTATATAAACACTATTATAACCATATAAAAACTATATAATAAAACAATTATAATACAAACTATATAATAAAAAAATTAAACCTAAACTATAAAATTAAAAAAATAAATAAATAAACCTACACCTAAACCCCCCCCTAAACTATATAATAAAAAAAAAAAAAAACTACCCTCCTCCCGCCCCTTCCCTTCCCCCTCCTTTGGCCACCCCTCCCTTCCTCCTCCTCCCGCGGCTCCCTTCCCCCTCCTCCTCCTCCCTTCTCCCTCTTTTCCCTCCTCCCTGCCCTCCCTTACTCCTTCTCCCGCGACCTCTCCCTTCCCCCTTCTCCCTCTTCCCCCTCCTCCCATGGCCCCCTTCCCCCCTCCCACAACCCCCTTCCCCCTCCTCCTCCTCCGCCCTCTCCCTCATCCCCCTTCGCCCTTGTCCACACTCCTCTTCCCGTAGAGATACACTTAGTTGGGTGCCAAAGGGCCACCCCTCATGGGCAGCGCAATGTTGGGCATTGCGCCACCTGTGAGGGGCATCCCTTTGGCGCCCAACTAAGCGAAGAGCTCCGTGGGGAGAGGAGTGCGGATAAGGGAGGAGGGAGAAGAGAGGAGGAGGATGGGGAGGAGGGGGGAGGGGGCCACGGGAGGAGGGGGAGTAGGAAGGGGGCCGTGGGAGGAGGGGGAGGAGGGCGAGGAGGGGGAAGGGGGCCACGGGAGGCGGAGGAAGGGAGGGGTGGCGAGAGGAGGAGGAAGGGAGGGCATGGAGGAGGGGGAAGGGAAGGGGGCGCGAGGAGGAGGGGGAAGGGAGGGGGCGAGAGGGGGTGAATGGTTAGGGGGTAGTTTAGGAGTAGTTTAATTTTTTTTAATAATATATAGTTTAGGGGTAGTTTAATTTTAAATTTTAATTTTTTTTTATTGTATAGTGTAGGGGTAGGTTTAAATGTTCTTTTTTTAAATTTTTTTAATATATGGTATAGTTTTTAGCGGTAGTTTAATTTTTTTTTAATAATATATAATTTAGGGGTAGTTTAATTTTAAATTTTAAATTTTTTTATTGTATAGTTTAGGGGTAGGTTTAAATGTTATTTTTAATTTTTTTTTAATATATGGTATAGTTTTTAGGGGTAGTTTAATTTTTTTTTAATAATATATAGTTTAGGTGTAGTTTAAGTTTTAATTTTAAATTTTTTTATTATATAGTTTAGGGGTAGGTTTAAATGTTTTTTTTTTTAATAAATGGTTTAGTTTTTCTTTAATTTATGTGAATTGTCACTTTTCAGAAAGAAATATGAAATAGTATCCTTTTTATATAAAAAAAATCTCTCAAAATTCATTGAAAATAATTTTAAATGTCTTTATTTTCTGGAATTTTTTACAATTTTCTCAATAAAACTGTCTTATTTTGAACATAAAAATGTCTTGTTTTATAGAAAAAATTGCAAAATGTGTATGTTTTTCATTATAAATTGCTTATAAAAGTATGCTATTTTGTTAAATTTCTAAAAACACACTTGAAAATAGAAATTAAAAAAAATTTACGACAAAGAAAATTCAAAGGCCCCCAAAAATGCCTCAAAATGAAAATGTGTGATACTGGTATCAACCCTTTTTGAAACAGAGGTAAAAATAGCTACTAAAATTAGGAGAGAGAAAAACGAGAACTATGTCGAGTTCTCGTTTCATATTATAAGTGGTTCTTAGTTCATCGATCATATGATTCTTAAAGTGGGAACCATGATCGGTCACGATGGCCTGCGGGACTCCGAACCTAGCTATGATGTGATTGAATATGAATAATGTTGCTGTATTTATGTATTATGCGTATGTAGGCATGGCTTCAGCCCATTTGGTGAAATAGTCCATAGCAACGATGACGTAACTGTTCCCCCAGGCTGAAGTGGGATTACAGTGCATAAAATAAATGCCCCATTTTGCAAAAGGGCCGACGACAATGACAGGATGCAGTGGAGCTAGGTGTGAGTGCTTCTTGGAATGGAAGAATTGACAGGGAGGGCACTTCTTAACTACTTCAACACAATATTTGAAGATTGAGGACCAGAAGTAACCTACATGTAAGATTTTCTGGGCTATAGCCATCCCAGAAAGATGAACACCACAAGCTCCAGAGTGGCATTCATTAAGAACATGTTCGGATTCTTCAAGAGTTATACAACGACGTAACACATAATCAACACCATGACGATACAAATTATCGCTAACGATAAGGTAGTATTTAGCATGGTGTCTAATGTGACGACATTCATCACGGTTGAGATCGGGTTAAAAACATTGGGTTTGGAGATATAAAATATTGTCTCCATACTAGGGATCAGTTGTGCCAATGAGGAACAAAGATTCATCTGGAAGAAAATATATGGGCTCGGATTGCTCATTGACACAGGAAAATGCACAAATAAGCTCAACAAAAACCAAGGATTTTTTGGATTTCGCTTTGGAAAACTCCAAATCGAATTCCTGGAGAACTCCAATCCAAAGGGAATATTTCCCCCCTAGAACATGACGTGTTAGGATATAGTACATTGGATTGAAATTAGCAATGATGGTGGTTTTGCGGAGTAAAATGTAGTGTCAAAATATCTGGACTGCAAAGACTAGGACCAGAGCCAGTTTCTCCACATGCAAGTAACATGTCTCAGAGTCAAGGAGACTCTTGCTGAGATAGTAAACCACATGTTCCTGACCACTGTTGTCTTCCTGTACGAGCACCATGCCAATGGTGGTCGTAGAGGCAACGAGATATAGAATGTAGTCCCGTGTATAATTGGGGGTTGTGTCACGGGAGCCTTAGTAAGGGCCTTTTTTAAATTGTCAAAATAACATTGGGATTCGTCGTCCCAAATGAAAGGAATATATTTTTTAAGAAGCCTCATGTAGCCCTTAGTAATCTCGGAAAAATTGCAGACAAAGTGGCGTAAAAATTTTGCATGCCCTTGCAAACTTTGGAGCTCTGGAATGTTGGATGGGGACGGTAAGGCCAAAATATCCTCCACTTTCGATGGGGCTAGGAGAATGCCATCCTTAGAGATTATGAATCCTAGCAATCAACCGGATTCAACGCAAAATAAACATTTATGTTGATTCAAGCAGATGTTATAGTGGCGGCATCATGAGAATATGTCACTCAGATGATATGGATGGTCCTCTCGTGTATCAGAGTGAGCAGGTAGGACATCTAGATAGGGCTCCACAACATGATTGATATCATGAAATGCATATTACATAGCCCGTTGAAAATTAGCCCTGACGTTCTTGAGACCAAAGGGTAATTTGTGGTATGCAAAGGTCCCCCATGGGAAAATGAAGGAAGTTTTGTGCTGGTCAAATGGGAGTATCTCAATCTGATTGTAGCCAAGGAAGCCATCCATAAATGAGAATATGATGCTCCCGACATAGTTATCGATAATCTGGTCGATAAAGGGAGTTGGATAGTTGTCTTTTGGATAGGCTTTTTTCAAATCCCTATAGTCGATGAAAACCCTAATCATGCCCTGCTTCTTAGCTGAGGGACGATGTTGGAAACCCAATCCATTAATGGGATAGGATAAATGAAACTAGCACAAAGAAGTTTTTCAACTTCAACTTTAATGGTTGTCATTTTGCGGGGATGGACAGGTTGGAGTTTCTGCCGAACGAGTCGACCACTAGGATAGACTTGAATTTCATGAACCACTATAGAGGGATCTATCCCTGGCATTTCTTCATAGCTCCAAGCAAAAACATCGCAGAACTCCTTAAATAAGGCAGTATATAATTCCACCTCAGTAGGTGTACAGGTTTTTCTTAAGTGGATGTGTTCCATGATACCATGCTTCAAGGAGGTGTTGATTGGTATTATTTCCATGATGTTTGCTAGATTTACTTCAGAGAACACATCGTGTGTCGGGGTGGAAATCTTAGCGAAATTTTTTTGGTGAAACGATGGATTTTATATCAGGTTCTATGGCATGGATTGTAGGGAAGGATGGCGATGATGATGATCTTCCAATGGTGGTTCATCAATGCTCATGATCTCCATAATAGACTCGTTGGAAGGAAAATTCTATGAGAGAGAGTCAGTAAAGAGCAATGATGAATTGATCCAGGGTTGGCGAGGTGCCATCGTATGGTGGTCAACAATATCGATCCAATCAGAAGTGGATTGAATCGCGTGGTAAGTTGCTTGGTTATGGTTCAGAGGTATGTAAGTGACGAGGGTTTCACACTCAGGGGGACTCGGTATCAGCCACAAATCGTTAGGTTCGTAGGATTGGAGAGTACTCAACAATATCATATTGATCGAGAAAATTGGGGGTGGAAGTTCTGAGAATACGCCAATAATAGAAGAATATTCAAAATACCAACACCAATGTCTGCAAAATGACACTAGGATTGTGCCAACAGCAGGACGTTGTTGGTGGTGTTTTGATGGATATCCAGAGTACAAAAGTCTAATTGATCTATGGTGACAATCTTTCCTTGGTGAGGGAATTGCACTAAATGAAAAACATAAGATGCTACAATGGTCATGGCGTAAAACCAATTGCAACCAAGTAATATGTTGTAATCTAATGGAGCATCCACAATTTCTACATGAATAGATATAGTCTTTCTCCCTAGTTCTACAGTGAGTGAGGGGATCAGTCCATAAGGCTGGAAACCGTTGCCATCAAATGCTTTTAGAGTGGTAGGATACTGGGTTACCTCTGGAGATCCTATAGCTCTCCAGTAGGCCAAAGACATAATGGAAGTGGAGGCACCTTCATCTAGGACGGTACGATGGATGTTGTTTCCACAAATCCTATTATGAATCTGAAATGCCTATTGATGAGAAAGCCTTGGCTTAAATTATTCTAAGTTGAACATAATCGTATTGGAAGAATCCGGGTCAATGACTCCAAGTGCTGATAACAAGGTTGTAATAAGGTTCTACGCTAACTAGGGCAGTGTTGTAGAACTTCGAGAGTAGACATGGCACAAGGTGCTTGAGCTAAGTCCTTAACAATGTTGTAATGCTGGGCAGCTTGTGCACTTGGATTAAATGTCTCCTTTCGAATGGTGGCCTTTGGTGGGCGGAACACGATATCAGTGATAGGTCTTTAAATATGAAGATGACCATTGGAAGGAAGATTAGAAGGAGGATCTTCAACGAGAGATTTTACTTTTGAAGTCTCCTTCTTGATTGAACTTGGAATAGAGTCAAACGTATTTGAACGAGTGGATGTATGAACAATCTCGTTACTCATCATAAGAATATCACGATTTCAGGATGTTCCTGGTTTAGAAGAATCGTTTTGGTTTCCCCCTCATGGGGGTTCATGTGTGACCATATGTTGTTGTTGATGTGGGAAAGGGTCGGTTAAAAATGCTGGGTGGGAAGAGCCTTTTACAAATTTGTTGACTTCTTCTTTGTAAGGGAAGTCTTTCGTGTAATGGTCTTCCTGACAGATGAGGCAAGGAAACTTCGCTTTCCATTTAGGTTTATTGTCAGCATTGGTTTGCTGTGGTTTGGGGTTATCCCGCTGAGGAGAATATTTCTTGGATTTTACTTTGTTATTCTTCTTTTTCCCTCTGGATTGTTGTGATGAATATTAGACTACATTCACCTCTGAGTTCTAAGCAGGGGAACTGTTGATTTTGGATGTAGCCTTAGTTTGGGGTGGAGCAACAACGGTTTGTTTTCCAATCAACGTGGTTACAGGTTGGGCCTTGAAAAAACCAACTACACCATCAATAGGAGGTTCAATAGAGGGCTTAGATGGAGCACTGGTAGGGCGGGGGGCATGTGGAATTAGTTCATATAAAGTGACGGATTGGGAATAAACCAAATCCAGGTACTAGGCACGAGCGATTACTTGTTCTTCCGTAACAGCCCCTCCCATTGCAACATCCCTAGCAATAGGGGGCAGTAATGACTTGGTGAACCAATCAACCAATAATTGGTCTGGAATAGGGGGCTTAATTAATCTTCAACGTATCCACCACTCATGAATGGCCATGTCCCCTCCCACGGACCCAATTCGACAAAGGGAACATGATACCAATCTATGGGGCTTTTCGTAAAATTCAGCCCGATTCATTAGATTCATAAAAACAAATGTGTGCAGATGCGAATCAAGCAACATGCACAGCGGAATAAAGACATCATCCACACACATTTCATACACATACAACATATCAAAACAATCATCAAATTAAAACATTGCAGAATTAAATACACATAAGAATATACTCATCTTCATTGTGCAATTGTCCCAAGCAACTAGCTATGTCGCTGCAACGTTCCACCCAACCATGGGTCTCTACCCAGCCTGTGTTCTTTCAGCACTCAGATACCACCCCTGAGTTGGGCATGATTTCTACAAGGAAAAGGGTACATTCAAGCTCATACCCAGCCAAAAAACCATTTCAGCTAAGCCAATCCAGTCCACAGCTAGATTTATCAGGCTAGATCTGAACCCTCTTCATTTCTAGATGCTTGCACTCAAGCTCAAGCCAAAGTAATAGATACCTATAACCCATACCCCAACATACTATTTTCTCACACAACAAGCAAAAACATTGGGCATGGATACACATTTTAAACAATGGGATTTACAAATAGGATGGCCATGGGTTTTCCCCAAATCGTGGGCACACCAAAATGGACTGTGGAAAGGGGAATTCGACCACAGGGAGAAAAACTGAGTTCTCCCACATGTTATGAGCATTTCAAATAGCCCAAACGCCCCCCATGAAACCCCAATTCGAGCTCCCTTCTTCCCAACAGTTTTGCAACACCAAAAACGCCCTCTTCCCAGCTAAAAACAAGGAAACACAGGAAAAACGTGGAGGGAAAACACCCAGCCAGCTCCAAAAATGCGAGAGAGACAAAACTGGTTGATGGGTAATGGCTTGGGGAGCAATTCATGGCTCTTTCTTACCCAAGAAGAAAAAACACGTTTTTCCATGCATGGTGGCTTGCCCATACTCGAATTTGGATAGCCATACCTCCCATTCCCCAAGGCATTAACTACCTCAACCAACTCTTGGGAGAAATGAATGATTGGGTACAAAAGTCAACATGGGTAGTTGAGGGTTTTATGGGTTCTCTCATTGACACTTGGCTTGACTTGATTGGTCCAAGGGTTTGAATGCTTTCCCTCCCAATTCCTTGTAAAATCATGCCCCCATCTCTTGTTGCATTACATAGCAAGTTGTGGGTATTTTATTAAAATGCATATTTACATGATATTCACAATTCCATTGTGCCTGGCTAGCACGTAAACCATATGCATTAATAAATAAATGGAGGGGCCTTGGCCTTGAGCTCCTCACCACGATTTTATAACAATGTTACATCATTTACATTTTAATGCAATAGGGTCAAAATAGGGACATTACATGAATATGATCAAAGATGTGAGTGGCGGTAGATTGCTGCAACGAAGTTAAGAGGAACGTACCAGTGTCATATCGGATGGGAAGCTGAAAATGTGTCAAGAAATGCATGGCAAGGGAGTTGAAGTCTCTAAAAGAGTGGGGTGGAAGCTCGATATACCATTTTGGTGCCATTCCGGTAACTGTTTGCTGGAAGAGCCTGAGTTGTATGGAGTCGTCCATAAGTGAGTTTCAAGAACACCAGAGATGGAACGTCATGACATGATTTTTTGGGTCTTCCTTGGGTTTCGCATCGAATTTTGGTATATCTGATGGTAGTTTGGCAGGAATGGGCAGCCAATGAGGTTCATGCCAGATGGGATCATTAATCAACCTTGACAAATCGGGTAGATCCAGTGTTTCCAAGAAAGGAAGTTGTCTATTCGGTTGCAAATAAGAGTAACAATGATGGGAGGCAAGGACTCCAATGGGGACATGGACTGAAAATTGTTCCATGTTATGTCCATGCATGTTACTCGTAGGGTACTACTAGAATTTTTGTTGATTGGGGACCAAAGGGTTAACTGGTTGTTGATTAGGAATCATTGGATTGACCAATTGATTCAAAATTGAGTTGTAAATTGGTTGTTGGGGGTGCCGTTGATTGGGATTGAATGGGGTGGATGGTGGAACCCATGTTTGGTTCAAAAATCCTTGGTTAGGGGGATTACCCATACCAAATCCTTGATTGGGGAAGTGACCCATACCAAATCCTTGATTGGGGGGGTTTCCCATACCTTGAGTAGGGGGAGGGGTCTGAAAAGGTGGATCCCAAGGGTTGCTAATTCCTCCCTGATTAAGGGGCGGGTTTTGAGAAGGTGGGATCCATTGGTTGTTTGAGACATTAGGGTAAGGGAATCCAGGGTTTATATTAGGGTTGCGGGGGGTAATAATTGTGATATTGATTAGTTCCTCCCCAGTAGGATTCTGGTTACCCATTGCATATTGTCCCCCAATAGGCAAGACTTGTGGTCCCGATGAAGGTAGTGGGCCTAAGGGAGGAAATTGGTTGTTGGTTCCACCTGGGATACCAACAAAAGGTTGTCCTCCGACAGGGGGTGTTTGTTGCACCCACGAAGTAGATGGTTTTGATGGAGGAGGTTGGTTGCTGGCCCCACTTGGGGCACCAAAAAATGGTTGTACTCCGGAAATAGTATAAATTGTGGCTGAAGATTGGTTTTTAGGTACAATGGGAGTTCTAACAGTAGGAATAGGTGTCCTTCCAACGTAAACATTGGAAGAGGTTGAATGTGTAGATTGGATAGCTACATGACTAGCACCACTCCGTGAAGATGTAGATGCACTAACTCCAGATGATACATGTAACCATGGGAAAATATTGTTTGTCCCCTAACTATAAATATTCCCAAACATTTCATTTGGTAGAATATGAGGGGAAGGTCGAAGAGGAAGTTCTAGTTTCAACTGCATGGGTACTGAAAAAGTGCAGAAATCGTTGAGGGCTTGGCCCAAGGTTGTGTTCCATAGTGAGGATGATGGATCAAAGATATTTTATGTCCCCATTTAATAGGGGAAGGGTTCGGGACCGATCCAATCAGTAGGTACACATTGTCCTATGAATGAACTTCTGTAAGTAGTGTCAGAGGAAGTGGATGGGGGGTTTATGGAAACACAAGAATTGACCACCATAGATGTGGAGGTCACGAGGAACAGGGAGTACGAAGCCATTATTTGTGTAGCTTCACGTCTAAATCTGTGTGTGGCCACTTGTTCGTGAGCTAAACTAACCATTTATGCCCGTATGGAAGCCATGATATCTTGGGCCATAGGAAGGTTGGGAGAAGGCATTTTGGATGATCTATTGCTAGAAGATCCAACTTCGTAGCTATGCATAACCAAGGTGGTAGGTATGATAGACAATATTTCCAACTGTACCATAGGTTTATTGAAATTTGCAGGTAAGTGGAACATGTTGGGATATTATCGCCATCATTTTTTTATATTTGCATGCCTGCATGCATCCAGTCATCATGCATGCATCCAAACATCAGTATGGGAGTCTCCCAGTACCTAGTCCTTATTTTGTAGCCCCTAGGAGCCTGTTTCTGCTCTGTTTTAGCCCTCCTAGCCACCGACGCACCCTTTTTTCATCACTGGAGTACAAGTGCCCCCTCTTCCACCTATTTAGGAGATTCTTTAGTTAGTTCCATGACTAGTGGATCTGTTCCTTGATTTGAGGATTGATTACTAGTTTAGCTGACTGAACCACTTAGATAGACCTCTAGAGAGACTAGATCAGCTATATTGACTACTGACAGCTCCTCATGTGCCCTCATTGGAGTCTCCTTACCTATATTAGTGCCCATGCACTCAGTTAGACTCATTTGACTGACTATTTGACTATTGGGACTACTTCGACTGGTTTGGATGATGTCTCCAATGCTATCGAAGCCACACATTGAGGAGAATTCGAATGAACTTGGTGGAATTCGAATCCATTTGATTGTATTTAGTTATTATTCACTATTCAGAGTGGTAGCTCACAGCTGATGTATGATACAATAGTTTTTGTCATTTCTTGTGTTTGAGTAATTATTGAATCCACATTTCTTCTTCTTCTTTCTGCACTTCTAGAGTGATTTTTAGTGAGCTCTGCTACGACTAAGTGATTCTACTTCTAAAATATCACATGGTATTAGAGCTGATAGTAGCTATTCAAATTGCAGCAGTAGCAGTTGCAACAATTCCTTGAGCAGCTGTCTTTCATTGAGCACTAGAAGCCTCTGGGTTTCCAAAGCAAATCCTGGTGCTATTTCCTTGAATTCACTGGAGCAATCCAGTGAGGTATAGTCAGGTGTGAAGGACCCAGTCACATGTGCTCAGTGTCCTAAGGAAGTGTTCAATTCGAATTGTAGTAGATCTCCATTTCATAATTCTCATTTTTTTTGCAGGACTATCCCCTCTTCAACTTCGAATTCTTCGGTATCATGGATCTCAAGTTGAATTAATTCAACTACTTCAAATGGAAGGAAAATATGGACATATTCTTGAAGTCGAAGAGCCTTTCTAGAGTGGTGAATGGCTTTGCAGTTGAGCCCACTAGTGCAGTAGATAAATCCAAGTACTTAGGCAAGATTGATGAAGCAGTAGGAATGTTGCTACTTATCATTTCTGAAGACCTACTCTTTTATGTTATCGACCTGAAGACTCCAAAGGAGGTTTGGGAAAAGCTCGAATCTCTTCTTGGTCATAAGGATGACTTGAAGGGTCATAATTTAGAAAATGAGCTCATCTCCTTGAGCCCAAGCAGTTTCAAAACTATCATTGAGTTTCTCAATAAATTCAAGAACTTGATTTCACAATTGAAGAGGTATGGGATTGAGAAGGAAGAAAAACAACTCATCCTTTCCATTTTGTCGAAGCTAGTCCATGATTATTCAGCGTTTGTTTCGACCTTCCAGTCAACAAAGTTGTCCATTCCAAGATGGAAGTTCCCTTCACTTGAAGACCTCGTCCAATCCCTCACACTTGAGGAGGAGAATCTAGTGCACATGGGAGTGATAAAAACCAAATTGGATTCATCTCTTGCAGCCACTAAGATGAGAAGAGAAAATGGTAAAGGAAAAACAAAATTGTGATAGGAAGTTGAATGACCAAAAGCAGAAGGAGGCTCCAAACCAAACAGAAGGAGCTTCGAATGCTAGGAAGGAAAAAAAAACTCAAAAGGGAAAATCCAAGTGCAATAGAGGATATCACCCTGAGAGTTCATGTATGAAGAAGACCATAGATCTCATGGCTTCACTTCTTGAGAAAAATAATCTTCCAGTACCTGCATGTGCTAGAAAGAAAGAGAGTGAACCATCTGGATCTGAGAACAAAGAGAGATGTCATGGTCTCAGGGCAGGTGAATCAACACATTTCTCCTTCATCATAGATTATGTAGAAGCAAGACACATGTCTTCCTCCAAGGATCTCTTCATTGGTTTCGAATCCACTATTGGACCATCCATCATGCTGGGGAATGATTCTGAGGTCTCCTATGAGGGGATTGGAAGAATCAAACTTGATCATGGGTACTTCTCATATGTTCTCTATGTCCCTACATTGATTGCAAATATTCTTTCAGTATATCAGATCACTCATACTGGATATCCTAAGGGGTGATCTTCTCTCCAGATGAGCTTGAAATCCAAGACATGGTATCAGGATCTACCATTGCAAAAGGAGTTGCAAATCATAAGTCGAAACTCTATGAGTTCTCACACTTTCTACCTTTCTCAAAGTAGTCTACTCTTCACACTCATGCAAATGAAGAGAGTAGGCTATGTCATGGAATATTTGTGCATATTGACTACAAACATTTGCGGAGCATGCAAACTCAAAAGTTGGTTAAAGATATACCCAATCTCATATTTTTCCAAGGCACCTATAAAGGTTGCTTGAATGGAAAAAATCCAACAAGGAAGGTTGAGGAAATGAAGAATTAGAGAGTAGAGCGAAAGCTAGACCCAGATCCACAAGAACCTAGAGTTCTAACATCTATTTGTTCAAATCCTATTGCAAAGTGGGCCACCATCACTGTTGGATACACCAGTGATCTTGTTGAAGATCCACCATCATCATATCATAGTTCATTTGGTAAAAATATCACCCATGTTGGTTCAAAGGAGATATCAAAGAACTACATTCACATTCATGGAGCCGATCCTACCTCAATTAGTGTGGATCACATGTTTCAGAATGATATTCACATTTTTGGATTTGTTCCCACCATGTTTGGTCAAAAGAGAAAGTTCAGGAAGTCTCCAAATTCACTTACTTCCACTGAAGGAGAAGTCAATAACATGTTCTTGGAACATGATCCACCTTCAGATTCAGAGCTTGGAAGTGATGATGAGCAAGAGAGAAAAGCTTCATCACATGAGAGTTCAGATTCAGAGTTTGGAAGTGATGATGAGCTCCAAGAGATTGAACCTTCATTACATGACAATTTAGATTCAAAGTATGAGAGTGAAGATGATGAAGAGTGAATGCTAGATCCAGATCCACAAGAACCTGAACATCTATCACCTATTAGTGAAGATAAGCGAATGGAAGATCGAGATCCACAAGAACCTGATGATATTGCACCTGATGATCCTCCTCTTCCTAGATGGGCAGACACTACTCTTAGATCTGCTGGAGATCTTGTGGGAGATCCACTTGATCCAAGGAGAACCAGATCTGGCTTTCAGAATGGAAGGTTTCATCCTTCTCACATTACTGATCCATTTCTTGCCGACAGATCTTTCTTCGGTGGAGAAGTCCACATACATTTGGGGTGAGTGATGTACATGATTGATTATCCTACCACAGTCTATTTTTTTGGGGGGGGAGATTTCTTCCCAATGGGTTTTCCCTCTTTCCTCACTTTATTTATTTAGATTGTTGTATGGGGTGACCTTTGGTCTCAGCTACCAGGGCCCTACCATTTTAGTTATTCCTCATAGTATAGCTTGTGGGGGGGTGTTGGAATATTCTCACCATCATTTTCTTATATTTGCATGCCTGCATGCATTTCTGCATGCATCCAATCATCATGCATGCATCTACATGCAATTGCATGCATCCAGTCATCAGTATGGTAGTCTCCCAACACGTAGTCCTTATTTTGCGTCCCCCAGGAGCCTGTTTCTGCTCAGTTTTATCCCTCCTAGCCACTGATGCGCCCTTGTTTTCATCACTGGAGTACAAATGCGCACTCTTCCACCTATTTAGGAGATTCTTCAGTTAGTTCCATGATTAGTGGATATGTTCCTTGATCTGAGGAGTGATTACTAGTTTAACTAACTAAACCACTTAGATAGACCTACAGAGAGACTAGATTAGCTATACTTACTACTGATAGCTCCTCATGCGCCCTCATTGGAGTCTCCTTCCCTAGATTAGTGCCCATGCACTCAGTTAGCCTCATTTGACTAACTATTTGACTATTTTGACTACTACCACTGGTTTGGATGATGTCTCCAATGCTATCCAAGCCACACATTGAGCAGAATTCGAATGACCTTAGTGGCATTCAAATCCATTTGATTGTATTCAGTTATTATTCACTATTCAGAGTGCCAGCTCACAACTAATGTATGATACAACCATTTTTTTCATTTCTTGTGTATGAGTGATTATTGAATCAACATTTATTCTTTTTCTTTCTGCACTTCTTGAGTGAGTTTTAGTGAGGTCTGCTACAACTGAGTGATCCTAATTCTAAAATATCACAGAATGTTCTAGGAGGTGCAGGTTCGGATTCCTTAATGACCTCGATATATCCTTCCGAGAGGTCGTATTTTGAAGGCATTACTGGGGCTATGGTAGTTTCTGGAGTAATGATAACTTTCGTCACAACTTCAGCATATGGTGGAATACTAACCTCAGGTGCTACGGGGTTTTCCAACATTGTACTAATTTGGGGTGCTACATTGGTCTCTGATGATGTACTAACTTCTTGTGTTAGGTTGGTGTCCAATGGTGCACTAATATATGGTACTAAATCGGGTTGGGGTGCTATACTGACTTCTGGAAGTACAGGAATTTGAGATTCCATAGTAGTTGATGGTGTTGTAATTTTCATGCCCTTGCAAGTATGTTGAGCATGAAAATCTAGTAATTTCACATCTTTCCCTATTGGAAGGGCACGAAAATATGGGTAATATTGGGCTATGTGAGGTGGCCTTCCACCATGAGATGTTGGATTTGCTTCCTAGATAAGGTTAAGGAAGGTACCAACATGGAAATGAGTCTCAATACTTGCTAGGAGGTGTAACATCTAGGTTCTGCATGATGATAAAACATGAAGACCTGGAATAGTGCTCAAAGTGATGATTTTAGGTATAACACTATTCAACTTCTCGAAGTGTATGTTTCCTTCCCTTAGGTCACATTGGGTGAAGATACGCATTGATGTCCAATATGAAAACGTTAAAGTTAGAAAGCGATGGTTATATTAGGTTATATTGTTTCAATTGTAAAAGGCGTGTAATGTCTGCTTTGTTTTCCATTTCCGATATTTTTATGTCAATGATTTATAAATTTATGTAATAATCTCAAGAAATAGAATTGTGGGACCATGATTTTTTTTATTTTTGGTTAATTTATTATTATTGAATCTCTTATGGTTATGCTATGTTTCATTATAATATAATTCTGGTTTAAACTATGTTAAGAATTGCAAATAAGAAACTTTCAATTGGTATCTAAGTTACTAGGTCACATAACATTATTGTTCGACAAGATGACCTACACTTCACAAATATCTATAAGAGGCATGGTTTATAGTCTAAGTTGTTGGACAAGTTTAAGAGGTTCAATACCTTAAGGTTGAAGGATTGTATTGTCCATCAAGGTGCTAACTAATTTCTATTAATTATCTTTTTGTGGTTTTTATAATATTTGTCCTAATTATTGTTTATTCATTCACCAAATGTAAATAGGGTTAATAATAACCAAATCTACATGATTTTTTAACTATTAATCATTTAATTTTAAAAAACTAGCTTCAAGGTTAACTATCATGAAGCAACATATAAAGAAATGAGAGTGCAACATTATATAAGTTATTCCAATTCACATACAAAATTGGATTTCATCAATTGATGGTAAAAAACCCCAACTGGTGTGTGTTGGTTATGGAGCCAGATCTTCCAGTCTCATAGATGATATTGTCTCAGTCGTGCACCCGAGAGGACTGTACACTCATGCCCCAACCTTGGGGTTGTTTTCGCTAACAATTTTTGGGCCCATGGTTTTGGGTAACCCGTGGTATTTTCCCATTGTATTTTCCCTTATAAAAGAAAGACATTGCAATACAGCTAGGGTGGATGTATTAGTTTTTATGCATTGTAAAGATCTCTGAGATCGAAAAGAGAGACTATGAGACAGTGAAGAGGAAGTGCAGTGGCTGTGCTGCAGGTTGTATCCCTTCACTTTGTTGGACGGAATAATAATAAGGATTGGCAACTTCAGTATGGACATAGCCCAAGTTGGGTGAACCACGATATATCTATGTCTCTTGTAATGTGTGTGTGATTATATTTGCATTTCTCTTTATTGTTATTACTCTACGATCCTGTTTTTCTAACAGTGCGAGCCTGGATATTCTTCCTCGTCCAATGCCTAAAACGTAATTACACCACCCTTTCAACTAGGATCCTAGCCGATACCCTAGCTCCAAAAAACCTTTTAGTTATGTAGCCATCTATTCCCGTGACTCCAAAAATAGTAATTACTCCCTATTTATCCAAAATCCTTACCACCTCCTCATCCAAGATTTGGTCAAATCAACATACAATTATTAAAACAAACAAAATTTGGAATTACTCAAAATAAAAAATGTTGAACTAAATTAATCTTAAAATTTGGGTGTAAAAGTCTCCTTTATCATGCTACTCTTAAATGCACTCATGACAATCTTATCCAAATTTGTGCATATCTATCGAGCCATTTATTTATATTATCCTCAAGACACACAAGTCAAAGAAGATATTCTCTCTCTCTCTCTCTCACACACACACACATCAAAGGAGGATGTTTAATATTATATTATATGTATATACCCATATATATCAATCAAATAATCCAAGCAATTTATTTAAATCTAAAATATATTAAACAAGTCAATAAAATCGTATATATAATATTTCAACAATATTTTACACTTTCAACACATAAGTAATACTTTGATTATTCATCAACCAAGTTACTAATAATTAATGTGCTAACCAATAATACTATTGTACTCATGAAATGGCATGGACTGCGTAGACGTATTGTGTGGGTACTAAAAAATAACATTTATTGCCTTTAATGCATAATTCTTACATGCTCACAACTCAACATGCTAAAGAACCATTAAATAATTCATCATTCACCACTCATTATAACCATTCATCACTCATAAATGTTTATACAATAGCATTAAAACTAAACTAGATAAGAACAACCAAGCAGATCAAGCATATAGTCATAATTATTAATACCATCCAAATCCTATCGTGGTCTTATCCATATCATAAATACTTGAGTAACTAGTCACCACTACTACCATCACATGACCTCTCCATCCCGTCGTCTGCTGCAATATGTTGTGCCATCAGCTATACCAACCTAACCACAGATAGAACTCGTAAGTGGAAGTGTCAAAGTTACATCAACCAAGCTTCCCAAATAGGTTGTCATCACACATATAGGGGAACACGCCCTGAACAATCCTCCCATGACTCTGCGTTGTAGAGGATAAATAGTGGGAAATTCCTCCAACCACCTTGATATCACTAGGGTTAACACCCTTCATCAACCATACTATGTAATCACTATTCTGAGAGTCCTGTCATCGAACAATCCCTTTGGGAAAGTTGTGGTTACTGTCAAAACTCATATTCATGTGCAAATCATAGAAATATTGGAATTTACAATTTGAATCATAAGAAAATTATATCACTTCATTATCCTCTTGATGTCTTGGAGATTTTGAGCCCATTAGCACTTTAGGAATCTAACTATCTCATAGCCAGTCAACATGTGGGTTAGTTCACCAATAACATAAATCTCATGTATAATAAACATATCCAACTCTTTTAGGTAAAAATCTGTATCACTAAAATGACATTAAAAATAATCATGTAAGTTATTTTGCATCATATATTGTACTTGTTCTATATCCAAAGTACAAACTAAATTGGGATCCACATATTGATATCCCACATTCAATTTGTGTGTTCAAATGAAATAACATATTCATCACTATTAATAAAATAAAATGATAAATTCCATTTATTATCCACACATAGCGAGTCCATATGTTTACATAAGAACAATCTTAATCAATTTAAACAAGTCCAACAAATAATAAGAAAATAGAAATTCTAATCTAATTCACATTCAAGTTTTAATTATTGAATGTCCAAATATGGGGCATTACATACACCCACCCTTCAATTTGTCCCAAAGGGTCATTCACAATCATGAGGAAAATTTCGATGCAATTTCCCTATGCATTTTGTAATACCCCTGGATGAGACCCCTGAATTGATCATATGTATGATGTAAATATTGATATGCAAATGTAGGCATGGCATAAAAAAAGTATATTTTGTAATTATTAATATTAAATTTAAGAACTAGTTGTGCTGATGTGTAACGCCGAAGAGATTGGGGACTCATGTATTCACCGGAGACAGTAAGGGGGTTAAGAGTGGCCTAGGAGGAAATTGTGCCATGACCCTTTGATACCTTTTAGAACCTTAAAATATCCCTAAGGTTATCCTAAGTCTTAAACCAATTTAAATGACTTTATTTATGTTTTTAAAATCATAATTATCAATTAATTATGATTAAGTAGGTTAAGTGGGATTAGGGAGAGTTTATATGTTTTTATTTAAAACAAATAAAAATAGAAAAATATGAGGTGAAGCGTGGGTCTCTTGGAGAACCCACCTGGGTCTCTTGGAGAATCCACATGGTTCCCTCTTGACATGCAGAAAAGAAATGCATGCAAAGGGAAAGGGGATGATGGAGGAATATTATTATTCATTCATACATTCATTCCAGGGAGAGGAATCTGCGCATGGGGGAGTTCTGCTAGAGAGAAAAGAAAAATGGCAGTGTTGAAGAGAATTGTGATTGAGCGAAGAATTCGTGGGCAATTGGAATTTCTGGTGGGAAGAGAAACAAGCCCAGGTCCAGAGAAAAGTGTCCATTTTGTCCACAATATGTGGTAATTGGGTAGGTTGAGAGTACATGTAAGCCCAATCCTATTTTGTTAACTTTTTGGTTGATAAATTCTTCTTGTTTTTCCTTTGGTTGCACCTGTGAAATGGCAATGGTGTAAGAAATTCTTTCAGTGGAATTCTAAGCACAGATGTAGTGATGGGTTTCAATGTGATGCTAGTTAGAATGAATATAAGGGAAGGGATTGCACAATTGGCATGGATTTGGTAACAAACCAGTAAATCATGTTTTCCAAGTGAGGAAATCCTGAGAGAAATTATGGAGTTGGTGAGATGTCTATTGGTGAATGCATGAGTCTCAACTCGGGGGTGGTGTTCTTTTGAGATATGAATTAACAAAATTACCTATAGTTGGTTGGAGCATGGAATCCACACATCCAGTTGCCCAATTTAATTATTTTTCCAAATAAGTTTCAATTTTTGGAAATGATGTTTAATTTTCAATATTATTTAATTGATGAACGATGAATAAAATTACATGTTTTTAAATTCCTAAATTATTTGTTGAATTCCTGTACATAGAATTGACACAAATTTATTTTTGCAATTTATTTGCTTTCTGGCTAAAATTCTGGGTTTTATTTTCCATAAGGAATTAAATTGCATGTAAGATAATGTTTCACCCATATGTTATACATTTATCTCATTTACCTTTGACATGATGGTTCATGGAAGTTCAACCAAGAAATGCCTATTTTGTCAAAAGATTGAATTATGGTTGCAAGCGCAAATTAATTATTTAAATTTGAGTGTTGAAAAATTACTGCATATGAATTAAAGATTAAATTCATATGTAGATCAATTTAATTATGCATGGAAATGGTGTGAATTTTGATTTATCTATATGCTTATCAATAATCCCCAATTTACAGTGCTCAAACTATTATTATTGATTGATAATTAAATTGGAAGATTCATAGAGTTTGATTATTACAACGCAATAATTAGACCTCATTGCTTAATGAGTAATTGGTTAGCCACGTAGTGGGTTAATGCACATAAATCAATCCATTAGGGAAAATGAAATATTATTTAAGTAATGGTTTACTACGCATAGTTTAAATCATTATGAAAATTAAAATATTTGTGAAGTATTTATTTTATGCACAATATTGAACCATGTTTGAATTATTATTGTTTAAATTCTTAAGATAATTAACAACCGTTAAAGGTTGTTATTTAAATTTAGCATGTATGGTATCTTAGTTTTGGAAAACCATGGGCTGAAAATATAAACCACATGTAAGTAATATGTGGTAATTGCATTAAGATGCACATAATTGCATTAAGATGCACAATTATTAAATCAGAAGATTGCATTCCATGTTTTGGAAGGAATGCTATTTTCTATCCTATTTAATTTATGCATTTATCCCTACTGCCGGTAAATAAGTTGATTGCTCTATAAATATGTTGGAATATTACATTCCATACTTTGGATAATTTGACATTTGCTATCGTTACTTATTTTATGCATGTATTCTTAGTGTTTAACTTTACTGCGCACTTATTTTATTGAATTATTTTAATGTACAGTAGATTTAGTTAAATATGTTGGAATAATAAATTTCTTATATTTGAAATATTGACTCCATAGCGCGCAATTCCTAAATAGTTCTTAATGTGCAACTCTTGATATAATAGTGTTTTACTTCTTACTATGCAACAAACATAAATGGACATTGGGAATAATGATATGGAACTAGAGTTATAATTTCCTTGTTCTAATTATGCGAGCAGTTTTGAAGATAGATAAGCTATTTCTTATGATATGTTAAAACATGCCTAGTTCTTACTGCGTAGGGTTTATCTTTCTATGTACATCTTAGTGCAAAGTTTATTTATACTCAAGTATGAATATGATTATTTAATTTTTTGTTATCATTATAATAAATCTAGCAGATCATTAACGGGAAATTCATAATAATGTTTTATTTGCACAGTTTTACTGTGCAGTTTTTAATAGAATATATTTTTATTTGAAAATATTTTTATGTGAATTAATGATGAAGTAGAATTAGAGTTGATAAATGCGCAACTTATAATTAAATTAAGGTTCCTCTAAAAGATTCAATTAATATGTTTATGCTATGCATTGTTGCACATTAGCTTAAATAATACATATGAACATTATGCATGAAGTGTTACAAAGTGGTATCAAGCTGAAGCTACAACTCTTGAACCTTTGGGTGATTGTTTTCTTTCTGGGAGAACGTGTATGCATAAATATATCTATTGCATTATCTAATGAGATAATTAATAGTTCATGATAGTCAGACTAGTTGAGGTTACAACTCTTGGTATTTTTAGGTTTTCCTTTACTTACATGGTTACCTTGCAAATCTTGCATGAGTAAGGATGGAGTAACTTAGTTTCCATCTGATTGATCTTGCTGAGTCAATATGTTTGAATAATATGGGAACTTCAAGCAAAACTTATGATCTTTTATGTTTAAGAAAAATTTGAAGATTAAGATCTTTAATGTATCATGTTCCTAGCTAGAATATATAATTTCTGAGTTTTTGAAATTATGAAAGAATATTTTATAGGGAGAGACAAAACAAGATTTTGGCCCCTTTGTTGGAATGCAATGTACATTCCGAGCTTATATATTTAATGTATAAATGACCTGTGATGGTTCACGGTTGTGCATGTAACTTTATGATGGAATTTTTAATTGCAAATATAAGATTGTTTGTCTCCTAAAGAGTGTGAAGCTCCGGGACTACTTATAATTGGTAAGATGATTTTCTCAAGTGAGAAATTGTTTCTTGATGTTGTATGTTTTTTAATAGCAGTATGACAATGACTGTATAATGGATTTATCCTTAAATTCTAAATTGTATGAGACTTGGTTGCTGAATAAAGTCTTTAGAAAACCCTTATCTTGGGTTATTAATGGTGAAGGATATTTTCCTTATAGTTCTTGGCTAAACCCCATTGTGATCTCTTATTATTGTGTATGGTCACTGGATTTTTGAATTGTCTTTGGTTGTCCTTGTAATTGTATTCTTGAAACAATTGATTATTTTCTGGTGGATGTTAGTTGTTGTTTTCAAAACCAGAGGTAATGGTCAGTGATATGGAAAATGATGTTTGCACTGATCCAGATGGAATTTTTGAGCACTGGAAATAGTGGTGTATATCACTGTTGTGCCATCAGAAGGAATTAAGGGAAGGAAAACACATTGTTTGGCTTGAATCTAGTTGTAACCAATCCCCTGACATGCTGAGTAGCATGTGTTTCTTGTATTTATTTGTCTTCGCAAGCTAATAAATTAGATCAGTGTGGTATGCATATATTGCATAACTTGTGGAATCACATTTAAATGTTTAGTAGTTACATTTAAATTCATACGAAGGCTGGTTGGTTTGTCTGTTTGGGACATGTTGGCCAAGATTTAAGTTTTATGTGCACTACTTGTATTTCATGTATCCCTGTGTTCCCTCAAGTTTCCAACTGGTAGTAGGGATGGGGAAATGTCAAATGATTTTCAATGATTAGTTAAATGCTTGAATGCTTGGTATCCAATTGGTGTGTGTTTGGCATTCTTTAGAACATGCTAATGCATGAGTGTGCTGAGCATACTGATGCTTGTTTCAATTTTGACATGTTGTAGTCAGGGAAAACCTGAGCTAGATGATCATGGATGTTTATCCTAATCAATTGTGATCAAGGTGTATGAATATGCAGATCTAGTGATTGATTGGTTGTATTTTTTATTGAATTTGGAAATTTATTGCTTGAAATAAATGATCTAGTAACATAGTTAATTACATCTGAACTACTCATGTGCTATTTTCAGAGTAGTGCCAGAGTTGTGCAGTGGGTCCAACAAGGTGTTGGAAAATGCATAAGTTATATATGCATGTGCTGCTTGAACATTAAATTTCTTATTAAAGAATTATTTTCATGATATTAGGCTCAATTAGAATAATCCTTTTGGTTGAGTATGAGTGCAAATTAGTATATGCATTCAGAATGGTATCTCTATATAATTTTTTTTTTGTATAGATTACCGAATGGTATGTTGAATGTTGAATGGGGTATTTCTATTTGACAAGGTGTTCTTGTCATGTTGAGTCTTTGGTGACTATTTGTGGCATGTGTGTGGTCTGTGCCTTAGATTTTGATGATAGTATGCGACTTGTGTTTGGCTTATGTTGGAGTCCTAACTGACTACTTGAAACTTATGATTGGTTTGTGTTTAATTCCAATGGTAGATGGCCATATTGTATAGATAGCTAAATTATTTGGATGGACCTATGCTTGAGTCCATCTATGCAAGAATGTTTTATGTCGATACAATAGTGGAATGTTGTTATTTTGGAATTAGTATAATTGCATAATTATATATATGAATGCAATATTAAATATGCAAGAGACTCTGAAACAACAATGAGTGTTTGAATTATGTTGGATGTTTTCTTAATAAGAATGATGCACTCACATGTTTCAGTGCAGGTCTCAATGCTTGAATTTTTGTTCATTGAGTTGTGTGAGTTGTAAATGAATTGTTGATACTTCTATACTTATGCTAACTTATGACAAGTTAAAGTTAAGAATATGTTGCTAACTGAGATAAGTTGTTAGCTGATTATAAACTGTTAACTAGTTGTTAACTTAAGTTATTTGATATGATTTATTTGTATGTATCTAATGCTATTACCTATAAGTGATGCAGAGAATGAAATTGCAAAACTAAAACTTTGGATGAAAAGAAAGAGATTGCAATATTAGAGTTCTCTGGGGTCATCCAAGAGGTTCTTCATCATGTTTGATTAAAGAATGTGGCACAAATAAAGAAATTAAAATTTTCTCAAGGCTTGAAGAAGAAGGGAAATATCTTTACCCTAACCTCAATTTAATATTGAAAAGAATTTTTAATGGAGATAATATCTAGAAAATGTTTTACTTTGAAAATATACTTAAGCTACAAGTCCAACTGACATGGCACACACCTAAAAGGAATGGACGCATTCCTGGTGTTTTGTTATGTGATGGTTGCCGACATTGATTACACCTTAAAGGAATGGGTACATTCCTCGTGTTTCAGTGACAAGAAGACAGTTGTGTAAAATGATATGCTTTTTAGTTGTATGATAATACATTTTGATAAATGTATGATACTAATGAGCTTTGCTAGCCATTTTGTGTTTATCAGGTTTATATGCAGGTTGGTGATTGCATATTGAAGAAGAGAAGTGAAGAAAGGAGCAAATCTAAAGAAGAAGAAGACTATGCAAGCCAAGGATGGGTTTCCTTTGGGATATTGCATTAAGGATATGATTCCTCTGATTAAAGTTATGCAAGCCAATGATGGGTTCCCTTCGGACGATTGCATTGAGGATGTGACTTCTCTAAAGGAGCAGAAGACTTTGCAAGTTGGTGTTGCAGTAAAGGTTGAAGCAATATAATAAAATAATAAAATAATTAAAAATTAATAATATCCCTCACCTACAAACAAAATACGGAGGGGGAGGGAGGCGCCTAGTGTAACGAATGAACCTAATAATAATAATAATAATAATAATAATAATAATACAATAGAAGTGATTGATGATGCACGGTATTTATGCTGATCCTGTTAGCTAAGAATCCTTTGAACAAACCATGAGGAGCACCTCGGGTTGTAATTCCTATGGATAGATTTCAAATATGAAGTGTCTTAGCTAGAAGATGAATAAGGTCTGGGTGATCCTTTATGTGCACACTAAATAGCACTAGAGGAAGGAATACCTTCCTGGTGTTGTGTGGGGAAAATAGTGTGAATCTGAACCTTGATGAAGACTAACCAACTAGAGCACCTACATTTCAAAGAGAAGGAGACCAAGAAGCAGAAAAGCCATAGTTTTGGAGCTCTAAATTGGGACAAGAATAAGAGGGGGGAACTCTTACTCTTTTCTTTTTAATTATGTTATTTTCTTTCTAGAAAAGAAAGTTATTGAAATGCATGTTACTGCTGAAAATTTGTTGTGTTTATTTTTGTTGAAATAAACAATGAATGTTGAAATAGTTAAATTTATGGATGAATGCAGTCATCTATGAGAATATGTTGAGCATTCTGAGAAAATAAATATATAGATGACGTTTCATAAAAGGGATGGCCTGATTGTATTACTATACTGGTTTAATGAAATTATGGTAATTGATTGCAGCGGAAAGTATTAATATGAAATTTGTTGTTGCTATTATAAAGCTAAATAAGGATGAAGAAAATTACACAAATAGAAGATATCAGCTGATTAGAAGTTTCTCTGTGTTTTTCAAGAAATGTTTAGAATTAACTACATATTCCAAAAGTGCCTAAGCACGATAGCAAGAATGATGGTAGATGAAGCAAAGAATTGCTGAGGTGGCCAGTCCATATGTTGAGCTGGAAGTTCCAAGCAACCAAAGGTTTGATCGACCTTACCCAAGTTTCAAACACCATCTTGAAAGATGTAGTGTAGGAAGAGCACTTGCAGCATTTTGAAAATTTTATTCAAGTGTTTTGGAAAAAGGAACACCGAGGACGGTGTTGAAATTAAGGGAAAGGGGAATGTAATACCCCTGGATGAGACCCTTGAACTGATCATATGTATTGTAAATATTGATATGCAAATTCCTGTATGGAAGAGAAAATGTATATTTTGTAATTATTAATATTAAAATCCATAACTGGTTGTGTTGAGGCGGAACACTGAAGAGATTTGGGACTCATGTATTCACCGAAGACAGTAAGGTGGTTAAGAGTGGCCTAGGAGGAAACTGTGCCATGACCCTCATATACCTTTTAGAAACTTAAAATATTCCCAAGGTTATCCTAAGTCTTAAACCCATTTAAATGACTTTAGTTATGTTTTTAAAATCATAATTATCAATTAATTATGATTAAGTGGGTTAAGTGGGATTAGGGAGAGCTTATACGTTTTTTTATTTAAAAAAATAAAAATAGAAAAATATGAGGTGAAACATGGGTCTCTTGGAGAACCCATGTGATTCCCTCTTGGCATGCATAAAATAAATGAAGGCAAAGGGAAAGGGGATGATGGAGGAATATTATTATTCATTCATACATTCATTCAGGGAGAAGAATCTGTGCATGGGGGAGTTCTACGAGAGAGAGAAGAAAAATGGCATCGTTGAAGAGAATTGTGATTGAGCAAAGAATTTGTGGGAAATTGGAATTGTTGGTGGACAGAGAAACAAATCCAGGTCCAAAGCAAACTATTCATTTTGTCCACAGTATGTGGAAGTTGGGTTGGTTGAGAGTACCTGTAAGCCCAAGCCTATTTTGTTAACTTTTTGGTTGATAAATTCCTCTTGTTTTGCCTTTGGTTGCACCTATGAAATGGAAATGGTGTAATAAATTCTTTTAGTGGAATTCTAAGCACAAATGTAGTGATGGGTTTCAGTGTGGTGCTAGTTATAATAAAGCTAAGGGAAGGGATTGCACAGTTGGCATGGATTTGGTAACAAACTAGTAAATCATGTTTTCCAAGTGAGGAAATCCTAAGATAAATTATGGAGCTGGTGAGATGTCTGTTGGTGAATGCATGAGTCTCATCTTGGGGGTGGTGTTCTTTTGAGAGATGAATGGACATAATTACCTATGTTTGGGTGGAGCATGGAAGCCACACATCGAGTTGCCCAATTCAATTATTTTTCCAGATAAGTGTCAATTTCTGGAAATGATGTTTAATTTTCAATATTATTTAATTGATGAATGATGAAGAAAATCACATGTTTTTAAATTCCTAATTTTTTTGTTGAATTCTTGTACGTGGAATTGACACAAATTTATTTCTACAATTTATTTGCTTTTTGGATACAATTCTGGGTTTTATTTTCCATAAGGAATTAAATTGTGCAGTCTTGAAATTAATGTTTATTGTGATAAATCATTAATTGAAGGGAAGGTCAGTTTTGCATGATTAGTTGTGGTATGTTAATTCATAGAATGAATTTGTTTAACAACAACTTCCTGTAAGATAACGTTTCACCCAGATGTTATAAATTTATCTCATTTACCTTTGACATGATGGTTTATGGAAGTTCAACCATGAAATTAATATTTTGCTATAAGATTTAATCATGGGTGCAGGCACAAATTGATTATTTCAATTTGAGTGTTAAAAATTACCGCATATGAATTAAAGATGAAATTCATATGTAGTTCAATTTAATTGTGCATGGAAATGGTATGAATTTTCATTAAGCTATATACTTATAAATTATCCCTAATTTAAAGTGCTCAAACTATTATTATTGATTGATAATTGAATTGGAAATTTAGCATGTATGGTATCTTGGTTTTGGAAAACCATGAGATGAAAATATAAACCACATGAAAGTAATATGTGGTAATTGCATTAATATGCAAGTAATTAGCATTTATACTTAATTGGTAAATTGAAAACAAATACCATGTATTAAGGCTTAATTAATATGGCTTATAATGAATGATATTTAGAAACCACAGATAGTTCTTAATGTGCAACTCTTAATATAATGTTTTTACTATGCAATTATTACAGTGTTCTACTTCTTACTGCAAAGTAAACCTAAATGGACATTGGGAATAATGATATGAAAATAGAGTTATAATTTCCTTGTTCTAATTATGTGCGCAGTTCTTAAGATAGATAGTTCTTATGATATGTTAATATGTAGTTCTTACTGCGTAGATCTTAGTGCAAAGTTTATTTATAACTTAAGTATGAATATGATTATTTGAATTTTTCTTATCATCATAATAAACCTAGATGCTCCTTAGTGAGCAATTCATAATAATGTTTTATTTGCACAGTTTTACTGTGCAGTTTTTAATAGAATATTTGGTGTACAGTTTTAATAAAGGATTTAGTAGAAAATTTGGTCCAGGTATTAAGTTATCATGGGTCCATTATGAAATCATTTTATTCGAAAATATTTATTATGTGAATTAATGATGAAGTTATATTAGAGATGATAAATGTGCAACTTATAATTAAATTAAGTTTCCACTAAAAGATTCAATTAATATGTTTATGCTATGCATTCTTGCGCATTAGCTTAAATAATGCATATGAACATTATGCATGCAGTATTTTGAAAAATAAAATTATGTGTGTTAAGTTAATGTGACACTGGGTGTGTTACACATTTCCACTAGAATACCTTAGCCATAACGGTCCCACTGGACCTTCATATGATCAACATGTCAATACTATCTAATTTTACTTATTTGATCACATAGAATGTGTTTTCATATTACATATTGCATCTTATATACACAATTGGTTTGACTTCATCAAGGTTTAGCAAATAAATTTTATCCCAAATAGTTAACAAACTCTCAAATTTTATTGTTCTTTTCCATATTGCAATTCATAGAAAAACCTTGTATCCCATATAATCTTTCCTTAAGTTCAAAATGTATTATTATGACTCATTTATCAATTCTTAGCTCTACTGAAACTTTTTGTAACAAACACTACTTACTTTCTCATTATTACTTTTAATTAGATCCAAACATGTACAATATATTCAATGGTGTACTATATATTAACTTGAATAGCACCATGTCTATTATCCAAGTACAATTATTAGTCAACACTTTTCAAAGGAGAACTCCTACACACGAGTGTCACGTTATGCACAAAATACTTACGATTTCAATTTTAACACAGATCACTTTCATACTTATAGTACTAAATAATTTTGACAATATCTTAGTCAACTCATGAGCACCATGAATCTCGAACTACCACCCCTAGACAGGTACATTGTAAAATTATACTATATGACAAGTCTTCTTCATCGCCAATCATATCTTATTCCATTCTTATAATGTGAAGGGCATGCTTTTACTTAACACAATTAATCGTATATATGACTAAACATGCGATAGGCATACTCATCCTACTTCATTTCATATTAGATTCAATGGTAAAAATACACATTCTCCCACATAACTGTCACGTCCCCATTTTGACCCCCTTCACATTAAATCGTAAATGATGTAAATACTGTTATTTAATCATGGTGAGGAGCTCAAGGCCAAGGCCCCACCATTGATTTAGCGTTTTATGTATCGGCAATTAAAAATAGATGCATGTGGTTTTTGTGCTAGATAGGCACAATGTAAATTAAGACATCATGTAAATACGAATTTTAATGACAAACCCACAACTAGCTATGCAATGCAACAAAGAGATGGGGGTATGATTCTACAAGGAATAGGGAGGGAAATTATTCAAACCCTTGAGCCAATGGTGTTCATCCATGTGTCAATGAGAAAATCCATAAACCACCAACTACCCATATTGGGTTGGGCACCCAATCATTTAATTCTTCCAGAAATTGGTTGAGGCAATTAATGCCTTGGGAATGAAGAGTTATGGCAACCAATTTCGTGTATGGGCAAGCCATCAACCTAGAAAATCGTATTTTGTCTCCTTGGGCAAGAAAACACCCACGAAATGGTGCCCAAAGCCATTCTGAACCCATAGCCTTTCCTCTCTCACGCAGTCTGAACTACTGGGTCTTTCCCCATCAAGTTTTTCACCATTTTTCCTGCATTTTCCATGCCTGGGAGTCGTTTTTGCATTATACAGTAGCTGGGAGAGAAGGGACACGATTTGGGACTGTGATGGAGGTCATTTTTGCCCCAAAATGCCCATGGACATTTTTCTGAAACGATTTCTGCTCTCTAGGGTTGTTCCCCAATTGCCATTTCATTTTTGGGCTTTCCCACGTTTTTCTGAATTGGTAGAAACCCCCTCTTTGGGCATCCCAATAAAGAAACGTTTTTATCATGCCCAATAAGTGTGGTTCTGCTGTTATGTGCATACCTGTTTTGATTTGAACCTGTGAGCAAGAGACTTGGAGTGGTAGTGGATAGAATTGGCTTGATAAACCTAGTGAAGGGATTAACCTCTCAAGAAGATCAAGAGGGCTGGCTACTCTTCTATGCACACCTGGGACACTCTAGATTTGGAAGGTATGGCCTGAGGGACTGTGAATTGGTGAAGGGAATACTTCCTTGAGTGGGGTGTGTAGGCATTGTGGGTGCCAAGCTAAATAGATCTTGTAGAGGTATCCATAGGTCTGTGGTTGAGCTCGCTAGCTTAGCAATTCTTCCTTTCCATTCCCTAGCAACCTAATAAACCCAATTGTAGATTGGCTTGGCTCATCTTGGTGTATGCTTGGCTATGTGTGAGTCTGCTGTTCCCTGATTCCTTGTAGAGATCATGCCCAGCTCGGGGGTGGCCGTGTGTTGAGATATTGATGATCACAACTAGCCTATGGTTGGGTGGAACGTTGCAGTTGCATAGCTAGTTGCTTGGGACTACTTTGTTATAAGATAAGTACTCTCTTGTGTTAACTTTGCATTTATTTATTTGATGAATATCTTGAATGTATGATGGATGTGTTACCGAAATTATTTCCACTGTGTTTTTCTTATAATTATACCTTTCATATGTTCTTTTAATTATGTGAATGCTTAGTTAAAAGCTCATGGGGCTAGATGCCCGGTTTTAGCATCATGATCCTCTCCATTGCACTGGGATGATGGGAGGGGACGTGACAATAACTAACTTTGTCATAGCTTAACTGGGACAAAATTTGTTATTGCGCCTAAGGCATTCTTTGAATACAATTCTCATATGATGTGATTCTTCATTTACTCTATATTTGGTCCAACTTCTTCTGAATTTTGGGTTCATAACTGGGGTCATTATTATCTTAGATATGACTACCCCCAATTTGCAAACAACTAAGCATGTCCTTACTTCATTTTACAATCCCTAGTTAATGCAACACATGTTTCCCTTGTTTACTCTTTAATCATTATTATAAAGCATAAGTCATTCATTTGACCAATAGCCACAACCTTATCTCCTCATTTCCAGTCTTATTAACTATAGTCAATTTATATTTAATATTTATTATCACTATATCTTGCTTGGTATTATAAGTACACAACCCATCAAGATATTGGCATACTACAGTCTCTTTCAACACAGAACATTTACTAATATATTAGTAAGTGATGTCTAATAATATATTTTCTTCTTGGTTTCATGGTCACTACTACAGATCTCATTCACTTATTACCTAATATGATTAGAACCAAACATGGTAAATGTCAGGTGTAGGGTCTTCTTTATTGTAGCTAAGGAAAAGCATGCCCCTTCTCAACAAGAGTATTACAAGAAACACAAAATTTTAAGAATTAGTTTCCTATAGGGATCCATTATTGCAATCTATAGTTCCTACCTGGTAATTATAACTCCCTTAATTACTTGCCCTCAATATTTCATTTTCAAGTTATAACATTTATATACATGCAATACTAACCACTTATGAACTTTAGCCCTCTTTTGCACTTATCTAGCTCCCTCTAACTGTCTCATTTTATTATGAAAGAAGTTCATCAATGGGATGAACGTTCTCCTCACTCCTCATAAATTCAATTAACTATGCTTATCACATATCTTCGCTTTATTTGTCACTATAATTCCACTTAAATCGAACATTATTAATCACATCGTAGTACTATCATTCGCATCCCTTTGCTTAATTAACTAAAAATTACATAAATTATGTTTCACGATAATCTTATTCTTATGAACATTAAAACCTCACATACTTTGTTTACATTTATATATTATTATTTATGCAATAAATTAATATACATATGGCCTTTACCTATGGTACCTAATTTTTAAAATAATTTATTTTATTTAAAACATTGATAATTGTTTTAAGCTCCCAACTTATTACGAATCCCAAATTTGATTTAAGCTGAAAATGACTAGGGGAGAGGCTCCTATTGTTGTGCAGGAACCAGTAGTGGTCATGGTTCCTGTCACATCAACCACCCAAATCTTGCACATGACAAAGCAGATTAAAAAACATTAAACAACTTATTTTTGCACATATATATATTATATTAAGTCCAAAATAGGAGTAAAACCTGATTGGGACCCAGCTCACAGTATTCAGTCCATTTAATGCCAACATTAAAAACCATCCAGTCCAATTGAGAATCCACTCTGTCTTGTCATTAAGTACAAATTAAACATCAAAAAACCCTCTCAGCCTCAATCTACTAAGTACATCCTGGGCATCACATCAGCCCTCATGAACCACAACTGGAGAAGCAACAATCAAGCAGCAGGATCCAGTGTTCCATCACCCAGTACCACCTGCACACTGCAAGGGGAAAGGAGGGTCAGCATCTGGTACAGAGTTATTCAACAACTCACACATGCAACCTCAATAAATGCCCCAACCCACTGAAAAAATCAAATCACCCATTAAAATTCATGAAATCCAAAGGAGCTACCAACCTCTACGAATGCCCAAAAGCAAAAATGCATTAAACTCTACAAATAAAATAATCTTAAAAACCCATGCAACCATTAGATCAGCAAACAGAATTCCAACTGCTGTCCTCTAGGAATGCCCTCATAGAAATCGAACTGCCATCCTCTACGAATGCCATAAACTCTGCAAATAAAAAAATTCATTTCATCCATTAATCTGAACATCAAATCAAGCATTGCACTGAACCCAAGCAGCTGTCCAGCAGCAAAGAGCACATGGATCATGCAAACCCAAATCTCTAGCCATTGGATCGGTGCCAAATCAATCCCAGCCTCCCATTCCCAGAATTAACCCTTCAATCCATGTCATTTCCCCTATGCAATCTTTTTCAACATAAAAAACTATAAACCAACCTCTTTGCACACAATTGAACCCATTTGCATCCATTCAATTCATCAACAGCCCAGCAGTGCATGCATGTATCAGCCAGGACTCAGCCAAGCAGTGCGTTTATCAGCCAAGCAGTGCATTTAACAGGCAGGACTCAACCATCCATCAATAGCGCAAAGGTTGTGTGCACAGTGTCAGCCATACATCAACAACCCAACAACCCAGCAGTGTGTGCACTGTGTGACAGGTATGTACAGTAACCTACTTGTTGAAAGGAACATGAAAACTATTTCAATTACTTTTAATATCCATAAAAGTATGAAAATTATTTACATAATCTCTATGCTTTTGTACAGTTCCATTGATATCACAGTAGTAACAATAAAATCACCAATTGAAAACCAGTTTGTAACCCCATCCAACAACATACAGACATGATAGCAGTGTGATAGTAGTGTTACTCGCTTCTCTTTAACAAGTCCACATTTTCTCAATTTTCAAACCTGATATTTCACTTAAGAAGCAGAAATATAATACTAATCAGATCTATACAGGGGTATAACAACTCAACTACAGGGAAATATTCAGTAGCAGCAATGGCAACCCTACTAACAGTAGTAATAGTAACAATAAAATCACCAATTGAAAACCAGTTTGTAACCCCAGCCAACAACATACATACATGATAGCAGTGTGATAGTAGTGTTACTCGCATCATCATACATTTTTTCTGCTCCTTTGTTTTGTCATTACTCTATGACGTTTTGCTTTAAGTTTGTAAGCTTAATTGCCAATGCATGTTTCTCCTCCCAGTTAAATTGATGGTTTTGACTTAGTTTTTATGCTGGCTTTGCTCTTTCCACCTTGCTGTTCTGCACTCTAGTATTTGAAATGCAGTTCTAGGTCCTTGATTCTACTCAAAGATATTTTTTGTTCTTACTTCTACTTGGCATGGTGTCTTGGCCCTTTGCTTAGCTCTCTATTATCTAGCTTTATTGTGTCAAGGAAGGGTTTGATCTAAATTGGGTAACATTTTTGGTTGTTTTGGCTGTGCAATGGAGATGGAAGAAGATATAACGATCCTTTTTTGTATTTACATTCCTTTCTTTTCTAAAATTTATATTGAAGATTTGAAGGATTAGACTCTTGTATAGCTGTTAAACACATTTGGTACTTTATCTTGTTGGAGGAATTTGGCTGGTGACATTTATGATTTTTAGCTTGGTATTATTGAACGGTTTGTTTTATATAAATTTATACTTTGATGTGTGGAGTGCCGAGAAGTGAATGGAATTTAGTGACTATTGGATGTGTTGAAGATGAAGCAAGTACTAAGGATCTTTCAATTGCAGTTATATTTAGTATTTACATCTAATTAATTTTATTTCTCAGTTTTCAATGGCCTTTGAGATACTTCTCTGGTTGCATGAGATTACCTATTTCATGGAAACACTCTGCTCCCTTGCTTGAACTCTGAAGACTTTAGTGAACCTGTGTTTTTGACATAAGTTCCAGTCAGGTTCAATAAATGAACCATTTGAATTTGAGACCAAAATGAAATCAATATTTGCTAGTTAATATTTGTATTTTAAGGTTTCTTTGTGGGCTTTCTGCTATGATGCTGATTGGAGACTTTATGATATGATGATTCATGATAGCAATCACATTTCTCCAATCTTTCAAAGCATGCTTCCCTAAAAAAATGGAATCCCCAGATAAGTGCAAGAATTTCATTCAGCATTGAAATCTTAAACATGAGCAATTTTGTGGATTTGTTTGTAATTCCATTGCATAGGGATCTATAATACTCACATGTTATTTATCTGCATGTTGCAGATTCTCATAGCCATGCCAAGAGTCAATATTGCACGTCGCACAAGGAACACAAGGAAGCGGGGTACCCAGATACAATGCACATCATCGGATGACGAAAGGGCCCGTGTTCCAAATGACAACATTGTTACATCAAATTCTGAGAATGGTCCTGTGGAAGATGTAGATGCTGTGGTTCCACCATCAATGACAGAGCCATCGCCACCACCAGTTCCAGCATCGCCCATTCTCCCACCATCTTCCACAGTGCAAGGTGCCATTTCAACGAAGAAAATCAGTGCAATTAGAGGATGGACCAAAGAAGACATGCTGGCTGCAATTGACGATGTCGAATTCAAGGGGTTTTCTGTTAGAGCAGCGGCCAAAAAACATGGGATTGCACCCACGTCAATCCATTACTGGATAAATGGCCTGACCCATACCAAGAGGAGAGGCCCTCTTACAGTCATGACTGAACAAGAGGAGGAGGAGGTAGTGGTGTGGTGCAAGGAGATGGCCGAATTGGGACATGGGCTAGAGTTGATACAACTGAAATCAACTGTTGCTCAAATTTGTCAGGGGAGGCCAAACCCATTCAAAGATGGGTTCCCAGGTAAGTCTTGGTGGGCTGGTTTCAAAAAAAGGCATCCAGAGCTAGTGCTACGAACTGCAGAGGGTTTGGACAGAGATAGGGCATTGAATCTACGCCCCACGGTTGTTTCCAAGTTCTATGACACTCTTTCTTCTGCATATGAGAAACACTCTTACAGTCCAGAACATATTTGGAACTGCGACGAGACAGGGTTACAGGCAGGAAGGAATTGTGGCATGCGGGTCATTGCAAAGAGAGGGAGCAGGAATGTGCCGAAGATTCTGCCCAAGAGCAGGGAGTGGATAACCATTCTATCATGTGTGAATGCAATTGGCTCAGCAATCCCGGGGTTTTATTTGTTCAAGGGAAAAACTCGGCTGCAAAACTATATCCAAAACTGTGAACCTGGGGCGTGCATGGCTGCACATCCCCATGCATGGATGAATAAAGAACTTTTCCTGAATTGGCTTTTCCACTTTGCAACATCCGTACCAGGCGGTGTCTCGCCTAAAAACAGACACCTGTTGGTTTTAGATGGCCATGGCAGCCACATTGCTGTGCAAACCATCGAGGAGGCAAACAGGTTGGGAATTGACTTGTTAACACTTCCTGCTCACACCACTCACAGGTTGCAGCCCCTGGATGTGAGTGTGTTTGGGACTTTCAAGGCTTATTTCAGGTCGGAACGTGCTGCATGGATGGCTCAGAACCCAGGGGTAGAGGTAAAGAGGTTTGAGTTAGCTGAGCTTGCAAGCAAGGCTTTCAAAAGGGCTCTCACACCCTCCAATATCAAGGCTGGCTTTAGGCGAATAGGTATCTGGCCATTGAATTATGATGCTCTTATGCATGACACTCAGTGTAGCCAAGCATTTGATGTGGATGGCCAAGAAGCTGGCGAAGATCTTGAGGATGTCGAAGACCAATTGGATGGCCAACAAGAGGCAGATGATGTGGACAATGATCATGTCCCTTTCTCAAGGAAATTGCGAAGGAGTTGGTGCTTCTGACCATGATGAACAGGTCTATGAAACACAATTCAATGATGATGCAGCAGAAGATAACATGGGTTTAGGTGGTCCAGCCAGCACACAAGTGGATGCTGGGGCAAATATAAATGTGGTCGATGGTTGTCGTAGTCCAGGCATCCCCAATCACACATTGTCATTGCCAACCCAAGTATCTCAACCATCATGGATGGCAGAGGCCATGATGAACTTGAACAGACACATTGGTGATTCCACCAACGATGAAAGCATGAATATGCCTTCGCAGCCAAATGAGATTGTCCATTTTTATGTTGATGGTGGGTTGGTAGCAGATCCTAGCACAGACAACGAGGATGCAACTGAAGAATATACCGCAGCAGAAGAACCTCTCATAGCTGAAGAACCACTGCCAGGGAACACACCAAGGCTTGGCAGATTCCTAAAGTTGCCAATGAAGAGAGTGTCAACGAAAGGAAGGGAAGGACAGATAGACATTCTCCGATTGGGCCGGAGTTCACAACTGCTCACTTCAGAAGAGTACATGAGCATCTTGGTTGATTCTGAACGAAAGAAGAAAGATTTGCAGGAATTAAAACAAAGGAAGAAAGATCTTGCAAAGGAAAAGAAGGAAGCAAGGATGATTGCAGCTGGACAGCGGGCACAGGAAAGGATTGCAAGAGAGGTTAATCGACAAGAAAAAGCTCACCAGAAGCAGTTGGCAAGGCAAGCAAAGGAAGCGAGGAAGGTGCAACAGATGAACCAAAATAGTGCATCAGAAATGGAGGAAAGGAATGTGATGGCTGATACTCTAAGAACAACCAGTGAAAGGGACATGATGCAAGGATCATTAGAAGCGTTTGCAAGCAGTGCACGATTCTACCAGGATCTTATTAACATTCAGATACCCCGCTATAATCCTCCAGGTTTACACCCCAGCTCTATTCCTACTACTGCAGGGTCCCATCCTATGTTAGCTTATCGAACACCAGCAAATATTCCAGGGGTCCCATGCACAAGTCAGGCCTATGGCTATTCAATTCCTCCTTGGTTGCAAGGAGTAAATTGGCCTCAATCTGTTTCCACCAACCCCACCCTTCCTAATCAAACATGCTCGGTAAGATCACCCCACTTGTCTCAAGCTGGAAACCCTACAGAAAATGATGTGGGAGGTGACGAACCTCTTCAAGAATAGGGTAGAAGGTGTATGGACCAACCAAATGGTATTCTGTGATAAATTTATTTTCTTTTTGTGCAGCCCCAATCAAGCATGGTGAGGGCTTGATATAACCTAAATCCCAGTCATTGACATCTACTGCAAGCAGAGGCATTGTTTTGACTTGTACTTCAGACAGAGGCGGTGTATAGACCAACCAAATGGTAGTTTGTGATCAAGGCATTTTCTTTTTGACTTCTACTTTCAGACAGAGGCATTGTTTCGACATCTACTTCAGATAGAGTTATTGTATTTGTATTTCAGTACTATTGCTATAAAGTGCAGTTGTTTAATTATAAATGAGCAGTTCTTATTTATTTATGTTTTTTTCCATAAACAAGGAAGTTAACCATAAGCATTGAGGTTGGTGTTACACACAACTTGACATTGTGGAGAGCACAAAGTAAGGTCTAATGGAGAAGTTAGGTCAAATTGTCTATACTCATATACCATTTAAGTAGATATACAACATGAGCATACATCATTCTACTTTGTCTAAAAAAATTTCATTGTAGATTCAAGTCTAATAATGCCAAAATAGTAGGTCATATATGCTCTAATAATGCCATTCTACGTACTATGGGAAACAACACCGAGGTGGATAACATTGCACAGGGTGGTAGAGCAGCCCGGGCGAAACGTTCAAATGCCAACCCTTCCTGTCACGTAAACCCTAACAAAACCCCAACACATGTGCTGGACACGCGGCGGATCCGAATGGGCACCTGTCGTACAACTAACGTGGACTGTCGGGTGTCCGTTGGCGTGCTCGCGTGGACCCTGCACCACAATGGGTGTCCCTCCCATAACAGTCACTCAAAAATAAAAAATATTCACTAAAATATCTACTTATTTTGCAGCCTCAAACAGTAATATAAAGATGAATGTCAAGTTCAAAAACATACTACTGCCAAATTCCCAGAAACATAACCAAAATCTGTCATACATAATTGAACCAACATTCAACCAACAAACATTCACACTATATATTACAGCTGGCATCACCTTAATTGAACCAGCTTTAAACCAACATTCACACTATATTTCAAATCCACAACATTTTCATATCCACGAGGGGCCATGCCAGACCGAATATCCACATACTCTGCTTATCTTGCAGCCTCTAACAGTAATATAAAGATGGATGTCAAGTTCAAAAACATACTGCTGCCTAATTCCCAGAAACATAACCAAAATCATAATTGAGCCATAATTGAACCAGCATTCAACCAACAAACATTCACACTATATATTACAGCGAGCATAACCATAATTGAACCAGCTTTAAACCAACATTCACACTATATTTCAAATCCACAACATTTTCATATCCACGAGGGGCCATGCCAAACCGAATATCCACATACTCTGCTTATCTTGCAGCCTCAAACAGTAATATAAAGATGGATGTCAAGTTCAAAAACATACTGCTGCCTAATTCCCAGAAACATAACCAAAATCATAAATGAGCCATAATTCCCAGAAACATAACCAAAATCGTAATTGAGCCATAATTGAACCAGCATTCAACCAACAAACATTCACACATTATATTACAGCGAGCATAACCATAATTGAACCAGCATTCAACCAACCAACCATTGCAATTTCCTCTCAAGCATAAGCCTACATAAAGGACATCGACTTAGACGAGTGTGGTTGCATACAGTTCCCATAATTCACAATGGTTGGGCCAAACCCTATTCTTGAATATATGGTGGTCCTAATTCGAAGGGAACCTTTGCAAATTGAAGCACAATTCAAGCCTTTACCTCTTATGCAGCCTCAAACAGTAAAGGGAAATAAAGATGAATATCAAAACCTAAAACCTACACTGCAAATTTTTCATATCGGCAAGCAAACTTACACAATAATTCAACCAGCAAACTTACACAATAATTCAACCAGCAAACTTACACAATAAGCATATCCATAATTCAACCTACAGTAAGCATATCCATAAAAATGCATACGAAAGCCTGCAAGGCCAGATATACCCAGAAACGAAACCCTACAGTAAGCATATCCATAATAACGCATACGAAACCCTGCAAGGCGAGATATACCCAGAAACGAAACCCTGCAAGGCGAGATATACCCAGAAACGAAACCCTGCAAGGCCAGATATACCAAGAAACTGAAAAACGCCATATATGTGCCCAAAAACGCCCAATATAAGCTGCAGAAAAACAAATAATCCCATACGAAACCCTGCAAGGCCAACCCTGTCCCAAGTTACAACCATGCACGCATAGCCAGAACAGTAAACTGCCAGACAAACCCAAGAAACCACCGAATACGCAGAGCCGAGGCACAAACACAAAACAGACAAGCAAACACATCCAACCACCGAGAAAACGAGCCGCAGGGTTAACGACATCCTTGAAGCGAGGTGGAGTGTTTATAAACACTGTTCAGACGCTGGTAGGGAAACCCTACCTGTATAATTGCCGAAGGTAGAAACCGCCGTCGCCAACCTTCACGACCCCGCAGCTGGCACAGGAGGACGCGCATAATGCCGTGATCAGGATCGCCAACACGGAGACTGGTGCACCAAGGAGAACGCCCACCGAACGAAACCACCAGCCAAACAACTCTAGAAACCATCCCATCTGAACTGGAGTAGGAGGAATGCTGACCAAAACGGGGACAAGGGCGCACGTCGAAGGGTTCACACCAGCTCCACTGACAGCAACGAGGTGGATAACCATGGACGCAAGCCTGCGCGGGCAATGGAGCCCCGGCGGACCACTACCCGGGGTGCCGAAACGGCCACACATCGGTCCCGAACAACATTGCACAGGGTAGTAGAGCAGCCCGGGCGAAACGTTCAAATGCCAACCCTTCCTGTCACGTAAACCCTAACAAAACCCCAACACATGTGCTGGACACGCGGCGGATCCGAATGGACACCTGTCGTACAACTAACGTGGACTGCCGGGTGTCCGTTGGCGTGCTCGCGTGGACCCCGCACCACATTTGGCGCCTCTCCCCTAGTTTGCCTTTAACAAAGATGAAACACATCTTGGTAATGTACATGTTGGCATTGTCTTTTTTTTTTTCATTTGATACACATAAATTTGATACACATAAATGTTAATAAACAAAACATAACCCTTATCCACTTTCTTCACCCTAACGTTGCCCCTTAATGCTTTCATACGACAAACAGTTATAGTCTTATGGGTCAACAAATATATTTTATTTATTCGAATTGGTTTGGTTACGTTGCCACCTAACGCTTTTATACGACAAACAATTATAGCTTTTATGGGTCAACAAATATATTTTATTTATTCAAATTAATTTGGTACGTTGAAAATGTGAGGATGGGTTTGAGTTGCTATAAATTATGTCACTTCGTATAAAAGTATAAATATATGTTTTAATTTAAAAAATATATATAATATAAAAGATTTAAAATTTAAAATTATGTCATTTTGTCCCAATATAATGTGTACAAAGTTCCATATCAAATGTTACGGGGGACCAATTATAAGGTTCTACTCAAATCAAGCAAACAAAAGCTAGCACTATATTCCAATAACAACGTTCAGAAATACGAGGATAAGGACTCGTTGTTAATATAAGGATATGGGTCTATTGGTGGGATTCCCTTCCCCTCTCGAATGGTGAAGGGGTCTCACAAACATTATAGACAAAACTATAGAAATATGATAAAAATTTACAATTCTATGTACGATAGAATTTATATTTTATGATGATTATTATCATTTTTTCTCCAACTAATAAAAATTACAATCTTTACAAATGCATTAGTTTGTTTAAATGTACTCCATGCTTTCGAAAAAGATATATCTTTCAAATAGAACATTACAAAGTAAAAATTATTTACTTAAAGCATTTTATTAACATCACCAACTCGAAAGTGACTATAAAAAGTATAAAATTTATATGTTTTCTACATGTGACTTGAGGTTTTGGAAAGAATATTCTTTGAGGTTTACGTATAATTTCACTCTGGTGCCCTTCAAATTATGATCTCTCAAGGTCACTTCAAAGTTTAATGCAAGTTTTTTGTGTGGTGAATAATAAACAACAAATGAGATTAGTAATTAGAGTTTATAGAATCCCTTCCTTTATTTAAAAGTGTCCTTTGATGGATAGTACACAACTTACAAGAGATACGGAAATTGACATCCCATGACCCGTTATTCTCCATCATTCAACTATGTTACATTATATTTATTAAATAGGGTTATAGAATGTACAACTTGGTGATTCTATCTTTGATGGACCATCCCCACCTACCAGACTGCCAAAGCCTCTATCAGGATCGGATTCTTCGATGTTTAAATCATTGGGCCTCTTGCTGCCATATTTAGACTTGTCCATGATCCGTTTATGTAACACCCCTAGTTTGAAGCCCCTAGTCTAATGATGCCAAGATGTAATTACTATCTATGAATGCCTACAAGGTTGAATATATTGTACTTTGCAATTATTAATATTAAAATCCACAATTGGTTGTGTGGATGCAGTATGTTCAAGAGATCAAGGACTCATGTATTCACTAGAGACGGTAAGGGAGTTGAAAGTGTCCCAGTGGGGAAATTATGTTATGACCCTTTTATATCCTTTAGAACCTTGAAAACTATCTAAGTCATGGTTAGGTTTTAATCTCATTTTATTGACTTAAAAATTATTTTAAAATAATAATTATGACTTGAGTGGATCAAGTAGGATTTCAGAGGATTTATGTGTTTATATAGAAATGAGAAAAGTTGGCTCATGGGAGAGACCATGTGGGTAAGAGAAACCAGAATGGGGAATTTTCCTTCTCTTGTAGAGAGTCTAAGGGAAAAACATGGCATGGATTTTTGGTTGGTAGAGAAGAAAATATGGTATGGAATTTTAAGTGAGAGAACCAAATTCTGAGACTGGTAATTATGAAACTGTCCATTTTTTCCTCTGGTCATCCCTGTAATTATGACAAATGGTGCAGGCAGCTGACTTGGTGAAGTTCTGAGCACAGATAAAAATGATGTATCTCATTGTTGTGATGTCAGAATGAATTTGAGGAGGTGAAATGCATTGTTTGACATGAAATGTGCATGAAATACGGAGTTAAGCCAATTTCTTATTTGTCAAATAGTGAAATTAAAAAACTATGGGACTAGTGAGATGTCTGCTTGGCAAATCCACGATTCTTAACTCGGGGGTGGCATTTTTCTAAGAGATTAATTAGAAAAATTTCCCACAGTTGGGTGGAGCGTGCCTCACACATAGCCAGTTGCCCATTTCAAGTATTTTTACATATAAGTTTTAATTCCTAGAAATGGTGTTTTAAGTTCTCAATGTTATTTAATTGATGATTGGTAAAAGTTTATATGGTTTCCTTGTTTAATTTATGAGTTGGGATATAAAGAATGAATTCATGCTTGTTTGGTTGAATTCCTATGTATGGAATGAGTGTAAAAATGTTTTTAAAATATTTCTAGGAGATTAAATTCTTATTTTCCATATAATTGGAAGAAAATAGTTATTAAGGCAGTTTTTAATGGGTTGTTTTATTTTATTGTGCTTTGCATTGGTTAGTATTTTGCATTAATTAACCAAGTTTGAAACTGTTTGTCATATTTACAAATACCATGTAATAATAATGGGTGGTATTTGTTTTATTTACAAGAATTGGAATCATATGGGTTGCAAGCAAAATATCGTGGGTTGGATTAGTAAGGAATTTTTCATTACATTCCATGCATTAGAAAGATTGGTAATTGTTATGATAAATAATTTATGTGTTGGTTGTCGGAATATCAAGATCTTATTGTGCAATTAATATGTTGGAATATTGTTTTTTCATTCTCAACCAAAATGCTTACACCTCTCATGAAAGAATTTTTAGGGAAAGGTTAGAAGTATTGCCTTCCAACCCCTATTTTATTTTTGTCTTGTATAATATATATTAATAGAAAATCTATTATATGAATTAAAAATGGTGCAAATTTTTTGTGCAAAAAGTGTGACACGTGGAAATACTATGCTTCCAGAAGTATGCATTTAAAAAAAATCTATTTTCTATAAATTTATTTTGATTATGCATTTTTGGAATATTTTATATTTATGCTAAAATACTTATGTGTATTATGCATTTGTTATACGTTGTTGTGCATTGTTATAAGAATGCATGTAACATTTTAGGAAAAAAAATAGTGTGTTTTAAGTCTAGTGTAACAAAGGGTGCATTACAGTTTATAACCATGAGAAGACACAACTATTAAGGGAGATTGATTTGGATTATTTAGAGAATGAAATGAAGGAAACAATATAAAATGGAAGAACACACACAAATATTTTGTAGAAAGCATGGAAGTACAGTAAAACCCAAATTCTATTAATGTATGGAATGGAAACTTGTACACTATAAAGCCATACAAACTAGCTTAAATGGTGGTAGCTTAGCTCCGAAGAGAAATGTGTCGGCTATGCACATTCACAAGAGATGACTACAAAGAGACTGCAAAGTGACTTTTTATCACAAGTATAAAGAGGAAAAAACCCTAACATACAAAAACATAACCCTAGGAGATGAAGCACCAAAATGATTTATGGCCCCCTAGGTGGCTAGTTGATACGTCAACTTCCAAGGGGAGTAAATTTTTCATGTGATATTTGTTTAAGGTGCTTGATACCTCGTTGGAAATAAATAATCGAGAATTACAAAATTTGATTGGGTCCAAATAATTCCATGGAAACCACTAGCCCCTTGGCTGGACAACAAACATTATTTAGGACCTCAAAACAACTCTGAAATTTTGGGACTGAAAAAATTGTACAAAATTGCCAAGAATATGGAGAATCATTGTAACTCAGTGGAACATGTAGGTGGCCACCAATATCCACCTAGATCATTCCTCCCCTCTTAGGGAGCAATGGTCCCCATCGCGTTAAGTTCCTCCGCCAGATGAGGAAATTCATGTCGGTCACTTTCACTGATGAAGAAGTTTCCCTGTTTTGACAACCTAATATAGTTGGATGTTCTATTAGTGAGTGTCCTTCATCCTATTGTCCATTATTTTGTTTATTGTATACTTATCAATGCAATCAAAATTTATTTTTGTATGGGCCAATTGTTCAACTACCTCTAAGGTGTCCAAGAGAGGTGGAAAATATGGTTGAAGTATCACCACATTAATGACAATGTCCAATTAGAGGAAATGAGGAATACTTAACTCAAAATAATTCTAACCCAAATACTTGGTGATGGTTTAAAGCCCCTATCAAAGTGGTAAAATATTCCAATGGGGCCTTATGAGGTTCTCTATGTGTAAATGTAACCAGACCTTATCGCCAACCTAAAACTATGTGGAACTTAATGCTTGTCATGCCACTACTTATACTTGGCATTGGATTTATGCAAGATATCATGGAATTTCTATTGGATGTGGTAGATCCACTAAACAAATTTAGATGCCCGATCAGACTCAATTTGAGCATCGGAGGACTCTTCCTGTGTATATGAAATCGAAAATGCTACATCAATTGGGGATAATTTTTGGAACCCTAATCATACCTCAAAAGCGATGTGGATAATAGAGATGTGAAGGGATCTCTTATAGATATGTTTAACATAAGGAAGGATATCATCCCAAGTGAGAGGATTTTTGCAGTTGTACACTCTCAAGATATGCACAATCATCTACTTGACCACCTTTATCTTCCCATGGGTTTGGAGGTGGAAGGAAATCGACTTGGTCATTTTGGTGTCCATCATCAATTATAGGTTGGAGGAAATGGTACTTAGGAACCTGTTGTTTTGATCTAAAAAAATGGTCCATGAGAATTTAAAATGAACCCAAACATGCTCAAAGAACATCTTAGCAATGGCCTCGATTGTGATGCTCTTCTTACATGGAGTTAATATTTCCATCTAAATACCTAGTCAACAACCACAAATGCATAGTCGTTGTGGTGCTTGGTTGAAGGTAAACCAAACATGTAGTCCATCGAGACAAGCTCCTAGGGCCTTTCTACGGTAGGAAATGGAGTGTACAATCTTTGCTTCTTGATGGCATATTTGTCAATGGCAGAGGCGGTGCATGATTGAATGTACCTGCCGATGTCTTGTCGGAACTTCGGCTAGAAGAAGTACTCTACAACAACGTAACTATATTATTTATGTTGAAGTTCCTTTCCACTCAACTGTAATGTGCCTCTTGAATCATATTCTCATGTTTTCTTTAAGGAACACAGACGTGGCCGAGATGGCATAAAATTTCATCCTGGAGATGAAATATTGAGACCATCTTGCTGCTTGTAATGTAGGATATGCAATAGAAAAGTCAAGGTCACTATCATACGATTTTGGCCACTCGGATTTCTCATGTCCACAAGAGTTGAGCATGGTAGTCAACACAACAATTGAATTTTGACTAAGGAAGTCTGCAATGTGATTAGTGTTTCCCTTCTTATATTTGATGTTCAATTCAAACTATTGCAGGTATGTGGACCACTTCTAATGGCCATCATTCTGTAACTTTTACTATGCTTGCATGAGCTACAGGTGCTTGTGATCGATGTGGATGATGGTATCCTTCCATAGGATGCCATGTTTCCATCAACAACATGCCTACACAATGGAGTACATCGCCTTGCCATAGGTGGGATACCTACGAATATAATCAGAGTGTGTCTCACTATGATAAGCCACTAGATGTCCTTATTGAGTGAGGACTATACTGATAACATATTCATATGCATCTGTCTTAATCTCAAAATGTTGTTGTAGGTCTGGTAGAGTGAGGACTAGCACTAAGAAAATGTGTTGTTTTAGATCATTGAAGGATTTTTTTTGTGATGCACCCAAAGTAAAATTGACTTTGGCTCCACCCTTGGTCACTTGGCTTAAGGAACAAGTGATATGAGATAACCTTTACACAAACCTATGGTAAAATTTAGCAAGACCCAAGAATCCATGGAGTTCTATTAGAGTTGTCTAGGTTGTCCAATCGGGAATGACTTGGATCTTGGTTGAGTCCACATCCACCCCATGTTTATCCATGATGTATCTTAGGTACTGAATTCTCTCCATGCTGAATGAGCATTTCTCCAAATTGGAATATATTTTTCTATGGTGCAAGGTACTAAGGATATTTTGAATGCGCTACAATTTTTCCATCCAAGTTCTGTGCAAGATGAGGTTTTGTCTAGATATATGACAACAAAAGAGCTTTGTGAATGGGTGAAATATGTCATCCATCATCCTCTTAAATGTTGTTTGAGTAATAGTCAAGTCAAAAATCATGACCAACCACTCAAAAAGGAATTCTTTAGACTTCAAGTTTGTCTTCAATACATCGACCTACTCAATCAAGACCTAGTGGTAACCTAACTTCATCAATCTTACTAACAAAATTGTAACCCTTAAGCTGATAAAGAAGATTATCAATCCAAGGGATTGGGTATCGATTCTTGATGATGATTTTGTTCAGAGATCTATAATCAATACATAGTGGCCATGTCCTATCCATGTTATGTACTGACACAATTATGCTCCCACAAGGTGAGCAGATTGGTCGAATGTGGCATTTTTGGATGAGCTCTTGAAACTGATGCTTTATTAAATTCCTGTCTCTAAAAAAACTAGTGCTTATATACTGGTCCATTAGGTAAAGGATCACTAGGTATCAAATCAGTGAAATGTTTAACCTTGCACTGTATAGGCATCCCTTTAGGTGAGGAAAATATATCTCTGTATTCTTCTACAATCTTGTACAGTTCTTTTTTATCTTTAGAGAGACCTTCTACTAAAGCTATGGCATTTGAAGTGACCTTTCATAGAGATTCTGACCAAACTATGAAGAGTATTAATTTCCTATCCCGAGAGATGACCTTCTCACATTGCTTTGTAGATACCAAGGAAACTGTAGTAGTCAAGACTACCTCAAGTATCCTATAGAGTCATCCCTACAAAGTAAAAATTGCACTACTGGTCCTAGACTCATAAACAACATGATGTTTCCACATATAAGGTTGTCCTATAATAACATCACAAACTTCAAGTGGGGAAATATCACACAACACCTCATCTTTGAAGGGATTTATGCCAAAGGATAGGAGGCATTGTTGACTAACATGGATGTCTCATATTTGTCTCAACTAGCTGGTGGTGTATGGTTGGGAACTTGGGGGTGTGGCATCATCAACAACTTCAATCTCTTGATGACCTCGATCGAGATGAGTTTCTTTTGGATACCACTGTCAACAATGAAATGTAGCGGATTCCCCTTCACCTACAATGATGAATGGAAAAGGTTCTCCACTTTATCTGGCTCCTCTAACTCTTGTGGATGAACCTTTGTAGTTGTGATGGTGGAATTAGGCTCCGCAATAATGATCCTCTTTCCATTTTATTGCTTTGAATAAGAGTTCGAGCCAGATTCCAGCTTTGAGGATTTCATCTTGACCAACAATGATTGTTTTGAAGGACATTCATTAGTGTTGTGTCATGGTATTTTGTGGAACTTGAACCACTTACCAATGTCCTTCAATTCTCCGTTACCTTTCTTTACCTGTGATTTTTCCTAGTTGTCATGATTTTGGTCGTCCTTGCTCTGTCATTTTTCTATGAGTTAGGGAATCCTTTACCAGGATTCTATTATTGTTGATTTGTAAACCCAATCCCTTACTTATTTTTTTGCTTAAAATTTTGCTTGATCTTGACAGCATACCGATAAGTAGTTCCTAGTGAGGAGATGTCCAAGAAATCCATCTCTATCTAGATGTAGTTGTGTAGGAAACTATAGTACTTTAAAGCCAAGTTCCATTCACAGTATCTAATACCTATAGTTGAGCGTAAGAAATGGAATATATTGTTGAGCTCCAGCAATATATGGTCTCTCTCTTGGTGCAAAGTTGTTCATCTCGTGTATTGGTCATCATAGTTTAGAATTCCTCCCTAATGGCATTGACAAAAGCCTCCCAAGTGGGTTATATCCTCTATATTTCAAAATCATCTCCGGTGTTCCTCTCATAGTAACCATCCCACCAATATTTTAATGGGGGAGAGACTTAAGGAGTGCAAAGGTGATCTTTTCGTTTTTGGAAAAAAATTGAATAGAGAAGTAACCCTCTTATAGATTTAACCATTTCTCCAAATCATATGAATCTATTTGTCTTTCAAATAAGGGAATGTCAAAGTTAACTTGTACCTTGAAGGGAGTTGCACCTCTGAAATGACTGCTCATTGAAGGTGTCTCCACTAGCGTTGGGAGTTGTCGAAGTATCTAGGAAAAATTATCCATCATCTCATTCCTCTGTAATGCGAGAGATTCCTTGAGCGATAGAATCATGTTAGGATCTCCTACTATGTCATATTTCTTTTTCCTCCTTCCATATGATGTTGCTTGGGCCAACGAGAGTGGTTTTCCCCAAGGACAACTAGTTTAATACCAAACTCTTGATATACGGATATCGTTGGGGACATGCACTGAGAAACAACAAAAGTATTTTTATTTGCTACCACTGATCTATGTTATTTAGAGAATTAAATGAAGGAAACAATATAAAATGGAAACACAAACAAATATTTTGCATAAAGAACAATAGTATAGTGAAACCCAAATTATATTAATGAAAGGAATGGAAAAAAACTATAAAATGCAAAGCAAGACACACTATCTCAGATGGTGGTAGCTTATCTCTGAAGAGAGATGTGTCAGCTCTTCTTATTTGCAAAAGATGGCTACAAAGAGACTGCAAAGGGCCTTTTATCATAATCACAAGGAGGAAAAAACCCTAACATCCAAAAAATTAACCCTAAGAGATGAAGCACAAAAGGAATGAGGGCCCTAAAGCAGCTAGTTGATAAGACAACTTCTCAGGTGAGCAATAAGGAAATTTTTTAAGAACCCCCCCTAAATTTGTATGTATAATAAATGGGTGAATCCCCATGATATATAGGAAAATGTGAAGGCTATTTTATGAATTTTATATTATGTATATATAATTTTTTGGTGAATCTCTCATTAAATTATATAATCTTGTAAAATTTTGGCAAATATTTCACTAAATTATTAAACCTTGTTAAATATTGGCGAATCTTTCACTAAATTATAAAACCTTGTAAAGTCTTGGCGAATCTTTTACTAAATTATAAAATAATGTGAAGTCTTGGAGAATTTGTTGATAAAGTATAAAACCATATATTACAATAGGAAAAATTATACAAAAAATACTAAATAGGAGATAAATATTAATAAATCATCACATAACAAGACCTCTTTTGGTGGTAGTTTGGTACCTCACTCTAACTATCACAGTACATAGAAATTCATCATACTCTGGGAATATTCTTGGAGATCAACAATGAATTTTTTCATCCCCATGAAAAATAGAATCAATATTAATATGAGGGCCCGCCAACACCTTGATCCTAATTTAGCTCTCCATGCTATTACAAGGGCCCACCAACACCTCATATATTCACACACCTTACCAAATTAGAGGGTTAAAAACTCTAAATGTGTATTATTTACTTCAATGCACTTGAAACCGTTCTAAAAAATAATTGTAACTCTATATGGAAAGAAAATGTGTGTTCCAAGTTGGTTAACAAATGCCTATTCAACCAAATACTATCCATATTCTTCCAAACCTAATTAAAAACCAACCCCACTATGCATGATATATTTTAATGTAAAAATAAAAAATGCAGGTCACTGAGAATGTGGTGATCTCAAGGCATTGGTTCAAGTCTTTAAATCCATGAAATGAAGGTTGAAAAGATGTGATAGATCTAGTAGAAGAGTAATGATGCATATTGGACTGAATCTGGGACCACTTTTACAAATACAATAAACAGAGTAAATATATTTCCAGGATTCAAGCAAAGATTGCATTTTTTTCTAAGGTTTCTATAAAATACTGGCAACATGCAAGTTGAAATCAAGTTTCTACAAACTACTACAAAAATACTTTGAGAACCATAAAATTCAATAAACAAAACAAGCAACATGTCAAAATACTTGACAACACACAAAGCAAAAAAAGAAACAAAGACAGTGGAATTCCAAGTTTCTCTACCCATACCTATCCCAGAAAGGAGAACACAAACACAAGATGAAACAAAATGGAAATGGTTATAAGCATCGTCATGGCCCCATACATGCCCATATATGTGGCTATGAACTAAGTCCTAACTCCCAAGCATGATTCCCTAAACACCCACAAAAATGTTATTGATGCATCGTTGATCATGTGCTTCGCAGTCCCCATGTTTCTTGGTGAAAATTTGATGTGAGGAGATGGGATTCCGAACTCTCCTAGATGCAAATGGGTCTCTATAAGACTTGATAGTAAATATCAACTACCTTTCTGTTGCTTGGGTTTTCACCCAAGTATGTGCAGATGAGCACCTACTAACTTCGTAGTAGCAGTCTAGATTAAAGCAATACAAACTAATATAAAAAAAAATTTGGATCTAAGATGTGCAAGAAAGTAAATCTACAGTAAACAATAAAAGCTCGAATGATCCATGTAAAAAAAAAAATTATTTATGGAAAAATATATTTACAAATAATATATTACCCCAAAGGGTGAGGATGGTTGAGCTTGAGTAGCTACAATGGTGAGGTGCTCCAATGCTCCAAAAGCTATTTCTCTTCTCCAAGATGTTGATGGGGGATTGCCACAAAGGGTACTCCAAAGGTGGATCTAAGCTCAAATGGTGGCTTTAGATCTTAGGAGTGAAATGGGCAGCATAAGGATAGGATGAGTGTGGATGAATAGTGAGGAGCCTCTATCACCTTTTTATAGCTTTTTGGTGATGGAGAATACCATTATGGTTTAAGGAAACCAATGGTATTGGTAAAAATGGTTTAGGTTTCTTTTTCCTCTTTTTCCTTGTTTTTCCTTTTTTGAATATATTTTTGAGTTTTATCCCTTTTAATTGATTTTTGGGAATTTTGGACCAATTTTGAGGGTTTTTTGTATTTTTTGAGGAAAATTAAATATTTTGAGGAGAAAAAGATGGATTTTGGTCTTTTTTGTGACCTTTTGAAAGTTTTAGAGGATAAAATGGTAGGAAAAGTGGACAAATGGGTCATCTGAATAGGGAAATGAGCACTTTTTGGGTGTTAACAGATTTCCCTCTGATGTGTGAGGGTAGGAGCTCATCGTATGGCCGATAGACATCATAGTTTCTTTGTCTTTTTCCTGGGGTTTGGAGTAGAGAAGAGACCGATTGGAAATTGGAACCATGGTCCCATGCAAACTGCAAAAACTGAAAATATATGGCCTCAATATGAATGAGGAATAATTTCTGATAATGGACGAGGCGGGCATACCCATGCTCATATCAAGACATATAAATAACAACGAGGCCCAAAAAAGGGGTACCTAAACAATACATATAAACCTGCTGTGTACATCATAATGGTCCAAAGGGGACACAATGCTGGGACATACTTCCTGGTCATACCATGACCGATCTGAAAATATGATACACTGGAAAAGAGCAACAACCATTCTGAATGATGTGTCAGAAGGTCTGCTGAACTGCTGGATCTGAAGGTATCCAACAACTGGAAGGATTTAGTAACTATGAGTGAGAGTCTCAAGGGTACACTGAACTGTATCTGAATGTGTACTTGAAGAAGTATACAATTGGGGTACTTCTGAATACTGTCGCCAAGCGCAGCCCGAATATCCATAGGGACATATAACTGGTTGTTCCTAAAGTAGACTCATCAATGTGTTAGAGTCAGGTGACATCTGGGGTATTCAACTAATAACTGAACGGATCGATATCCTATACGAATCTCAACGATGCGATCAAGGTGTTGACGTTGAGCATGTGAGAAACAATCATTGGGAGAGGCATTAAGGACTCCTTTCAAAATGATCCGTAGGCACTCACCACTAATGGTGATGAGTCCAAGGCACAGGGACCTCTGGGTCTATCCTCTGGAATAGATTGGTTGGTGTCTATAGAGGGAGACCTTGCAACTACCAAAGCAATGATTTTTCCTTGATAGGAGCACAAGGTGTACAACCTATCACATCCCCTCACACGGACCCAATTCAAGGAAGGGAACATGATGCCAATCTTTGGGGATTTTACATAAACTCAACTCGATTCATTAGATTCATACGAATTAAAACCAATGTGTGCAAATGCAGTTCAATAAACATGCATAGTGGAAATAGACAAATCGTCCACACACATTTCATATGCATACAACATATCAATACAATCATCAATTATAACATTTCAGAAGTAAAACATATAGAGAAAGAAAAACTTATCTTTATGGTGAAATGGTCCCAAGCAACTAGCTATGTTGCTTCAATATTCCTCCCAACCATAGGCCAGTTGTGTTCATCAATTCTCTCAACACAACTGCCACCCCCCGAGCTGGACATGATTCTTACAAGGAAAAAGGGGACATTCAACTCATGCACAACCCATTAATCATTTCATTTGAGTCAAGCCAGTCCATAGTTGGGTTTATCAGGCTACATTTGAACCTTGGATGCTTGCTCAAGCTCAATCCAAAACAATGGATTTACCAACATAATGGCCATGGGTTTTCCCCAAATCGTTTCCAACCAAAAACGAGTTGTGGGATGGGAATAAACATTCACAGGGAGGAAAAACGGTTTCTCCCCAACTATCTAAGCATTTAACAGCCAAAACGATCTCTATGGAACCCTAATTCAATTCCCCACTCTTCTTCACTGGTATACAACACAAGAACGCCCTTCTCCCAGTTGAGAATGAAGGAAAACACAAAAAAACATGGCTAGAAAATGCCCAGGTAGCTCCAAACTCGCGAGGGAGAGAAACAGGTTGATGGGTAATGACTTGGGGAGCAATTCATGGCTCTTTTATTGCCCAAAGAGCAAAACATGTTTTTCCATACAGGGTGTCTTTCCCATACTCGAATTTGGACAGCCATACCTCCCATTCCCCAAAGCATTAACTACCTCAACCAACTCTTGGGAGAAATGAATGATTGGGTACAAAAGTGCACATGGGTAGTTGAGGGTTTTATGGGTTCTCTCATTGACACTTGGCTTGACTTTATTGGTTCAAGTGTTTGAATGTTTCCCTCCCAATTCCTTGTAAAATCATGCCCCCATATCTTGTTGATGTATATGTAACTTCGGAATGTATTTCACATATATGTATATTGTATTCCTATAGAGATGTTATTATTCCTCTATACGGAAGTGTCGTCATTTATATTGTAAGTGTCGTAATTTATCCTTGATGGGTTATTAGACCACCTTGTTGGGGTCGGCCCTATATAAGTCATGTGGGTCAAAGGGTTATTAGACTACCCTATTGGGGGTCAGCCATGTGGGTCAAAGGGTTATTAGTTGAGGCTGACCTAGTTGAGTAAAGGTCAAGTCAAGTTAGTGTATAAATTGAGAGTGTGTCTCTCTCATTTTACACATTCTATTCTCACACTTCTCTCATTTGAAAAGTGGCGCACTTATGAGAAGGAGGATCTATTTCTAGGAGAAGACTATCTCTTGTATTCTAGTTGTATCATTGCTCTATCTATCTCTGAGGAAGTTATTGGGGTTTTTCACCTTTATGGTTTTCCCCAAGTAAACTCTGTGTCTTTTGTGTGCTTGTATTACTGTGTCCATGATTGATATGTTGTAGATTTGTTGTACATGTTGTTCTCTCAGTTAAGATCCTAGATCAGATTGAAGTAAATTTTGAAAATTTAACATATTTTGTTGCATTGCATAGCTAGTTGTGGGTATTTTATTAAAATGCATATTTACATGATATTCACAATTCCATTGTGCCTGACTAGCACGTAAACCATATGCATCAATAAATCGATGGTGGGGCCTTGGCCTTGAGCTCCTCACCATGATTTTATAACAATATTACATCATTTACAATTTTAATGCAATGGGGTCAAAATCATGACATTACATTCCCCTCCCCCTTGGAATAACACCGTCCTCGGTGTTCCAATACTTAGGAATAAATACCCACTTTACACATCTCCAAAATTCACACGATGTGGCAGGTCTGTCCTGCGTGTCATATTTTTACTTTGAACTTTCAGGACCAAGTCCTTTGGCTTCCACAAGCTGCTCCTGCTGGATTTGACCTTCCATCTCTGCAGGTGGGCATTGCTCCACAGCAATCCCTCCCTTTTATTTACCTTCCAGTTGATCTACAAGTCTGGAATTTTCATGGATGCCATCTTTCTTGTTGTCCTGGAAACTATTTGAGGAATATTTTCAACCAAATAAAATAGTTTTTGGTTTGATACCATGATCAATGTGCACAACTGGCTCTCACTTTTCTCATTAGCAACACTTGGCTAGTACTAGCTGCACTCAATGGATTTCAGTATCTCACCTGTGAGACTTATCATGGAAATTCCTGTTAGGACAAACATAACACAATATTAAAGTTAGTCAATTATTTTCCCAATTGACATGGAAAGTCAATTCTTCACTCATGAGACTTCCACACATTTCATGTTTTCCCAACATACACATGAACTCATTCATTTTCATCCTTTCATCCTTTCATAGGGAAATAACTATTTCAACATTCACAATTCATTTCAAGCAATTAAACACAATTTTTTTTCATCTATGACATGCACTCAACAATCTTTTGTTTATAAGGTGCATCAGTCAAAAGGAAAGAGAAGAGTAAGAGTTTCCTCCTCTTAGTCTCGTTTCAATATGGAGCCACACCACCACTGTGGTTCTATGCTCCTTAGCCTCTTTCACTTCAATGTGAATGCTTGATTTGCCCTTTCTTGGCTATGACACTTAGTGTCTAAGGTCCGTTTAAGGATTTTCAACTAGGGAACCCTCCCCATTGATGCCTACATAACCTTTGGCTGCTAGGGCCCACACATGTCCACTAGCACCATCTTTCATTACGGCTCACACTGAGCTCTTTAGGACTGTCACATGTCCACATGCATCCCTATGATTCCTTCATTGTCTTTGCTTCCAGCAATACCTATACTCAAACATTGAATCAATTCACATGTTTAGTTTATTTTCATAGGGTTTATCTCTAAACAAGAGTTTGCGAAAATCATAACCAAATCATATACACACGTATATTCATAAGCAAGAAGATGTAAGGTAACCAAATACTTATCTGCATTGGAAGTCTTCATTTTATTTCATAGGCTCCTTCTTCGCTTTATAAGCCTTGGATTGCCCGTGGATACAATAATGAATGTTGGGCCAGCACACAAGTTACTCCACTACATCACGTAGTTAATTCCCAACCAGTTACTCTCTGGATTTACCAAGAATTTTACAGCGCTCAACCAATTACTCTTTGGATTTACCAAGCATTTATAGCACCCAACCAGTTACTCTCTAGATTTACCAAGAATTTTACAGTTCTTTTAGGGTCCTTGCTTCCTGCAATTACCAAGGTTTCCAACAAAGAAACAACAGTGTATCAGCTTAGCTATTCGAAAACTTATACCTGAAATCTTCATTATTCCAAGCAAGAAATAAATGAAAATGAAGACTTATCTGTATTGCGCATTTCCTCGCTACTCCACAGGTTTCCTTCTCTGCTTTACAAGCCTTGGACCACCTGTGGGGTGGATGATTGGCCAGCACACGTGCTACTCCACAACATCATCCGAATAGGCAATTCCAAGCTAGTACGTCGACTAGGTTTATCAGGCATCCCAAAAAGAATCAGTATGCTAAGCCAGTACGTCAATTGGGTTTATTAAGCATTTCAAAAATCAGTATGCTAAGCCAGTACGTTGATTGGGTTTATCAAGCATACAATGACCATTTCCAAGCCAGTTCTCCGACTGGTTTTGTTAAGAAATAACACCCTTCACCAATACCTCCACAACATGCAAATAGCGAATGCCAAGCCAGTACACCGACTGAGTTTGTCAGGCATCCAATTTAACAACATGCCAAGCCAGTACACCGACTGGGTTTATCAGGCATCCAAAAACCCTTCACCACAACTTCCAAATAACCAATTCCAATCCAGTACACCGACTGGGTTTATCAGGCATACAACAACCATTGCCAAGCTAGTACACCAACTGGGTTTATGAGGCATACAACAACCATTTCTGAGCCAGTACACCGACTGGGTTTATCAAGCAATACGGACAACATAATATGATTACATGGCTCATTTTCCTATGCAAGCCAGTGGTTCCCTCCAGGAAATCCATAGGTGACTCACTTGACTCCAGGCTAGCATGGCCCCACAATACCCACTCACACTACACAAGGATGATACCCCTTTTCTGCAACACAACTCCTCGATCCTATCCATCTCTTCTAGTGTCCTTTAGTGTGAGCGTAGAAAGGTTACTGCTACCCATATGGTCCTCTTGAGCACCCTTTCTTCACTTTGCCTCTTAACGTGCAACACCAAATTACATCTGGGAAAGCTGATAGCACAAGAAGGATAAGCAGGCTCATCAGTATTGCTGCTCTAAAATTGTAATCATATTTCATAACATTCCCTATAAAGTATTGAAACACCATGAATGAGTCCATTCCCTTAGGGTGTAGTCAATATTGACAACCCTAACATAACCCATCACCTGAAAGGTATGCATCCCTTTCCGATGTGAGCCATGTAGGCCTTAGTCACACTCAAGCAGTCTGGAATAATAATGAAATAATAGAACATGCTCTACATATTAAATCTAATAACGAGACATGTATATCCTCAGTTAGGGTCATAGAATACTCATCCGTTTTACAGATGTATCTTTTCTTCATTTGCGAAGAATGGGGCCTCCCTTCTCTGAGTCAACAGTCCTTCGGTTCACCACCCCAATCTTTTCACGTTCCATAACCCACACATGCCTTATTGGCATAATTTTTATGGTCTCACTCACATGCTTTACCAACATGCAGTTCGGTTGAGACATTATCAACATTTACAATGGCGTTTCACCTGAAACCCATTTCCAAAGCAGGGAATCCTTCCCATCTAGTTTGGCTTATGCAGGCCATCACACATGGTCTTCCTGCAATGTGTCATCTTGGCACACTTATCAAATATCCAAACAGTTAACAACATTTAACAATAAACTTCAAATCTGATTGTTCCATAACCAATCAATGTCATTAATAATTAAATTCAATATGAATTTGCAATTCTGTCTACTACATAAATTGATTTGCTTAGCAATGAGGCTATCCTCATATTGTTTGGATCTTGTAAGTGGTATCACTTTGTCCATTATGGTTTCACCCTTCCTACCATACATGAACATCCACCTACAACGTTTCCTCCTGACACAATTTTATATAAGCCAAACAGTCATTAGCAATTATTAGCAAAATTTCAAATCTAAAATTCACAAATCTGTTTCATGCATTAGTTAAATTCTACAACCATGAGAACCTTCTCATAACCTTTGGCTTCTGCACATGGTAGATCCCAGTCTCTACTATGGACTTATCCTCATTTCCATACGCAAGACTTTTCTACTTGAAATCTAAACTTCAATCAGCCAACACGTTGTGAGTATCTATGCATATAATCATTTCATTGCTGCAACAGTCATTGAAGTGATCTCAGAATATTAACAGTCAATAGTTCAAACACCTTCAGCTGTTAACATTTGAAATGCAATGAAACATATATACATCTGTATAGACATCATTATCATAATAAAATTGCTAGACACACTCACATTATCCATGAAATTTAAATAACTGTAAATACTGATTACTTCATATTTCATGCAACTATGTCCTTCCAACAGAGCACTCCAATAGCCCATCAACATCTACCTTCTTCATGCAGTCTTTCTCCTGCATTCATAGCAGCTCATGAAATGATCTTAGTATTAACAATATTTGACCATTTCATCTATTATCTAATTGCATTGAAACACACACACACACACACATATATATATATATCACAACCATGCATTCACATAATGCATCGCAACATGTGCACCCGTACGTATGCATGCACATTCACAACATTTACATAATATTTTGATGTGCATTCACTCAATGCATAACCCTTCAATAAAACCTTGCATTAATCCATGAATATCATGCATTCCAGCCTATTATGGCCTAACCATGGTTTTCTCATATGGCATGCATTACCACAACAGGACCATAAGTCACCACTTGATTTGGTTGTTAAACTCACAACCTATATACACAAATGGGATGATATAATTCCATATGAATGCATTGAGGTTTCTAAGCAATTATAGGGTGTAAGGTTTCCTGCCTTCAATTACTCACACCTCACCATACTTTGTAGGTTGACATTTACATTCAGGCACTCAATACCACATGCAAACCAAATCAATCTTAGTTTAACCATAGTTGAAGGGATCTTACCAAATCCTCTTTCAACACTCATGTAATTAAGCACAAATAACCATTACCTGCATGGCTGTCATTAACATCGCTTGATATTACCTAATCAGTTGGCCTCTTAAAAAGGCTTCACAGTCATTTTTCCAACCTCATGATCATAGATTTATCGCCCCAACCTTTCTTCATAAGGTTGTTAGTCACATGCAACAATCATCATCCACATCCTTAACCATGCTTTGGTTGTCTCTGGTCCTACAACCAATGCGAACACAACTAATTATCAGCAACCACAATAATTATCTTGAGTAGCTCATTGCATATGTAAAACCTCACTATTTTACCAATATGCAATATCATATATATATGCACAAACATTTTCACATTCACTGTGCAATGTCTATTAGTATATCAACTAGTGCATATTCACTTCATTTATCCAATCTCTTGCATTTTCAATCATGCTTCTATGGTCTGATTCCTACAACATTAGTTGTCATCAACCATAGACAATACCATTAATGGGCCATTGCATGTGTAATTTCACTATCTTTACCCATATGCAACATCATGCTCATGCATAAGCAATTCACATGCACTATGCAATGACTCTTTAATCATGCCCACTAATTCATATTTAATCTGCTACTCTCTTGCGTTTCCAACATTCTTATGCCATAGTGTATATGCATGACAACTTCAGAATTATAAACACAATAGCAAGAGGGTAATGGAGGGATTCTCTCTTCCAATTCCCCATCATGACATGGAGCTCCTTGTCACATCCCCAAATTTCATAAAACTTTACAATTTTTCTAAACAACCTATTTACTATAATTTCTATGCGGAAGTACAATTGCAACTAAATCACATCTTTATTTTTGTTTGAAAATACGCTTAATTGCAGTTATTATTAATTTCGCTTATAAAAAAAAAGTGTGTTAACAACATTCGGAGAAATACGCAATCATATGCCTCATAACATAAGTCCTAACCCAAATTTGTGAGTTCAGTAAAATTTACCAAACTCGCAAATACATTTCCATAACCCAAACAACTTCTTTATAATGAAATGTTATTTTACTATAACTTCTATTTATCTTCAAACAATACTTTATAACCTAAAAATGCCTAACCCATATATTCCAACACTCCTATACATCATCAGTTTCCTTCTTAAAAAGGTTAACTAAACAACTTCTAAATCATACCTTGGATAAAATACGAGAATATTAAGACAATAATATGCAATTTGCTGAAATAAAAGCATGTTTAATATAATCCTTACTATTTGTTAATTTTGCTGTAAGTGTGAGTAATTCTAGAAACAAAAATTGCCATTCAAGATCAATATGAAGAATTAACTGCAAGTTATACTTTACCATCATATACTCATGTTTTGATATAATGAAAAACCAACACAACATTAGAATGCTTTAAACAATTAGATCATGAACCAATAAGTCATTTACATAAGAAGACAAATTGTACACATATAAAAGACGCATCAAAAGGAGGCCATTTTGACGTGGTTCACCTGCATCTTGGGCTACGTCCACAAAAGGGTTGGGTTGTATTATTAAAAATCATGGTGAAGAGTTACATTCTTCTACGACACCATTGTCGCAAGACTTATTTTCTTCAAGTCTTCCTTACAATAACATATCCTTTGTCAACAGGTAAAGTTCTTCATAACATGACACAAGGGTTGATGTATATAAAACCTTCCTACAATTTCTAGATGAATAACCCCTTCTATTCTACAACTTGAATATTCGATTTGTAATTATCTTAAAAATATCATATGTCACATCCTAAATAATAATACCAAATATTACCCAAATATATTACAATATTTAATAATATAATCCTATATATTTTTATAAAAATTCTTAATGCCACTTATCTATTATTCAAAAAGGGAGAATTACATATGAAACTTGTTCATTTGCTTTATTCAAAATTTTACTTAGTATTTAAAAAAACGTTATCTCTCTTTTTTTCACAAAACATTCTTTTTTAACCCTAGTAATGAATTTCCAAGTCAAAGAGAAAAAGGCTATGTATTAAGATACTTACTCTAAGGAGTTATCTTCAACAAAAATATGGTTATATTAATTCTTATCATATGATAACATCTTTTATGCTAAAAATGTTTTAAAGCTAACCTAAACCTTGTACCTTTTTCTTTATGCTAAATGTTTTAATCGAAGATAAGCTCTATACTATTTTCTATTTAGTTTAACAAGGATTACTATTAACCTTACCCAACAAGGAAAAATACAAGGGTCGCATTACAACTATTTCCATAGATACATAATCATGTAACTCTATTTATTATCTACCAAGAAAATAGAATCGCAATCCTTCTACTAAGTTGAAACCATAAGTCTTAAGTTAAACCTTATACTAAGTCGATGCCATATTTCTTATGTTAAGATATGGACAAGCAATACTCTAACGCGACTCCCCTCCTAATATTTACACCATCGCTAAGGTTAAAGGTTTTACAGTTGAGCCTAAAGATAACTATTAAATTACAGATCATTCTATAACGGTCTAGTACAATTTCCTCAACCAACATTCAAACGTCAACTGGATTTATACATTTTCAAAGAAAGACACACGCCTTCTGCGATCGGGAGATCATTCCAAGTGTGAGTTATATAACACGTATGGGACGAGATACATTCTGGATCTCTAAGCTTTCTCGACAGATTTAAAAAAAAAATTAAAACTTAACTAAATACAGAGACAGATCTCTAAGGTTTTGTTTATTGTAAACTCTGAAATCAGATGTCAATAATGCCCGACAAGTGTTATACATGAAAATGTAGGTTACGTTCCAGGAATTGATAAAATCAGAACATAGAAAGACCATTAAATCTACTCTCGCTGGAACAGTATCGAGAGACCATTAATATTGAGTTACCCAATTCTATTCCTATTACGTTAGTTTTCCTTAGTAGATGTATAAAAGAAAAAATGGTAGATAATAATTAAACCTTTCATGGCTTAGGTGGTGATTACTTATGGATAACGGACACAAAGTGCGAGGCCTAAGAAACTATATTCGTATATATATCTAAAAGAGACATCATATTTAAAATTGGAAGGGAAATAAAGGATTTCCTAGTTCTTATTATACTTCGTACGTATGGAAATAAGAACCTTGTATAGTTATTAAGAAGGTCCATATATGTATATATGAGTTACATCTTCCTCAAATTTAAGTATGTATGAAATTATATTTATGTACTATATTTTATTGAGGAAATATAATTGTATTTATGATCATAACACAATATTACTATACCAAAGTATATTGTATTTATTGATTATTTTTATAAAAGATTACCCTTATTAAGGTAATAAAACAATATAGTCCTTTCCAACTTGAAAGCTTTATTTAGAGAAAAAGCCCAATAGATAACTCTTTGGTATTTTGATTTCAAATGAAATAGGATAAAATCTTAATTATATATATTTATATAAAATTCCACCAAAATTTACTTCCATTTCTACAAAAAGAGAAAAGAAAGTGTGCCATCCTTTTTCTCCTTCCTATAATGAATGATTAAATATGATCTTATACCCTCTATGTTCAAACTAATATATCCAATTATATCGAATATAATATATTTACCCTGTAAAGTTTCCTCTCAAGAAGACAAGGTTATACTCTCACCAAAAGGGTAACACCCTTTTTAAATATAACATCATATATTTATTTGTATATCAATACCATAATTAATATAAAGGTAATGACTTATTCCTATAACCATATTTTTTTTTATCTCATTTATCTTTTCAATATATTAAGGGTATATCTTGATATGAAACAAGATAATATGGATGACTACTTAGTCTTGACTTAATATAATAGCTAGCTTTGAGCATAAAAGGTAATAGGAACTAGAATATTAACTTTGTGATTAACAATCCCTATTGTTTTCCCAAGATGGTAATATGAATAATTTAAGGTGGTCAAGTATAAGTGTTTTGAGGAATTAAGGTGACTCCTCGTTGTCTACCAGTGTTCTCTCGTAACTACACTCCCCTTTACTTATCGCTTTCCTCCTATTGGAAAGTTGTTTCCCGTTGTTTAAGTTGCTTAGTCGTCAACTGTCTCTTAAGTTTTGAATAACACTTATGAATCATAACACTAGTTTCAAGGTCCACTAGTGGGGCCTTGGCCTTGAGCTCCTCACCAGGGCCATTTACAAAATTCATAATTACATTTACAAGAATAATAACAATAGGAGTTGAATTTGAGTGATGTTACACACTCCACCTCTTAAAGATAACACCGTCCTCGGTGTTCAATGGTTTCTCTTTTGCACCTTTCCCCATCTTTTGCTTGCTTTATTTTTATGCTTTGGTCGTCTTCTTATTTTTGCGAATTCCGCAAGATTTTATCACTTATATCCTGCACATTTACATAGATCATACAAGATCTTCCAATATCCTTTAGTATAACATGAGTATACAAAATTTTAAAAAGAATGATGTTCATCACTCTTCCTCATCCTTGAGGGAATATTTGCTTATTCTGGCATTCATATCATTCATACATAAATAGGTCTCATAGTCTAGTTATAAGACAATCATTATCATGTGTTATATTATAAAACAAATCTTTCATCAACACTTCGTTGATCATGGAACTCTTTTGTATTTCAGCAATCATGGAGACTTGCATACAAAACTCTTATGTATTTCAGCAATCATGAAGACTTGCATACAAAACACGAGCCTTCTGCAAAACTTGGCAGGAATATTTCTCAGTAAAAACAAGTCTTACTTTGTAACTTAGGAGGGATTCAGCTCTCTATTTCAATGGGTACATGACAGTCTTACGATACAACTTAAAACATAACTTCCCCTTTACTAGAACATTTCATATTGGAAGAAAACATTATCTTAAATTTTATTGTAAGGTTTTATATTTGGACAAGTGTCCAAGGATGACTGTAATTTGCACAATATTTTATTATTAAATAAATTAAATAGGAGACAAACACCCAAAGAAGCCTGTTTACTGAACCACTAGGTAGGTGAACTCTGTGTAGAAGCAAGGCACTCAACTTTGTCTAACCAACAATCAATAGAGACTTGCCAAAAAAACTCAATCTTTGCACTCAGTAGTAAACAAGGCAGACTTACACCATGATAAAAAACATAGCATACCACCTCATCGAATCTCTTGGGTGCAAGTAGTAGAACCCCCAAGTAAATTTCCTCGTCAGGAAAAGTGATGAACCTCAGTCCAAAATTCGATGGCTCTTATAAAGATTGCCTAGGTCTTTAGTGGTTAGTTTTCAATAAATGAGCCTCAAGCTCCAGTCCCATCTTTCAGGGCACCATGACCACATTTTAAGGGATTTGTACCATACCAACAACTAGTTACTTGCCTCATGATGTTGCCACATGTCCATTTCCTTCTACCCCAGATTCCATTCCACCTAGTGGGTCAGTAACGACTCTTTCAACAGTATACAAAATCATAAACAGATTAGAAATTCAAACTTTTTCTTCTCTATTATCAATATTTAACTAAAGGACAAACTCAACATGTACAGAATTTAAATGATAATTACTTTAAGAGATGTAATAACAAGTAAAACATGCAAGGGTAGACAATCACCCAAGGATTCTAATAATTTTTCAAAAGATCATGTGCTCAATCAATCACAACAAGGTTAGGATTCTTCATTCCCAATAATCAAACTCATACTACAGAATAAGATCATTTTAATTCGATGCACATCAATCTTTTATTAGAAAAAAAAAATAGTCCCTATCAATAGTCTATTTTATGAATAAATAATTAGATTCTTATGCATTCCAAAATAAGTTTACTTAAACTCCTAGAAAATACTGCTACCCAATAATATATTTTTAGCCTAATTCCTTAACATTCTAATAATGATAAGAACTTCCGAGATGAAATACAAGTATTTTTAAGTAATAAAGTGACGATTCTCCATAAGAAAAATATTAAAAACACTTCATCATTTCATCACATGAATTTCATACACGTTCTTTAAACCTATAATATAACCTAGTACATTACATCCTTTCTAGCTATCAAATAAAAATAATTTTACTTTAGGTTATATTCTATATTCTATATTCTATATGAACTTTGATATAGAGACTTGCCAAAAAACCTCAATCTCTGCACTCAGCAGTAAACAAGGCAGACTTACACCATGATAAAAAACATAGCATACCACCTCATCGAATCTCTTAGGTGCAAGTAGCAGAACCCCAAGGTAAATTTCCTCGTCAGGAAAAGTGATGAACTTCAGTCCAAAATTCGATGGCTCTTATAAAGATTGCCTAGGTCTTTAGTGGTTAGTTTTCAATAAATGAGCCTCAAGCTCCAGTCCCATCTTTTAGGGCACTATGACCACATTTTAAGGGAGTTGTACCATACCAACAGCTAGTTACTTGCCTCATGATGCTGCCACATGCCCATTGCCTTCTACCCCATATTCCATTCCACCTAGTGGGTTAGTAACCACTCTTTCAACAGTATACAAAATCATAAACAAATCAGAAATTCAAACTTTTTCTTCTCTATTATCAATATTTAACTAAAGGAAACTAACTCAACATGTACAAAATTTAAATGATAATTAATTTAAGAGATGTAATAACAAGTAGAACCTACAAGGGTAGACAATCACCCAAGGATTCTAATAATTTTTCAAAAGATCATGTGCTCAATCAATCACAACAAGGTTAGGAGTATTCATTCCCAATAATAAAACTCATACTACTTAATAAGATCCTTTTAATTTGATGCACATCAATCTTTTATTAGAAAAAAAAAATAGTCCCTATCAATAGTCTATTTTATGAAGAAATAATTAGATTCTTATGCATTCCAAAATAAGTTTACTTAAACTCCTAGAAAATACTGCTACCCAATAATATATTTTTAGCCTAATTCCTTAACATTCTAATAATGATAAGAACTTCCGAGATGAAATACAAGTATTTTTAAGTAATAAAGTGACGATTCTCCATAAGAAAAATATTAAAAACACTTCATCATTTCATCACATGAATTTCATACACGTTCTTTAAACCTATCATATAACCTAGTACATTACATCCTTTCTAGCTATCAAATAAAAATAATTTTACTTTAGGTTATATTCTATATGAACTCCATTTTATTGGGTCTTATGAAAATAATGAAAGAATGACAACATACACTTTTTGAAATAAACATACTATCACAATCCTAAGTACAAAGATGTACATTCTAACATTGATATTTTGATAATCGACTTTTACTTTGAGGAATTTACAAACAAATGTTTTACCATGTCATATTCTATCATATGCATCTATCGTAACAAGTATGCCTAGAAATTGAAGATGTTCAAGTGACTTTGACTAATCTACAAACTTACTCCTTCGGGGTACACTGGTAAAATTATACTTTTAACTTAATAATGTCCATAGGTAATACAATTTGGACAACTAAAATGAGGAATTAAATGATGTTTCTACAAAATTTCAAATTTATAAATAGGCGGTATGTTCATCGCATTTTGCACAATTGCAAAAATCATTTCAACAAGTTACTACTTTTCATCATAATACTATATAACAATATAAGTATTTGTATATAGCAAAAGAAAAACTCATAACACAACAAAACATACCTGATTCAAAATTTTGTAAAACAAACAGTAACAAAAGTACTTATCTTTGCGTTTTCGGGGAAACTTGAAGTGGTACTTGAAATAACATTACCCCTCGTCCATCCCAATCCATGCATCCAAAATGAACCAAACAACTTTGATTAGTTTATCTGTCATACTTATTTATTACATGTTGAGCTCATCATGCCCGAGTGTTTTAACCTAGTGCTCGAATACCATTTGTCACATCCCCAAATTTCATAAAAATTTAATATTTTTCTAAACAACCTATTTACTATAATTTCTATGCTCAAGTACAATTGCAACTAAATCACATCTTTATTTTTGTTTGAAAATACGCTTAATTGCGGTTATTATTAATTTCGCCTATTAAAAAAAATAGGTGTGTTAATGACATTCGGAGAAATACGCAATCCTATCTCTCATAACATAAGTCCTAACCCAAATTTGTGAGTTTAGTAAAATTTACTAAAGTCCCAAATACATTTCTATAACCCAAACAACTTCTTTATAATGAAATGTTATTTTACTGTAACTTCTATTTATCTTCAAACAATACTTTATAACCTAAAAATGCCTAACCCATATATTCCAACACTCCTATACATCATCAGTTTCCTTCTTAAAAAGATTAACTAAACAACTTCTAAATCATACCTTGGATAAAATAAGAGAATATTAAGAGAATAATATGCAATTTGCTGAAATAAAAGCATATTTAATATAATCCTTACTATTTGTTAATTTTGTTGTAAGTGTGAGTAATTCTAGAAACAAAAATTGCCATTGAAGATCAATATGAAGAATTAATTGCAAGTTAGACTTTACCATCATATACTCATGTTTCGATATAATGACAAACCAACACAACATTAGACTGCTTTAAACAATTAGATCATGAACCAATAAGTTATTTACATAAGAAGACAAATTGTACACATATAAAAGACACATCAAAAGGAGGCCATTTTCACGTGGTTCACCTGCATCTTGGGCTACGTCCACAAAAGGGTTGGGTTTTATTATTAAAAATCATGGTGAAGGGTTACATTGTTCTGCGACGCCATTGTCGCAAGACTTATTTTCTTCAAGTCTTCCTTACAATAACATATCCTTCGTCAAAAGGTAAGGTTCTTCATAACACGACACAAGGGTTGATGTATATAAAACTTTCCTACAATTTCTAGATGAGTAACTCCTTCTATTCTATAACTTGAATATTCAATTTGTAAATATCTTAAACATATCATACGTCACATCCTAAATAATAATACCAAATATTACCCAAGTATATTACAATATTTAATAATATAATCCTATATATTTTTATAAAAATTCTTAATGCCACTTATCTATTATTCAAAAAGGGAGAATTACATATGAAACTTGTTCTTTTGCTTTATTCAAAATTTTACTTAGTATTTAAAAAAAAGGTTATCCCTCTTTGTTTTACAAAACATTCTTTTTTACCCTAGTAATGAATTTCCAAGTCAAAGAGAAAAAGGCTATGTATTAAGATACTTACTCTAAGGAGTTCTTTTCAACAAAAATATGGTTATATTAATTATTATCATAGGATAACATCTTTTATGCTAAAAATGTTTTAAAGCTAACCTAGACCTTGTACCTTTTTCTTTATGCTAAAGTGTTTTAATCGAAGACAAGCTCTATACTATTTTCTATTTAGTTTAACAAGGATTACTATTAACCTTACTCAACAAGGAAAAATACAAGGGTTGCATTACAACTATTTCCATAGATACATAATCATGTAACTCTATTTATTATCTACCAAGAAAATAGAATCACAATCCTTCTACTAAGTTGAAACCATAAGTCTTAAATTAAACCTTATACTAAGTCGATGCCATATTTCTTATGTTAAGATATGGACAAGCAATACTCTAACAATACTCTAATGTAGCTCCCCTCCTAATATGTACACCATCGCTAAGATTAAAGGTTTTACAGTTGAGCCTAAAGATAATTATTAAATTACAGATCAGTCTATAACGCTCTGGTAGAATTTCCTCAACCGGCATTTAAACGTCAACTGGATTTATACATTTTCAAAGATTTATGTTCTAAAAAATATAACTAGGAGAAAGACACACACCTGCTGCTGCGATCGGGAGATCATTCCAAGTGTGAGTTATATAACACGTATGGGACAAGATCGATTCTGGATCTCTAAGCTTTCTCGGTAGATTTAAAAAAAAAAAAACTTAACCTAAACGCAAAGACAGATCTCTAAGGTTTTGTTTAGTGTAAACTCTGAAATCAGATGTCAATAATGCTCAACAAGTTTTATAGATGAAAATGCAGGTTATGTTACAGGAGTCAATAAAATCAGAACATCATATTAGAGAAATTTTGAGGTCAAAAAATGGCCTCAAAACAAAGAAAATGTATTATAAAAAAGAACCAATCACATTCTAGTAGATGACATCATCCCCCTTGGTGATGTGGCATTGCATGAGTTAAGAATGCTTATTTGTCAAATTTTCTATGGTGGATGAAAACACATAGTTAACCAAGGTAGTAGTGTAAGTACTTTTAAGTCATAAAATAAAGTACTCATAATGATAGTCTTTTTATAAAATAATATTATTGTCATTTTCAAGTAAAGTACTCATAATGAATGTCTTTTCACACTTTCTCATAAAATAATATTATTGTCATTTTCAAGTGAAGTACTCTTAATTCATAAAAAAAGTCATTTCACATTTTTTTATAAAATAATATATTATCATTTTTATGTTTTTAATTTTAAATTATATATTCACTCCATTCTATTTAATAACATAATGTCAAACTAATAAAGAATAATAATAGATTTAATAAATAATAATAATTATAATAATGCAATGTAGATTATAATAATATTATTAACATTTTACATATAAATAAATTCTCAATTAAATTACATTATATTAAATTCATGAGAAAAGTACTAAATATAAAAAGTCAACATAAAATTAAAAAAATAGCTCTTAAAAATATTTTTTATTATTTAATTTCATTTGCAAGTTCAAGACAAATAAATGTTAAAGGACAATAAATTTTTGGGAATTTACCATGAATCTTAGTCACATCAATGTAAACTTATTTTATTAATTTTATTTCTAGTGAATTTTGAAAAGCAACTCAACCATGGTTATTTATATTGTGCACAGAAAATAGTGTGGGAGGTGACTTGTCATATATACCTACTCAATAAAACCCCCAATTCATAATAGTTTAATATATCTCATATTTTTGTAGTATATCTCTTAGGAGGCCATTTTTTGACCTCAAAATCTCTCTAATGAGAAATAACTGCAAGCTGTAGTTAACGCGATCTAACAATCCTTACCTCAGTATATGAACATTCAGTATTTGGGTTTTTCATAAACGCGACCATAGGTTGTCTCTTCAGCCCTTGCTGGATCCTTCAACGAGCACGGCAGGATAAAGTTGCAAATATCGTCGGCGATCATGTCCAGGAGTGCATCCAGATTGACTCCGCAGTAGGAGCACTTCTTAAACATCCTCCTCTTTTAGGTTGATTGGTGTCTAGATCTATATCTAAATCTACTCTCGCTGGAACAGTATCGAGAGACCATTAATACTAAGTTACCCAATTCTAGACCTTCTACCCTCCTATGATCAGTAACCCCTTGACTCGATATAGAGCTGCAAAAGAAAACCTATTCGCACTTCCCCAAACAAAACTGTATCCCCTCAATGAGCGCCAATAGAAGAGAAACCTCCCTTAATTTATAATCATGAAAGCTTCATGGAGAGTCCGCCAAGAGCAGGCCATCTCTTTCTAGAAACAACCGATATTAAAAATGAAGGAAGGTCGGTTTCCCCATTTTTAAAGTGTGAGAACCAGCTTATTAGTCGTGGGGTTACTGAGTAGTTCAAATCTTGCTAATGCCCATCAAAACAAATGATGTGGCAACAGCATATCTCCGAGAAAATAATGGAGGTGTCCTCCTACTCTCGGCGTTTTAACTCCCGAGATATGCAATTTGCAAGAGCCATACCCCAAAATATGCGAAGACTGCTATCTTTTATATCGAAATGATAAATGCCCATAATGGTCACGTAATTTCCAAGCATCTCTTCTTAATGAGGTTGTGTTTCATAAGAGAAACTTGCGGCCCTCAATATTAAAAACTAATTCTGGTTGGAATTGAATTCTTAGAACGTCAAAGTTAGTTTTCCTTAGTAGATGTATAAAAGAAAAAATGGTAGATAATAATTAAACCTTTCATGGCTTAGGTGGTGATCACTTATGGATAACAGACACAAAGTGCGAGGCCTAAGAAACTATATTCGTATATATATCTAAAAGAGACATCATATTAAAAATTGGAAGGGAAATGAAGCATTTCCTAGTTCTTATTATACTTCGTACGTATGGAAATAAGAACCTTATATAGTTATTAAGAAGGGCCATATATGAGTTACAGCTTCCTCAAATTTAAGTATGTATGAAATTATATTTTTGTACTATATTTTATTGAAGAAATATAATTGTATTTATGATCATAACACAATGTTACTATACCAAAATATATTGTATTTATTGATTATTTTTATAAAAGATTACCCTTCTTAAGGTAATAAAACAATATAGTCATTTCCAACTTAAAAGCTTTATTTAGAGAAAAATCTCATTAGATAACTCTTTGGTATTTTGATTTCAAATGAAATAGGATAAAATCTTAATTATATATATTTATATAAAATTCCACCAAAATTCACTTCCATTTTCTATAGAGAGAGAAAAGAAAGTGTGCATCCTTTTTCTCCTTCCTATAATGAATGATTAAATATGATCTTATACACTCTATATTTAAACTAATATATCCAATATAATATATTTACCCTATAAAGTTTCCTCTCAACAATACAAGGTTATACTCTCACCAAAAGGGTAACACCCTTTTTAAATATAACATAAAATATTTATATGTATATCAATACCATAATTGATATAAAGGTAATGACTTATTCCTATAACCATATTTATTTTTTTATCTCATTTATCTTTTCAATATATTAAGTGTATATCTTGATATGAAACAAGATAATAAGGATGACCACTTAGTCTTGACTTAATATAATAGCTAGCTTTGATCATAAAAGGTAATAGGACCTAGAATATTAAGTTTGTGATTAACAATCCCTATTGTTTTCCTAAGACGATAATATGAATAATTTAAGGTGGTCAAGTATAAGTGTTTTGAGGAATTAAGGTGACTCCTCGTTGTCTACCACTGTTCTCTCGTAACTACACTCCCCTTTACTTATTGCTTTCCTCCTATTGGAAAGTTGTTTCCCGTTGTTTAAGTTGCTTAGTCGTCAATTGTCTCTTAAGTTTTGAATAAAACTTATGAATCATAACACTAGTTTCAAGGTCCACTAGTGGGGCCTTGGCCTTGAGCTCCTCACCAGGGCCATTTACAAAATTCATAATTACATTTACAAGAATAATAACAATAGGAGTTGAATTTGAGGGATGTTACACTCCTCCTCCACATCTCAGTGATCCTTTTCTTGGCTTCCCTACAAAACATAAAAGGATTCATTAGTTGTGATTTCTCACCAAGTAGCAATTCAATACATATACATATGTAAAACATTCATTCTTGCTATTTTCCAAACATGCAGTTCTTATGCTATAAACATAAATTGTTTAAGGTGAGGAATTCCCCTCTTATCAACGTTGTCTTAGTGGTCCCATTTCTCTTCCGCAATGCATATTACAGTCAATTTCTCTTAATAAGACTTCCACAAACCTTCTATGCAATTCCTGCTTCTCATTCCAAGCATAGAGAATGCATTTCACACTTTCAACGACTGTCTTCGGGGACGACGGTGGTCAAGGGGGATTTCCCCCTTGTGGGCAAGCGCATAAGTTCCATGGCATTTTTCAACTTTTGGCACCTAAAAAATCTCCCTGGAAAACAGCTGAAATTCCATGTTTCGGTGGAATTAGCAATTTCTTCTCTGACTGTGTCACGGCATTTTAGCTTAAAACTCGCTGACCGTGTCATGGCTTTTTAGCTTAAAACTCGTCGACCGTGTCGCGGAAAATAAGGCTAAAATCGTCGATCGCGTCGCAGCTTTTAAGCCTAAAATCATTGACCGCGTTGCAGCTTTTAAGCCTAAAATTGCTGACCGCGTCGCAGCTTTTAAGCCTAAAATCACCGACCGCATTGCAGCTTTTAAGCCTAAAATCGCCGACCGCATCGCATCTTTTTAGCCTAAAATTGCCGACCGTATCGCAACTTTTAAGCCTAAATTCGCCGACCACGCCGCAGCTTTTAAGCCTAAAATCGCCGACTGCGTCGGAGCTTTTAAGCCTAAAATTGTTGACATGTCGCGCAAAAAAATTTCTTAAAATTTTTCCAAAACATGTCACTGGAACTGAGCTTAACTTCACCGACTGTTTCGACGTTTCTGGCTTTATCTTTGCCGACACAGACTTGGACGAAATTTCATAAAACACTTAGAAAATTTTTCAAATTTTGAGCGCTTTTTTAATGATTAGTGGTGAAAAGGAAGCATACTCACCTCTACAACTGTGATAGGTATCCCATGAATGCCCAATGCTGCAACCTGTAGCTCTGATAGCATTCTGTCACGTCCCCTCTCACGGACCCAATTCCAAGAAGGGAACATGATGCCAATCTCTGGGGCTTTTACCTCAACTCATCTTGATTCATTAGATTCATACGACTTAAAACCAATGTGTGCAGATGCAGTTCAATAAACATGGTGACAACGGAAATAGACAAATCGTCCACACACATTTCATATGCATACAACATATCAATACAATCATCAATTATAACATTTCAAAAGTAAAACATATAGACAGAGAAACACTTATCTTTATGGTGAAACGGTACCAAGCAACTAGTTATGTCGCTGCAACATTCCTCCCAACCATAGGCCAGTTGTGTTCATCAATTTTGTCAACACAACTGCCACCTCCGAGCTGGGCATGATTCTTACAAGGAAAAGGGGACATTCAACTCATACACAACCCATTAATGATTTCATCTGAGCCAAGCCAATCCATAGCTAGGTTTATCAGGCTACATTTGAACCTTGGATGCTTGCTCAAGCTCAATCCAAAACAATGGATTTACCAACATAATGGCCATGGGTTTTCCCCAAATCGTTTCCAACCAAAAACGAGTTGTGGGATGGGGATAAACATTCACAGGGAGGAAAAACGGTTTCTCCCCAACTATCTAAGCATTTAACATCCAAAACGGTTTCTATGGACCTCCAATTCAATTCCCCACTCTTCTCCACTTTTATACAACACAAGAACTCCCTTCTCCTAGCTGAGAATGAAGGAAAGCACAAGAAAACATGGCTGGAAAACACCCAGGTAGCTCCAAACTCGCGAGGGAGAGAAACTGGTTGATGGGTAATGACTTGGGGAGCAATTCATGGCTCTTTTCTTGCCCAAAGAGCAAAACACGTTTTTCCATGCAGGGTGGATTTCTCATACTCGAATTTGGACAACCATACCTTCCATTACCTAAGGAATTAACTACCTCAACCATCTCTTGGGAGAAATGAATGATTGGGTATAAAAGTCAACATGGGTAGTCGAGGGTTTTATGGGTTCTCTCATTGACACTTGGCTTGACTTGATTGGTTCAAGGATTTGAATTTTTCCCTGCCAATTCCTTGTAAAATCATGCCCCATATCTTGTTGCATTGCATAGCTAGTTGTGGGTATTTTATTAAAATGCATATTTACATGATATTCACAATTCCATTGTGCCTGACTAGCACGTAAACCATATGCATCAATAAATCGATGGCGGGGCCTTTCCCTTGATCTCCTCACCATGATTTTATAATAATATTACATCATTTACAATTTTAATGCAATGGGGTCAAAATTAGGACATTACAAAACCGACAGGGGATAGTACTGATAGTGGGACTGACATACTATGGGGATGGGGAATAACTGGGGTCATAGAGTGAGGGGACTCAAACTTCCTTTGTTCAGAGCATGATGACATGGTTGACTTGGAAGCATATGAAACTAACTTTGGGGACCATAGCTTAAGGGATCAGGGGTATGTATTGCAATGGGAGAGACTCGGGAGGGCAAACTAATGTATGGTATCGAGAAACTCTAAGGTGGCATATTGCAGAATGCTCTGAACAAAGGTGACCATAATGGGGAAGCTGCCATGATAGTGTGACTAGACATGATCTGTTGTGGCGCTGATAGGCACGACTGGGCCCTTCTTCACTGTTTAAGGATCTCCAAGAAGGGATAGAAGTGTGCTCAATAGTGATATTGTCATGTGGATTTGCACGAGCCCGGGACAGTTCATGCTCGTGGTTGATTTATGTTTTAGAGAGTTTGAAAGCAGTAAGTAGACTCCAAGGGGTTTCTTTTTCGTGTGTTAGTCTCCAAGGCCCGGAAAAGCATAAAATGATGCAATGAAGAACTCTTCTAGCCATTTCGAATACATTTAATGAGCATGAAAGGAAGCAAGATTGCTTGACGATCTTTTCATTGTTTTAGGAGTTAGAAAATAGCTTAATAGAAACTCCCTAAGTGCCTTTTTCGTAAAGGAATTGCTCGGTCCGAAAAAGGAGTAAAATTACACCGAACAAAAGTAATGGTGAGGCAATGAGTGTTAAGATTTAATATGCTAAGACAGAAAATAGCAGCATTACATTCCATTTCACAATAATAACATATACAGGATCACTGAAGAAACAACAAGCACAACATAAACACAAGAGACACAGATTTATCCTGGGAAACCCTCGTGGGGTAGAAAACCTAGCAAAGCTTCCTCAATATAGATGACCAACAATATACAAAGATGCGAACCAAATACATGATCTCCTCCTCCACCATAGCAGACCTCTCCTCCACAAGTGGGTTACATTCTGAGTGAGGGAAGTGTATGTATAATGAGGAACACACCTCCTCTATTTATACACATCTCCGACTTGTACAATATATTAACTAGGTCGGCACCAACTTTACCATTGGGTTAAACACCCCACTACAATTGATTGGGAAAACCCCTCTAGGGTGGTCTAACAACCCTTTGACCCACATAACACATACAAGTCCGACCCCCACTAGGGAAGTCTAATAACCCAAGTTACCACATTCTGACGGAGGAATAAACATCTCCGGATATACAATAAGATCTTCACGGAGGAATGAAACATCTCTAGAATAATAAAGTACAAATATAATATTCTTAGTAGTTACAATATCTCAACACTCCCCCTTAACGAGAAGGATACTATAACAGCATCTGCATGAGCAAGGAGTCATCAACACCATACATGATACATCTATAAATCATTGGAAGCTTTCTCAACATCATCAATAACTCAACCAGTTACTGGAACATCTTCAATACTGGAACATCAACATCTGAATCCTCACGATCGTCAGCATCATCATCACACGATCATCAGCATCGTCATCACATCTACAGTATCTGGATCATCAGTATTAGTATCCACACCAATACAAGTATATGACATCATCAATACAAGTATCCTCATCAATACAAGTATACACACCAATACAAGTATACACATCATCAATACAAGTATCCTCACTAATACAAGTATCCACATCATCAATACAAGTATCCACAATAGCAGCATACCCTGCAACACACACGATCATATTAAAGGATGATCAATCCTGCTCTCTTTAAGACATAGGCCCATGGATGATGCAATCCTGTCATGTACCTTTTGAATCGAGGTCCAAGGACGATCCATTCCTACCATGTACCTTTTGAACCAAGGTCCAAGGACGATCCAGTCCTATCATGTACCTTTTGAACCGAGGTCCAAGGACGATCCAGTCCTATCATGTACCTTTTGAACCGAGGTCCAGGGACGATCCAATCCTATCATTCAATTCTCGGAGACCTCATGTCTACGGCTCAATTCAAGGGACCGAAGTCCAAGGACGATCCAATCCCCTACCTGTTCATTCAGGACTTTATTTTCGGAGACATCTTGTCTACGGCTCAATTCAAAGGACCAAAGTCCGAGGACGATCCAATCCCCTACCTGTTCATTCAGGACTTTATTTTCAGAGACATATTGTCTACGGCTCAATTCAAAGGACCAAAGTCCGAGGACGATCTAATCCCCTACCTGTTCATTCAGGACTTTATTTTTGGAGACATCTTGTCTACAGCTCAATTCAAAGGACCAAAGTCCGAGGATGATCCAATCCCCTACCTATTCATTCAGGACTTTATTTTCAGAGACATCTTGTCTACGGCTCAATTCAAAGGACCAAAGTCCGAGGACGATCCAATCCCCTACCTGTTCATTCAGGACTTTATTTTCGGAGACATCTTGTCTACGGCTCAATTCAAAGGACCAAAGTATGAGGACGATCCAATCCCCTACCTGTTCATTCAGGACTTTATTTTTGGAGACATCTTGTCTATGGCTCAATTCAAAGGACCAAAGCCCGAGGACGATCCAATCCCCTACCTGTTCATTCAGGACTTTATTTTCGGAGACATCTTGTCTACGGCTCAATTCAAAGGACCAAAGTTCGAGGACGATCCAATCCCCTACCTGTTCATTCAGGACTTTATTTTCGGAGACATCTTGTCTATGTCTCAATTCAAAGGACCAAAGTCCGAGGACGATCCAATCCCCTACCTGTCCACTAAGACCCTGTCTAAGGACCATCCACCAACCTCTCTATTGGCATCACTAATATAGGTATCCTCATCATCGACCTCACTGTCGATGCAGGCAATCTTATCATGAGTGATCACCATTAGAGAGATTTTGAGGTCAAAAAATGGCCTCCTAAGAGATGTACTACAAAAATATGAGATATATTAAAATATTATGAATTGGGGGTTTTATGGGGTAGGTATATATGACAAGTCACCTCCCACACTAATTTCTATGCACAATATAAATAACCATGGTTGAGTTGCTTTTTCAAAATTCACTAGAAATAAAATTAATAAAATAAGTCTACATTGATGTGACTAAGATTTATTGTAAATTCCTAAAAATTTATTGTCCTTTAGCATTTATTTGTCTTGAACTTGAAAATGAAATTAAATAATAAAAAATATTTTTAAGAGCTATTTTTTAAATTTTATGTTGACTTTTTATATTTAGTACTTTTCTCATGAATTTAATATAATGTAATTTAATTGAGAATTTATTTAGATGTAAAATGTTAATAATATTATTATAATCCACATTGCATTATTATTATTATTATTTATTAAATCTGTTATTATTCTTTATTAGTTTGACATTATGTTATTAAATAAAATGGAGTGAATATATAATTTAAAATTAAAAACATAAAAATGAAAATATATTATTTTATAAAAAAATGTGAAAGGACTTTCTTTATGAATTAAGAGTATTTCACTTGAAAATGAAAATAATATTATTTTATGAGAAAGTGTGAAAAGACATTCATTATGAGTACTTTACTTGAAAATGACAATAATATTATTTTATGAAAAGACTATCATTATGAGTACTTTACTTTATGACTTAAAAGTACTTACACCACTACCTTGGTTAACTATGTGTTTTCATCCACCATAGAAAATTTGACAAATAAGCATTCTTAACTCATGCAATGCCACCTCAACCAAGGGGGATGATGTCATCTACTAGAATGTGATTGGTTGTTTTTTATAGTACATTTTCTTTGTTTTGAGGCCATTTTTTGACCTCAAAATTTCTCTAATGATCACTCCCAATTTCGAGGAGGGACCTTCTGAACTATATTAAGTTTGTCTCAGAAAACTTTACTTGAGGTAGAGTTTTGGTTAGTACATCGGATCGGTAGAGGTTTGGTTAGGACATCGGTAACTTGTTACAAATTCGAACTTTATAGTTCCTTTTTGCACAATATCTTGTATATAGAAATGTTAGATCTCTATGTGCTTTGACTTATCATGGAACACTGGATTCTCTGCCATCTTGATACAACTCTGTTTGTCACATAGGATCACAGTTGGGTCTATCTCTAAGTCAAACAATCCTGAAGCCATACTGCTTCACAACTAGCAAAGCAAGCATCCATATAATCCGCTTGTGCTGAGAGCCACACTAGACTGCTTCCTGCTAAACCACGATATCATGGCTGATCCCAGACAATAACATCCTCTCGATGTGATCTTCCTGTCTAATACACTTTCTTCCCAATCAACATCTATGTAGCCATCTAAAGTCATGATCTCCAAGATAACATAGATCAAAGTCTATCGTATCCTTTAGGTACCTCATCACATGCGTTGCAACTATCAGGTGAACACATCTAGTTTCCACTAGATACTGACTCAAGGTGTTCACAGCAAGGCATATATCTGGCCTGGTATTCGTCAGATACATCAACGACCTAATAATATGTTTGTACAGAGTCACATCAACTAACTCTGAGGAGTTCTTAGCTAACAACTTCAAGTCGGAACCCATGAGAGTGGCCATGGTTGTACATTCAAAAAAATCAATTCTTCTCAAGATTTGCACAGCATACTTTCCTTGGTTGAGAAAGATTCCATCTAAGCCTTTTCATGCTTTTTGTCCTAGGAGGTAATGTATCAATCCGATATCATTCATCTCGAGTTCTTTAGCTAGCTTCTTCTTGCTTTCCATGATCTGTTTCTCATTCTCTGTCAGAAAGATATCATCTACATACAATAATAGTATGATCCATAACCTTAAGGTAAAGGTTAGGATTAGCTTTACTTCTGGTAAAGCCCAAGCTTGTCAAGAAACTGTCAATTCTCCCTCTGTGACTGAACATCATTCACACTCTGCATTGAGTGATCTTCTGCATATCTATCCGTGCCATCTTTCGTCAGATGGGTCTACTAATATGAGCCTCAATATCCTTCAAACTCTGTGGTGAGTTCCTTCTTACATCCATATCATCTATATATAGAAACCATATTCGACCTTGTAGCAAAGGTTGAGATCCACATCACACATGGTGATCATTAAGCTAATCAATTGATTATTGATCCTGGGTACCCATACAGAGCTTTCTTCAATTGAATCCTTGATTCGCACTTCTTCTTCAATTACATTATTAAGATAATGGTCTTATCTAGCCACTTGGAGCAAACATCTCATCATGATTCTCTTCCTCTTTCTAAGAGAATCTTCTAGCCACGAGCCTTCTATATTTTGATTTGTAAATCTTCTTGTTGAACATCCATCACTTGTTTGGTGTTCATCATTCTTCATGATCTTTCCTACAAATCAAAATTAAGTACATGATTAGTAATACTTCATAATCATCAAATCATATTGACATGATAACCTATTATGCATACATATATCATTTACATAGTTATGCAACTATCTTGACCAATACTTTGGCACAACACTTTTCCATATCCTGTATGCATACAGTGGCTATCTAGATGCCTTCCATCTCTACTAGAACATACTATCGAGAGTGTGCACAGCTCTCAGCATGTCAGCAAAGAGGTTTCATTCTAGATAAGCAACAATGGAATGTTTGTCCAACTTACCAATCATATGCATATTAGTAGTATACTGTTCAATGCTCTATGAATGTTTACACTCAGCATGATATATTCTAGGAATACAAATATGCATACAACCTATTACAAGCAATATCATTTACTTATTTCAAATAACAACTTAAATACTTATCTTTTATGTTTGTGTGGTTGCCTCCCGCTTGATCTTCTAAATGTCTTTTGAACTTCTATTCATTTTGTACCACTGTGCATGCTCAAGTGTGCACTAGTGTTATCCTCATGATCTTATACACAAACATACATTCATTATTATATTATAAACATTATCAAAACATTATAATTCTAAATAATCTTGAATATGTATAGTCATGATCATAGATAATAAACATTAGTATTCAAGATTTCAAAGAAGTCTTCTTTTACTCATGCATATCATCAATCAAGATAAAAGACATAATATGCATAATCCCTTGATTACTAACTTTATGAATACGCATATTTAATCATAACAAGTATACTTATATAAGGGATCCTAACACAAGGTAAGATTCATAGGAAACATACATGGATTAGTATATCTGTTTAACATACCTAATCAATATCTTCTTTGTTCTCTTCAATGATTTAGAGATCATGTGATGGAACCTACATATCTCAAAGGTTAAGCATAATAGAACAAAGTCATACATACCTCGTAAGTAGAACTTCTATGTGATCAAATATTATGGAGGAGTCTTTGTCTTCATGTTGTCATGGTCATGGAACTTGATTTGTCTTTCGTGATGTACTTGTATCTTGTTAGCAGACAACATCAACCTCATAAAAAACCACAGTGCATTAGTACAATCAATGAATGTCTTCTATCATTCACATGCATTCATACTGTTACTAGGGTGATAAGACAATTCTAACATTAATCAAGATTGTACTAATAAATAATATGAAGACAAACATATTATGAACTTAATCAAGAATCAGATTTCAAGACATACCTGAACCTCCTTAAGACATACCTGTCGAGACTTCTTGTAGTATTCTTATGTAAGGCCTTAGCCTCAACTCCCCCTGAAACTGGATTTGGAGCTTTATTAGGGTTTGCTAGAGAAACCCTAAAAATTTCAATCTTTGACTTTCACACTTTTGAATGGATGGAAGGATGTGTCTTGCTGATCTGATTAAACTAGCATACTTCAATTTTGAAATCTCCAAAATTTGACCCCTCAAAATTGCCTTCGAAACTTCTGGATCTTCTGGACAGGATCCCGAACTAGGGTTTGATGAAACCCACCCTTTTTCCCAATCAAAAGGTTCGATCCAAGGCTCTAAACTCTTATTTTTCTGAGGAGCTTCCAGCCGTGGTCACAGACTTCAAAAATTCCAACTTTTGCTGAAGCCCTAATTTTCCAACTTTTCGATCAAGATCCCGAGCTGGGTTTTGATCAAGCCCAGTCTTCTACCCAACCAAAAAATTCAATCTTGGTCTCTAAATTTCGATTTTCCTAAGTAGAATTCAGCCGTGGACTCCGATTCCAAAAATTCTAACTTTCTACGAAACCCTAAATTCCGGAAGCCATGAATGAATGTCCTCAAAAAATAATTATGCTTTGACAGAAATATGTACTTGATTGTTTCTACTGTAACTACGAACTTTTAAATCCACAAGGTCTAAATTTTTTTTCTATGGTATCCTGACCTGTCATCTTTCCATCCCGATAGGTTTGACCTCAATTGGATTTTCTGAGAGAGTGTTATGCCAAGTGTCGCAACGTGACCTGTTTATGGGATAAAACAGGAGAGCGAACGTGTATGACGTACCACGTGTCACTGGTTCAACTTCGACCTCTGAAAACATTTCCTAAGATAGTATAGTCTATTTACTACCTGTCACTTTTTACGAAATTTCATTTGGAACTTCCTAGCCCAAGTTATGACCTTTTTTCCTAGATCACCTGATTTTGACTGAGATCCGGAAGAGGCAGAAACCCTAACTTGTACTGATCATAACTCGCAAAGTACAACGAATCGGAGGGTGAAATTTGGACAAAAGGTACCTGGAGATGTTATATACGACCTATAAAGGTTTCAGATCTTGGACCTTCTCCAAAATGGATTTATAGCGAAAGTTCCACGATGACGGGTTATTACTATATAAAACCCTAACCTTCAAATTGTCGTAAGTAAAGCAAGTGTCGTAAGTGCCATACCTTGCCTTCCTTCAGGTTAGCTCTGATACCATGTTAAGATTTAATATGCTAAGACAGAAAATAGCAGCATTAAATTCCATTTCACAATAATAGCAAAGACAGGATCATTGAAGAAACAACAAGCACAACATAAACACAAGAGACACAGATTTATCTTGGGAAACCCTCATGGGGTAGAAAACCCAGCAAAGCTTCCTCAATATAGATGACCAGCAATATAAAAAGATGCGAACCAAAGAGATTATCTCCTCCTCCACCATAGCAGCCCTCTCCTCCACAAGTGCGCTACATTCTGAGTGAGGGAAGTGTGTGTATAATGAGGAACACACCTCCTCTATTTATACACATCTCCGACTTGTACAATATATTAACTAGGTCGGCCCCAACTTTACCATTGGGTTAAACACCCCACTACAATTGATTTGGTCGACCCCTCTAGGGTTGTCTAACAACCCTTTGACCCACATAACACATACAGGGCCAACCCCCACTAGGGAAGTCTAATAACCTAAGTTACCACATTCTGATGGAGGAATAAACATCTCCGGATATACAATAAGATCTTCACGAAGGAATGAAACATCTCCGGAATAATAAAGTACAAATATAATATTCTTAGAAGTTACAATATCTCAACAAGGAGGAAGTGTTCAATCAAGGGACAAGTATGGGGGATCAAGCACAATGATAGGGGGGAACACTGATGGGGCCTCCTTGTGGGTTGATGAATGATAGAAAAACAATGCCATAATTCCAGTATGGATGGAGTGAAGGGCTCATGTAGAAGTTGTGATGCACAAATTTTGTAAAATTCGACAGTTGTCAATGTTGCACGCAAATCGAGGTGGAAAGGTGTGAGGACAAAATGTCAAAAAAGTGTTGTTGAGAGAGAGAAATGATCTCAAGCATCATCATGGGTTCGAAAAACTGAATTCGATGGTATAAGAAATTCCCAAAATGGATAACGGCCGATGGGGCACGCGAATTGAGGCGATGACAGGTGTGCGAAACAAGACCAAAAAAATATGGGGGTGAGAGCGAGAAATGATCTCAAGCATCATCACAGGTTCGGTAAACTAAGTCCGATGGTATAAAAATCGCCAATAAATTGACAACGACCGATGTGGCATGCAAATCGAGGTGGTGAGGGGCATGGAAAAAATGCCCGAAATTTTTTTGTGAGAGCGATAAATGATCTCAAGCATCATCATGGGCACGGAAATATGAATCCGGCGGTGCAAATGGTGCGAAAAACGGAGGTGATAATGACCCTGGAATGGTCAAAGGAAAAAATTCGGGTTCAAAAATGGTTACAAATAAAGGTGAGCCCACCAATCCAAGGATGCAGTGTTGGGGAGAAATGATGACCCGCGGGGGAAGAATACTAGGTGTATCAAATCAAATCAAATATACAAATGACATGTGACCTCAAAAATGGTTGAGATCACGCATGTGAAAAAGTGAGAAGGGTTAATGACCTTCCCCCATGCTATGTGCATGGGGTTTGTGATTGTGGATCACATATGTGTTGGTTTGAACAATGGGATCATTGAAATACTGAGATAGATGTGATGGGGAAGGTTCAAAATGATTGATCATGTACCCTATCCCAGGGTCGAGGTAATCTATTATTCCCCCTAACTCAAAGGTGTCAATGTGGTGCAGATGTTGTCTCAGAGAGGGATCAATAGGGAATCGAGCAACTGCTAGCGGGGGGGTGTACCATGAGGCTGCGGGTCATGGTGGCATATTGAAGTGATGATATGATGATGGGAGATTCCCCTTGTGGGGTGGATGCCCCCAGTATCTCCGACGAGAATGACGATGATGATGAGTAGGCAAGGTTTTGGGCCTGCCCCCATGTTGTGGACATGTGGTTTCCTCATCGATTTGAAAAGGTTTAACATGTGTGTCAAAGGGATCATTGGAAGGGGTCGATCGGACAGAGGGGATTGGGCCTGCATATTGCACAAGGCTTATTGGTATGCAGGGATTTATCACGAGGCTGAGGGTTGATGTTAAGTTTAACAACCGGGATGTTAGCATCATCATCTAACATTTGCATGTGTTCCTGAAGTGCTGGTAATTGTGGACATTGATGGGTAGCATGGCCTATATCGTCGCACATAGAGCACTTGGGGGGAGCACGAATTGTTGGGGGATTCTTTGCCAGCTTTGGAGTCGATGGGGCGTTGTGGGTTGTGGGTCCAGCGGTGTAAGTTGGAGGGCCTCTGCCCCCAGTGTAGCGGAGTGGAGGGGGAGCATTACTAGATGTTGATGCAGTTGCCACTATTGAAGGTGGTCGGTTTTGACTGTTCGCTACATCGGGGGGTGGACGGTTAGAAGTATTGATGGGTTGTACTGGTTGTAAAATGACATTCGGCGTCGAGGGAGGGGTTGGGGAAGGTAGGTACCACACAGGTAGTCCTAACGTTAACCCTGTAATATTGAGCATAGCCATTACTGGTGTGTTGATGACTCCTGAAAGGGGAAATAAGAATGGGATAGTGTGAATCAGTGTTGCTCCGATATCACTAGGCACTGCGGGTGGTTGTGGATGTAATGGGGGTTGTTGAGTAGGTGGTTGTGTGTTGTGCGAAAGGGTGCACAAATCAAATATTTTAGTTATATGCAAAGGGGGTGGGATGGATTGGAACATGGAAGTCATGGGAGTATCTAAGTATATCCCGGGTCTGACTGTGGAGAAGAACGATGTGGGTGCGCTCTGAGTGGATTGTTCAATCATAGATAGAACATTTTCAGGTGTTGCGGGGGCATTAGGATCATAGTATGTTATTTGATCAATATTGACCACACGTCCCTCATGGGGGAACATCATGATGCGGAAGACGGATGAAGCGACGACCTTCATAGCATACATGTAACTACGTCCAAGCAAGAGGTTGTAATCAAGCTGGGCATTGATGAACTCTATGTCGATGAGGACCGTTTTGCCACCTAATTGAACCGGTACGTTAGCCAGAAGGCCTTGTGGTTGTGCTGAACGAACATCATAAGATCATAATGCAGTCGTGGATGGCTGGGAGGTGGGGGATTCGAGCTTCTTCTAGAAAAATGTCGACATTACGCAAGTGGAGGCACCTTCATTGATGAATGACAAGGTTTCGAATGGACACAGAAACCTGAAAAGCTAATGTTAAAGGAAAATGTGGTTCGGCTTGGTCTAAGTCGAATGCCATCATACGTGAGTCATTAGGGTCTATTGCACCGATGGCAGATAACAATAATTTCCTCTGTGTAGGACAGTTTTTTAGGACTTGCAAGGAAGACATAGTAGCGAGGGATTGAGCTAGGTCTTCCATGATATTATAATTTGAGTCGGCGCGAGCGTTAGGATTATTGTTGATCCATCGAAGGGGGAAGTGAGGGGCTTTAGGGCCCCCATCTAATGGCATAGTAGGTATGCATAGTGGCTGATCAAGTGGAAGGGTGTTTGTTTCTGGATCAGCAGGTGTGGTTTCAAGGGTTGGGCCGTTTGGTTTCGGCGTGTTTGGAGGTTGATTTCATTTGATGACATCATTAATAAATGGTGAGTACATGAATCAGTTGCAGCGTAGGTGATTTGCTGCTGTAGTGTTGTGGGTCCTTGTGGGGGATCTATTGGGTGGGTGTTCACTACTCCTTGGTTGGGTAAAGGATTCTGCAACACCATGGGTTACGGTTGAGGAGGTGGTGCTGGTTGTGCCACATGCCCTTGGCATTGGGCGTCATTAGTCCAAAGTTGGTGCGCTTACTCCAAGTGGGGGAATGAATGTGTGTAATGGCCGTATACTCCACATATGGAACACAGATGGTTTTTTCTTAAATTTGGATTTTTACCCTGTTTCGGTGGACGATCAGGGTTTTGATTGGCGAGAGTAGCGTTATTATTATTCAGGGGATTGGGTGGCTGATCGCCTTGGTTTTGAGGTTGATTGTTCCCGCGGTTTCGTTGTCTTCCGCGATTTTGTTGACCTCCTTGATTACGTTGGTTGTTCTAGTTTTGGGGCTGGTTCTGTTGTGCATACAATTTCCCTTGGGTGGTAGGGGGATTGTGGGGTCATACAGGTGCTGGAGAAGGCTGCGGTGGATAGTAAGTGGGAGGGTTGGGAGGTGGTCTAGGTGCTTGTTGTGGTTGTTGATAATTTTGAGCTATTGGAATTGTTGGGCCAACAAGTGTTGCTTGTGGTTGGTAATATGCCGATGGGGCTTGTGATTGAACAGGCGCATGAGTAGTCTGTTGGTGATAATATGTAGGAGGAACATAAGCTCATGGTGTGGGTCCGTAACACTGTGGTGGACATGAGGGTCCATGAGTGTGATTAGAGTGTGTCATAGGAGTATACGAGTTTGTAGCTCCGGAATGAGATGTGGCCCGCGAAAGGTCAGGGCTAGTATTATTAGGCATGATGGAGAAGTGTTGGTTATGTGACACAACATGACCAATTATGCCATCGGCAGCATGGGATGCCCCCTGCGTGTCATTCCGGGATGGATCGCCACGAGGGGAGTCAGGTAAGATGGTGTATAAGTAGCCAGACTGAGCGTAGATCAAGTCGAACTACTGAGCTTTGAGGATGGCTTCTTCTTTCGACTGGGGTCGTTCAGATGCCACATCTTTTGTGATGGCTGGGAGGAGAGATTTTAGGAACCAATTCAAGAAAATACGATCATCTAGCTTGATCTTGCATAGACTTTGGCATTTACGCCACTCATGAATATGGTCCGTGATGTGGGTAGCCGTGTTTTGTCTACAAGACAAAAGGATTTCTACTCCCGCGTCGTAGCAGACGGGTAGTTGAAAGAACTGTAGGAAAGTCGAGGCAAGGTATGTAAAGGTGGGGTGTGTGCCGTGAGGCTTCTCGATATACCATTTGACTGCCGAGCCAATGAAATTTCTTTGCAACAGGCGTAAGTGAATGGATTCATCTACAATGGAGTTTGAGGAACACCATAGATGGAATGACATGATATGGTTTTGGGGATCTTCCCCAGCCTTCCCCTCAAACTTTGGGATGTCTGACAGGAGTTTTGTTGGCATGTGGGGCCAAGCAGGGTCATGTCTAATGGGGTCATTTGTTAATCTTTCCAGGGCCGGTAGGTTAGGACTAGCTATAAATGGAAAACTAGCAGATGAGTTTGACATGGTCAATGGGGCATATGCGCTATTGGTAGCATTATTGATTAGGCCATTTCCCCCAAAGGGAATATTAGCCTTGAGGGGGATATGACCCCCAAACAGTGGTGTGGAAATGGTGTGGGAGGGACCTGCGCCTCCAAGTGTAGTATGTGTTACAGATGGGTTCAGATTAGGTATAGTATACGTTGGGTTTGGTATAGTAGCAGGGATGGTATTTGTAGGTCCATTGAGGGCATTCCTAGGGTATGTCTCGTGGAGGGCATACCTAGTGTAGGAGTAGGTCCCATAGAGGGCATACCCAAAGTATGATTGGGTCCCATTGAGGGTATACCCAAGGTAGTTGTGGAAGTGGTTGATAATGTGGTAGCTGGGGTGGTGGAAGATGTTCCACCAAGAGTCACTATAAAGAAAGGGTTGGAGGTCATGCCAACCATGGGGCTAGTCGATGCTGTGTATGTGGGGTTTTCGGATTTTGCCTCTGAATCAGATGTGAAATGAGGGGCATTAGAATCGGATGATGGGGATCTGTGCCGGTGACATGAGGAGTCAAGTGACAAGGCTCTACGTCTATGATGAGTGGTGTCAAGTGAACCGTACTTTGGGGGTTCACCCCGGAAGCACCGAGAATGTCTCGGGGAATCAATGGTGATGGATAGATAGTGAAACTGGTAGATAATGGAGAGTGTAAAAGCTTAAAAACCCTAATGCAAACCGTGTGTGCAGGAGGGGAGAGCAAAAACTATGGAACTCAAGCCAACAACCAAACTCAAAACACTTATTGTAATAGTTGTGCTATAGTAAGCGGAGTGACCAAAAAGGGTGGTCAGAATACCAACATGCAAGCGGCTCCTAATAAATAAAAGTGATGTACTCACTAGACCAAGGGGAGGTAAGAGAGCATGCAAGCACCTAAATAAAAAGTTATTATGATTCGACAAGATGTATCCTCTGCAAGGTGATGAAATCCAAGTCAGACAATACGAAACGTGGAACCAAAGGCTAATGATATCCCCCTACCGGGAGGGACACCGGGCAGACAATCCTAGAATAAAGGCCACTAAGATACCACGTTCATGACATGTCCAGAAAGGTGAATCCGCAGCTTATGTTCTATTACCGTTGTACTCCCACAAGGGTGGTACAACGAGTAGGTGTCCTTTGGTGCCTGAATGGATTGCAGTATTCCACTCAGGCCTCCGGAACCTGTCTTGCTACTTTGACCCTCCCAAGGGAGAGGCGTTTCCGAACAAGTTGGTGTATAACCATGTCAATAAGTACTAAGGGAATTTCGTACCCTATTTGTCAACCACTATGTCTCAAATGAAAGTGAGTGAGGGGTGTTATTTGGATACCTATCCCCTCAATCTTACCTAGCTACAATGTTCTTTTGGTGTTCCCCAAGTAGGGTTAGAAATTGGTTGAGTTAGATAGATTTTAAGGCTTACTTTGATTAAATGGTGACAGAGTGTGTGAAAGTGTGGTTATGTACCAAAATAAAGTGCCTCGCTTCGGCGAATATAACCAAAGTAAAATGCTTATTTCAGCTTGCAAATATGAAATTTTTTTGAATGTAAATGCTTAAAAAAATTTCTTAAAAAAGATGGGAAATTCTTTAAAAATGTTTAAGGTAAAGAAAATAACATAAAAAATCAATGAATCACTAATGCTTCAAAATAAAACAGTAGGCTGTCGAATTGCAGGGGAGATGGTTGGAAAATGTGGGCCGAAATGAGTGAGAAAAAATTGGAAAAACCAATTGGCAGGTAAAGGGCTAGATCACGGTTGTCTAAGGAAAAAGTCACAATTTGGATTGCGGATTTCAAGGGGAAACTCGCGATCTGAGTCACGGCTAGCGGTCTGCAAGCCGCGATATGGTATCGCGGCGACGGGGCAGAAACCAGCGATCTGGATCACGGATAAGGGGGAAAAACTCGCGATATGGGCGAAACGTTTTGGGTCCAAACACAGAGTGGAAATTGTGGCTTTAGGCTCAATAGCCGTGATCTGTATCGCGGCCGTAGGTCAAAAAGCTGCGATTTTTGGGACGGAAAAAGTCGTCGAAAACTAAAATTTTGGACTGTGTGGGTTGCAGAAATGGCCAATGGCTAGGGCAACAAGCTATGGGCTAAGTAGTAGGCCAAATCTACAATAATGAAAGTAAACAACAACTAAAATATAAAGAAATCTAGATCTAAACAAAGATTCAAAGATTTGAAATATAACGGAGTCGCTAAAAACTGTTGCTTGGGTGGGTTTTCACCCAAGCATGTGCAGATGAGCACCTACTAACTTCGTAGTAGCAGTCTCGATTAAAGCAATAAAAACTAATATAAAAAAACAAATAATGATCTAAGATGTGCAAGAAAGTAAATCTACAGTAAACAGTAAAAACTCGAATGATCCATGTAAAACAAGTTTTTATTTATGGAAAAATAGCTTTACAAATAATATATTACCTCAATGGGGGAGGATGGTTGAGCTTGAGCAGCTGCGATGGTGAGGTGCTCCAATGCTCCAAAAGGTCTTTCTCTTCTCCAAGATGTTGATGGGGGATTGGCCACAAAGGGTACTCCAAAGGTGGACCTAAGCTCAAATGGTGGCTCAAGATCTCAGGAGTGAAATGGGCAACATAAGGATTGGATGAGTGTGGATGAATAGTGAGGAGCCTCTATCACCTTTTTATAGCTTTTTGGTTATGGAGAATACCATTATGGTTTAAGGAAACCAATGCTATTGGTAAAAATGGTTTAGGTTTCTTTTTCCTCTTTTTCCCTCTTTTTCCTTTTTTGAATATATTTTTGAGTTTTATTCCCTTTTATTTGAGGGTTTTTTGTATTTTTTGAGGAAAATTAAATATTTTGAGGAGAAAAAGATGGATTTTGGTCTTTTTGGTGACCTTTTGAAGGTTTTAGAGGCTAAAATGGTAGGAAAAGTGGACAAATGGGTCATGTGAATAGGGAAATGAGCTAGTGAGCACTTTTTGGGTGTTAACACCTTCTCATGTGGACATTAAACAAATTGAAAAATGATATTCAACCCATAAAATCTAGATGAATATAACTCCAACTTCGATTTCCATAATCGATAGAGGGAAAAAAATTGCCCCTAGAAACTGCCATTTTTTAAAATAAGGGGCGAATGGAAGCTGTTTAGCAATTCTCATCGGCGCACACAGGTTTAAATCGATTTTTAGAGGGATGAAATTGTTTTATCTTAACTCTTGTTTTTAATTCTATGGGGATAACCTCCTATTCATTAAAAACAAATGAATCAAATGTGGGCTAATCATACGCAATGTGTGTTTAATAAAAAATTACCCCAATGAAAATTAAAAACCCCTAAATTTATCCCATGGGCTAAGATTAGTCCCTAAAAGTTTCCATGGGTGCAACTTTTTCATATGATCTTCGTTTATGGTGCTAGATATCTTGTTGGAAAGAACTAATCAAGAATTACAACTTTTGACTAGGGAAAAGGCATGCCATGGCAACCTATAGCCCCTTGATTGGCCAAAGAACACCATTTAGGGCCTCAAAATGACCCTGGAAGTTTGGGACCCAAAAAACCGTACAAAATTTCTAAGAAGGTGGAGAACCATTGTAACTTGACAGAATAGGGTGGTGGCTACCAGTATCGACCTTGTTCAATACTCCCCTCTTATGGATTAATGGTCCCCATTGTGTTAATTTCCTCCATCAGATAAGAAAAGTCGATGTTGTGTTTTTGTTAACGAGGTGAATCGGTAATGCGCGGGTTTTGTACTCGCGTGACACAAGGTCGATTCCCACGGCTTCCACTATAAACCTCAGGCGTGAATAGTTGGGGCGTAACCTATGCGACCTCCTTTGTGATAGACTCGAACATGCAACTTGCTTAACAACCTATACACCTTAACAAACGGACAGTTCCCAACAAGTCATCATCCTTGCCCCAAGAAAACTCAATATTAACATTAAAGTAAAATCATAATTGCTATACACATTAAAAATTGTTCATCCTAAAATAAAACCATAATCTAAACACATAAACATATTAAGAATTGGTTGTTTTTTAAGTTGGTTAAATATAATCATTTTGAGATTCCACAAAATAATAAATTAATAACATCTTAATCCCATACATCTATCCATACTAGGGATTCCCCACCAATCATGGTTCCTCATCATTGGAAAAACCTAAAGAAGGGATCCACATTGTGTCTTGAATATTTGCATACAAAGAAGTCTCTTCTTCCCATACGGGTCAAACTTTCTTTGACCTTGACAACCATGTTACTTTCTAATAAAGAAGAAATACATGATTATTGCAGATCAATTCTATCTTTTTTCTCTTCTTATAGGAAATCCCAAACCCTCAAACTTATTTTTTGGCAACCCTAAGTGGTGTCGATCTCAATTTTATAGAGCTCTAGAAAGATGTCTTCTTCAATGGAAGATGTCAAATCGTTGGATCAATGGTGTTAAAAATATCATTTCCAATGGAATAAACCTTATCCAAGTCCAAGATAAATATATGCTTCCTCCAAACGCCCTGTAGTTGTCTCAGGTGTCTTACTCTAAGAGATTTTTGATTGTCAATCTCCAGGTGTCTTAATCTGAGAGATTTCCGGTTGTGGATCTCTAGAACCTAGATGGCCTTGAGTCCCTGAAAGAATAAGGGTAGTCCAAGAAATCCAACTTTCATGTGAGGATGATGGATTTTTCCAAGGTATTTATGAGCATACAATCGTACTTTTCCCATGTCAGTGCTCTCCTTTTTCTTTATCCCTAGAATTTTCTATTAGGATTAACCCTGCCATGGACGATGGAACTATTCCAGATTCAGGATATAGTAAAGACGAAGATGTCAAAATAGTGAAAATTATAGAATCTTTTTTGTTTTTTCGTCGATAAAGGTTGTGTTTATCAAATACCTATAGTCATCATAGTTATAGGTCATTAAGGTTTTTTTGGCAATTATCATCTAGTTTTCTGTCTGTATTTTATATTTTTAGAGTTGCAGAATATTTAGTTATATGTTTGTTAGTAGTCTATAATTTTATGGATTCTTCTAAATGCGTAGTGCCTGTTTACAATTTTATTTTTGAACAACTGTGTAATAAATTCATTTGGCCACATATGTTATGGTTGATATGGTCAAATACAAGTAGTCAACTAGGCATGACAGATATAGTCATGAAAAACATGATCGAAATCACTAAGGTTCTTTGAAGTGCTTGTTGAAGACTAAGCATGCTCCTACTCATAGGACTCAAATTAGTTGTTTCATCTTTTTACAAGATTCAACATTCATAAAGAAAAATTCCTTAACTAGAGGGACTATCTAGTCCACCCATGTCAGGATATGGTGTAAGTGATAGGATATTTCTCTAAAAAACCTATAGCATAGAGGTAACCAACTACAAATTGTTGTCTCTTAATGTAGAATCCCCCTTAATAACAAATAACTATTATAGAGAGATTGCAGGAAAGTATTGTGCTAAGGTGAGAAAACTGATATTAAGGATGTTGGATTCCATTTCTGAATCTCTAGATATCCACTCTGATAACTTGAATATAACTTTTTCATAACAATACCAAGTTCTAACCGATGGCTATAAATATCGTCCACGCCCAAACCCAAATTTTACGCATGTTATATCAGGCCATTCAGATCTACAGGGCATCATTGTTGTAATGCAGGGGTGATGTTAGCAGGCTGCAAGTACTCAGAAAAGGAAAGTCACTTGTTGTGGAACCTATAAATAACGTTTTCATTGTCAATTTGGCAAAGCAAGTATAGGTAATGTGAAAGATCAAGGAGATCCTATATATTTTTACATCCATTAAAAAAAGGATGATGGTGTTAGAATACTATAATTACTCCTACCATGCAAGTAGTTAGTTGAGTATTTGTTAGACATTTAGAGTAAATTCTAAGTTGTAGTTACATTCATGATCCAGTTAGAGTTTGCATCGTGAGTTCACTAATGGTTGAACCTCATAAATCATGTCTTGTAAACCTATAATATTTCAGCTAATGATAGACATGTAAGAGAAGCACCAATGGATTTATGCCCATGTAATATTAATGCCTTTGTTCCATAAAATTCATCTTGGTATCAGATTAGGCTTAAGTCTAAGTCTCTTGGAGAGCACATTGATCTAAGAGCAGTGTTGATTTAATGAAGGATCAAAGTGTGAAGTGTGGGGGAAGTATCTTCAAAGACTAGAGAGAAAGGTAGTTGTTTGAATAGTTGATGTTGAGCTATCCACTAGACAACATTCAAGTGAAGGAGCCGCCTCCATCACTCCTATCACGGGGGAGAGGAAGAGAATATTATCCTCAAGAAATTGCATCGGCATCATAAATTTGTTGTCCCTTTGAAAACAAAAAGTTTAAGATGCGATCTCAGAATTGCGTGTTTTCCTTGAAGCGAAGGTTAAAAAGGAAGCCACCATATATTGGATCTCAACAGCCCAGGAAGTAAGAAGGGAGCCGTCATAATTATTAAGGAAAGTAAAAAAAATGATTTCTCTTGTAAATGAAATAAATGTTTCTTTTAAAAAGTATTTTATTCCATATAAATCGATTTGAGATAGGATTTTAGTCCATATAAAATAAGGCTAGAAAATTTTCCTTTTTGTCTTATGTGAGCCCCTTCATAATTTTATAAAGTTTTTTGGAGAGGGTGCAACGCTGTTTTAGGTGGTTTCTAGTGTCGAGTGGAAAAGGGTGCAATTGCCCTTGTTGTACCCAGTGGAAAAGGGTGTGATCTCCCTCATTACTCTTATGGTTGTGGGTAAGCATTATACCTAGTCCCTACCATCACGAGGAAACTTACAAAAATATGTTTTTTTGATCTCGGTCATGGGTAAGTAATTTACCTAGTCGTGACCACATTTTGTTGGGAATCCACAGGAAGATTCTTGTTGGGTTTTTGGTTCAATATGCAGAGCGAAGGTGCTCGACATGTTATCCTTTTCCATTGATTGTCCAACCACAACATGTAATACACATATAATATTACGATAGACAAGTGAAAATATGTCTTATTGTGAAGTATTCTTCCTGTTGGAACATTTAAAAAACTCATCCATACTTGGGATATATTTTACTAGTCATCTAGATTAATTTCCTAAGTTTTGACTAGCTAAATAGGGCCACTTTTGTCTTTTAGTGGACCACTTGCCATCCTAATTCACAAAAAATAATTTGGACAAATTCTAGATAAGATTTCCTTGGATTTTGTATGATTTTATTCCATTTCTAAATTAGAAAGACACTTTCCCGATTTAGACAACTTTATCCTGTTTGTTCTACTTTCTAGTGGATAAGGTAAAGCTAGTTGACTTGGAAACTCCGTCCACTTGACCCAATCGACCTCCACCACTTTATTTTCTCATAAATTCATCATTACATTCCATTTACATCACTCATGAGCTTCCATACCATATTCAACCAATTCATGAGCCTTTAGAACAATTTTGGAAACAGTTTTTGACACCTAGGGTTTTTTTATGTTTTTAGTAAGCCTTAATTTTTGTGCTTTACAACTTGCCTTTAAGGAATTCTATTTTATCTCTTGATATGTACTATATATTTATTCATATTGAGGAATAATATATGAGATTATATTTCCATCAATTGAGTTCCTTCCCTTATGTTTCTATCTCAATATTTTTTCTTCTTATTCTTGGATATCTTTGAATAATTCTTGTGAGGACTTCTTTGCTTCAAGATTCTTAGATATTAGAATTATTTCATGGTATTCAACCTATATATAATTCTCACATGGTTTCAGATCCCTTGGAGTTATAAATTAAATTAGTCTTCCAGTATAGATTTCAGAGAGTTTGTTTTGTAGGTACTGAAGATCAAATGGCAGCAATTTATTGTTGAAGAAGAACTCAGATATTTCCATCTCTCATCATTGTTCTCCTCTTACACTTCAGATATTGAGGATCCTTTGCTGGTCAATGGTATCCAACAAGGTGATCTATAGTTATTTGGAAGTCAGTATACAGTTGAGGTTTTTGGTTGCATCTTCACTTCCTCTATCCATGCTCCTGCCAGTTCCTACATGATTGCCAACACGTTTTCAAGAAGTTGGAGACATCTCTCAGTTCTCTCATATGTCTTTTGATTCGAATCATCAACCAGTTGTTACAGCTCATACACACTCAGAAACTTTCATTGGGTTTATTTTTGGTGTGTTAATGAACTCTATGGAGGTAAAATTATAGTTTGGAGTGACTGGTTTCGCTCTCTCTGTCATGCTTCTAATTCACTGCATGATTATTGGAACCTATTGCACATAAGATGGAGGACATCATCAAGTCTCATTTGGATATGATATCAAGAAGCTCAAGTCTAGTGAGCACATTCCATTTCTTCCCAAGAAGAATATTCCTCCATACATTTGACCAAGTTCTCACCTGCTTGGAGTTTGGAGAGCATTATTATGGTGTATTCCATGATCTTGAGGGGGGGTTTTCTTCCCAAGTGGTTTTCCTTCTTTCCTCACCTACATGGACTAATAATTTTTTGTATTGGGGTGACCATAAGCCTCGTTGCTTGGGCCCTATATTTATGATATTTTACCTCATAAATTCAGGCTTAAGGGGGGGTGTTGGAACATTTAAAAAACCCATCCATACTTAGGATATATTTTACTAGTCATCTAGATTAATTTCCTAAGTTTTGACTAGCTAAATAGGGCCAGTTTTGTCTTGTTGTGGACCAATTTCCATCCTAAGTCACAAAAAATAATTTGGATAAATTATGGATGAGATTTCCTTAGATTATGTCTGATTTTATTCCATTCCTGAATTAGAAAGACGCTTTCCTAATTTAGACAACTTTATCCTGTTTTTTCTACTTTCTAGTGGATAAGGTAAAGCTAGTTGACTTGGAAACTCTCTCCACTTGACCAATTAGACCTCCACCACTTTCTTCTCTCCTAAAGTCACCATTACATTCCATTTACATCACTCATGAGCTTCCATACCATATTCATCCAATTCGTGAGCCTTTAGAATAGTTTTGGAAACAGTTTTTGACACCTAGGGGTTTTTTATGTTTTTAGTAAGCCTCACTTTTTGTGCTTTACAAATTGCCTTTAAGGCATTCTATTTTCTCTCTTGAGATGTACTATATATTTTATTCATTTTCATGAATAATATATGAGATTATATTTCCATCAATTGAGTTCCTTCTCTTATGTTTCTATCTCAATATTTCTTCTTCTTATTCTTGCATATCTTTGAATAATTCTTGCGAGGACTTCTTTGCTTCAATATTCTTGGCTATTAGAATTATTTCATGGTATTCAACCTATATAGAATTATCACACTTCCATCATGAAGAATCATTTGATTGTGAAAGAAAATCAATCCAAACCATTTCGAGTTGCAGAGCTCTGTGTTGAATCTAACATTGAAGTCGATCCTAGAAGAGGTCAAAGTAAAAAATGTAGGCTGGTAAAAAATTGTTCTTGAAGCAAGAAAAATAGGAAGATACTACATTAAGAGGGAACCTTTACAAAGGTGCCGCATTACCCAAGTGAACACATATTTTTTTCGGGGGGGGTAAAGAAGGAAGGACGGAGAGAGAAGAGAAGGAATTTGAAGGCCGATGTCAACCACGACAGAAGGTGAATAAACAATGAAGTGGAATAGCCATGGGTCAGAAAAGAAGACTTAGAGACATCAGGAGAAAGATCAAAACAATAGAGGCATGATAACTTGGATAAGTTCAATAAATTGAACATGAATCTGTAGCAGTATATTTGACATCTATGAGTGAAGCAAAGCATGAGGAAGTTCAAAAAATGGAACATGAATATGTAGCAGAAAATTTGGAATCCATGAGTAAATCAGATCATGAGGAATTTCAAGAAATTGAACATGAATATGTAGCAACATGTAATGTCCCCAATCCCCTCCGTTCCCTTTAGAGGTGATGGGGGAGCTCCTTAGAACTTTTTTCAAAGAATCCGCAACTCTACACTTTTACACAACTGCAACAACTTCAGTCTGCAATCCACAAGCCACAATCCGCAAGCCGATATTCGGAAGTCGGAAGTCAGAACTCCAAATAGACAGCATTGAAAAACTACTCCTGTGACTTCCGCAATCTGCAATCCGCAGTGGGGGAGTCTGAATTTGGAACACCAAATATACAGATTCGAAGAAATACACCTCCGACTTCTGCAATCCACAATCCGCAGTGCGGGAATCGGAAGTTAGAACACCAAATATACAACGTCGAAGAAATATAGCTCTAACTTCTGCAATCCGCAATCTGCAGAGTGGGATTCGGAAGTCGGAACACCAAATATACATTGTCGAAGAAATATGCCTTCGAATTCTGCAATCTGCAGTGCAGGAATTGGAAATCGGAACACCAAATATACGACATCGAAGAAATACGCCTCTGACTTCTGCAATCCGCAATCCACCTTGTGGGAGTCGAAAAATTATAAATCCAAATATACAATGTCGAAGGAATACGCCTTCGACTTCTGCAATCCACAATCTTCCTTGCGGGAGTCATAAAGTCGGAACCACAATGTAAAACTCTGAATATTTACAGCTCCGACTTCCGCAATTCGCAATCCGCAATGTGCGTTCAGAAAGTCGGAAGTCGGCCACATACCCCTGTTATTGCCAACATCCCAGGCCGGTAACTTCCTCATCCTAAGACCATTTTTGGAAAACCCGGTACTGTTGGAAATATCTCAACGATCTCTATGCAATGATGTGATCCTATGCCACACCTGAGAACTTTGACTTTGTCCTTCATCCAACCAAAATGTTTTCCCCAAACCTCATCCATACCTCTTTACCACTCTATAAAGAGATCCGATCCAATATGTCATGGCGCCTCCCTTCATCTGACCCACAGAGGGAACATGGACACAACAGGGGAGTGTCTATTCCCCCCCCAAGGACATGACTAGCAGTCTAGGATTGATGGGGCTTCACAAGACTTAGATCTATTCATCAATGAACAGATTCATATAAATACAAACACAGGTGTGCATATGCATACTCAATTAAACATAGTGGAATGAAACATTGTCCACACACATATTGTTGAATATTGTAACTTCTAAGAATATTATATTTGTATATTATTTATTCCGGAGATGTTCCATACCTCCGATGTGATTATACTATGAATCCGGAGATGTTTATTCCTCCGGATTGGTTGTGGTAACTAGGGTTATTAGACCCACCATGTGGGGGTCGGCCCAGTCAGTTATAATAGGGTATTTAACCTAATGGTTAAATACGATCCTACATGTATTTGTGTAAAATACATGTCAGTGTAGTGTATAAATAGAGGAGGTATGTTCCTCATTTGACACACTCACTCACTTGTGAAAGATAGCGCACTTGTCTGGGAGATTTTCTAAGGAGACAAAGTAGGAGGGAGCACATCTTGTATTTTGGTTGATCATCTTATTGAGGAAAGCTTTGCTGGGTTTTCTACCCCATGAGGGTTTCCCAGGGTATATTCTGTGTCTATCTTGTGATTATGTTTCTTTCAGTGATCTTGATAGTCTATTTGGTTTAAACTTAACATGGTATCAGAGCTAGACTGAATAGGACATCTTTCACAAGGTAAGAATACCTCTCTCTCTCTCTCCGGTGAAAGTTAGGGTTTCAGCAAAAAGTTGGTATTATTGAATTTTGGTTACATGGATGGATAGCCATCTTCACTACCTTTCTTTTAAGCCCTAGATCGAACTTTTGGGTTGGGTAGAACTCCGGGAAATCAAAACCCTAATTCTACCAAAAGTGCGATAAGTCAGAATTTGGGTTCAGAAAAACGTTGGCATTTTTGAATTCTGATTACATGGCTGGATAGCCATTCTCAAGACCATTCTTTTGAGCCCTAGATCGAACTTTTTGGTTGGGTAGAACTCTGGGAAAGTCAAACCCTAATTCTACCAAAAGTGCGATAAAATTCTGTTCCAGATTCCAGAAAAGTGAAAAGTAACATTTCCAGGTAAGTCTACTCTGTCTCTTGGACTCCCCCAAGAGAAGATGGCTCCAAACACTAAGCTTGAAGACAAGCTAGAAGGTATAGAGAATTTCCGGGCATGGAAATACAGAATTGGTCTCATTCTTGAAGATAATGATCTTGCTCATTATATCAAGGAAGAAGTTGCAGAACCAGAAGGAGATGAAGCCAAAGAAAAGCACAGGAAGGATTTGATTAGGTCAAAGAGAATCATAGCTGATTCTATTAAAGACCACTTGATTCCCCAAGTGGCCTCCAAGAAGACTCCAAAGGAAATGTATGATGCCCTAGGAAGAATGTATGAAGGAAAGAACATCAATAGGAAGATGAATCTAAGGACTCAATTGAAGAGTACCAAGATGCACAAAGGAGAATCCATTCAAGACTACTTCTCAAGGGTTTCACAAATCAAGGAACAACTAGATGCAATTGGTGATACTCTTGATGAGGATGAACTTGTGATGATTGCTCTCAATGGTCTCACTAGACCTTGGGAATCCTTCATAAAAACCATGTGTGCCAGGAAAGAGAGCATGAAGTTTGATATAGTATGGGAGGATTGTGTTCAAGAAGAAGCTAGGGTAGCCAATAGAGAAGCTCTTCTCAAAGAGGATGACCAAGCTTTGGCCACCCATACCAAAAGAAGAAGAATAGGTCATCTCAAGAAAGTTGACCACAAAGGATCTCAACACTTCTCTAGACCTAAAAAGAGAAAAGGACCATTTCCAGTAAGAGATCTTTCCACAGTCAAATGCTACAACTGTGATAAGCCAGGACACATCTCCATATTTTGTCTTTCACAAAAGAAGAAGTTTGTCCACAAAAGACACCATGCACATATGGCAGAAAATGATAGTGAAGAAGAAGAAGAGGAAGAATATGAAGAAGAAGAAGAGGTAGAGGTAAGGCCTAAAAGGAAAAGATATAAGGTGAAGAAAGAAGATCCAGAAGAATATGTTTTATTCTCTGCACTCTTTGGATCTGTATCTCCTGGAGAAGATACATGGCTCATTGACAGTGGTGCTTCTAAGCACATGACAGGTCAAAGGAAGACCTTCTCAAATCTTGAAGAAAAGTCTTCTACACAAAAGGTATCTCTAGGAGATGACTACCAATATCCCATCAAAGGAATTGGTGAAGCTAGCTATAAGCTAGATTCAGGAACACCCTTGAAGATGAAAGACATCTTATATGTACCAGGTTTAAAGAAAAACCTTCTCTCTATCTCAACACTAGATAAGAAAGGTTTTAGAGTAGATTTCATAGATGGACAAGTACTCATGTGGTCCAAAGGAAAGACAATTAAAGATGCAATTGTTATTGGTGAAGAAGAAGGAGGTCTATATAAGCTCAAGGGCCATCCAGAAGCTGCCCTTGCTCATGAGATCTCTAGCCCCAGTGAGCTATGGCATAGAAGATTAGCTCACATCAACTATAAAGCCTTACCCTATGTAAGCAAGGTAGTAATAGGATTACCAGATTTGAAAGCTGATCATGATGGCTCATGTAAAGGGTGTAAGAAAGGGAAAAATATCAAGAACCCCTTTCCAAAGAGTGAAACAAAGACTAAGAACATTTTAGAGCTAATACACTTAGATGTATGTGGACCAATGCCCACCACTTCTCTAAGTGGGTTTGAATACTATCTTTCATTCATTGATGACCATTCAAGGAAAACTTGGATATACTTCCTGAAAGGTAAGAATGAAGTCTTTGGAAAATTCAAAGAGTTCAAGGCTCTAATAGAAAATCTATCAGATAAGAGAATCAAAATTCTCAGAACAGATAATGGCGAAGAATTTACCTCAAAGGAATTTGAGAACTTTTGTAAAGAAGTTGGAATTAAAAGGGAACTAACTACTCCATACAATCCCCAACAAAATGGGGTGGCTGAAAGGAAAAATAGAACAATCATGGAAGCTGTAAAGACCATGATACATGACCAAGATCGTCCCATGTATCTATGGGATGAAGCAGCCAAGACAACAGTATATGTGCAAAATAGATTATCTCATAGTGCTCTTGATTTCAAAACTCCAGAAGAAGTGTTTACAGGTAAGAAGCCTGAGGTAAGTCATCTTAAAATATTTGGGTGTCCTGTGTACATCCACATTCCAAAAGAAAAGAGAACCAAGTTGGACCCTTCTGGTAAGAAGGGGATTTTTGTTGGTTATTGTGAATCATCCAAAGCCTTTAGAATTTACATTCCAGGTTTTCATCACATAGAAATAAGTAGAGATGTAACGTTTGATGAAGAAGCAGCTCTCAAGAAATCCAAGAAGTTCCAACTTGAATAAATCTATGAAGAAGATACTTCTCCCAGAATCACAGAGGCTATGCCCATTCCTGAAGATGATTCTCCAGAGGATCATGATATGTTGGAACCACAAGAGCCTCCTATTTCAGACTTATCTAAGAAAAGAAGGCCAGCATGGGCTAGAGATATTATTCAAGGGGATGAAAGATATGGAGCTCCTGAAGGCTCCACTAGAGAAAGAAAGACACCAAAGCTAGTGTCCAACTACATGGCTTTAATGTGTGATCTTGTGGATCAACTACCTACCAGCTATGAAGAGGCAGCTCAGAAGAAAGAATGGGTAGAAGCAATGACAGAAGAATATCAGTCAATAATGAAAAATGATGTTTGGGATATAGTCCCCAAACCAAAAGATAAAAGTGTGGTTTCTTCCAAATGGATCTTCAAGATAAAACATGCTGCAGATGGTAGCATTGAAAAATACAAGGCAAGATTTGTAGCCAGAGGATTCTCTCAGAAGGAGGGAATTGACTATGAAGAAACATTTGCACCAATTGCTAGGTATACTTCAATTAGAACTATCATGGCACTTGCATCCATGATGAAGTGGAAATTACACCAAATGGATGTTAAGACAGCTTTTCTAAATGGTGTAATTGAGGAAGAAGTATACATAGAGCAACCACAAGGGTTTGAGGTTAATGACGGAAGGACTCATGTATGCAAACTGAAAAAGGCATTATATGGGTTGAAACAAGCTCCCAGGGCTTGGTACGGAAGGATTGACAATTTCTTAACTAGCATGGGCTTTACCAAAAGTAAAGATGACCCCAATCTTTATCTCAAGGTGATGGATGATGAACTAGTTATATTGTTGTTATATGTAGATGATCTATTTCTAACTGGAAATGAGAAACAAATTATTGAAAGAAAGAAGAAGCTTTCTTCAGAATTCGAGATGAAAGATCTCAGATTAATGCACTACTTCTTAGGCTTAGAAGTATGGCAAGAACCAAAAGGAATCTTTCTAAATCAAGGTAAGTATACTGTGGAGATTCTCAAAAAATTTGATATGTTGGAGTGTAAAGCCATGGCCACTCCCATGGAATCCAACTTGAAGTTGTTAGTTAATGATTCATCAGAATTAGTGGACATAACCTTATACAGACAAATCATTGGATCATTGATGTACTTAACTAATACTAGGCCTGATATATGCTTTGCTGTAAATACCCTAAGTCAATATCTAGTAGAACCTAGAAAGGTCCACTTAATAGCTGCAAAGCATGTAATGAGGTACCTAAAAGGTACATTAGATTTTGGCCTATATTATCTCGGAGGTCATGAACTCAGGTTACATGGTTACTCAGATTCTGACTGGGCAGGTAGTGTCTCAGACAGAAAAAGTACTTCAGGAGGATGTTATGGTCTTGGATCTGCCATGATTTCCTGGTTCAGCAAGAAACAATCTAGTATGGCTCTCAGTACTACTGAAGCAGAATATATAGCTGCCTGCTCTGCCAGCTATGAAGCAGTATGGCTTCGGAAACTTTTATCTGGAGTGTTTGACTTAGAAATGGATCCCACTGTGATTATGTGTTATAATCAAAGCTGCATCAAGATGACTGAAAATCCTGTGTTTCACGATAAGTCAAAACAAATAGAGATCCGATACTTTTATATACGAGATATGGTGCAGAGAGGAGCTATTAAGCTCGAGTATATAAGCACTGAGGATCAAATTGCTGATATCTTGACCAAACCTCTGTCTCGAGTAAAGTTTGAACACTTCCGAGACAAGCTTGGTGTAGTTCAAAAGGGACCCTCCTCGAAAGGGGGAGTAGCATAGTATCTAATAACTAGTCTGTCTCATCAATGATGAGAATACCTTTTTACTGCACTTAGTTACTTAGAATTATTTAGACTTAGGACTCTTATATTTTTTTGATGATGATGATGATACATGTTTTTGTTTGATGATGATGATGATACATGTTTTGATATACATGCTTGATGATGATGATGATACATGTTTTGATATACATGCTTGATGATGATGATGATACATGTTTTGATATACATGTTTGATGATGATGATACATGTTTTGATATGCATGCTTGATGATGATGATGATACATGTTTGATGATGATAATGATACATGTTTGATGATGATGATGATACATGTCTTGATATACATGTTTGATGATGATGATACATGTTTTGATGATGAGAATACATGTTTTGTTATACATGTTGTGAGGGGATTGGATCATCCCTGGACTTCAGTCCTAAAGTTGAGCCGTAGACGTATGTCTTCGAGAATGAAGCTCTTGGTGAACATGTGAGGGGATTGGATCATCCCTGGACTTCAGTCCTAAAGTTGAGCCGTAGACGTATGTCTTCGAGAATGAAGTTCTTGGTGAACATGTGAGGGGATTGGATCATCCCTGGACCTCAGTCCTAAAGAAGAGTCGTAGACGTATGTCTCCGAGAACTAAATCCTGAATGAACAGGTAAGAGGATTGGATCGTCCTCGGACTATGGTCCTTTGAATTGAGCCGTAGACATGAGGTCTCCGATAACTGAATGATAGGACTGGATCGTCCCTGGACCTCGGTTCAAAAGGTACACGATAGGACTGGATCGTCCCTGGACTTCGGTTCAAAAGGTATATGATAGGACTGGATCGTCCCTGGACCTCGGTTCAAAAGGTACACGATAGGACTGGATCGTCCCTGGACCTCAGTTCAAAAGGTACATGATAGGACTGGATCATCCCTGGACCTCGGTTCAAAAGGCACATGATAGGACTGGATCGTCCCTGGACCTCGATTCAAAAGGAACACAATAGGACTGGATCGTCCCTGGACTTCGGTTCAAAAGGCACATGATAGGACTGGATCGTCCTTGGACCTCGGTTCAAAATGTACGTGACAAATCCTAGAATTTCTCTAGGTTACATCCAGCATGAAACAGGGTTGGCTCTGTAGATGTGATACATCCAGCATGAAACAGGGCTGGCTCTGTAGATGTGATACATCCAGCATGAAACAGGGCTGGCTCTGTAGATGTGATACATCTAGCATGAAACAGGGCTGGCTCTGTAGATGTGATACATCCAGCATGAAACAGGGCTGGCTCTGTAGATGTGATACATCCAGCATGAAACAGGGCTGGCTCTGTAGATATGACACATCCAGTATGAAAGAGGACTGGCTCTGTGGCGGTAAATCCTAGATCTGATCTAGGTCACATCCAGTATGAAAAAGGACTGGCACTGTGGTTGGGATTAGATCATCCCTAGACATGAGACTTGTCTTAAAGAGATAAGGATTGATCATCCTGGAACTTGATCTAGATTGTATCATCCATGGACCTATGTCCTAAAGAGAGCAGGATTGATCATCCTGTAATATGATCGTGTGATGACGATGTTGATGATCGGGTGATGACGATGCTGATGATCGATGTTGATGATCATGTGATGACGATGCTGATCATGTGATGTCGATGCTGATGATCATGTGATGACGATGTTGATCATGTGATGGCGATGCTGATGATCGTGTGATGACGATGCTGATGATCGTGTGATGACGATGCTGATCGTGTGATGACGATGCTGATGATCGAGTGATGTCGATGTTCCAGTAACTAGTTGAGTTACTGATGATGATGAACTAAAGAAAGCTTCCGATGATATATAGATGTATCATGTATGATGTATGACTCGTTGCTCCTGCGGATGCTGTTATAATATCCTTCTCGTTAAGGGGGAGTGTTGAATATTGTAACTTCTAAGAATATTATATTTGTATATTATTTATTCCGGAGATGTTCCATACCTCCGATGTGATTATACTATGAATCCGGAGATGTTTATTCCTCCGCATTGGTTGTGGTAACTAGGTTTATTAGACCCACCATGTGGGGGTCGGCCCAGTCAGTTATAATAGGGTATTTAACCTAATGGTTAAATACGAGCCTACATGTACTTGTGTAAAATACATGTCAGTGTAGTGTATAAATAGAGGAGGTATGTTCCTCATTTGACACACTCACTCACTTGTGAAAGATAGCGCACTTGTCTGGGAGATTTTCTAAGGAGACAAAGTAGGAGGGAGCACATCTTGTATTTTGGTTGATCATCTTATTGAGGAAAGCTTTGCTGGGTTTTCTACCCCATGAGGGTTTCCCAGAGTATATTCTGTGTCTATCTTGTGATTATGTTTCTTTCAGTGATCTTGATAGTCTATTTGGTTTAAACTTAACACATATAAGGTAATGCATCAACACATTTCTCTCAGGAAGAATGATGAAACAACCTACAGGGAATTAGTCATCTTTTGATGCTATGCACAGGCTTATGCTGACTAACTTAATATAATCATTCAATTCCCATTAACATGAACAATTAAGCATTCAAAACACAGAATGAACATGATATAAATCATAGAGAACACTTATCTTTTCATTGAAATCTCCAAGAAACTGGCTATGGACTGCAATGTTAAAACCCAAACATATGTCTCCTCCCAAAATATTCTTTCAGCACTCAGAGACCACCCCCGAGATGGGGTTGTTTATCCACTAAGAAGGAACTAATAGAATCACTCAGAGCCTTAGACATAGTCATTCAGGGTCATCCAGCACACAGTTGGTTATGTCAAGCAAGTGGGGAGAAAGGGAAGAAGTTTCTTAATCTAATGAGCTCAACCATAGAGCTACATGCAGATCCAATTGGCTTCAAACAGTCCAAGCATCCCCATCACCTCCACTCTCATCCTATGTAAGGTCCCCTTCTCTGCTACACAGTCCCTTGGGTGCCCCTTCCCTCAGCGGTGTCGTGGGTAGGTATGGATGGTCCTGAATTCTAAACTAAGGTTAAATGATCCCTCACTGAATCTAGCATGAATTCTAACCCCCTCGGTCTCTCTTCCACTGCGATCTTCTCTTGGATCTTCCTCAAGGTTGTGATCGAAAATTTATGTCCCGTAACTGGGTTTTCAGATATCAAATCCAAGTCTCCCAATAGATTTATGGGAATCCAACCCTCTCAATATCGCCCCAAGGTTCGGGTCTATGGATTCACCAACGGATTTCACTTCCCATGCAGATTTCTGGGCATTTTTGGCTCTGCAAATCATGGCTTCATTCTAAGTTGCAATTTACGGTTCCTATCACTGATGGGCTTGTGTCCTCTCTCCCAACTAATGCTTACCCCCCCACCATGGAATGGGGAATGAGGAATATGTCCTCCCCAGAGGTGGAGTGACTTATGGGACAAGCAAAACAGAGCCCATACACTGCCTCACAATTTTCAGGGCTTCCCATACTCCATCAACCTCATGAGCAGATTTTTGAAGTACTTCCTTACAGTAGCATTAAATGACAACTAGGGCAGTCAAAGGGGGTTCCCAAGGTGACATATGCATCTTAGGGTTCAATCCCACAACCCCCTCACCTCTCTCTAGTGGATACACATAGCCCCCTCATTTTAGTTGCATCCATATCAAGCCCCTTGGTATTTTATTTGCATTACAATATTTACATAATTTTTACAATTTCCCCATGGCTTACTAACACATGGATAGTGCAACATAAAATACCAACCCTTCAAGGATGAGCATTCACTAGCGGGGCCTTGGCCTTGAGCTCCATGACAAGAATCATACATTACATATATACGACATTTACATTAAAATCTAATACACCCGATGGGTCAAAATGGGGGTATTACAATCCCCTCCCCCTTAGAATAACACCATCCTCGGTGTTCCAATAATTAGGAATACTTACACAATTTACACATGTCCAAAATTCACGAAAATGTAGCAAGTTTGTCCTGCATTTCATCTTTTACTCTGGGTTTTCAGGACCAAGTCCCTTGGCTCCTACAAGTTGCTCGTGCTGGCTTTGACCTTCCAGTTCCACATGTCGGCATTGATCCATAACAATCCCTTCCTTTTCTTTACCTTCCAGCTAATCCACAAGTCTGGAAACTTTATGGCTACTATATTTCTTGCTTTGTTGGGAAGTTACGGAGGCAATGATTTCCTCCACACTCCCAACATTTCAATGGCTTCTTTTTCTTTACCTTCTCAATTTCCTTTGAGTCTTCCAGCCTTGAGCGTTTCTTAATGGGATGATTGGATGAATGCCTCTTCATTAAACCACTGTCTTTTCCACTGCTGATAGTTTCCAGAATGCCTTTTACCCAATTTTGCAGACAAATAGAGCCCTGCAAAACCTTGTGGTTCATCTCATTCTGCTGCTTTTGTAGATTGAGCACTTCCTCAAGATTTTCTTAGGTCTTTGAAATTGTTTGAAGAAAATTTTCATCCAAATAAAATATCTTTTGGTCTACTTCCATGGTCAATGTGCACAGCTTCCCCCACTTTGCTTACTAGCAACACTTGCCTTGTAACAATTGCAACCAATTGGTTTAATTTTCACCCGTGAAATGCATCATTACAAATCTTGTTAGGCCAAGCATAACATAAGCATTATCATCAGTCAATTACTTGCTCAATTGACATGGAAAGTCCATGCTTTATCCATGAGACTTCCACACATTTCATGCTTGTCCAACATACAAATTAACTCATTCATGTTAATAATTTCATAGGGAATTAACTAATTCAACATTCACAATTTATTTCAAGAAAAATAAACACAATCAACTTTCAGCCATAATATGCATTCAACAATTTCCTGTCTCTAAAATGCATCAATCAAAAAGGAAAAAGAAGAGTAAGACTTTCCCCCTCTTAATCTTGTTCCAATCTAGAGCCCCACCACAACTGTGGTTCCATTCTCCTTGGTCTCTTTCACTTCAAATGTGAATGCTTGACTTGCATTTTCCTTGTTTTGGTGATGACACTTGGTGTATAAGGTTTGTCCAAGGCTTCTCAACCAGGGAACCCCTCCCCATCGTTTTCCTACAGAACCTTTGGCTGCTAGGGCCCACACAATTCCACTGGCACCATTTTCCATTGCTACTCATACTAAGCTTTCTAGGACAGTCACATGTCCAAATGCTTTCTTAGGATGCCTTCAAGGTTCTTGCTTCCTGCAATTACCTGGGTTTCAACAAAGAAACAACAATGTACCAACTTGCTTGTTATAAGACTTGTACATGAAATTTTTCATTATTCATAATAAGAAATAGATGATAATTAAATACTTATATGTATTGGACATCTTCACGTTATTCCACACACTCCTTCTTTTCTTTACAAGCCTTTGATCACTTGTGGATACAATAACGAATGTTTGGCCAACACGCAGGATTCTCCACAACATTCAATGCTCAACTAGTGCACCGACTGGATTTACAAATCATTTATGGTGGCAAACCAGTTCCATACCTGGTTTTCCCTCTCCATTCCCAAGCCATCACTTCCATCTGGGTCAACAGGCCAATGGAATGAAACTGCACCATAACCATTTCCAAATCAAGGGCTCTACTATGGAGCCATATGAATCTCAATGCCCAACCAGTGCACCGACGGAACTTACCAAGCGTTTAACGAACGCTTGGCCAACACGCAGTCTTCTCCACAACATTCAATGCCCAACCAGTGCACCAATTGGATTTACCAAGCATTTATGGTGCCAAAACAATCCCATACCTGGTTTTCCCTTTCCATTTCCAAGCCAACACTTCCGTCTGGGTCAACATGACAATCGAAGGAAACTGCACCATAACCATTTCCAAGTCAAGGGCTCTACTATGGAGCTATAGGCATCTTAATGGGTTCCATCCAGTCTCGACACCCACCTCACCTCCACTCACAACTTGAGTAAGGTCCCCTTCTCTAGTACACAGTCCCTCAGGCGCCCCTTCCCTCAATGCTATCCTGGGTAGGTGCAGGAGGTCCTCACTGCTGAACCAATAGAGATTTTATGCCTTTACTATGGACTTACATACATTTTAATACACAAGACAATCCTACCTAAAATCTGACAATTTCAATCAGCCAAACACTTTGTGAGTATCCATGCATATACCATTTTCATTGTAAATGTTACAACAGTCACTGAAGTGATCTCATAATTATAATACTCAATAATTGAAACACTATCAACTATTAATATCTCAAATGCAATGAAATATATTTACTTTATATGCATCATCGTTGCAATAAAATTGCTAGATACAATCATATTATATATGAAGTCAAATAAAAATTTCCATATTCATGATTACAAAATCATATCATTTCATGCAACTCTGTCCTTCCAATAAAGCATCCTAGTAGCCCATCACACATGAATACCTTCTTCATGTAATCATTTTCCTGCATCCATGGCAACTCATGAAATGATCTCATAATTGTCAATAATTCTATCATTTCAGTTATTAATGAATTGCAATGAGATATATGCCACAACCATGTATTCACGCCATGCCTTTCAACATATGTACCCACACATATGCAAAAACAATCACAAAGTTTACATCAATTTTTAATGTGCATCCACTCAATGCCACCTTGCATTGATTCATGAATACCATAATGTCATGTCATGCATTCCACCATGATGTTTTGGAAAGTATGGCTATTTCCTCAACACATCACCCAACCATCTCCCCAATCACTTGGTTAACTTATTTGGGTGCCTTCCTTCTCCACCCGAACACCACATCATGAGTTTTCTCACTCGGTTGTTGGCAAAGAGGTTTCATCCAAAATTAACACCAATAGGGAGTTCATGGGATGTTGTGGAGCACCATAGCATTACCATTCCAACCGCAGTATGGACTTAACTTATGACTATCTCATATGGCATGCACTACCACAACAGGACCATAAGTCCTCACTTGCTTTGGTTATTAAACTCATAACCAACATATACAAATGGCATGATATATTTTCATATGAATACATTTACAATGCAAAACATCTAGATGGTATAAGGATCCCTTCCCTTACTACCACATACCTCACCATACCCAGTGGGATAATGTTTGCATAAATGCATCGAACATCACATACATACCAATTTATGATTATTAAATATGGCTCAAGGGATTCTTACCAAATCCCCTTTTTGTATGCAATCATAAATAAACCATTACTTGCATGGCTCCCATTAACATCTTTGATGTTACCTCATCAGTTGGTCTCCTGCAAAGGATTACACCATCCTTCCACCAACCTCGTGATCATAGATTTTTTGCACCAACCTTTCTTCATGAATTTGTTGGTCACATGCAACAACATCATCAACATCTTTAGCCATGCTTCTGTTGTCTTTGGTCCTACAACCAATACCAACACCAATAGTGATTATCAACCACAATAATGATCTTAAGTGGCTCATTGCATATGTAAAACCTCAGTATTTTACCAATATGCAATATCATATACATGCACAAACACCTTCACATGCACTATGCAATATCTATTAATGTGCCAACTAGTGCATATTCACTTCATCTGTCTGATCTCTTGTATTTTCAACATTCCTATGCCAAATGTTCTATACATAAAAAATGAAAATATGTGAAAAACCTGCAATAATTAATTAATGCAAATATACGAGATATCAGAAATAATAGAACTCAGAATCACTTTTATATTGATCATGGGCCACTTCGAGGGGGCAACCTCCTTTGAGCAAGCTCAATACAATTAACTTCATGGTGCCTTCATAGGCCTCAACACACACTTATATAATAAGGCTAGGTGCCAATACTATGGGTCAAAACCATGGGCCACTACAAACTATGGATCAACAATACTACGGGCGACTTACAAAGCATATGCGCCAACAACAATAACACAAATTATTGATCAACAATACTATGGGACGACTTACAAAGCATATGCGTCCAACAACAATATACTAACAAAGTAAAGACATGGGTTCCTAACATCCCCTCCCCCTTAAAAAAATCTTTGTCCTCAAAGCTTTAGATGTGGAAATTGTTGTTGAATTTGAAGGAGCGGTTCCCATGTAGCATCCTCTGGTTGCATGCCGTGCCACTGAATTAAGACCTCTGTGATAAAGCGAGAGCGAAGTTGACGAGTGCGCCGATTGAGGATGGCCTCCGGCTCCAAAAGGATGGATCTTTCATTATACAATTCGGGTAAAATAGTTTGTCCACTGATGTTGGTGCCAAGAACTTTCTTCAGACAAGAGACATGAAATACTGGATGAATGCGGGAAGAAGGAGGAAGTTCCAATTTATAAGCAACGGACCCAATCTTCTGAAGAATCCAATATGGCCCATAGAACTTTGGAGCGAGCTTATGACGCCCTTTGAGTTTCAGGGAGAATTGCTTGTATGGCTGGACATGAAGAAAAACCATATCGCCTGCTTGAAAAGTGAGCTTATAATGGTGTTGATCAGCTTGTTGCTTCATGCGATTTCTTGCCATGTGAAGATTGTCCCGCAAAATGCGAAGAATCTGATCGTGGTTTCGAAGGACCGTGTCAACTTCCTGAACTGGTGAACTGTTGGGAGTGTATGGAAGAAGAACTAGAGGTTCCTGACCATAGACTGCTTCATATGTGGTCATTTTAGAGGTAGTGTGGTAAGAGGTATTGTACCACCATTCAGCGAGAGGGAGCCACTTTTCCCACTGATGTTGTTGTTCAGAGGTGAAGCAACGAAGATAAGTTTCCAAGCATTTATTGATAATTTCAGTCTGATCATCTGTTTGTGGGTGATACCCTGAACTCATCTTCAGTTTGGTGCCAGTGTGGTGAAATAGTTCTGTCCAAAAATGACTGGTGAAGTTGCATCACGATCCGAGACAATGGAAGAAGGGATGCCATGAAGACGAAATATCTGGTCCAGGAAAATTTGAGCGACATAGGAGGCTGTATAGGGATGGATGAGAGCACAAAAATGACTATATTTGGAGAGGCGATCAACCACAACGAGAATCATTGTCTTCCCTCCAGATGTAGGGAGCCCTTCAATGAAATCCATAGAAATATCTATCCAAATCCATGCAGGTATGGGCAAGGGTTCGAGCAATCCTGGAAGGAGTGTTGTTTCACCCTTATTGCGCTGGCAGGTATCACATTCAGCCACCATCTGTTGAATTTTCCTTTTCATGCCCTGCCAAAAGAAGTTATGCTGTGCCCGTTCATACGTTTTGAGGAACCTAGAGTGCCCTGCCGATGGAGAAGCATGGAGTTCATAGAAGACAGCCTGTTGAAGATATGTGCTTTGGGGAAGCACCAGATGACCCTTGTATCTCAGAGAAGCACCATCCCAAGAGTAATGTGGTACAACAAAAGGGTTTTTGGTCAAGCGTTGGATGATTTGAGATAAGGAAGAGTCATTGAAATAACCCTGTTGAACAAATTGCAACCAATTTGAAATAGGCATAGAAATAGATGAAAGAGAACCTTGGGCATCAAATGTCCGAGAAAGAGCATCTGCCACAATATTGTCTTTACCCTTCTTGTAAGTGATCTCATAGTCATAACCCATGAGTTTGCTAACCCATTTTTGTTGTGCTGGGGAGGAGACACGCTATTCCAAGAAATATTTCAGACTCTGGTGATCAGGCTTGATGCAGAAATGATTCCCTAATAGGTATGGTCGCCACTTCTGTACTGCATGCAAAATAGCCATCATTTCCTTCTCATATGTAGAGGCAGCTAAATTCTTACTTGAAAGGGATTTGCTGGTGAACGCAATGGGGTGTTCATCTTGAAGGAGAACAACACCAAGTCCATTGCCGCAAGCATCACTTTCAATAGTGAAGGGCTTGGAAAAATTGGGCATAGCTAGAACAGGTGTAGTACACATAGCTTGTTTCAGTTTTTCAAATGCACACTGAGTAACATGTGTCCATGTAAAAGCATCCTTTTTCAATAGAGCAGTTAATGGAGTTGCAATCTTCCCATAATCCTTGACAAACATGCGGTAGTAGCCAGTCAACCCCAAAAAACCACGAAGGCTCTTGAGTGTCTGAGGATGCGGCCAATTGTTCATGGCATCGATTTTGGAAAGATCCACGCGAACCCCTTGTGCTGAGATAATGTGCCCGAGATACTCAAATTCCTTTTATCCAAAAACAGATTTAGACTGCTTGGCACGGAGATGATGGTCAGAGAAAAGTTGCATGACAAGATCCAGATGCTGGAGATGTTCATCCCATGTTTTATTGTAGATGAGGATATCATCAAAGAATACCAGAATGAATTTCCACAAGTAGGGCCGAAATATTTTATTCATTAAGGCATGGAATGTGGAAGGAGCATTAGTGAGGCCAAAGGGCATGACCAAAAACTCATAATGGCCATCATGCATGTGGAAAGTTGTTTTAGGGATATCATCCTCATGAACCCGAATTTGATGATACCCAGAACGAAGATCCAACTTGGAGAAAAATTGAGCCCCATGAAGCTCATCAACAACAGGAATTGGAAACTTATCCTTGATGGTGAGGTGATTAAGTGCTCAGAAGTCAATGCAGAGGCGCCATGACCCATCTTTTTTGTGGACAAGAAGAACTGGAGAAGAAAATGAACTAGTGCTTGGGCGAATAATACCTTGCTTCAATAAGTCCCGAATGAGCATTTCAATCTGCGTTTTTTGGTGAAATGGGTAGCGATAGGGCCTGATGTTGGGAGGAACACTGCTAGGAAGGAGATGAATACGATGGTCTTCTGGCCTTGAAGGTGGCAATCCCACAGGTTCAACAAAGACACCTGTATATCGATCCAGAATTTGTTATAGATCCAAAGGAGTAGTGGAGACCGCTGATGGTTGCATCTGAATGGAATGGATCTGAGTGATGACACCATGTGAATTCTTCTTGAGGAGTTTTTCCATGCGATGTGAACTGATGATGCTAAGAGACCCTGGTTGTAATCCTGTCAATGTGTGTTTTTGTCCATTGAGGGAAAACTGCATCCAAAGTTCAGCAAAATCCCATAAGATAGGGCCAAGTGTGCGTAGCCATTGAGCACCCAAAACCACATCACATCTGCCTAAGGTCAAGGAAAACATGTCAGAGCGCAAGGTATAATCTCCCATAGAGATACACACATTTCAAAACTTTCATTTGCAAGGTAAGGTGCCCCCATTGGCAACCATGACTTCAAAGTTGGACCAAGGATGGATAAAACAATCAGCTTGTTTGGCGATCCGAGGGTCAATGAAATTATGAGTGCTACTAGAATCAATGAGTATTGTAAGAGGAAGCTTCTTGAAGTAACCCCTGACCCACATTGTTTGGGGGGTGGTGATTCCAGCTAAAGCATGGAGAGATATCTCTGGTTGGTCATCCTGAGACGGAGGGTCAATAGGCGGTTCCTGAATGTCGACATGAGCATCCATTGTTTCTGGATCTTTGTAGGCGAAGAATCCACATCCAAGAGATAGAGCTTTTGCTGAACACATCTATGTCCCCGAGTGAATTTCTCATCACAATTATAGCAAATCCCATTTTCTCTGCGTACTTGCATCTCTGTTTCAGACAAACGCTTGATAGGAGTTGGTCGAGGAGCCTGCGGTATGGGTGGTCCTTGAGAACCCATATTTCGGAAGGGAACAAAAGTGGGCTTGGAGCGTTGTTGGGTTGCAATCTTGTCTTCTGCCCCACTTAGCCAACCCTAGGGCTTCCATCATTGTGTTGGGACATAACATTTTGACCTCAGAGCGGATGGCATCCTTTAAACCACTAATAAAACAACTCTGGTAAAAGTCATCAGACAATCTTTCAGTGTGGTTGCTTAGTTTCTCAAATTCGGTTTGATACTCTCTCACAGTGCCAATTTGGCGAAGTTTAGTGAGGGCTCCTGTGAAGTCATCAAAAGCACTAGGACCAAATCGTTGTAAAAGGAGCTAGCAAAAGTCGGGCCATTTTAACTCTTCATGAGCCTTGATGTACCAATGGTACCATTGAAGAGCTAACTATTCCAAATGAAAGGATGCAAACGGAACTTTGTTGACATCAAAAGTATTATGCAGAATGAAATACCGTTATGCATGATAGATCCATCCAGTTGGATCAGTACCATTGAAGTGAGGAAAATCAAGCTTCAAACCACGAAAATTGCTGGAAGAAGAGAACCCATTGTCTGATGAAGACTCAGACTGCCATTTGTTGTTCATAGTTGAATGTTCAAGATGGAGGCCGAGAAATTTTTCATCCAGATCCTGGAGTTTGGCTTGGATGGCTGCAAGTGCTTCTTCCATAGTTTTTGCTCCTGCACGGGTGACAACCATAACCAGGAGTTTTTTTTTTTGGTTGACTGGGTAGAAAAACACAAATAGAAACTGCTTCAGTAAAGGAAAATCTGGATTTGGGAAAAAATCTGAAGGGTAATTGGGGTTTGACTAGGTTTTGGACAATGTCGAATAGACAGGGAAGCAAAAAATGAGGATTTCAGAAGCGGGGAGAAAGAATGGGAAAATTTGGCAGAGGGGGACAAAGAAGCAGAATTCAGAAAGGAACTCTGTGGTGAAATTTGAAGGTGATTGGGTGAAATCTGAGGAAGTTATGGCAAACCCTAAAAATAGACAAATGTGGGATCTTGGGCTTTGGGAAGTGGAATTGGGGATAGGGTCCTCAGGAATGAAATATGCAGAATGGGATTACAGGGGTTCCCCGAAAGTTTCAAGGGAAACAGAGTGAAAACAAGGGAGATATGGAGAAAAAATTGAATTTTATACTTTTTTTTTTCCAGAATGGAGCGGCTACGGCTCGGAAGGGATCTGAAACAGATAGATCTGCAATGGCCCAGAAGAGAGCGAAAACAGAGGAATCTGAAATGGCACTAAATGGATTGAAAATGGCTGGATCTGGAACGACTTTTAGAATGGATCTGAACAGCTGGATCTGAAACGACGCAGCAGTGATCGACAACAGTTCAGCTGGAAATAGATATGGACCCCAGGTATGTGCGGCTTCCTAACAGTTCAGGGGTTTCACTCGGCCACCAATGCTATCTGACGGCTTGCATATTGGGGCAGTACCCCTCACTCCACGGCTCAGGTAAAACTGATAGCCTCTTTGCCACAAACGACAACTCTTGGTTTACCTCACGGGTGGGAACTAGTCAATCAGGTAGGAATCGTTGCCCTTTTCGCTGGCAGGTCCTCTCAGTGGGCCAGCTACTTCGGGGTTCCTGTGGTACTCCTCACAATGAGTTTTAGGGATTATGCCCAAGTACTTCCCACAGTTAAGCGAATAGGGATTATTCCTAAATCCGAACCTGCAACAGATGCGAAAAAAAATTTGGCAGAAATTTCACCCAGTGAGCCCAAGAAAGTGCTCTGATACCATATGTGAAGAACCTGCAATAATTAAATAATGCAAATACACGAGATATCAGAAATAATAGAACTCAGAATCACTTTTATATTGATCATGGGCCACTTCGAGGGGGCAACCTCCTTTGAGCAAGCTCAATACAATTAACTTCACGGTGCCTTCATAGACCTCAACACACACTTATATACTAAGTCTAGGCGCCAATACTATGGGTCAAAACCATGGGCCACTACAAACTATGGATCAACAATACTACGGGCGACTTACAAAGCATATGCGCCAACAACAATAACAAAAACTATTGATCAACAAATACTATGGGACGACTTACAAAGCATATGCGTCCAACAACAATATACTAACAAAGTAAAGACATGGGTTCCTAACAAAATATAATCATATCAGCAAGAGAAGAGTTAAGGAATTATCCCTTTCCCATCTCTCATCATAGCATGGAATTCCTCTTCCACATCATAGCTGATCCAATTTCATGGCCTTAGGCTAGCAAGCACACAAGGAATCATTAGCTATGATTTTCTCACCAAGCAGCAATTCAATACATATACTCATGTATAATATTCCTACTTGCTACTTTCCAAGCATACAATTCTTATGCTATAAATATAAATAGTTTAAGGTGATAAATTTCCCTCCAATCGACGTACTTCCTGCTTTTTCAGTTTTGCACCGACCTGTTTCAGTGCACTTTCTGCTTTCTCACCGAAACGCATCAGTGACCCTTTCATTTCTTCTCTAACAGTTTCAAATCTTTTTTCAATTTTGCGCTGACATACACTTAGGCAAAAAAAACTCAGAAAAAAACATAGAAAAGTCAGAAATTTTTCTTTCCTTTTCTGATGACCAGTGCTGAGCAGGAAGCAAGCTTACCTATGCAAGCTGTTATATGTATCCCATGTAGGCCCAATGTTGCAACCTACGCTTTGATACCACTCTGTAATGTCCCCGATCCCCTCGGTGCCCTTTAGAGGTGATGGGGGAGCTCCTTAGAAACAACCTATTAATTTTTTTCAAAGAATACGCAACTCTGCACTTTTACAGAGCTGCAATAAATTCAGTCCACAATTCGCAATCTGCAAGTCACAATCCGCAAGTCAGAAGTCAGAACTCCAAATACACAGCATCCAAGAAATAAGCCTTCGACTTCCGCAATCCACAATCCGCAGTGTAGGAGTCGGAAGTTGGAACACCAAATATACAACATCGAATAAATACGCCTCTGAATTCCGCAAAACAAAATCTGTAGTGCAGAAATTGGAAGTCGGAACACCAAATATACATCGTCGAATAAATATGCCTCCGATTTCCGCAATCCACAATCCGCAGTGCAGGAGTCGGAAGTCGGAACACCAAATATACAACGTCAAAGAAATACGCCTCCGACTTCCGCAATCCGCAGTGCGAGAATCAGAAGTCAGAACACCAAATATACGACGTCGAAGAAATACACCTCCGACTTTTGCAATCCACAATCCGCCTTACGGGAGTTGAAAAGTTGGAACTCCAAATATACAACGTCGAAGGAATACACCTCCGACTTTTGCAATCTGCAATCCGCCTTGCAGGAATCGTAAAGTCAGAACCACAACGTGTAACTCTGAATATTTAGGCCTCCGACTTCCGCAATCCACAATCCGTAATGCGGGTTCGGAAAGTCGGAAGTCGGTCACATACCTCTGTTACTGCCAACTTCTCAGGATGAGAACTTCCTCATCCTAAGTCCCTTTTTGGAAAACCTAGGATAGTTGGAAAGTTCTCGATGAGCTCTATGCAACAGTGTGATCCTCTGCCACAACTGATAACTCTGACTTTGTCCTTCATCCAACCAAAATTTTTCGCAAACCTCATCCATACCTCTTTACCACTTTGTAAAGAGATCTGATCCACTATGTCATGTCCCTTCCCTTCATATGACCCACAGAGGGAACATGGACACAACTGGGGGTGTCTATTTCTCCTAGGCCATGACTAGCAATTCGAGCTTTCTAGGCCTTCACAAGACTTAGCCTTATTCATCAATGAACATATTCATATAAATACAAACACATGTGTGCATATGCATACTCAATTAAACACAGTGGAATGAAACATTGTCCACACACATATAAGGGAATGCATCAAGACATTTCTCCCAGGCAGAATGATGAAACAACCTACAGGGAATTAGTCATCTTTTCATGCAATGCACATGCTTATCTTGACTAACTTAAGATAATCATTTCATTCCCTTTAACATGAACAATTAAGAATTCAGAACATAGAATGAACATGATATAAATCATAGAGAACACTTATCTTTTCATTGAAATCTCCAAGAAAATGGCTGTGAACTGCAACATTCCAACCCAAGCATAGGTCTCTACCTAGCCTGTATTCTTTTAACACTTAGAGACCACCCCTGATTTGGGGTTGTCTACAACTAAGGAGAAACTAACAGGATCACTCACAGCCTTAGACACAGTCATTCAGGGTCATCCAACACACAACTGGATCTGTCAAGCAAGTGGGGAGATAGGGAAGAAGTTTCCTAAGCCAATGAGCTCAATGACAGAGCTACATGCATATCTAATTGGCTTCAGACAGTCCAAGAACCCCCATCACCTACACTCTCATCCCAAGTAAGGTCCCCTTCTCTGCTACATACTCCCTCGGGTGCCCCTTCCCTCAGCGGCAACCTGGGAAGGTATGGCTGGTCTCAAATTCTAAACCAAGTTTAAATGAGCCCTCACTGACTCTACCATGAAGTCTAGCCCCCCGGTCTCTCCCCCACTAAGATCTGCTCTTGGATCTTCCTCAAGGTTACGGTTGAAAGGTTCTGTCTTGCAACTAGGCTTTCGACTTTCAAATCCGGGTCTCCCAATAGATTTATGGGCATCCAACCCTCTCGATATCGCCCCAAGGTTTGGGTCTATGGATTTCCCAACAAATTTCACTTCCCCCGCATATTTTTGGGCATTTTTGTCTCTGCAAATCGTGGCTTCATTCCAAGTCGCGATTTCTGGTTCCTCTCACTACTGGGCTTGCATCCTCTCTCCCAACTGATGCTTACCCCCCCACCATGGAACCGGGAATGAGGAAAACGTCCTCCCCAGAGGTGGAGTGACTTATGGGATAAGCAAAACAATGCCCATACCTTGCCTCACGAATTTTCAAGACTACCCATACTCCATCAACTTCATGAGCAGATTTATGAAATACTTCCTTACAACAGCATTAAATGACATCTAGGACAATCAAAGGGGGTTCCAAGATGACATATGGAACCCTAGGGTTCAATCCCACAACCCCCTCACTTCTCCCTAGTGGATACACATAGCCCCCTCATTTTAGTCGCATCCATATCCAGCCCCTTGGTATTTTATTTTCATTACAATTATTTACATCATTTTTACAATTTCCACATGGCTTACTAGCACATGGATAACACAACATAAAATACCAGCCCTTCAAGGCCGAGCATTCACTAGTGGGGCCTTGGCCTTGAGCTCCACGCTAGGAATCATACATCACATATATACGACATTTACATTAAAATACAATGCATCCGAAGGGTCAAAATTAGGGTATTTCACAACAAATTTGGCATCTGTGAATGAAGTAGAGCATGAGGAAGTTCAAGAAATTTAACATGAATATGTAGCAGCAAAGTTGGCATCTATGAGTAAAGCAAAGCATGAGAAAGTTCATGAATATGTAGCAACAAATTTGGTTGAAGACTCTGTATGTGTAGTAGAGCAAGAGCATATAGTTGTTGGTGAATCTCACTATGAAGGAACACAAGTGGATGACGGTCATGATGACGACAATGAATTTTCCAATGTAGCAACTTGTGATGGTGAAACTATCAATGAGGAAGCCAATGGTTTAGTAAATCCAACAATGTTTGATGATGACAATGAAGATGAAGATAAAACTGCCAATGTAGTAGTATATGATGACATAGTAGATCCAACAAAGAAGATTGATAATGAAAAATATAAAATAAATGGCCTATTTGAAATAGAGGTTAAATCACTTGAAGTTGAATTTGATGATAACTTATCTTATGATGAATGCTTACAAATGATAGAAAAGAAGAAGCTCATTGATGAATTGTTGTTTGAAAGGGTTATCCTTCTTGCCAATGAAGACCAAGTGAATGATGTTTTGATTGTAGCAAAAATACATAAATAAGATGCACATAAAGATGACTTTACAACAACAATAGTGAAAGAAGATGAACATTTGGCATTTATTGAGGATTGGCTTGCAAATCCCAAAGAAGTTGAAGATGACGACCTACATTCTAAAGAAGAGGTTGAATAAGACTTGAGTATAGATGAGGAATCTCTCCAAGAAGAGAAAAATGAAAAGAACCGACATGGTTCCAATTATGATATTCTTTGTAACCTTGACAAGTTTTTTGAAGTTGAAGATGTTTTGTAAGCCTAGTTGAGATAGACCAATATGCATTCACTTTTTTGTTGTTTGATGAAATCCCTTAGATGAAGTATGTTCTAACAATAGTTTGGTTGTGGGTTTAGAGACCTCGTAATTAAGAAGGAGTGTTATAATACTATAATTACTCCCTCCGGAATCTTAGTTAGATGTTTGAGTAAAAACTAAGTTATAGCCACATGCACTAGTCACTTAAAGTTTGTATCATGAGTTCACTAATCGTTGAACCTTGTAAATCACTTCTTGTAAACCTCTAAATATTTGAGCTAATAATGATAAAAGTGTAAAAGAAACACCAAGGGCTTTAGGCCCCTCTAATCTTAATGTCTCATAAAATTCATCTCTGTAATATTAACCTTAATGACACTTCTTTGAAATCAATCATACAATCTGAAAACTGCTGAAATATGTTTGGAAAACAACTATTCTTCTATAAACCTATTGGCACCCCAACAACTCCCCTTGATTTTGCCAAAATCAAAGGGCCCCCATGAGAATTTTGTAAATACTTGCTTTTGATCTTATCTTGCTTGATTTGTGAGTTTATTTCATGACTTTCTTCCTTTGATTCCTACTCTCTGCTCTGCTTGACTTGGTTTTCATGAAATTAAGAATGGGTGGTTTGACTGATCATTGTCCGTTTGATTTTTTGGTTTTTGGCTAATTAAATATGCTTGCGTATACCTCTTGATCTTATTGGAGTCACTTTTATGCTTGGGTTCCTTTTAATTGTATTTCATTTTGTAATGATATCATGAAATCTTGACCTTTTATACACTTAATGAATCAAATGATCATTTTGACGGATTAACATGATTAATGATTTTGACTCACGTCTAGGAGAAATGAGAAATGCGTATTAATAAAGGAAATCAAACTATTGGATTTGAATTTGAGTAATTTATCATATTTATGTATTTAGTTATTTTTAAGCTTTTAATTCTTCATGATAACTTTGCCTTTTATTTAATTTCCTAACTTTAGGCAAAATTAAAATGATGTAATGAAAAGCTTATTTGTTTTTCATTTTACATGAATATTACTCAAATTATTGATCATAAAGAATGAAATGCTATCATAAATTTCTTAATTTTTTGATTATTTCTTATGCTAGCTTGATTGTTTTCATTCATTGGTTCCCTTTGGTGATTGACTAATTTTACCAAACTTTTATTTCATATAAAAGGGACAAAAGGTATCTTTTTGTTTTGGTTTCCACATACCCAAATTTTGTCATTCAAAGTCACTTTATTTATTTACATTTATCTTTTCCCTGGGATAATGTACACATGAATAAACAAAAGTTAAAATATGACAATTCATAAATATATTAATCAACTTTTGTTTGGCATTTGTAGGAATTCCTTTTGGGTAAAACATAATGCATGGTAAGATTATAAACGGCAGGGAGATCATAATTTCGAATTCCTTTAAAAGTAATACCATGACATCTAATATGAACACTGATTTTGTTTGACGAGTCAATTTTGAGAACATATGTCATGCCATGAATGCGCTGAGTTAAAGTATTAATGGTGATTGCATATAATCATAACATTGTGGAATATTATATCTATTGGAAGCATAAGAGAAAGCAAATGAGAATGCCGAGAGTTTGATGAGAATAAACGAAGGAGAATGAACGAGTTTAACTAACGACAAGTGTATGAAAGCAAATAAAATTTATGCATGAATCTTTCATTATTCATAAAAGGTGGACTTATCGTATTATTCTCAATATTTTGAAACGTAAAAGGTTAATGAGATCCGTAGCATTCGAGAAATCCATGTATCAATAATTTTATAAAAATCCTTTTATGGATCATGGTTTATGTTAACGTGTCATTGTTTTGCAGGGATTAAAATAAGAATACTTTTGAGCCAAACTCATCTAACCGGGAGAGGATAACGCAGAGAATTTTGCAGCACGGTTGATAACTTCTGGGGTTGTTCACTCACTATCAACAAGCTTCCGAAATCACCGTTCCAAGTTACCAAAAGTCATTAAGTCTCCGAGATTGCGTGGCAGAGTAAAACTGATCTAACTGTGAATGATTCTAGATGCCTGCTGATCTCAGTTTAGAGCGGAAAATTGTTTCTTGAATCACTCCATTGGGAGAAGCCCAACAAATTGCAGATAATCCGCAGTGTGAACGCCAGTGAATTGAAAGATTAAATGGTTCTCCAAGATTCGCTAGTGTGAAAGGGGATTCACCGAGATCTCTGCAAGTGGCTCGCCATGTACTGCACTTCATTGCATTACGATAGAGAGGGAATATAGTTACAACAGATCACAAAGATTACAATTTACAATGATCGCCTCCATGTTCGTTATAGCAATATTTTTATTACTGCAGTTGTGAAGTTATCAAAACAAACCTTGCAATTACCTGAGCGGAAGCACAGTAAAATAATGGCAAGCAGATTTATTACCACCAGTTCATTACAGTGGTGCAATAACGATTTCTTCGAGATAGAAGGGAAAATTCTTTTACCTTTATATTTTTCAGATAAATCGTTTATTGATTTGCTGTATTTGTGAATCTGTTTTTATCTTATCTTGATGAATAAGTTTTCGAACAGGGTAAATTGTTTTATCTTGTATGTGTAGGCGTAATATCGCGCAAGACTTGGTAGAAGGCAGCTCACCATACAAAGAGAATACTGATTCATCTCCTTAATACCATGAAAGCAAAAGGAGTTTTTATTTTTCAATAATGGATGCAGGCTTATAGATAACGATGAATTGAAATCAGAGCATGCTTGCGATCGTTGAAGAAAATCCGGATGCTGTTGCTATTTGCACCAATCATACTTGAGATCACAGAGATAATCTTTACGAAGGAGCTGGAATGAATAAGTTTGGAACACGTAAGATGGAGGGCGTTTTTCTCCGAATTTATTTCAGCGATTTGAAGACACCCCGTGGCCTATAATACAGAAGCGATTAAATTGTAGAGGGGGGGTTGATCTCAGCAGAATAGAGAGGACTTTGTAATTCTCAATTCTGTTTCTGCTTGTAAATTTTTATATTTGTAAATAGAAGGAGAGATTCTGCCAGAAGTGATTTTTGGTTATGTAAAGAGATATGTGTTCTTTAATCTAGAAATATTTGCAACCAGAGATTGTTGCTATTACTGTTTCAAGATTCTTTCAACAATTTTAGTGAGATTGTACTTTGTTGCTGTTCTTTACTTATTTGTTGGATAGAATGTTTTCTAACACATTTTCTTCATACATTCTTGCACTTAAAATCTTATGTTTATCTGCTTAGAATGACTAATTTCATTGTGTTTGAATTTTTGGGACAGTCACAGATATCTGATGTAATAAGCAACATGTGAATCAGTAATTAATTTGTTAATTATTCGGTTTTGAATATGGTGATGTGCTTTAAAAATTATATTTTATTTGAACTTTTTAAAATAAACTATAATTAAATCATAGTCTTTAAGCATCAGAAATGATTCTTTTAAACTTGCTCCTGATCAGGATAGTTAGGATAGGTAATTTTAGAGATAGATTAATTAGAAGTTTTATTTAGATTTTATTTAGTAGTAAAAACCCACAGGACTTTTAGGAGCTACTAAACTGTTGTTTATCTTAGGTTTTAGTTACATTTTTAGGAATTTAGACAACCAGATTGAGAGACTCTCTTTCTGGGGAGCAAATCATAAAGGCAGCGGGGCCTTTATTCCTGCGAGAGTTAGCTATTTCAAACACATCAGAAGCTGCTGTAAACGACCTGTATGGGCTATCTCTCCTTTGTTAACCCCAGTCATAAAATCGGGCCAACAAAACCCAAAATGATTCCAAATGGATTAATATTAAAACAAACCTATGTAATACAATTTGAAAACAGCTGAAATATGTTTGGAAAACAGCTATTCTTCTATAAACCCAAAATGATTCCAAATGGTTTAATATAAAAACACACCTAGGTAATAGAATTTGAAAACAGCCACTTTAACCATAATACAATTTGAAAACAGCTCGAATATAAATTGAAAACAAATCTGCTCCTGAAATAGAAAATGAATCTAAATTAATTTTAAACACACATTAAAATACATGGCATAATTCAAATTATATTTATACATCCTTACATTAACCTTTGTTTTTGGGATGGAAATCCCTCAATATAAGTTACTTGTAGCCATCCTAATGCAACTGTCCAAATTCAAAGGGGTAGGACAACGGGCTACTCAATGAATGGTACTGTGATAATGCTAATAATGTTAAGAATGGCTCCCTTGAATCAGCCTAGAAAACAACAAATTTCATTCACTCACCATTATTCTTTGGATATTCGATCTTAAAATGATCCAGCACTGTCTTACTCTTTAATTCCTGGCTCCAGAATACTTTCTTGAATTCTCCAAACTTATATCCTCTGTACAGAGCCGGATGCTGTTCATCAACCAGGGATGCTGCAGGAGCGATGAAAGCATCATCTGAAGGGCCATAAAATGTAGGAATAGATATACGTGCAGTGGATGCATTGGTTACTGCTCGATGTTCCACACTCCTGAATCTCCCATTGCTCACGACCTGACAAAATTATTATTAGCAATGATAATATCAATGCCAAGATTTCTAAAGAAGGAAAAATATAATCGATCCTCAACTCTTGCAAATTACCTGAAGTTGATCTGCCACATTGACAACTAGAGCGTTAGCTATGGGCTCTACAGCAACCCACTTTCCATTTCTGAGTACTTGTAGACCACTGACAGCGCCTTGCATTAAAACAGTGATGCCACCTGCATCTGAATGGCGTGGGGTACCAAGTGTAAGATCTGGGTTCGGGCATGGAGGATAGTACATTATATCTAGCAGTTGGCTGTGCTTTCCGAAAATTTTATTCAAGTAATCAGTGTCGAGACCTAGAGATTCAGAAATGACAGCCAGCAGCCTTAAAATCAGTGCTCTCACCTCCACAGCGTACTTGCCTGCAATCTCTCTGTGACAAATACATAAGCAACATAACTTATTTGTTGCTGCTGGAATATCAATCCAACAGAAAAAGGATAACGGTTGGACAGTTTAAGGTTTTTGTTTTAACCATAAACTGAAACCGGCAATTCAATCGTTGTTAAAATTTACTATCAAATTGATGGAACTTGCAGATTATGATGAAATAAATAGATTCTTCAGCTTCAAAAACAGTTATTACACTCCGATTGTACTCTCTATGTATCTAATACTCATAATTGCAATTTTAACCCCCAAATAAAATCATATAAAAGAAATCAACATTTTAGCTTTGCAGTTTAAGCGTAACGAAATATTAATAATTGAAAAAGTGAGAGGGGAAAAAATGTTGGTCAGTTTTTCTGTCCGGAGGATAAAAGACGACCAAAACGCTCAGCTTTGTCTGCGATTTTGAGTTCAAAATTAGTTAAAATTTTTGTTGAAAATTGTTATTTTTGAATTTTTGTAATTTTTGTAATATTAGTAATTGGGATTGCTTGTTCTACATTAATTATCTATTTTAAAACTATCTAAATCCTAAAGTTTCTAATTTAAACATTCCAAATTGCAATTTTGACAAAAATTGCTAACCAATCAAAAACCAGTCGAAAAGTTATCCTATTGCCAATACACACTCCTAAGACATTATAAATCATCAAATAGGTACGCAGCTCGTTAGCCACGAGTTTGATTATGTAGGGTTTAGTCTTCTTCGGTCAAATCTCATGGTGAGGGGTTGAGAATGTGAACAAGCTATAGGGTCTTTGACTAATTCGATGAAAACCCAAGTTATTTTCCCTATGAAAACCAGTGGAAGATCAGCCTGAGTTTGCAATTCCTAGCCTTTCCACTCTTTTCAGCAGGTCTGGTTTCAATTCCTAGCCTGTCCAATATTGTCACCACTTAAGCCGGTATCAATAAGACTAACAGTGTGTAATTGATCACCTGTAGGCTGCAGGTTTTTCTGGCCAAGAGCCAATGACTTCGTCCAGAGGATGACATGGGTGCATCAGGTAATCCCTCCAGTTAAGGACTTTTTCGTTGCGAATATTGAAGCTCGTAGAAAGCCGAACCTGCTGATTAGGGTTCTCTGAGTAAAGACATGCTCGGTCTTCTACAGGCATTTCGAAGAATTCTTTGGCGATTCCCATCATGCTTTTCATGGTTGTATCTGGGACGCCATGGTTGACTATCTGTACTCAATCATATGAACCACAACACATGTGGCAAGAAAATAAATGATCCATTCACAGAAATATGAAACTTGAAACGATTGCTACAACTCTCATAGAACCCATTAACACAGACCCATCGATTTACAATAAAAATATAGACAAAATACTGCAACTCTGAAAGTAGTAGCGGGAAAAACCGAATGAAAAAATTGATAAAGGCTCTATGGTAAGGTTAATTACGCATCTAGAAGAATTAAAAGAAAATACTAACATGAAAAGGGAATTGAAGTATCATTTACCTGGAAAAAACCATCCTCCTGGCATGCAAGCCGGATTTCTTGGACTACCCTTGTTCTGTTAGGTCCATCCAGGCCCTGGAGATCCACCACCGGAATGCTTCCAGAATGGGAAACCTCAGACAACCGGGGTCGTTCATTTGGAGGCAGAATATATTTATCCCGCACTTGAAGATGGTTTGTTCCATTGGACATGAGCTTTTCAACGCCATTGACCTTATGGCTCTGGACATCTTCCATTGCTAATGGATATTTCTCTCTTTAGTATTTAGAAATGAAACTGACAGTGCCAGTGCTGTGCAAAGTTAAGTTTTGCACACTAGAAATAGGAAATAAGATTGTGGGTCAGAACAGTAAAGTGATAAAGATTGATCATTTCATGCAAGCATTTAAAATATTTTATGCATTGATTAGTAGGTGGCACGGTTGTCAAGACCATCTACAGTAATGCGTGACACATGAAAAAGATAACGTTTTTGTATGCAGGTTTCCGACAAAGTGGAATCCTTTGAGGACAGCACTATTAATCTTGGTTAGAGTTTTAAACGTTGACCGGTTAGATTTTAACAATTTGAAGTAATTTAATTTATATCTTTCATATTATTTATTTATAATAATATTTTGGATTATTATATTGATAGGTGTTTATATCTTAGAATTTCGGGTAAATTATTATTTATGTTTTTTTTAAATTGAAGGAGGATGGGACAAGTGTATTGGCTAGATTGATTTTATGAGCATAATTCAAAATTTGAGATAAACAATTATAAAAAAAGAAATATAAAAAATAATTGGTAGTTGATTTATGGATAAGGCAATGAGGTGATGAAGACAACCCATTTAACTAAAAGAGGTAATATGTAGCTGAGCCATGGTCAATAGGTGATTACAACTAAACATGAAGAACAAGTAACATATAACTTGTTCATGGCACTTAGCTTGTAACCCATAGATGTTCAGCCACCACAAATTAAGTATATGTGATAGCAATATTTCTTGTCTTAATTTATTTAATAATGTATATAAAATATTAAAAAAAAAATATGAAATATTTAACTTGTTGCCTTGAAGAGGCGCATTCTATAACCCATAGGGGATGTGTAACTCCTTCAGTGCTCATCATAGAAACTGACACGTGTCCTTTAATATATATATATATATATATATATATTAATAAAAATTATAATAAATTATAATAAATAATATAAAAATATAAAAAATAACATGTCCACTCAAATTAAATTTAAAACATTTACATTTACAATGACACATATATATAACTGCACAAATCAAATAAATTAAAACCTTTCCCCAATATTTACATTTTAAAAAGGAGTTTGCGTTTTAAGAGATTTGATCCCTCTTAATGCTTGGTAAACCTCCATTTAAGATGGATCTATGTTAGTGGATACTTAAACCAAAAATTTCTTTTAAAAAAGTAATTTTCCAATTTTTTATATCATGATTTTTCATTCCATTCATCTTCTTGATGTCCAGGTTTCCTTCCATTGAGTTCAATGTGTGGTGAAGATACTCATTGATGTCTAATATAAAAAAGTTATAGTTAGAAAGGTGTGTTTGAATGATTATATTATGTTATAGTGTTTCAAATATAAAGACATGTTTGAATGGTTATATTATGCTATAGTGTTTCAAATATAAAGGTATGCAATTTTATTTTTATTGTACATTTTTATGTTGCATGATTAATAGTACTCTACTTGTTGGACGAGTTTAAGAGGGTCAATACCTAAGGTTGAAGTATTCATGGCCACCACCCACGTTAACATTATTCTAACTCAATTTCAAGTTTTTTAGTTTAAGGTGGAGAACTATTGTTTTCAGAACATTCGAATGAAATAATATTTTGTTCTTAGTATTTATGGGATCAAGTTGACATTGGATAACTAGTACTTGTTGATTAGGTTGTTTACAATGCATTGATGTAGGTTCAAAGCAATCTACTGAAAGAGAACAAATAAAAGGATTTGAGGACACTTTTCTATATTCAACAAACCATGGATGAGTCGACTTTTTCAACAATGGTAGTAGCAATGAAGTTAAAGGAAGCATGGGATATATTGCAAAATTCATATCAATGTACAAATAAGGAAAATATTGTCAAACTTCAATTACTATAAGATATTTTGAAACAAAGGAAGGTTGGTCTGCTGAATTTTCAGGTGGACAGGTCTACTTTATTTTTTGATGGTGCAGTAGCTTTGGGTCATTGTGCAGCCCAGTGGCGTTATTTACCTTAATCAAGATCATTATTACACTTTCCGTTTGAAATGTGGTAGAGGAACTAATATGAAGGCTGAAATCCTGGCTTTATGGATGATAATCAGAGTGGCTAATATTTTTGGTTTGGTGGATGTTAAAATTTTTGGAGATTCTCGTGTCACTATAAAATGGGCCATCGGTGACTATAAATTACAGGTTACATCTTTACTCCATTGGTGCCATCGAATTCTTTATGAATTTGATCTTTGTCTAGCCATCACATTGCAACATGGCTATAGGGAGAACAACTCACTGGCGAATAAAATTTCAAAATTGGCTTTGGATACAGAAGGAGGCTTGCTGATCTGGGAGGAATACTTGGACTCCAAGGTTGAATCTCATGGTTTTGTCTACTTTTTGGACTAATGGTGTCTTCTTTGTCTGTCATTTTTTGATAGTCTACTGTATCAGACTATATGGTTTTTTTTTGGACAATGTGGGGTATTTTTTGACAAGACTGTTAAGGCTGGCACTCTAGCCGGATCCATGATGGAATGGCTCATCGTTGTACTATTTGATTTATACTTATAAATAACAATAGTACACTTTTTTTTGCTGAATTTTTTTTATTCATCCATGTTATCAGAATCACAAATCTAGTGTCACCTCATAAAAAGACTTTGATAACTCAAGAGATAGTTGAGAAAATATTAAGAATTTTGACCTTTATATTTGATCTAGTAGTGTTTGCAATTGAAAAATCCAAATATTTGGCATTACTTTCCATTGAAGAGCTCATGGGATCACTTCAAGTAGGTGAGAAAGTAGTGAATAAATTTGTAGATAACATTTTTCTTAATTATACATTTGAATCACAAGTCTGGAAAATTGTTCATTCAAAAAGTAAGAGAAGATAGCAGCCCTCTCAAGGAAAATTTTCGTTACATAAAGACTTTGCTAAGCTAGAAGAAAAAAAAGGAATCATGGAAGATGTCAACGAAGAGGAAGGAAAAACAACTCAAATAGGAATAATAAACATTTTTGGTGAATCCCATATTCAACGTTATTATTGTAACAACTATGGACATTATGTATGACAAAAGTATTTGAAGAAGACATGTAACTTTTTAGTAGGAAATGAAGAATATGGTTTTATGTTTTCTCTTTGTAATATGGTTGAATAATTTTTAGAAGATATTTAGATTTTAGATTATAATTGTGGAAACCATATGTTAAGGAATAAGAAGATTTTTTTTTGCTGGGACGAATCAATGCATTCTCAAGTAAAGCCTCGAAACAAGAAAAGATATAGGTAATTGGTAAATACATGATTTCAATCCACACAAATCATTGTGAGAATAAATCTATTTTTGATGTTTTTTATACACTTAGTTTAGAGTACAATTTTATTAGTGTTTGGTAGTAAGTTAAAAATTGATACCAAGTTGTTTTTGTAAACATAGAGCATCTTATTTATGATAAAATTAGTAGCAATAAAGTTATTGTAACCATGACAATGAGAAATAATCAAATGTTTCCAAAATCACTTATAAGTTGAATTCCCCAAGTTTTGAAAGTTGTCCTAGATCATGAGTCATGGTTATGGTACATTATATTTGGACATTTGAGTTTTCATGTCGTTGCATTTAGTTTACAAGAAACATATGGTGAATGGATTGTTAGAGACAGAGTAGGAGAATCAAGTTTGTCAAGGTTGTTTTCTTGGAAAAAAACATAGAGTCTACTTTCCAATAGGTAGATCATGGAGGGTGAAGACACCTTTTTAGTTGGTCCATGTAGATATGTGTGGTCCAATGCAAACACCTTTTATTGGTATCTGCAGATATTTCATTAGCTTTATTGATGATTTTAGTTGGATATGGATATTTTCTTAAAGATACATTGTAATCTTCTAGTTTCTTCAAGTAGCTTAAGGCACCACATAGAAACATAGTGGTTTCTTTGTAAATGTGTTGCATACAAATAGAGGGGGAGAATTTACTTCCCATGAATTGTAAATAGAATGGATTAAATAAGGAGTTGGAAACAAGCTATAATCCCTAGCATGATGAAGCAGTGGAATGCAAAAGTAGAATAATAGATTAAATGACATGGAGCTTGATTGAGGCCAAGGTCATTTCGAAACCTTTGTGGGTAGAAGTTGTAGCTACTTCAATTTACTTGTTGAACAAGTGTCCTACCAAGAGTGTGATAGGAATGCATACATAAGGGGATTGGAGTGGAATAAAGCCAAGTGTGGTTCATCTTAAAGTGTTTGGATGCATAGCATATTCTCATGTTTTAAAGGAGAAATGACATAAACTAGATGGTAAGAGTGAAATGTGCATTTTTGTTGGCTATGATAGGGAGATAAAGGGTTATAAGTTGTACAATACAATAACAAAAAATAGATATTCAATTGTGATGTAACATTTGATGAAGCGGGAGAGTGGTAATTGAGAGATGTAACTTAGGAAAAATCAACATTTGTGATGGTAGAGTCATAACAAGATGATATCTCTCCTCTTCCCACAAACTTTAGTAGCAACTTAGGTTTTGGTGGTAGTTAGACAACTTCCTCAAGTTCAAGTGGAAGTTCATCGTCAACTAGAAGTCTAAGCCCTTTAAAAAGGTAAAATGTCTTAAAGAAATTTATCAGAAGACTAACAATATAGATGATATTGTGAAATTTTCTTTAATGTCTCATGTTCAAATAGAACCAACTTATTATGAATATTTAATGAAGCATGTTGGCAGAAGAATGATAAGAACATGGTTTTATGCAGGTGCCAAAAAAGGGCCCTGTTATATCCATATCCATATATTCTCAATTAACTCGGAACAAACCCACAATTTCTGAAATAACCCACATTTTGATAGATATAAGATGATATATAATTGATGATTGAAAATTACAATGCTTTGGCCTTTATATATAGGCCTACTAATACCTTTTCATCGAAAGGTTATGTCTTTTAATGTAAATGATTGAATTATTATTATTATTATATTGCTATTAATAATTATTTAATATCATGTTTGTTACATTGTCATCCCCTTAAGGGAAGCTTTTCCCTCAAAGCTTATTTACTAAAGGACTTATCAGTTATTCTTGTTTGTAACATCTTCTCATGGTATTTTTGTTGATGTATTTGTAACTTTGGAAGATATTCACTTGTGTATTACATTTGTACTTTATTGTATATCCAACAGAGATGTATTATTCCTCTGATTGGAAGTGTCGTCATTTGTATTTACAAGTGTTGCAAGTTACATTGTACGTGTCGTCATTTGTATTGATGGGTTACTAGACTACCAGTGTGGGGTCGGCCCTAGTTAGGTCATGTGGTTGGGTTATTAGGCTTCCTTAGAAAGTCGGCCCTGTTGGATTATTGGTAGGTCAAGTCAATGTATAAATAGAGGGTGTGCCTCTCTCATTCTATTCACTCACTCACTTCTCAAGCTCGCATAGCTAAGAGAGAAAGTGGTGCACAAGTGGAGGAGGAGGAGTATCTGCTAGAGACATCTCTTTGGGTTTGATCACTGTGATCTTGGTTTGTGGCTTATCTTATCTCTGAGGAAGTTGCAGGGTTTTTCACCTTCTTGTTTTTCCCTGAGGAAACTTTGTGTCTCTTATGTGCTTGTTTTATTGTGTCTATGATTGATATGCTGTACATGTTATTCTCTTAGTGATCTTGAATGATAATGGAATGAAATTATCAAAAAATTAACATGGTATCAGAGCTGACCTAAGAAGAAGGCACTGTGCAGCTACGTAAGTTAGGGCTTCTTAATATTTGGGTTTCTCTCCACAGATCATCAAAGGCGAGAGGCTATATTGACTCTCCTTGGAAGGGCGCATCTTTATGTCGAGACAGAATTCAATTCTGATCATTTTCAGTTTTGACCTAATCTCTACTGCGGGAAATTAGGGTTTAAGAGAAAGTAGGAATTTTTTAAATCTGAGACCACGACTGAAAGCTCCTCAAGAAAATCGAAGTTTAGAGCTTTGGATCGAACTTTTTGGTTGCGCAAAAGGTCGGGCTTTATCAAACCCTAGTTTGGGGTCCTGTCGAGTGAATCCAGAAGTTTCAAAGACATTTTTGAGGGGTCAAATTTTGCAGATCTCAAAATCTGAGTATACTAGCTTGACCAGGTCAGCAAGGCGCATCTTTCTATCCTTTCAGAAGTTTGAAATTCAATGTTTGAATTTTTAGGGTTTCTCTAACAAACTCTAATCCAGCTCGAGATCTAGTTTTCAGAAAATCAAGTGGTAAGACCTAAATATTTTATTTCCATTTGAGTTTCTCATTAGGATGTATCACCACACCAAGATTGAAGATAAACTTGAAGGGGATAATTATTTCCAATCCTGGAAGTATAGGATTGGGTTAATCCTAGAAGAGAATGTGTTGGACAGCTACATAAAGGAAGATGTTCTAGTTCTAGAGGGAGATGAGGCTAAGGCCTTACACAAGAAGAACTTGGTTAAAGCCAAGAGAATCATTGTTGATTCTATTAAGGGCCGTCTCATACCCCATGTGTCTTCCCTAAAGACACCTAAGGAGATGTTTGACTCTTTGAATAAGTTGTTTGAGGGTAAGAACATAAATCGGAAGATGACTCTTTGGAACCAATTGTAAGGGGTAAAGATCCAGAATGGAGAGACCATCCAATCTTACTTTACTAAGGTCTCTCAAATCAAGGAACAACTTGAAGCTGTGGATGAAGTAGTGGAGAATGGATAAATTGTCATGACCACATTGAATGTCCTACCTAGGTCATGGGACTCCTTCATCCAAGGAATCTGTGCAAGAAAGAAATTGATCTCTTTCAGTAGACTGTGGGAGGAATGTTCACAAGAAGAAGCTAGGCTTGTGGCTCGATTAGAAAATATGGGCAATAAAGATCAAGCTCTCACAACACAAACCAAGAAAGGAAAGTCCAAGAGGGAGCAATCCTATCACAAGAGAACTCCACACCACCATCATAGAGAAAAAAAAGATTTGAGGTGCTTTACTTATAATGAGAAGGGACATTTTTCCTCAAATTGTCCTAAGAACAAAAAGAACAACAACAACAACAACAAATACAATAAGACGAGGAAGAGAAAAAAGAAGAGATATCATGCTCATGTTGTTGAAGATGATGAACCTCCCAAGAAGAAGACTAGAGCAGAAAGTGATGACTCATCAAGTGAAGAAGAATATGTTCTAATATTTGCTCTCACATGTACTATCTCTCATGGATGTGATGATTGGCTTATTGACAGTGGGGCTTCCAAACACATGACTTGGTTTAAAGAATCCTTTATAGATCTATCTGAACATCAGTCACCTCATAAGGTGAAACTTGGGGATGGCTATCAATATCCTATAAAACGAAGTGGTGAAGCTTCCTACAAACTAGACTCTGGGAAGTCTTTGAAGATGAAAGATGTTCTATATGTACCTGGGCTCAAGAAGAATCTCCTCTCCATATCATCTTTTGATGCAAAGGGGATTATAGTTGCATTTGTGGATGGCCAAGTACTCATGTGGCCTAAGGGTAAGACTATAGATGATGCGGTAGTGATTGGAAAACAAGAGGGAGGATTATACAAATTGAAGGGACAACCTGAACATGCCATGGTACATGAATCCATGGAGCCAAGTGAACTTTTTGATGCCTCGAAAATCGCAGCATCAATCAGCAAGGGATTCACCCCGATAAGCAAGCCCAATTAGATCGCTCACCTTTTGTTGTGGGGAATCCGTTCGGCTAACGGTCCAGCTACCGTATAGGTTTTAAATATTTGTTTATTGTATCGGTTGTGGCCCGATCCACCATTTATGTATTTCATAATTGAGAATGATATGCAAGTGCCTAAATTAAATGGGTGCTATTAAGCAAATCTATTCTAACTATTTCAACCTAAACTAACCTATCCTTGTAAGGTGCATAAATTAAAATATGAGTAATATGACTGAAAGAAACATTTGGAGAATTAAACAGATAGCCATTAATCATCAAGATGTAGTTTCAGCAGAATGTGAATGATATCAAAGATAGCTCTGATTTATTTTATTTTTTATAAAAAAAACATTCCATTACTCATGAGATACAGAGATTTGCAAAGAAATAAGATCATTCACAGCATAGAATTAGTTCATAAGAGCTAGGAAAGATCTCATAGAAAGTGTATGAAACATGCAGAAATAGTTCGGCTATCATTCATCACAACTCAAAGCAAACAATGCAGCAGCTTCCACAGGCCAAAATCTTTCTCTATTCGTATAGCATAAATAGTTCATGTACATCAAAAAAAAAATTTCACCTTCCAAAAGTCCCTTTCTCCTCCCTAATCTAGCTATATATAGTTTTACAAAATGCTCCATGAGCTACCACCCATACCCTAACCATTCACATTCTTTTAATTTGTCTTGTAGTGCTAACTTTATAAAGGACAAATATCCCAATTAAATTTACAAAAAGGAATGGGAGTTTAAAATCCAAATGTCATTTTAATGTCTCAAAGTTATACATAAAACAAAAACCAAAAAGACATGCTGGATTTCATCAACAAATATGAGAAAATGTGAGTTATCCTGGGGTCGGCTCCTATGTTAACTTGGGTGTTTCTGAGGCTGCGCGTGTTTCCATTGAGACCTGAGTTACTGCAGCCGCTGGAACATTTTCTAAGGTCGAAAATTGGTTGGCTGCTAATGCCCTGTCTCTTTGCTCTATGTGGCTTTCCCAAGCACTAGTTTCCTTTATAACATTGTTTGCAGAGAGAGGAAGCAAGGTCTTTAGTGAGACTTCATGCTTAGCGAGTTCTTCATCCATATTTGAAATTTTTACTTTAGCAGCCCGGAGACTTTCTTCTAAGATGTATTTGTGAACAATGGCTTGACCAATCCACTGGTGGAGGTCTTCAGCAGTCAATGTATCCACCTTCTTAACGTACTCTATTTCTACATTTAACCCGTCTTTCAGCTCAGCCAAACGTTGGGTTCTCTCCGAAAATCCTTCTAAAGTCTGATGCATCCTCATTTGGCATTTTTCTTGGGCCGTTCGCATCTGAAGATACAAGCCGTTGCATTGTTCAATGGTAGCCATGGACACTTCGTTGAACTTTACTCTGTATTCTTTGCAAAATCCTAAAAGGCATACATCTGCTTTGAAACCAGATACGGAATTAAACGGAAGAGTTGTTGCGAAGCTAGACTTCCCTTCTCTCCACTCCATATGTTTCCGGATATCTTCAATAACACGCACATAATTTCTCTTACGTCTGGTGGCTTCCCTGCCGATCTCTACAATTCGAGCCATGATTGCCTTCAGATTGCAAATCTCTTCCATTATAAGTTCTTGTACCCCATAGATCCCTCTTATTATCTCACAAGCTTGCTCATAAAAGGGATCCATATCGTCTATCTTACTGGTCGCTTGTTCCAATTGTAGTTCCAGCAGTTCTCTTCCTTCTTCCATCTTTTCAATGTTTTCTTTTAGGTCCTCAATTTACTGAGCAGCATCAAACTTTTCAGATTCAAGCTTCAAGTTTTTATCCTCAAGTTCTCTTTTCACTATCTCTAGTGCCCTTGCTTGCATTGCCAGGGCTCTCCTATCAGCTTCCAGCTGTGGAAGTTTTATATTTAATCCTTCCTTCTGAGACACGAGAGCATCATTCTTCTTGATCATCAAATTTGTATAATTATTTTCTTTAACCAAAGCCTCCTGTAATTGGTGGGTTTTCTCCTTTTCCTACTTCAATTCATCTCCCAAAATATTGACATTATATGCTGTTGCCATAACAGATGTTACAGAGATTGATGCCATGAGCCTAGGATCGTTCTGAGTACCCTGCATGACGATGGTTTCATGCCTGGTGACGATATCAGGTTGAAAAGGCCTTTTGACACTAGTAAGTGTTTCTTTGATGATAGATTTCCTTTTTCTGTTAAAGGCAAACCTACCCCATGTAGATACCGTGCTGCCCCTGGATGGTGTGAAGGCCACAAGTGGAAGCTCCTCAATAGGGATATTGATATCGAGGTCTTTAATATTTGGGATTTGAGGACCAACATCTTTTTCTTGCTTCTTTTCTTCTTTTGCTTTTCTTAATGCCTCCTCTTCTGCTTTCTTCAGTGCCTCCTCTTCTGCTGATTTTCTCAGTATTTCATCCTTTTCTTGCTTGGTGACTTCCTCTAGCCTGATTCTCTCTTCCTGCTGAGCCCGTCTTGCTTCGTCTTCGGCTGCTTGGTTTCTCTGGGTTTCTTCTTCCTGGAGTTTATATTCTTGGGATTTTCTTGCTCTTTCCTCAAGTTTTTTCTAGATCTCCTCAACTGCTTGCAGGAGTCTTTGTTCCTCACTAGAGAGAGCTTCAGCATCTCCTGAGGTTTCCTTTTCTCGGTGCTGTTGTGGTCCTTTGAGAATCGCAGAACTGGAGCTAGATCCATTTTTACTGTGTTGGCAAATTTGCAGCTCGGTCATATTGCTGACTCCCCTGTATGTTTCCTTTTCTGAATCATAGTAATGTGCATATTCAAAGGGAGAATGTATTGTTTTTCAATGTTGGGCGACCTTACCTTGTCTATCATTTTTTTGAAAGATTCTTTCCCCGAAATGAAAACCCCTTAGTTCTACTATAAAATCTTCAGCTAATGCCATCTTGGAGAACTTATAAGCCCCCAAATAGAAGGGCAAAGGTGGAAAAGTAGCCTTCCTCCTGTTGTACAATGTACCACCAACTCCATCTAGGAAGACTTGTCGTATCGCCTTCTTGTGGATTATGTAGTCAGTGGCATACTTAGACAAGATGTATGGGGTTTTCGAGCCTCCATTCATCCTGATGTAGGTGCCATCGTTTGAAAAATAAAAGTCACCGTAGTTTTCTAGAACCGCCATGACATTTTTCGATAGGAAATTAGGCTCTTCGTTAAACATTATCTCATAGAGGGGCATGATGAATTCCTCACAAATGGTCTTGCAATGCCACCTGTAGTTCTGTGCCCAAAATATTTAATAGGCAGTATATACCGGGCCTTTGGCCTGGTTCCAAATGCATCCTAGTTTTGGAAAGGGATGATTAGCCACAATATAGTCCACCAAGTAAGATGGCATGTAGAATTATAACCTATTTGTTTCTAGTCCTTCTAGTGCAGTAGTTATGGCTGATGCTAGACTTTCTGAAATCATGTCAGTCCAATTGAAAATAGTTCCTTGGAAGGCTACAAAATGGATAATGGGTACCCATTGAAGCATAAACATAGTTCCATCAGGTCTGTCAAAAATTTTGCTCAACATAAGACCAATCATCTTGAAAGGAGGCCTCGGGTTTTGAACCTCATACTCTTCATTGCCCTTCTTTCTGAACTGCTTGCCTGCGACAAGTAGCTTCCGCGTTGTTTCCAGGTTGTCCATTTCGACCTGTACCAACCATTCGTCGCTTAGGCGTTGAGTTGGGTGGGGTAAATTATAAGCTGCTGAAACATAAGCAGGAGTGAAAGATGCAAAGGCATCCTTTCTGCTATCTAAAGGATTCGTGATTGGGCGTGTGCGTGTTGCAAAATCCATCCGACTACCTCCGCACAAGGAAAGAGCTCGAGGCGGGTGGTTTCCTTTTATATGCATGATGTCCTGATGTTCCGGTATAGGTATTCTTCTTCTAACAGGACATCTGGTATTTCTTGATCCCTTATAATCTGATATAAGTCACCCCATCGGACCTCCGGTAGTACACCTGTAATGCATTTAGTATCTTGATAAGTGGTCTCAACCCTTGCATCTTTAGTGGATTCTATGACAGCTGATTTAGATTTTCTTTTGCCACCTTTAACCATTTTGATAATCCTGACAAATGAAAATACATAGGTAGACATAAGAAAGTATGACGTGGTGTCAGCAACTTACTAGCATGCATGCCAATCAATCTTTCTAGTTTGGTGCGTCTAACATAAACTAAATGCATATTTCAATCGTAATGACTACGCCATGTTTAAGTAAATATTCATGTTAATTCGAATTCCCACTTATTCTCATCAAACTTTCCTATTGACGGTGCCGCTATAATGCAAACCATGAAGAATAAAGAGTATGCATTCCATAATGACAAACTGTGGGCACAAAGTGACTTTTGAGTGCTATGTTCAAACAGCATAAACTTTCACAGTTGGGCGAAAAACCAATTGTTCTTCATGTAAGGGTGGATGGGGTTAGTCTGGAGATTACAAAACTGACAACTTAATGGGTGTTCAAGATCCCGAAAATGTCCATATTCATATGAAAACAAGACCTTGACGCGTTTAAATGGATAAAGGCATGGGTTGCTTCGGCCGAAGTTAAACTACACAGCTTGACGTGAATAAGAGAACCAGGCATAAAATATTCAACTTAACCATTGCAGTTTAGTTCATGAGGCTTGAAAAGGTACTTACCTGTTCAAAAACGATGGTAAGAAGGCATTGATACCATGGCGGAACCGGTGAACTTGGAGCAGGTGTGTGCAACTCGAATGGAAAACGGAATGGGTGCTCCAACAAATGAAAATAGTGAAAACCAACGGGGTTCATGCCCTATATATATGGAATTGATACGTGCGAGTTATTAATAGGGTGGTTGTAGGCCATTAAAATGGGGTTAAAGTGGCGTACAGATGGGTCAAATCAACCTTTTTCTGAATAAATGTGACCACCAAAATCGGAAAGACTCGGTTAAGTTTTCCATCTGCTGCGGAAGGAAAAGTGGAGTTTTCCTGCCGTTGCGGGAGGATTGTCTGAACTTTTCCGCAAGAGAAAGTGTGACCTTATTCATTATCCAACTTATGTGAGTTTGCTCGCCTTTGCAGAAGAGTTATCCGGGTTTTTTTGAAAAGAAAGGAAAAGTGCCACTCTATCTGCTGGTGTGGAAGAGTTTCTTGAGGACCTTCACTATTTCAGAAGAGTTTAGGCGAATTCTTCCGCAGTTGCAGAAAAACATGGTGAATTTGTTCCGATGTGGGTTCACTTGGTCAAAGGTTTCGTCTTTTCAGAAGCTTTAAGATAAGTTTTCCACTGCGGCTTGACTTAGTCTTTTCCTTCCGTCGTTGCGGCAAAGTTAGCTTAGAGATTTTACCGTTGTAGCTCAGAATCTTGAGTTTTACTTAAGCAAACTTCTTCGAATTTCAAAGGAGGGGGCCCCAATATTTTTCAAAATTTTGGGTGGGGGGAAGTTGTAGCAACAACATAACTTTGGCATAGAAGGCTTGCACATGTGCACTATAAAGCACTACCAATTGCAAGCAAAGTAGTAGAAGGTATTCCTGAAATCCAGTCAAAGAATGAAGGTATTTGCAAAGGATGTGCAAAAGGAAATAACACAAAGAAGTCATTTTCAAGCAGTGAAAGCAAAGCGAAAGGAATTTTGGAGATTATCCACTCTAATGTATGCGGACAAATGTCATCCAGTTCTTTGAGTGGGTATGTATACTATGTTTCCTTCATTGATGATTTCTCTACGAAGACATGGGTTTATTTCTTGAAGAATAAAGATGAAGTGTTTGATAATTTCAAAGAATTCAAAGCCTTGATAGAAAATCAAACTGATAAGAAGATCAAGACATTCAGATCCGAAAATGGCGGAGATTTCACTTCAGGAGACTTCAAGAAGTTATGCAGTGATTCAAGGATTAAGAGGGAGTTGACTACTCCTTACAATCCACAACAGAATGGAGTTGCAAAAAGGAAGAATATAACTATCATGGAAGCAACACGGGCAATGCTTCATGACCAGGATCTTCCTATGCACCTATGGGTAGAAGCAGCTAGGAGAACTATATATGTACAGAATATAACACCTCACAAGATACTTGATAACAAGACACCAGAAGAAGTTTTCTCTGGTAAGAAAACTGAAGTTAGCCATCTCAGGATATTTGGTTGTCCAATATACACACACATTCCAAAGGAAAAGAGGACAAAGCTAGATCCTTCAGGAAAGAAGGGCATCTTTGTGGGTTACAGTGAAAGCTCGAAGGCTTACATAATCTACTTTCCAGGGTTCAAGAAGATTGACATCAGCAGGGATGTAACATTTGATGAAGACTCAGCATACATCAAATCCAGGAAGACACCTATTGAAGACAATGAAGAACCAAAGGTATCCATATTTCAAGACACCACTATGAATGAAGCAATTCCAGAAGAAGTTCGTGAAATTGAAGATCCATAAGAACCCGTAGATCCACCTCGTGAGAAAAAATCTCACAAGATGAAACCTGCATGGGCTAGAGAGCTCATCCAAGATGTAGAAAGGTATGGTACTCTAGAAGAGGAACATAGAGAAAGGAAAAGGACAAGGTCCCACACTAGCTATGTTGCCTTTCTCTATGACATTATGAACAAAGAACCTTCCAGTTATGAAGAAGCAGTGAAAAAAAAAAGAATGGAAGGATGCCATGGTCGAGGAGTACTAGTTGATCATGAAGAATGATGTTTGAGATGTGCTTCTAAGACCTGAAGGGAAGTCTGTTGTGACTTCCAAGTGGATCTATAAGATCAAGCATGCTGCAGATGGTAGCATAGAGAAATACAAGGCGAGGTTTGTAGCTCGTGGCTTCTCCTAGAAAGAGGGAATAGACTATGAAGAGACTTTTGCTCCTGTGGCCAGATACACTTCCATCAAAACAATACTTTCTCTGGCTGCAGTGATGAAGTGGAAGATACACCAAATGGATGTAAAGACAGCTTTCTTGAATGGTGTAGTTGAAGAGGAAGTGTATGTGAAGCAGCCACTCAGTTTTGAGACACATGACAGGGTGTCATATGTGTGCATATTGAAGAAAGATTTGTATGGCTTGAAGCAAGCTCCTAGAACTTGGTATGGTAGGATAGAAAGATTTCTATCTAGTTTGGGCTTTACCAAGAGTAAAGCGGATTCCAACCTTTACTACAAGGTTGAGGAAGGAAATCCAGTGATACTACTTTTGTATGTGGATGACCTGTTTGTTACAGGTGAGGATAGATTGATTGCCGACACGAAGAGGAAGCTTGCTACCGAGTTCGAGATGAAGGACTTGGGAATGCTACATTACTTTCTAGGTATGGAGGTGTGGTAGAGTGTAGATGAAATCTTCCTTGGACAAGGGAAGTATGCAGTAGAGATCCTGAAGAGGTTCAGGATGATGGACTGCAAGGCCATGTCCACACCTATGGCATCGAACCTGAAGCTTCTGTGTGATGCTTCATCTGAGCCGGTTGATGTCACGATGTATCGTCATATGATTGGGTCCTTGATGTACCTGATGAACACGAGATCAGACATTTGCTTTGCGGTGAACAAATTGAGCCAGTTCCTGATAGATCCCATAGGTGTTCACCTGGTTGCTGTAAAGCATATTCTGAGATACCTGAAGGGTACAATTGATTATGGGATCAAATATGATGCGAATCAAAAGTTTAACATGGAGGGCTATGTTGATTCAGATTGGGTAGGCAGTGCTGCAGATAGGAAGAACACTTCGGGGTGCTGCTTTAGTATGGGATCATGTGTGATCTCTTTGCTTAGCAGGAGGCAATCCTGCGTAGCACTGAGTACAACTGAGGCAGAGTATGTCATAGCTTGTTCGGCCAATTGTGAGGCAGTATGGCTTAGGAAGCTATTGTCCGAGCTATTTGATCTCCCGTTGGATGCTACCTGTTTTTTCTTGTGACAACTAGAGTTGTGTGAAGTTGTCTGAGAACCCAGTGTTCCATGACAGGTCGAAGCACATTGAGATCAAATATAACTATATCATGGATATGGTGCAGAGAGGAGTAGTGAAGCTCCTGTATATTGCGATGGATGAGCAGATTGCAGACGTGTTGACCAAACCACTAGCCAAAGTGAAGTTTGAGTACTTTAGAGAGAGGCTTGGTGTTCTTCATATTGAATATACTTCAAGGAAGAAGTGATGGGACACATTTGCAGGATCCATTCCAAGCATGGTGACAGGAGGATCCTTCCCATGGTTGTGGATGTAAGCGCTGTGTGATGAGCATCAGGATGATGCTCTAGTTATTGCTATGTATGATGATCAGGATGATCATGTGTGATGGTATGCATCGGGTGGATGCTTTGTATGATTAGTTTGATTATATGGTGATAATGAGTATCAGGGGGATGCTCTAGATGATATGCATCAGGACGATGCTATGACAATGATCAGGATGATCATGCGATGATGACATGCATCAGGATGATGCTATGACAATGATCAGGATGATCATGTGATGATGTGCATCAGGACGATGTACGGTATGATGATGATCAATATGATCATGAGTATCAAGTTGATACTCCGTGGCTGTGGACAGGTTGTGTAGATAAGCATATAATATTTCCCTGGGAGATTTGTGGATACTCTTGCGAGGTTTTGCCTATGGCATGTAATAGTTCCTTGGGAGATCTGGAAAATGCTCTTTTGAGGTTTTTCTTTGGGAGGACATATAATATTGCCCTGGGAGATCCAATAGGTTGAGTAGTATGCTCGTAATCAGTCCTGGGATGCTCTTTCGATGTTTTGTCCTATGGCATATAATACTTCCCTGGGAGATCCAATAGGTTGAGTTGTGTGCTCATAATCAGTCTTGGGATGCTCTTTCAAGGTTTTTCCATGATCACATGTAATATTTCCCTGGGAGATCCGATAGGTTGAGCTATGTGCTTGTAATCATTCCTGGGTTTCTCTTTCAAGCTTTTGTGGTGACCACATGTAATATTGCCCTGGGAGATCCGATAGGTTGAGCTGTGTGCTCGTAATCAGTCCTGGGATGCTCTTTCGAGGTTTTGTGGTGGTCACATATAATGTTTCCCTGGGAGATATAATAGGTTGAGTAGTAAGCTTGTAATTAGTCCTAGGATGCTCTTTAGAGGTTTTGTGATGCATGTAATAAGTCCCGAGGATTCCACAGTATGGCCAGAGATGATGAAGACCTATAGGAGGCTAGGCCTACATCCAACATGAAAAAGGGCTGGCTCTGTAGAAATTCCTATGACGAGAAGAATTCAGAGAGATCCCAGAGATCGAGATGTTTAGTACAGCAACAATGATGATGATGATGCTCCGTGATCCAGTGATGATGATCTAGCTCCAGAATTGAAGACTTTTGCCAATATGTATTGATGGCCTATGTCTAGAGAATACCTTCCTAGTTAAGAGGGAGTGTTGATGTATTTGTAACTTCGGAAGATATTCACTTGTACATTACATTTGTACTTTATTATATATCCAACAGAGATGTATTATTCCTCTGATTGGAAGTGTCATCATTTGTATTTGCAAGTGTCGCAAGTTACATTGTAAGTGTCGTCATTTGTATTGATGGGTTATTAGACCACCAGTGTGGGGTCAGCCCTAGTTAGGTCATGTGGTTGGGTTATTAGGCTTACTTAGGAAGTCATCCCTGTTGGATTATTGGTAGGTCAAGTCAATGTATAAATAGAGGGTGTGCCTCTCTCATTCTATTCACTCACTCACTTCTCAAGCTCACATAGCTAAGAGAGAAAGTGGCGCACAAGTGGAGGAGAAGGAGTATCTGCTAGAGACATCTCTTTGGGTTTGATCATTGTGATCTTGGTTTGTGGCTTATCTTATCTCTGAGGAAGTTGTGGGGTTTTTCACCTTCTTGTTTTTCCCTGAGAAAACTCAGTGTCTCTTGTGTGCTTGTGTTATTGTGTCTATGATTGATATGATGTAGATATGCTGTACATGTTATTCTCTTAGTGATCTTGGATGATAATGGAATGAAATTATCGAAAAATTAACAATTTTGAACTTGTAACTCTAATACTTGATGAAATAAGGCGATATAATTTCCGGATTCCTGAGTTGAGTTGTTGCATTTCTTAGGAATTGATCCATCCGAAATTTACCTTCATCAGAGTTGTTTTCTGGTTCGATGGAATAGAATTTCTTGTTTTCCACTCCCAAGCAATTTGGCGATTTTGTCTTTTCTCTCCTTCAAAGTAGCTAGTTTGTCTATAGGAGAAATGTTGTTTATTTCCGTCTTAATTTTGTTGACTTTTATGATTCATATGTCGATAAGGGATCTTCGTAATGTTAATTTTCTTGTTAATGTTCGTAGTGTCTTCCTGCCTCGATTCTTGTGTATATCGTTCTTTAATTGGGAAGACATCTTGAGATGCGACTTGAACTGAGTCTATAAATGTGCCTTTTAACTTGTCCTCTAACATTTTGTTATCATTCCTCATCTTTTTAATCATTTCTTCTTGTGATTTCTTATCATCTTCGAACCTCTTAAGTTGTTCGGTTAATTGTAAATTTTCTTCCTCTTTATCCAGTAGTTTTCCTTCGGTATCTTCATTTGATTGTTTTGCCCTCTTTGTACCTTTTAACTTCTTGATTTTTTCAATTAATGTCTTGTTATGGTTTCTTAACTGATATATTTCTTTAGTGCTATTTGATAACGTGCTTTTGACTGCTGTAATGTCGAACTTGTGCGCCTTTTTAGTTCCATCCTCTTTCTGCTGAAGGTGGCAATTCTCTGCTTCTTGGCATCTTACTTTTCTCTGAATTTGTGTGATTTCATCATCTTTGTCCTTGATGATTTTCTTTAATTGTTTTATTTCTTCTTTATTCTCAGCCACTTCTTTCATGATTTTTTGGTTTTGTAGATTCTGAATGGGATATTTTTCACTCATTAATTCCTTGATTTGAGTTAATCTCTCAATATGCTTTTTTAGATAACAATTCTCCTGCTCTATAAATCCTTTAGAAATATCCTGCTTCGTAATATTCAATAGTAGATGATCATTTGTTTCTTTATAATGCTCTAACTCGTCCAATGTTGCTTGTAGCTTTGACTTTACTACTGCATATGTGTTTGTCATTGTTTGTGACTATGTCTTCGCTTCAACTTTGTCTTCTTTTCTTCGTCAATAAAGGGTATTCGATTTCTCTTCTTCTTAAAACTTCTTTAATACTTTAATACTTAAAAATTTCTAAATCTGGGATCTTTTATTCAATGACTCAGTGTTGTTGATGTAGAAAATCCACTGCTCGGATCCAAATTTTGACTACACCAGTGACTTCGGCTCACGAAAACGGTGAAGAATGACTATACACATTGCCACCTTCGTCTCACACTAGCCACAATAGTCTTTTCCTTTCTCTGCATACAATGCAGGCTCACATAGAGAAAGTTATGCTCAAAAGGCACTTGGATCTCCATGTTGGTTAACCTTTTGCTTTAGATTAACTTCTTTGTGGATTGTGTGTAGATAATGTGGTTGGGAAGAATGATTGTTACCCTCCCAACCCAAGTTCAATCCCCACTTTCTCCTTGGTAGCCGTATGACTTCTTATGCACTTCTAGCTTTTATGTTATTTAATAAAGAGAATTAAAGACTAAAATCAACCTAATTAAGTTATGAGTTATTATTTAATATCCAATAACCTTTCAATAAGAAAATAACCTAATTAAGGTGTGACTTTCTTTTTTTATGGGATATTCTTCCTTCTTCTCTTTTTTTTTTACTTCTTCCTTTTTTTTACTTTCATTTCTTCTTTTACTTGGTCAAAGACCACAATTTTAGGGAATCCCTAGGATAATGGTTAAAAACTTCAATATGGCCAAAGGCGTGGATCATGAGCGTAGCTCTGATACCAATGTTATATCTGTTAAATTAATGTAACTTCAAAGAATATTATACTTGTACTTTATTATTGTAACTTCGTCGGGGATGTTTTACCTCCGTTCGAAGATGTCATTATTATATTTGGTCAAGTAAGAGTCATGAGGTAAAACCTCCATTGTAATTTGGGTCATTAGTACCCTAAAGAATGTAATATAATATTATTTGAGTCTTTCTAGGAGAGGTCGGCCCAGTCAGTTAAAGTGAGGCCGACCTAGTCAGGTTATTTTTCAAGTGAAAAGTAAAGTATAAATAGAGAGTGGCTTCCTCTCATTTGTACCATTCACTCATTCATGCATTGCACAGTAGAGGAGAAAGAGAAGTCTTCGAAGGAGGAGGAGGATTGGCTTGGCTCTAGAGTTTGGGTTTGTCTCTCTTATTTGTGAGACCTTATTTTGGGAATTATACTTTGGTTATCTATATCGAGGAAGTTCTTGCTGGGTTTTCTTCCCCTTGAGGGTTTCCCAGGATATATTGTTGTGTACCTTGTGATTGTGTATCTTTCAGAGATCCTAGTTATGCTGCTATTGTGAAAATGTATTAAATGCTCATGAAGTTAGAATTTAGTCTTTAGTAGCATATAATATTAACATGGTATTAGATCTTTCCTGAAAAGAGCAACTTCCATAAGGTAAATTTCTCTCTCTTTCTCTGAGCATAAAAATTAGGGCTTCTTACAAAAGTGGAATTTTTTAGTGCAATTGACATAGGGAAGTGCATCTCTCGAAGAATGAAAATTTGGCAACAAGATCGAAGTTTTTCAGTGGGTGATCCTTCCAGAAAGTCAAACCCTAGTTTGAATTTGGACTAGAAAAACCAGAAAACCAGAGAAAGCCAGAAACTGCAGACCAGAATTTTGCAAGTCAAATTTCAAGGGTGAAATTTTGGAATCTTCAGAAACCAAGTGTAACAGGATACTCACCTCTATCAAGCACATATTTTGGTGAGTTTAGTTTTCAATTTTGAGAAACTTTAATTTTTGTTTTTTCTTTGCTCTCCGGGATAAGATGGCCGCAAGAACTAAGGTTGATGACAAGTTGGAAGGCATAGAGAAATTCCGTGCTTGGAAGTATAGGATTGGACTAATTCTAGAAGATAATGATCTTTCAAATTTTATCAAAGAAGTTGTACCGGAACCCGCAAAAGATGAAGCCAAGGAAAAGCATAAGAAGGATATGATTAGATCCAAGAGGATCATAGCATATTCCATCAAGGATCATTTGATTCCACAAGTGTCCTCCAAGAAAACCCCAAAGGAGAAGTTTGATTCCCTATCAAGAATGTATGAAGGAAGAAACATAAATCGAAAGATGACTTTGAGAACCCAACTCATAAGCACGAAGATGAATCCAGGTGAATCTATCCAACATTAATTTACTAGGGTTTCTCAATTCAAAGAAAAACTAGAAGCAATTGGAGACAAGCTTGATGAAGATGAATTAGTGATGACTGCTCTCAATGGTCTCACTAGACCTTGGGACTCTTTTATCTAGACAATGTGTGCAAGAAAGGAAAGTCTACTATTTGAAGCTATATGGGAAGAATCTATCAGAGAGGAGGCTAGAGTGGCAAATCGAGAAGCATTAATCAAAGATGATGATCAAGCTCTAGCTACCCATACTAGAAGAGGAAAGGGAAAACCTAATTTCAAGAAGGTGTTTCATCCTCCTAAGAAGTTTCAAAAGTATAAGAAGGGAAACTACAAGCGAAGAGGATTCTCTTCTTATCAATGTTTCTGTTGTGATAAGATGGGACATATTGCCAAATATTGTCCAAAAAGAAAAGAAGAATACAAGAAGAAGAGCAACAAAAGACATCATGATCACTTAGCCGAAGAAGAAGAAGAAGAAGAAGAAGAAGAAGAAACTCCCAGGAAGTTAGCAAGGGAAGAAGTAGAAGAATATGTTTTATTCTCTGCTCTCTCTAGGTTCGTCACACCCGGAAATGACACATGACGGGTCAGAAGAAGACTCTTTCTAGTTTAGAAGAAAAGAACTCCCCTCAGAAGGTATCATTAGGATATTATTATCAATACCCTATTAAGGGAATAGGAGAAGCCACCTACAAGCTTGATTCAGGAACCCAGATGAAGATGAAGGATGTACTATATGTACCAGGCCTAAAGAAGAACCTACTTTCTATCTCAGATTTAGATAAGAAAGGGTTTAGGGTTTCCATTATAGATGGATAAGTTCTCATGTGGCCCAAAGGAAAATATAGAGAAGATGCAATCATTATTGGAATAGAAGAAGGAGCTCTATATAAACTAAAAGGACATTCAGAAGCATCCTTGATTCATGATACTACAGGTCCATGTGAAATATGGCATAGAAGTCTTGCTCACATAAGCTACATATCCTTACCACATGTAAGCAAGGTAGTAATAGGATTACCCGATCTAAAGACTAACCATGAAGGAATATGCAAAGGATGTGCAAAAGGAAAGAACATAAAGAATCCATTTCCGAAGAGCGACACCAAGATGAAAGGAATATTGGAACTTATTCATTCACATGTATGTGGACCAATGTCTTGAACATCCTTAAGTGCGTATGGATATTATGTCACATTCATTGATGATTATTCTAGAAAGACTTGGGTTTACCTTTTGAAGAAAAAATATGAAGTATTTGGAAAGTTAAAGGAATTCAAAGCCTTGATAGCGAATATTTCAGAAAGAAAGATCAAGACACTCAGGTAAGCTAATGGAGGAGAATATAACTCTAAATATTTTGAATCCTTTTGCAAGGACAATGGGATTAAGAGGGAGCTTACCACTCCCTACAATCCTCAACAAAATGGTGTTGCTGAAAGAAAGAATTGAACTATTATAGAAGCCGTGAAGACGATGATCCATGATCAAGATCTTTGTATGCATTTATGGGCTGAAGCATCAAGGACAATAGTATATGTCAAAAATAGAATATCCCACAGTGCACTTGGGTTCAAAATCCTCGAAGAGATGTTCACAGAAAAGAAACCAGAGGTAAGTCATCTCAAGATATTTGGTTATCCAATTTTTTTCATATTCCAAAAGAGAAAAGAACTAAGTTGGATCCTTCCGGAAAGAAGGGAATCTTTGTTGGATACTGTGAGGTAGCTAGGGCCTTCAGGATCTATATACCAAGATATCATCACATGGATATTAGTAGGGATGTAACATTTGATGAATATGCATCTCTCAAGAAATATAAAAAGTGCTAGCATGAAGAAGTATATGAAGAAGATGAGGCTCCTAGAGTTGTAGAGGTGGCACCCTCTCCCGCTGATGAGACTCTGGAAGATCATGACATGTTAGAGCCCCAAGAACCTCCACCCATGACTATCTCTCATAAGAGAAAGCCAACTTGGGCTCGTGAAATTATTCAAGATGCATAAAAGTATGGAGCTCCAGAAGGTTCCTAATGAGAAAGCAAGAATCCAAAGCAATTTTCCAGTTATGTGGCTTTGATGTGGGATCTTGTAGATAAAGAACTTGCTTGTTTTGAAGAATCCATTAAAAATAAAGAATGGGTAGAAGTTATGACGAAAGAATACCAATCTATACTGAAGAATGATGTATGGTACACAGTTCCCAAACCTGAAGGTAAAAGTGTGGTATCTTCCAAATGGATATACAAGATAAACACATGCAGCGGATGGAAGTATTGAAAAATACAAAGATAGATTTGTGGCTGGTGGATTCTCCCATAAGGAAGGAATTGACTATGAAGAAACATTTGCACCACTAGCATGGTACACTTCAATTAGAATCATCATGGAACTTGCAACCAGGATGAAGTGGAAGTTACACCAGATGGATGTGAAAATAAATTTCCTGAATGGTTTCATTGAAGAGGAAGTGTACATAGAACAACCACAAGGATTTGAGGTTGAAAACAAAGAGACACATGTCGAAAAACTAAAGAAGGATCAGTATCGGTTGAAGCAAGCTCTAAGATATTGGTATGGAAGAATTGATAGTTTTTTGACGAGCTTCGGCTTTACCAAGAGTAAAGCTGATCCTAACCTTTACTTCAAGGTTATGAATGATGAACCTGTCATATTATTACTCTATGTTGATGACTTATTCTTGAGAGGAAATGAGAATCAAATATCAGAGTGCAAGAAGAATATCGCTACAGAATTCAATATGAAAGACCTTGGCTTGATGCATTATTTTCTAGGTGTCAAAGTATGGCAGAGCCCAGAGGGAATATTCCTTAACCAAGGAAAGTATGAAGTAGAAATCTTGAAAATATTTGATATATTGGAGTGTAAATACATGGTCACACCCATGGATACACATTTGAAGTTACTATCTAATTTTTTTTCAGAATTGGTGGATATGAATCTATATAGGAATATTATTGGGTCATTGATGTATCTGACGAATACCAGGCCAGATATATGATTTCCTTTGAACACCTTGAGTCAGCCTCAGGATGAGCCCAAAAATTTTCAACTTGTAGCCGCAAAGCATGTGATGAAATACCTAAAAGGTACAATAGACTATGGTATCAGTTATACTAGAGATCATGACTTCAAACTGTTTGGTTATATAGATTCAAATTGGGCATGAAGTGTCTCAGATAGGAAGATCACTTCAGGCGGATGTTACAATCTGGGGTCAACCATGATCTCATTGCTAATCAGGAAGCAGTCCATTGTTTCTCTTAGCACTGCAGAAGAAGAATATATTGCAGCCTGTTCTGCCAGTTGTGAAGCCATATGGGTTCATAATTTATTATCATGTCTATTTGATTTGGAGTTGGATACCATAGTGATTCTATGTGATAACCAGAGTTGTATAAAGATGACAGAGAACCCTGTATTCCATGATAAGTCGAAGCACATAGAAATACGATATTTATACATTCGTGATATGGTGTAGAAGGGAGCTATAAAGATCCAATATGTGAGCATTGATGAGTAGGTTGCCGATGTGTTGACTAAGCCCCTGTCTCATGTGAAATTTGAGCACTTCCGTGACAAGCTTGGTTTAGTTCGTAAGGAATTCCATCGAAATGGGGAGTAGTGCTGATGATATTTTGGTGCAGTGGGATTGATCATCCCTAGATAGTGATCTCGTAATTCCGAAAGGAAGGATAGTCTTAAATCATGATCCTGAGTTGTGGTGGGATTGATCATCCCTTGAGAGTGATCCCGTGATTTCGAAAGGAATGATCGTCTTCAATGTTGATCCTTAGACTGAATCCCTAGTTCCGAAAGGAAGGATTGTCTAAGAGTGTTGGATTGAATGTTGAGTTCTGAAAGGAAGGATTGTCCATGATCCCTAGTTCCGAAAGGAAGGATCACTAGAGTTGTTGGACTGAATCCTGAGTTCCAAAAGGAAGGATTGTCCATGATCCCTAGCTCTGAAAGGAAGGATCATAAGAGTTGATGGACTGAATCCCGAGTTTTGAAAGGAAGGATCACCAGAGTTGTTGGACTAGATCCCGAGTTCTGAAAGGAAGGATTTTCCATGATCCCTAGTTCCAAAAGGAAGGATCACTAGAGTTGTTGTACTGAATCTTGAGTTCCGAAAGGAATGATTGTCCATGATCCCTAGTTCCAAAAGGAAGGATCAGCAGAGTTGTTGGACTGAATCCCGAGTTTCGAAAGGAAGGATCACCATAGTTGTTGGACTAAATCCTAAGTTCCAAAAGAAAGGATTGTCCATGATCTCTAGTTCTGAAAGGAATGATCACCAAAGTAGTTGGAATGAATCTCAAGTTCTAAAAGGAAGGATTGTCCAATATCCCGCAATTATGAAAGGAGGGATCATGTGTGATGTAGTTGATGATGTTCCAATGCTGTAGATGAGGATTCTCCAGTGCTGCAGATGTTCTAGTGCTGAAGATGACGATGCTCTAGTGCTGCAAATATTCTAGTGTTGAAGAAGATGATGATCTAGTGATGAAGAAGATGATGATCCAATGTTGAAGATGAGGATGCTCCAGTGCTAAAGAAGACGATGATCCAGTTATGAAGATGAGGATGCTCCAATGGTGTAGAAGATGATGCTCCAGTGCTGAAGATGAGGATGCTCCAGTACTAAAGATGATGATACTTCAGATCTATACTGAAGATGATGATTTTGTTGAAAAATTCCAATGATTTATAGATGTACCAACCAATGCTCCAAGATGATGTTTTTTATGATGCCCCTCCTCCATCCGATGATGTTGTGTATAGTTACACATGTTGTTGTTGTTGTCATTAGAATACCCTTCTTGTTAAGGGGGAGTGTTAAATTAATGTAACTTCAAAGAATATTCTACTTGTACTTTATTATTGTAACTTCGTCTGGGATGTTTTACCTCCGTTCGGAGATGGCATTATTATATTTGGTCAAGTAAAAGTCATGAGGTAAAACCTCCATTGTAAGTCGGGTCGTTAGTGCCCTAACGAATGTAATATAATATTATTTGAGTCTTTCTAGGAGAGGTCGGCTCAGTTAGTTAAAGTGAGGCCGACCTAGTTAGGTTATTTTTCAAGTGAAAAGTAAAGTATAAATAGAGAGTGACTTCCTCTCATTTGTACCATTCACTCATTCATGCATTGCGCATTAGAGGAGAGATAGAATTCTGTGAAGGAGTTGGAGGATTGGCTTGTCTCTAGAGTTTGGGTTTGTCTCTCTTATTTGTGAGACCTTATTTTTGGAATTGTACTTTGGTTATATATATTGAGGAAGTTCTTGCTGGGTTTTCTTCCCTTGAGGGTTTCCTAGGATATATTTTTGTGTACCTTGTGATTGTGTATCTTTCAGAGATCCTAGTTATGTTGTTATTTTGAAAATGTATTAAATGCTCATGAAGTTAGAATTTAGTCTTTAATAGCATATAATCTTAACAATATCCATATCCAGACATTCTCAATTAACTTAGAATAAACCCACAATTTCTGAAATAACCCACATTTTGATAGATATAAGATGATATATAATTGATGATTGAAAATTACAATGCTTTGGCCTTTATATAGGCCTACTAATACCTTTTCATCGAAAGGTTATGTATTTTAATGTAAATTATTTAATTATTATTATTATATTACTATTATTAATTATTTAATATTATGTTTGTTATAGGCTCGTTGTGCTAGCATATTCAAACCCCCAAAGGAAAAGGTCTCACCCAAAACAATGCATAGAACTGTTTGAGATGAGGATGGTTAACTGCAAGGGTAAACGGATAGAGGGATCATTCATACATCATTCCATGACATGCATTCATCATATATTCATCGGCATTTATAACAGAGTTACACAATAATTATGAAGTAAAGTATGGAGACAATAGATATTACTCACAACATTAACGAGAAATACATAAAAAATTAAGGGGAACCAATAAGTCTTTATCTTTATTAACTCAAGTTCCTTCAATCCAAGTCATACAATTGGCTCTAACCATCATCTTCAATTTGTGGAATGACCCATCGCAGAACATGATACACTGGAAAAAACCCACAATCCCATGACCGATATTCACAACCAAAAACTCAGAAAATGCATTGTATTTGGCTCTTGGTTGGTTGATGCATGCTGGTTCTATCTCTTCTCTCTGATGTGGTTTATGATTTTATAGTTGTGGGAGTGGACCAAATAAAATTGCATTATTCAATGGCTTCCATAACTTCCACCTTCTTCTACGTCCAATCTTCCACTACTATGGTCCATAAAAAATGAAGGAGCCAACAAGTCCCAACCATAAGCATTGAATCAGGCCTGAGTCAACTCTACTGCATGCCTGAGCCTTGTGCATCTTCAGGCCCTGATCCTTGAAATGAAGGAGCTAACTCTAGCATTTATGTGATGGTACAACTCTTGAAGGTTTCGAATTCGTCAACTTTGGTTTTCCACTTTCCCATCAAAATATTAGCACTAGCTATGAATCCTAGGCCCTCTCACTATTAGGTGTAGTGGAATTTTTTATAGCGTATTTTTCCACATTGTTCCCATAGACATTATGATGGTTGATTTCATTCTTGTTCCTCCTTTGCAGAATCCCTTAATCCTTAATCATCTATAAAAAACATTATCCTTGAAAATACCTCTAAAAAAAATAGATATCCCAAGATGCACACGACCTATGTATGGCTATCTGGCGTCCACAACACCTACTAGTGTCTATATCGCGTACCTATCTATGGGAGAGTAAAAAATAAAAAGTAATGCTATTTTATGGGAAAAATGACAGTTCTTTCCGTTCCCCAACTTCCCATTCTCGTCAATAATTATATCTTAACCTACCTAACTACCTTCCCATGAATATAAAAGAGGCATAGGAGAGGAAAAATTATACATTCAATCGAAGAGAGAGAAACCTCAAGATATTGGGATTCAACCATATTTGAAACCATTATTTCCTTAGTCTGTGGAAACCTATTCCCTGATCTAAAACTTGATTTTTAGTCACCATTGGAAGACTTTATTATACCAAAGAAATGCAGTTATTCGTTTGGGTATATCATTGATAGTGATCAAGGAAAGAGTGTGTGAAGGACTTGGGATATAGGATCCTAGATTTCTAGTTTTAGAATGGTGTTGGAAAGATAGATAAAGTGAAAGCATTTCAGTTGTAACTTGTTGTTCATTAATATAAAATAACTCTCTTTCTTGTCCAATTCAATATCTTATTTATAATATTTATGCTCTTGCAATTTGGATATTTCAATCAATAGTTGGTTAAAATATTATCTTTTACGGTAATGACCATTTGTTTCTCTTTCTTTGTTTTAGATTGAATTGTGAAGAATTGCATAGAAGATTAGAGTAGTGCCAATGTGGAAAATCTACATTAGACATTGGACCCCAGGTATGTCATTCTTCAAACCTTATTTCTTTATTTGAAATGAAGTCTGCTTGCAAATTGTTGTAAACTTGTTTTCCTACTTGATTGTTGAGGGATTCCTTTTAGGGAATGCGCTCTGTGGTGGTTATACCCAAAATCCACTAAGGATTAATATCCCAAAACGGAACTGTGATAGAAGATGCCTAGAAGATGTTGAGTCAGAAACAGTAGCATCATGCTACTATAACCAATCTGTTTCCACAAGGTCAACATTGAGCTTAAGGATCTTCCAATAATATTGGTAATGCACAAGGGGTCACTCAAAATACCCCCCCCCACTAATCAATTTTATATTAATATGATTAGATATGATGTCTTGTTACAGACTAGAGCCAGGAACTATACCAATCCTAAATCACCATCAAATGATAAGCATAGTACTACTCCACAGAACCCTCTAGAAATAGAGAAACTTGTGGCTGAGACAATGCCTTGCATGCCGAAAGGCGTTTATAAGAGAGCTTCTCACAACCAAAATATGAGATCGCCTCCTAGTTATTTGATTGTGGAAGATTTAGATCATAATCCTTGTGCCATGTCATCTCTTGAGGTCTTCCAAAGTTTCCCATTGCAATGGAGTGCGTTATTGTGTGCTTTAGGAAATATAGACCCTTCAAATGGTCAGTTGGTTAAGTTTGACATTTCATACGTTAAACCCCGTCTCCCTGTTGTACATACAACAGATCCCATGTTTTAAAGAAAACATGGGAGCCCCAAATTTTTACATGCAAAGGTAATGGTTGAATTCCATGGTCATTTTGGGGTTTTTCATCATGTTTTATTGCTTTGCTATGATTTGATTCAGTTAGCATTTTTCCCTTTCAAAATGCCTTTGTTTGTGCGTGTTTTTGTCAGTTGCGGAAAGATTTGATTTTCTCAAAAGTTAGCTCTTTCTGTAACCTGCAATCCGCAATATGGAATGCATATTGTGGAAGCTTGGTTTTCGGTCTTGGAATGTTTTCGTTCTGCAACCTGCAATCCGCATTGTGGATTGTGGATGCAGAAATATTTACAAATAATTGTGGTTGTTCATACCCGCAACCCGCAATTGTGGATTGTGGGAAGACTTTTAACAAAGTTTTGGGCTTTGTGATTCCGCAACCTGTAATTGTGGATTGCGGAAACTGTTTGAATAATAAGTTCGTAGCTTGTGTTTCCACAACCCGCAACCCGCAATTGCGGATTGCGGATTGCGGAAACGTCTAGTTTGATCATATTTAAAGTTGTGATTCCGCAACCTGCAACCCGCAATTGCGGATTACGGAAAGGATGTGTCTATTTGAAAAATAAATGCCCTCGACCTTTCTCCTGCATCCTACATGTTTAATCTTAACTGTTGATTTGTCTTGATCCTATGGATGATATTGGGTTATTTGACTTGAGTAACTATTTCGGTTTTCCCGTTTCTCTTCACCTTTTTTCAAATTGCAATTAGGTTCTTAACTGCGTTTTTCACCTTCGGCCAAGCATGAAATGGTAATCATTGATCCAAATAATTCATAATGATCAGATGTTAATATTTGATGCTCAATCATATGTGAATTAATGAAAATATTATCTCGTCTTAATCCAATTTTCGTCGACACATGTTGTGTGTTATTTCGTTACAGACATGAAAATTGTTATTCTAGACCGTAAGGTTTTAATCATGGCTATTCATTACACTCAGTCTTTTGGAATCTTTATTGTTCTTTGTTAAATATAAACATTGACATGAGCAATTCATTGGTCATCATTTCAAAATAGAAAAAGTCTTGTTAGTTAATTTTCATAATTTTTCCTTCTAACAGTTACATATTGTGAGCAAGAAGCAGAAAAGTCACAAATCTTCGGTCAGATTTCATGAAGAGAAAGAACGTCATCCTCTTCAATACCATGTACCTATTTCGCCACATTTTAAAGCAGATATTCTGGATGAAAGCACTGATAGTGAAGAAGAGGGCTCTAAGATTCAATCTGTATGCATATGGCTCCCTCAAAGGAAAAGAAGGAAGATCACTGAAAAACATGTTGATCGAGACGATACCATTATCCAGGATTTTATAATCAATGAAGTACCTGTCACTCCACCAATCCCTTTGAAGGAGGGACAAGTGGCCAACTTTTCAATTTTCAAGGACATTGTTGATCATCATGAATCTTTTAAGGAAGATCTTTTGGTTCCCTTATCATTCGTCGCAGACAGCTAGTAGATTGTTGTTATCTTCCAAAGTTCACTACGAGATGTTTTCCCGAATGTATGTGATGAAATATTTTGGGAATTCTGTGAAATGCTTAGTATTAAGCATTCTTGGAGATGATTAAGCAGTGGAACTTGATTTTGTAATCCCTGTTTTATGGGAAAATTATCCTTTTGTAACTATTTTTGTAATTATTATTTAAAGGGTAGAAGTCTCATAAGTGGAGCAGAGAAAATATGCAAAAGAAGACTGGAGATACTCTGATTAATGAAGAGATTGTAATTTCTTCCAATTTTGGGCTAATACAGTTAGTTTCCTCTAAATTCCTCTTTTGTCAATTTATCAAATTTGTTTGATGAATGTTGATTTCACTTTGGTTTATTCATAAACACTGTTTAATCCTTTGCAATCATTAATCCATGCATTGATCTACAATTTTAGATTTGTCTCGATTGATGGTCTGTGTATGTTTATGTTTTAAGTGAATTTATTTAATTAAAACATTTATCTATTTATGCAAATGATTAATAGGAACTATTAAGATATTGTTAATTTTTCAATTAGCATTTCAGCTACAGGGTAGTCTTGTATGTGCCTAATCTTCAAAGTATTATCATTTAATTTTTATTGTTGTATATGAGGATAGGGGGGTCTTATTACAAGCCATCCCTACCATGATCATGAATTTCATTTTGGACTGGAATTATCACTTTATGGTTACCAAGCCATGGTAATTGCTTTCAGTGTCAAAAGATGAAAGACAAGGAGTCTTTTTACCGAGCTAGCTTGTTCAGTTTCCAAAACAAGTTTGTGATTTGCATTGCCAATATCTGATTACCAAGTCAGGGAAGTGGCCTTGTGTCAACAAAAGTCTTGTGCATATATTTTCATTCTATTTTCAAAACAAAAGAGAGAATTTATCAAAAGAAAAGAAAAAGAGGAAAAGAAAAGAAATGTATATATCTTCAATAATGCATCTGTACATAAATAAATTATTAATAAACTCAAGGTGACTTATAATTTGGTTATCCAAAATTGTTCTAAGTTTGTTCTAAGGTTCAACACTAACTGCCTTCGTATGATTGCATAATGATTAAGGATTCATGTTTACTTCTATATTTCCTTATCAGATAGATATCATCATCACTTGGTTTTGGATGGAAATATATCAATCATATGATTAACTCTGCTATTTTGATTGTGTTCTTATAAGAATATTTTTAAATTATAGGTCGAAATATCACTTTGCTGACATGTCTTCATTGTAACTATAGATTTCATTCACAGAGATAACTGGTTCGTCCCAGCCAGTCACCATTTTTTAAATCCTTGAGGGTGTAGGTTGCTGGAATGGGTTCCAAGGCTAACAACAGAGGGTGAAAACCCAGCTTGAAAGGCTTCATAAAGCTTTGCGCAAGAGTATTTCTATCCCAAAGATGTTTGGTGTAGTTAACTCCCACGAATAGAAAGGCCTCCGCTGGCACTTATGGGGTTTGATCCTGAAAGGAATTGTCTTCCTGTGAGGAAGATCAAAGTGTCTTAACGCTAGAAATAAATCTATCTTAAAAGAAATCTAATCTAAGTTAGATCTAATCTAAAGAAAGTGTTGTGTTGACATGTAGGATAACTTGATCTGAGGATTTAATAAGGATGTTCACCAATTTTACAGAAATGTGAAAAATGGATATTTCCGTGTTACTTCAAAATACAATTAGAGAATAAAAATTAAATGATAGTAGTTTGAAGGTTAGGCACATACAAGACTACCCTGTAGCTGAAATGCCAATTGAAAAATTAACATTAACTTAATAGTTTCTATTAATCATTTGTAGAAATAGATAAATGTTTTAATTAAATAAATTCACTTAAAACATAAATATACATATACCATCAATCAAGACAAACCTAAAATTGTAGATCAATGCATGGATTAAGGATTGCAAAGGATTAAACAGTGTTTATGAATAAACCAAAGTGAAAATCAACATTCATCAAACAAATTTGATAAATTGACAGAAGAGGAATTAAGAGGAAACTAACTGTATTAACTCAAATTGCTAGAAATTACAATCTCTTCATTAATCAGAGTATCTCCAATCTTCTTTTTCAGATTTTCTGGCCCCCCCTTATGAGACTTCTACCCTTTAAATAATAATTACAAAAACAGTTACAAAAGGATAAGGTTCCCATAAAACAGGGTATACAAAATGAAGTTCCACTACTTAATCATCTCCAGGAGTGCTTAAAACTAAGCATTTCACATAATTCCCAAAATATTTCATCACATACATTCGGGAAAACATCCCCTAGTGAACTATGGAAGATAACAATAATCTACTAGTTGTCCCCAATGAATGGCAAGGGAACCAAAAGATCTTCCTTAAAAGATTCATGATGATCAACAATGTCCTCGAAAACTGAAAAGTCAGCCACTTGTCCCTCCTTCAAAGGGATTGGTGGAGTGACAAGTACTTCATTGATTATAAAATCCCGGATAATGGTATCGTCTCGATCAACATGTTTTTCAGTGATCTTCCTTCTTTTCCTTTGAGGGAGCCGTATGCATATGGATTGAATCTCAGAGTCCTCTTCTTCACTATCAGTGCTTTCATCCAGAACATCTGCTTTAATAGGTGGCGACAGAGGTTCATGGTATTGAAGAGGATGACGTTCTTTCTCTTCATGAAATTTGACCGAATATTTGTGACTTTTCTGCATCTTGCTCACAGTATGTAACTGTTAAAAGGAAAACTTCTGAAAATTAACTAACAAGACTTTTTCTATTTCAAAAGGACGACCAATGAATTGCTCATGTGGATGTTTATATTTAACAAAGAACAATAAAGATTCCAAATGACTGAGTGTAATGAATAGCCATGATTAAGACCTTAGAGTCTGGAATAGCAATTATCACGTCCGTAATGAAATAACACACAGCATGTGTCGACAAAAATTGGATTAAGACATGATAATATTTTCATTAATTGACATCTGATTTAGGGTCAAATATTAACATATGATCATTACGAATTAGTTGGATCAATGATTACCATTTCATGCTTGGCCGAAGCTGAAAATCGCAGTTAAGAACCTGGTTGCAATTTGAAAAAAGGTGAAGAGAAACGGAAAAACCGAAATAGTTATTCAAATCAAACAACCCAATATCATCTGTAGGATCAAGACAAATCAATGGTTAAGATTAAACATGCAAGATGTGGGAGAAATGTCATGGGAATTTATTTTGAAAATAGACACATCCTTTCTGCAATCTGCAATCCACAATTGCGGGTTGCGAGTTGCGGACAACTTTAAATATTAACAAACCAGACGTTTCCATAATCCACAATCCGCAATTGCGGGTTGTGGGTTGCAGAAATGAAAGACACGAACTTATTATTCAAACACTTTCCGCAATCTGCAATTGCGGGTTGCGGATTGCGGAATTGCAAATTGCAAAACTATGTTAAAAGTCTTCCCGCAATCCACAATTGCAGGTTGTGGGTTGTGGGTGTGAACAGCCACAATTATTGGAAAATATTTCCGCATCCACAATCCACAATGCGAATTGCGGGTTGCGGAATGAAAACATTCCAAAACCGAAAACCAAGCTTCTGCAGTCCGCATTGCAGATGCAGATTGCAGATTGCGGAACGAAAACATTCCAAAACTGAAAACCAAGCTTCCACAATCCGCATTGTGGATGTGGATTGCGTATTGCGGGTTGCGGAAAGAGCTAACTTTTGAGAATTCAAAGATTTCTGCAACTCACAAAAACACGCACAAACAAAGGCATTTTGAAAGGGAAAAATGCTAATTGAGTCAAATCATAGAAAAGCAATGAAACATGATGAAAAACCCCAAAATGACCATGGAATTTAACCATTACCTTTGCATATAAAAATTTGGGGCTCCCATGTTTTCTTTAAAAGATGGGATCTATTGTACCCACAACACTCCCATATCATGTTTCCTTTCAAATCAATGTGGTTCATTCCACAAAGACTATTGGAAATATTGTGGTAGACAAAGGTGCTTCGATGTGTGTTATGGCTATGTCTTGTTGGCAATATTTGGGCCCTTGGGAGCTCACTTGGCCTCCCACATTGCTTACTTATTTTGATGGGTGATCGTTCTAGCCACATGGTATTATCCCATCCTTCTGGGTAGAACTAGGAGGGAAAAAATGTATGTGTATAGGTCAAATTAGTGGATGCCCCAATCGATTACAATTTGCTGCTAAGTAACAACTGGACTTATGCTATAACTTCCATTGTCTCTTCAATATTTTGAGTTTTGTTTTTTCCTCACAAAGGAAATATTGTCACTATAGATCAACTGTCCTTCACTTGAACAAGTCCAAATTCACCTCTTGGATCTAATATCCCTTCGATTGACAAGTTGCAACCAATTACCAAGAATGTGGGAGTTGGACTATATCCTTCTCTGATGGGTACTTTTAATATTCTAGCCCCTAATTTCTTTATCGATTATGCTCTAGTTTTTCATGAAGAAGAAGTTCCTATGTCACGAGTAGAATGTTTTAGAACGTCCTACCTTAGTGATCATTGGGAATTCCCTTCCCCGTCTGATTTGGTAGAAGAAACTCAACATTCTTTAGTAAGCCCTACATTGTCTACAACGGAAATTGCTTATCAAGCTATTAAGCAGGAAACTGCATACACTGTTCCTCCACATGGGGAAGAGGTGTATCATATTTCTTTGCCCGTTTTGGATATAGATTCCTCTATATATGAAGATTTTGTGGATACAATTATTCCTTCTAATGAGGCTGTACTAGAAGCTTTAACAGGTCTTAAAACACCCTGAGAAGATATGCATCATTGATCTTATTTTCTTCCAGATTTAGATAAAATTGAGAGTGGAAATTTCCACATTGATTTACCTTCAACTATTGATAAACCATTAAACCCTTTGCCACAAAAGGGAAATTATTCCGATGGAAACATGGCCAATATATCGAAAATGATACTGAGCAACATATCTAGGAGTCCTGATGTTGTGGAGAATGTGTACATTGGTGAAAATTGTTCACCTTGGGAGATTCCTATTTACACAAATCTATTCAAGGAATTTCATGACATATTTTCTTTGTCACATGAGGAGATGGTAGGAATTAATCTCAGTATTGTAGAGTATGAGATTAAATTTATCTGAACATGAAACTTATCCAACAAGAGTTACGCCCAATTAATCCTAGGAAAGTTGTTTCCATTAAAGTTGAAGTTGAAAAAATTCTCAAGGAAGGCTTCATTTACCTAGTTTCATTGAAGTAGTGGGTATCCAATCCCATTCTAGTAGACAAAAAATAGGGTAATATTCGAGTGTGTTAGAAGCAAGGTATTTTACTTTATGGATGGATTCTCGGGGTATAACAAAATACAGATCCAACATGAGGACCAATGGAATATTGCATTCATTTTTCCTTGAGGTACATTTGCATACAGAAAGATGTTGTTTGGCCTAGAAAATGATGGAGCTACCTTCTAGCGGGCCATGTCGTTTGCTTTCCATGATATTAAACACATTGTAGAGTCATATTTAGATGACTTAGTCGTTCTTTCTTACAAGAGACGAGAGCATCCAGACCATCTTCTCCTCATTTTTGAAAAATGTAATCACTATAAGATTCGATAAATCCTCACAAGTGCATCTTTTGTGTTGAGCCCAAACGACTTTTAGGTTTCATAGTTTTGAATAAAGGGATCACGGTAGACCCGTTAAATGTTAAATCCATTATGAATTTACCTCCTCCCGCAAACGTATGCCAACTTCAGAGCCTCCAAGGAAAATCCAACATTCTCAAGTGTTTTATCATGAACTATGACAAGATCATGAAATTTTTTATGTGATTATTGAAGGAAAGGGTACCATTCATATATGATGAAACTACCCAAGATTCTTTTGATTCTCTTAAGAAATCTCTTATGACAGCCCCTTTGCTTAGCCCACCAGATTACAGAAGATATTTTGTGTTATATATGGACGCTTCTGATTATACTATTGGTGTAGTTTTGGTTCGCGAAGATGAAAGTTCCTAGGAAAATGTCATCACCATCTCAGTCGTAGTCTGGCTAGACCTGAAATGAAGTATTCCCACATTGATAAGTTAGTGATGTTGTTGTTTTTGCATTTCATAGGCTTTGGCATTATATTTTGTTGCATAATACCACTGTAGTTGTGAATCTAAATCCATTTTAGTATGTTTTGACATGACAAATAATCGGAGGAAAATTCAATAAATGGATTGTGATTTTGAAATATTTCGATTTGGAATTCCAATCTGTGAAGTTGAAACAATATTTGGTCTTTGGAGAGCTTATTTTAGAGTTCCCTATTAAAGAGTATGATAACATTGAGTATGACTCATTTCTTGATGAGCATATCTTTCTTATGTCTTCATCTAATCCTTGGCATGGAGACATTTTGATATATCTCCAAAATTTGAATGTCCTCAGTATTTTTCATGAGAAGAGCGACAATGCCTCTGGTGTAATGCAAAGAATGATCTCATTGTAGGTGATACTTTGTACCATTGTGGGGTGGATTCAATTTTACGACGTTTCTTAACTCACAAAGAAGATGAGTCCATGTTGAATGACTCTCACAGTGGATACTATGGATGTCATCTTTCTAGTCTAGCCACTACTAGGAAAATCTTATGTGCCAGATAATTTTGGTCAATGATCTTTAAAGATTGCATTGAAGTGGTAAAAAAATGTCATGCTTGTCAAGTATTTACTAAGAAACTTTGTTTGCACCCTGATCTGTTATTTCCCGTCATTACGGTAGGCCCCTTCACCAAGTGGGGGGTTGATTTTTTTTACATGTAACCCAACTTCGACTTGAGGGCATCAATATATTATCGTAGTCGTTAACTATTTTACGAAATGGGTGGAGGCTATGCCTACATTTTGTTAGGCTAAATTAATGTAGTTTAATTTATTAATCTTAATCATTTTATATATCAACCGGAGTTAATAAAATTTGAATTGTAACACTATATGTGCAGTAAATAGTGTGAATGCAATCAACTTAATCGAATCTAAGGTAAACCAATTACAAATATATTCATTTAAAAATACATTATAGAAACCCAATACAATAAAATGAGGTGTTAAAAGGGAAACACACTTTATCAAACCCTATAATCTATCAAATGAAAAAGAAACCTAGTGTCTAATGAGAGGGAAACTCAATGTATTTCTCAAAATAACTTCATCCAAATGACTTTAGCTAACCTATATGCAAAAGCTAAAGAAGACAAAGTTGTTTATTCGCCCAAGTATACCAAACTAATGTAAATCTCAAACAATGGTTCAAAACTAAAGGTAATATGAAACTGATTCTTTGATTATGAAATCTGAGCAATCAATAGAGCGGGAACATCCAACTTAACTAAAATTAAGAAGAAACTATTTTGAATTCGAGTTTAAGAACTAGTACTAGAAAAAGTGCGAGGATCTATTTTAACTGTTCTTATGAAATCATATTGTGATAAATTTGTAAGAACTAATTCACACATGCAAAAATGGAAGTTCTATTCAACCCTTAAATGGACGCAAGTGGAATATATGTGCACATTACTAAAACTGCTTAAAAAAAGCATAACTATGCTAACCAATCACACTACTTAAAATATATAAAAAGCAAAACAAATGGTCTTTAATTAAACATAATAGCTTTTTGATGACCAAGTTAATTAAATATAAAATATTTGTGATGACCAAGAAATACAAATAAAAAATACAAACTATCTGTGCAAACTGAATCCTAGACTACTCGAAAATAGAGTTAAAAGCACTATGTAAAAACTAATCCAGTATAAAAAGTCTATGAAACGCAAGAAAAATCTAAACAGTCCAAACTTGTATTTCGTGTTTTTTTAGCAGAATGGAAATGAAAATGGAGTTCGTTTACATATTAAATAAATCCAATAAATTCACAATTTGGTATATTATATAAACCAGCATAGATCCATCTCAAACTCGTATCTATCAAGTACCGAGAGGGATCCAATTTCTTGAGGTGTATTTCTTTTTTTAAATTTAAACTCAAGAAATTTGATCTCTCTTGATTGATAGATCCGGGTTTAAGTTTTAAGTTTTTATTTTATAAACTAACATCTATTTTTTAATTACTTTTCATAATATTTCATTTTATGAACCAACATGATTTTTTTAAAAATATATTCCATAATTTTTTATTTTATGAGCCGACAGCGATCCAACACTTTTGCCGCGTTATAACGTTACTACTGTTATATCACGTTACAAGATCTCTCATAATATTCACTATCACTATCACTATTATTTTTTTATGCGTTATAACGTTATTACCATTATATCACGTTACAGGATCTCTTCCATACTGGGCTATAGAGCACCTCGTTTAACTTGGTGCAATAAATAATCAAATCAACTCTTACGTAAGCCTAGCAAACAAAACATAACTATGAAGCACCTACAGGAAAGAACTATCAATCAACTAAATATTTGATTTGTTGTAAATTCAAATCCTTCTACAATTGTCGAGCAAACTTCTGCAAACACTGAATATAGATACAACTTTACTTCTATTCCAAATTCTAATTAACTTGTTGTTGAACTTTGATGCAAAACACTACAATGATTATCTATGATCTGGAAATAATAATCAACAGTGATAAAGACAAGTGCGATAAAACTGAAATTGAACAAATGATTTGATCTATGTTCATAATGGTCAATGCATACGAATATGGAGATGCTGGTCTTCCTGGGCTAACCGGGGTTCGGAAAATTTATTGTAGACACAAAAAAACCCATTTCACTGGCCCTTTCGGCATCAACCTGTAAACAGGATGATGTCTCGCCCAAAGCGAAGTATGGGGGGTTACAAAATCAGGTTTCTATAACCATGGCGATGTGGTTAACGACCTCACAACATGTCCCTTTCTTAACATATGCTTAACAAGACAATATGAACATATGAGTTCGCACTTTGCAATTACCAACAGCCTACAAAAATACGTTGAATCATTGTTGCCTTTACTCTTATAACTACGCATTCATCGTACTTAGTGTTACTTCACAACATTCATACACAGGTATTTTGTTTACTTATCATATGATTACCATTCACACACATATGAAATCAAATACATAAACATATCATAACATGGACACAAACATGACATAAATTCATACACATAACACATGGATTTACGTGGTTCAGCCCCTAGATGGGAGCTATGTCCACGGGGATTGTTCTTATATTACTTGGAAGGGTAACAGTTCCAGTCTTCGTACTTAGCTGTAGACTCTTCTCTACAATCAAATCTCTTCACACTCAGTTGTAGAGTCTATTATCTCTTAGTCTAGATATACAATCAAAAGAAATACAACACTTGTTTATTGTAACAAAAGACCAACCCTTCCTTATACAAAAATACCCTTATATATAGATGTGCTTGAAGGTCACATATTACAATAACTATGAGCCAACCCCCATAGTACCCAAAACCAAGAAACCCCGCACAGTTCTCTTGTAGACCATGCTTAGCTTTAACTTTGTTGTCCCTTCGGTGCCACTTCTTTTGACTCTAACACTTCTCTGAGAAGCGCATTTCTGACTTTTGCAGTAGCGCTTCCTTTACAACCTTTTGCTTCTTTACTTCCTACTCCTGTAGAATTCAAGTTGCCACTTGGTATTTAACTTCTTCAACCACCTCTAGATTTCCTTAGTACTTCGTCTTTACTAAGGAAACATGTTATTTCTTTTCGACTGTATTTTGCTCCATACCTTGTGCCCAGGATTTGCAGAGTCACTTATCTCCCAAAATGGTCAATGCCAGGCCTCACCTAACTGTACTTTGTGTCCAAAACTTCCTTTACTTGGGATGCTCCCAACATGCCCCTTAGACTTACTTGTGGCTCGTCCCCGAGCCACTTACACTTGGCTTCTTTGACTTCGCATCACTTGGTGTGTTCATCTTCGCTGCAAACTCTTGATATGTTGCAGTCAGCTTTGCAACAACCTCCTTAGTCTCCCACTCATATTCTTTCAATGTGTTGAGTAACATCGTGGATATTGGTACTTGCATTTGGTCCTTTACCGTGCTCTTTGTCGTGTGAAGCTCTTGCAGCTTCATCTCGATCTACTTAGAGAGTGCCAATGCCTCTTCTTGCATAGGTTTCAACTTCGTTATAGTTTCAACTTCCTTCGTTCTTAATTCCTCCAGTTCTTTCTGAAGCTCCTTTGTCTCTACGAACTTTTGTATTCTTTTCCTTGGTGGAAAATATTCCTTCATAGCCGCGTTCATTGTGTCAAGGTCATTCTGCTTCATTTGTATTTCATCCTGAATTTTTCGTAATTCTGGGTCTTCTTGAAGTGTGGCCCATGCCTTAGTCACTTATTCTAGCAAATCTTGACACCTCACAACTTTTGCAGAGATGTTCTCAGTTGAAATATTCAGTTCTTCAGCCCTTGCTTCTTTTACTTCTAGCGGAGTGCCAGGTTGTTGCCTAGACTCTAAGTCAACAATATTTTCTTTGTAACCAATATCCATATCTTCCATTTTTGCTTTGAGATTGTCTACTGCAACACTAATCTTAACAATGGTTGCTTCTACTTCAGGTTCTTCTTTGAAGTTTGGGATCTTCACACAGACTTCTTCTACGACCTTCTTCATATTCTTATGCTTCTCATGATCATTTGCTAGCTCATTGGTCTTCTCTCTGCATTCATTTCCCATCTGTTTATAACTTTATTCTAGCTTCATATGTTGGTTGTAAAATATCATATATCTATCTTTAGATTCTTCTACAACTTGCAGATGTAGATCATGTAATCCTTCAATGTGTAACATTCCTAGGTTAATATCCAAGTGTGCGAGTTGCTTAGCACCTTTAGTGATTTCATCGGATGGGAATATCACATTCATCGGCTCTATGCGGACTAATCGAGGTCGCATCATTTGTGCAAGCACTTTTATTTTTCTCCGGCTTGAATCCTCTGATCTGTCTTCGGATTCTGATTACCTTATTAGATCTCTCTGGACTTGCTCTAATCTTGCCATCATACTTTTCAGTTCTGTGATGCTCTCTACCATGCTTTCTTGGATTTTATCTTGTTTACTGTCTTTTATTGCAAGCGTCTCTTCAATATGCTCATGGAATCTCGCTGTGATGCAGTCATAGTCATCATCATACAACTTCGCATCGAGTGGAGTCTTACTTGCTTTCTGCTTCTTTCTTTTTGATCCCTCCGGCACAGCTGTGTCGAGGTTCTTCCTCTTTTCTCCTGCTGGAAAATCAATAATTTGTTGTTGTTGTTGTTCTTGATATTTCTCTTCTTCTTGATCTTGGGTGTCACTTTCATTGGCGTTTTCCTCATATGTTGTGACCAATGACTCTAGTGCATCAATTTTCCATTCGGGCAACCAATCTTCAATGATGAGGTCAATCTTCTGTGCATCCAACTGATATTGACCCTCATACCTTTCTGGGTTTGTTGGTTCTCCAGGATGTATGAATATAGAGTGGAAGCCCACTTTGAATTGCATCTTTTGGATATATGTTGTTGTTATTCCCTTAAGTAGGAATACACAAAGTGCACTTGATTACTTCGCATAGCTTCTTATAAAATATGTACAACTGCACATTATTCACGCTTTGTCTTTCCAGCCTTGAATTTATCCACATGTTCACATATATGGGTCCATGATAGTCTCCAGTGAACACCGGTACACTTTGTTGGTACTTTGTCTCTTTCCATCCCACGAATACGATCACGACTATCAACCAGCTATAGTGAAACTGATAGCCGTTTTCTTGCGCATCTGCTACATCATCCAGGAATTTATTCAAAAGGTAACTTGCTGAATTGTATTGTAGTCCATCCTTAGGCTTAGCAGCTAAGGATATCATAGCGTCCGACACTTATGTCGGTCTGCATTTCATTAGTAATATTCTTGGGAGTAGTTGTACCATGAACCATGTGGAAACATACTTAATTTGATTCACTGGATAAGCACAGGTTCCTTTTACCAAGCCGAATTCACTCTTCATCCTCCTTGAGAGTTCTTTGTCTTTATTCTTTCCTATGAATTCTGTTGCAGGGTCAACTCCTCATTTTCTTAAGTGCGTAATTCTGTAAATAAGGTGGATGTTGATATTGATCTTGCAGTCTAACCACAAGTGTCCATGGTGTGTGCATGACAACAATGTACGCACAACTGCTGTGAGCTCTGGACTTCGGTCAAAATGAGGAATTCTCAGTAAATTCAGCAATCCTGAGTAATGCAATGGCGCAATCTAGTCTTGCACTTGAATTGTTGTTTTCTTAGTGGCTTCATCATAGTGTATACACATGTATTGATCCAGCTGAAAACGTGGATACTTATTTGAGTGCAGCAAATCATGATCTAAGAACTTGCATTCGGGAATCTTTCCTAGAAAATTGTCCTTCTCTCGAACATGACTTGACATCGGCAACAGTGAGATCTCATATTGTGGATTCTTCTTTAGTATCACTACTGGTGTATCATCTCTTCGCGGAGAGATGTACTTGGGTATCAGCAGAATCGTCCTCTCGCGAAGTCGCTTCGGTTGATACTCTTTCAAAATTTATGTAGGCTTCGGTTTCTCTTGCTCTATATCTTTTTTCTTATCCTTTTGTTTCTGTTCTGGTGCATGCCGCAGTGAGGCTCTAGAGGTCCCACCTTTCTCTTGAGTTACTTTCTTTACAAGAGTCTTCATAACTCCTTCTAGACCAGACTGTTGGAATTCCGTTAATATCTCTTGTAGGATTTCTTGCTCAGACATAAACTGTCGGACTAATATGTTCTTAACTGGTAAAAACTCAAAAATTACTTGTGGTAAAAAATAAGAGTCACGGTAAAACCGGGAAGTATGCGATATTTACTATTTATAGCCACAACTTCATTAAAACGTGCCCAAAAAATGGCTAAGTTAACATTAAATTCTATGTCCGTTGGCCAAATCTTTCTTATATCTTGGTCCTTTTCTTCCATTAAATGTGTCTTCAACAAACAAATATGCCTTAAAGCAGAAAAATCCGGTTTCCCAAAAGTACTGTATAATGACTAGTTTCTAAATCAAAACTGTAACGACTAGTTTTCTCTAGCTGTACTGACGGTTAGGTGAGTGGAGAGGCTCACTTCACATTTATCTTCTTTTGATGGAACTTCACAACTTGACTTGCTATATGTGCTTCGCAACACATCTTCAGATCTTGTAAAATTTGCATTATAACAAAATTGTTGTGTGCAGAATCTCTTCTCTGTTTTAGTGTCCAATTTCAACTACACTTAACACTTAAACACTATTGTGTTGTTTAAATTCTGCCTATAGGATTAGGGCCATCCTTGTAAGGATTTAATATACTCCCATTTACAAGTCCTTGCAAGTTTTTCCCAAGTAATGTGGCTAACTGAACTACGCCACCATTAGTAACATGTTTGACAATGTATCGTCCTAACCAATACATTTTGAATTTTCCAGGAAATTTCATAAATTTGCTATCATAAAGGAGAATAAGGTATCCTACCTGGAAGAACTTGTGCTTGATGTGTCTATCATGCCATACTTTTTCTCTATCTTTTTGCACTTGTTGGTGAAATCCTGCAATGAAGCGGTATTCCTCCAATCCAATTAGCTGTAATAGTCTTTCATGCTTTGTCTTGGCATCCACAATGTTTGTAAATGCGAAAATTCTCAAGCTTGGTACTATGTATTCCATGGACATAACAACTTCCTGTCCATATGCTAACCTGAAAGGTGTATGGCCTATCAATGTTTTACAAGTTGTTCTATATGCCCAAATTATTGCTGGTATTCTGAGATCCCAATCATCCCTGTTTGTATTACATACCTTGGTTAATGCATTTTCCAGCACTTTATTAAAGGCTTCTACAATTCCATTAGCTTGTGGATGATATGGTGTACTCTTCTGATGGTAGATCTAAAATTCTTCTATAATGGATTCAATAGTTTTGTTCAAGAAATGGGTTCCTTGATCACTCATTAGAATCTTTGGAAATCCAAACCTTGTCAAGATGTTCTCAAAATTGAACTGCGCTGCTGTAACTACGCTATAGTCCTTCACTGGTTTTGCTTCTACCCATATGGTTAGATAATCTATAGCTGTAATAATGTATCTCGAGCCAGTTCTCTTCCCTAGTGGGTTAATAGGTCGCACAAAACCAATAGCCCATTTATCAAAGGATTGCAAAGTCAACTGTGGCAGCAATGACACCTCATCTCTAGCAAATATCCACTCACCCCGAAAACATTTTTTCATTCTGCTACCCTTGATATCCACTCAAATAACTCATTAGCAAAAGATGCAAAGAAAACTTCATGCAAGTTAGTAAATATATGTCTATGTAGCCACTATTATGTAGTAAGCCCAGGATGTTTGTTTTCTTTCTTCGCAAACTCACATTTTGTTTGACTCACCCAATTCTGTATTTCATTCTTCTCTGGATTCCACATCAATATAACACATCACCAATATGATAGTCCAACGTTGGGAATGGAACAATTTGTTGGTCTTCCTAGGCTGACCCGGGTTCAGCTAATTTATTGTAAACACAACAAAACCCCTTTCACTAGCCCTTTCAGCATCAACCTGTAAACAGATTGACGTCTCACCTGAAGCAAAGTATGGGGGGTTACAGAGTCAGGTTTTTGTAACCACGACGATGTGTTGATGTGGTTAATGACCTTGCAACATGTCCCTTTCTTAACATATGCCTAACAAGACAATATGAACAGATGACTTCGCACTTCGCAATTACCAACAACCTACAGAACTATGCTGAATCATTGTTGCCTTTAATCTTATAACTACGCATTCATCGTACTTAGTGTTACTTTGCAACATTCATACACGTGTTCTGTTTACTTATTATATGATTACCATTCACACACATATGAAATCAAATACATAAACATATCATAACATGGACACAAACATGTCATAAATTCATACACATAACACATGGATTTACATGGTTCACCCCCCAGATGGGAGCTATGTACATGAGAACCGTTCTTATATTACTTGGAAGGGTAATAGTTCCAGTCTGCGCACTCAGCTGCAGACTCTTCTCTACCATCAGATCTCTACACACTCAGGTTTAGAGTCCGTTCTCTCTCAGTCTAGATCTACAATCAAAACAAATACAAAACTTGGTTGTCATAACAAAACACCAACCCTTCCTTATACAAAAATACCCTTATATAGATGTGCCCGAAGGTCACATATTACAATAACTATGGGCCAACCCCCATAGTACCCAAAACCCAAACACCTTGCGTGGATCTCCTGTAGACCACGCTTAGCTTTAACTTCATTGTCCCTTCGACACCGGTTCTTCTGAATCTGATGCTTCTCTGATAGGCGCAGTTCTGATTTCTACAGTAGCACATCCTTTACACCATTCTGCTTCTTTACTTCCTGATCATGTAGCAGTGAGGTCACCACTTGGTATTTAACTGCTTCAACCACCTCTGGCTGTCCTTAGTACTTCGCCTTTACTAAGGAAACAGGTTCTTTCTTGTCGACTGTACTTCGCTCCATACCCTTTTCCCAGGATTTGAGGAGTCTCTTATCTCCAAAACTGGTCAATTTTAGGCCTTGCCTAACTATACTTTGCGTTCAAAATTCCTTTACTTGGGTTGCACCCAACATGAGATGAAACTAAATATGCAAAAGTAATATTTACATAACACAATATGCAGTGGAAAACTGTGGCTATGTTTTCAGAAATGCTCAAAGACTGAATGAGAAATATACAAACATTATCTTTAATTAACCCACATAATACCTCAGATCTATTGAATCAAACTAGTAACTAATATACAAAGATATTGAGATGCAAAATGAGTGGAAAATAGTTTATGATTCAAACTATAAATATGGTGTAATCCATATGCACATCATGCAATTCTACGCAACCGTTCAAACCGAAAGATATTTACAATGGACTATTAGCAATAAGCAAATGAAATGAAAATTGCAAGCCTACACAAGGACACACTATAATATGGATAAGATAAAAAGTCAAATTATGAAAATTAAGGAAATAATTACATAAATAAGTAATAATAGAATCAAACAAGGTTGGGCCCGGACCTCGGTGGCTTGACCAAGGATGCAGACTCACGAAAACAAGTTGATTCAAAACCAAGTCATGACCTTCATTCGCTAGTCCCCAAAAAAGTAATTATTACATCATAAGCATGTCTATTTGGTTGAGATTACAAATTATAACAACAACAGTCTCAAAGTATGTATTCAAAAACTTGTTTCCAACCTCGAAGGATGATACACATTTATACAATCATGAGAGAATAACCAAGTCTCTAGGAAACTGGAACGAAATGCCAAAGATAGAGTTTGTTTTCCACATATGAAAGGATGGGTAGAAATATTATGACACATCCATTGACACATTTGCATTTCTATATGGAGGAGTTACAAACTACAACAATATCGTCCCAATAGAGGATAAACTACAGACTATTGCGTTGGCCTGGAAGAACATCTACAATTGAGTGTTGAGCGATCAAGATGGCATGAATATCCTGAAAGAAAATTTGTGACCACCATATCCAAATGATGCTTCCCACATGCCATGTCCATATTATCAGCCACATGATGCTTCCCACATGCCATGTCCATATTATCAGCCACATGATGCTTCCCACATGCCATGTGTTGGTTGTGTAGCCAGATCTTCCAGTCTCATAGATGATATTGTCTTAGTCGTGCTCCCCGGAGGACTGTACACCCATTTTGAATTTTTAGGGGTTCAGAGGCGGAGCCCCCGTGAACGGGGTTTGGGGGTAGCACCCTCGAGAAATGGGGGGTTCAGGGGCAACGCCCCTGAGAAAAAGTTTTGGGGCTGTTTTCACCAGTTGTTTTGTGGGCCCATGGTTTTGGGTATCCCATGGTATTTTTCCCATTGTATTTTCCCTATAAAAGAAAGACATTGTAATACGGCTAGTGTGGATGTATTAGGTTTTATGCATTGTAAATATCTCTAAGATCGGGAGAGAGATTGTGAGACAGTGAAGAGGAAGTGCAGCGGCTATGCTATAGGTTGTATCCCTTCACCTTGCTATACGGTAATAATAATAAGGACCAGAAAATTCAGTGTGGACGTAGCCCAAGTTGGGTGAGCCACGATATATCCGTGTCTCTCTTGTAATGTGTATGTGTGATTATATTTTCATTTCTGTTTATTGTTATTGCTCTGTGATCCTGTTTTTCTAACACCATGTCCATACCATTAGCCATGCCTGCATTTGAAAATTCAACGCTTGAGCTACCAACTTATATATTGAGTACAGGAAAAAGAACTAGATTTGCAACAAATAAATAAGCCATAATGAGATCAATGTATACATACAACTCAATATGCTATTCTTTAACATTGAAATGATTTTATTTATGCTACATGTTGACACAAACCTAGTTAACATGGGTTCCTCACTCTGTCGACATCCAAACCACCGCAATCTCCCTGAGCACATGCCTAGAAAGGTTTTACCCTGTATAGCAACACCTATAGACCAAATGAAGTCTCACCCAACATGTTCGAGGGAGAGCTGATGGAACCACGTTTCTGTCGAATGAAGGATGACCCTTGTGCATCAACTTATCAACTTATCACAGCATTATCTAACAGATCTAACATTTCAACTTATGCATTAATCAGAACTGCATCATTACTCAATAGATCTCATTATCAATAAAACCATTAATGTGCAATAGATCTAACAGTAAAGCATCATTTGGAACAGAGAAACATCGCATCATTCACAGTTTCATATCGCATATCACATTCATAACGGAAAACAGGAAAAGACACAATGATTATGCTCAAAACTTCATCATGTCATATTAACCTTCGCAACACAACTCAGATACAACAGTATAGTCCTTCCATTGCATACCCATATTCACAGACAAAAACAAGCAAAATTCTCTCTTATCATTCATGCTCAATTCGTTTCAGGATTGATATATCAACACTTGCAATGCTACATCTATTTATAGGCTTGTGAATTTACATTCATGGTCCACTTAGGCAAGCGCCTAAATACTTCTTAACAAAATCTACAAAAAGAATGACCCTAACCCGGACAATGCGGTCCAAAATGACCCAAAAATACATAAAATACTATTATTTCCGACCTGTGCGTTGTTTTCCCTCTTGTGCGGCATCTTTTGACCTTGCACAACATCCACGATGTTGCGTAGCTAACTCATCCAAACCGCCTGCCAACAAGCCCCCAACACAATCTTGTGGCTCGTCCTCGAGCCACGCCACCTGGACATGGTGTACTCGTTGATCTTCAGCCAGAAATCTTCATACTGTTGACTGATTTATCTGGCTTGATCTTTGGTTGTTGCAGTGATCTCTTGACACTCTATCACGTCCTGCACTAATGGATGCTCAACCAACTTCTCAGCAATGGCCTTCTTTCCATCCTGCATAGTCTTCAGTCCAAAAAATTCCTTAACAGAAAGTTTCACTCCAACATCTTGGAACTCATCTAACTGCATGCTGTGCTTCCGTTGATTCTCCTGGGCTTGCACGACTCACTTTTGTAACTCCTTCAGCTCTGTAGACTTGGCGACCTGAACCGCCAATGGCAGCACTCGTAGAGAAGCCTTCATTGTTGCGAGCTTCCCTTCTGCCTCCTGCGCCAACTTGGTTAGTTGCACCAACTACTCATCCTGGACAACACTGCCCCAAAATTGTGCAGTCACTTTAGTGACCTTTGTTGCTTCTTGCTCCAACTCTCTGAGCTGGGTCTCCAACTCTTCCATGGCGCTTTTCCGTTCTGCCACTTGCACTGGTGGTGTGCTTGGTTGTACCAAAGCCCGCAAGTCAGCATTGTCTCACTACAACTGGGAAATGACGGCCCCAAGTCGCTGTGCTCTTTCAGCTGAATCCAACTCTGCGGTGGGATCCAATACAAACTGTCAGGCCTCGACAATTGCCTCTTCTATCCGCACTCTGCTATCCGAGAGGTTTGCTTTCTCCACCATCAAATGGTCCTGGTCCTTCTTTAGCACCTCAATTGTGCGAGCCTTCTCAGCAACCAACTGCTCTAGCTTGTTCTCCAATTTGTCTACCACCTCCCATGCTGCTACTACCTTCTCCTTTAATTCATCTACTTCTTTCCGGGTCGCTACCTTGTTCTCCTGCGATCACAAGAACTGATCGTTGACATCCTGCTCCCTATCCACCATTTCCTAGCTGGAAACAATCTATATTTGCACCAACATCTGCATGGACAACCCATTGATGTTGATGGAAAACTCTTGTAACTGCTGTAATGAATCCTGGAGAGCCTCATTGTCGATCGCAATCGCAGTTGGGGGAATTTGCACATTCCGAACCCGCGACCCAGTGTTGATTGTGCCAATAGCCTGGACAGTTGCTACCTTTGGTGCCTTCTTCAAAAAAATATCAAATAAGGAATCAAGTCGAGCTTTTACCTCATTGAAATCTTCTTTCACCTGCATCTTCATTGCTTGAGCTATCGCATTCATTGCATTTTTTAAGGCCGCAATAAGCCGGTTCAGCTACACTTCCATCATTGGGGTTGCACCACTTGTCATACCTCCCTCATAATGCATCTTTGTTCTTCCCTCCTCAACCTCGTGCTCCTCATCAGTGGGTGTTTGTGAAAAATCTTGATCCGAATCCTGGTTACCCTATTGTTCCATCTCTAGTGCATCCAGTGGTGGCCCCGTTGATTCTTCTTCAGATTGACCGGTTGTCACCATTCTGCGGGCCAATCGTCGACAATTGCATCCAACTCCTCATCGGAAAATTTGTATGGTGTCGGCAACCACTGCTTCCCCGGATCATGTCACGCTTGAACATGAATGTTGTGTGGGACAACCCCAAACCAAGCAATACCTTTATATTTCGCTACGGATTCCTGAGACAACTGTGGAACTCGCTCAGCTTCCGCCTACAATGCCTCCCAATAGAACCAAAATTGTGCTGCGTAATCCTTCAGTTGCTCAGGTTCCTGCACCCACAAAAGGTTCTAGTAGCATGCTCCCTTACAAAGATTTACTGCATCGATATCCATCCCTTGATAGTCATCGGGATCCATCCAAGCGACGAGCGCGATCAAGATCAGCAACCAATTGTATGCAAAGGATTGCTTCCCCGCCTAGACCGCCATCGCATCCTCTGTCAGCTGGTTCAACAAAAAGATTGACCAGTTCATTTGCACCCCTTGTGCACACATCTTGGTGCATGCAATGACCCCGGAATTGCCTTGGTTGGGTCGGTTATTCCTGACTAATTTAGTAGCCAAGATCTGTGCCCCGATGAGAACCGTCGGATCATTGATGCTATCTAGGCGGTATGCCCGTCTGTCGTGCTGCAAATCATAGTGCATCCGTAACCTTGTTGCGATATTCTTATCATTGTTTTTCCCCTAAAAATATTGCGATGGGTCTAGTAGCTCCGTGATCTTGGAAATCAGGTCGACCGTGACTATGACCGGTCTGTCCAACCACAAAATCCCACCATGAAAGCAGGCCAAAAGTTGCTTAACACAGGCATTTGCCTCTTCAAACCATCCAAAGTGCAACATGTTGATTAATCCCAACAGTCCTGCTTTGTCCAATCTGTGCACCCAATCTTATGGAATGTGTGGTGTTGGGCTGCCTCCAACTGCTGCTCTCTGCACAAAAGGTTCCACCATAACGTCCCTCAAAGACAACAGAGCGTGGTCATCATATTTCATGTGCATCAGCGCAGACACAATGTCTGTGGTGCATACCATTCCTTATGGGATCGTCGACATCCTGACCTAGTATCTTTGGTTCTTAGTGAGCTTCCTGGGCTACGCACCGGGTCGACAGGGAGGTACATATCCAAGGATATCCGCAGCAGATACCCCTTCCATAGCCTTTGATCTCGCAACGCTTGAGCTTGACAGACTCGCCTGTGTAGGTACCTCCTCCATCAATTGTGCAGATAATATGGTCTGCCTCTTCCCTGGTGGTGGGGAGATAGGCCGCTGCCCCCCCCCTCTTCTTTTGCACCAATGATGATGACTCGATTGGCATACTAGCAAGTTCCTCCTCAACGGTGCCAGGGACGATGGGTGATTCCACTTCACTCGAAATCTCAACTATGTTTGGTTCACTCTGCATTCTGCACTCATCCCTTGCAACGCCGAATTGTTGCGCAACCTCACCCTACTGGACAACTCACTCAACACAATGCAATTATGCTCTGCAACTCTACTCAGCCTTGCACAATTCAACACAACACTATTTGGCTCAATTCACTCTTTGCAAAATGATGGCTTTCGACCAGCCTCGGTCCATTCTTATAGCGCCAAATCGATCCCTCCATCATTATGACCAAATCACGCCGATCATCATGACTAAATCACGCATTAACAGTCCAAATCCGTCGTCAATCCTGTCAATCTAATGGTTGGATCTGCCATAACTACATGTCACTTCATCGAGCATCGTTGGTAAACTACATTTAACTGTCTGCATTTATGGTTGATTTGACTAAGTCGTGACCATGCGGCTATTGCAGCATGGCTTCCGAACTACGATACCATCTCTCCAACTTGTGCATTATGTCCCTGCTAGTACGCCATCCTTCTACCTAGCATCCTGCCTCTTTTTTTTTTTTTGCTTGCGCAATACTGTTAGGCATCGCATTGCTCCGAGCCTGTCTAGTAGGGCTTCAACCTGCTACCATTCACTATCTTTGGCAGCATTGCTCCATCTAACTACTGTAGCCGTACTGTGCCTCCTGAAGTAATGCAACTAATGCTATATGGACCAAGCCAATGCATCTATAGCTTACCTGGATGCTTCATGAACTTGCTGTCATAGAACAACACCAAGTCACCTTGCTGAAATTGCTTGTTTTTAATATGTCGATCGTGCCAATCTTTTTGCCGATCCTTTTCCATGCGCTAGTGAAAACCTACGACAAAACAGTCCTCCTCAAGCTACACCAACTGCGCCCGTCGTTCCTCTAATGCTGCTTTCATCATCCATACCTATCGCGGTCGCTATGCACAAACTCAGAACAATGTACTACATAGGCATGAATGCCTCTTTCCCATACAGCAATTTGAACGATGTCTGTCAGGTCAATATTTTGCAAGTGGTGCGATATGCCCACAAGATTGATGGAATATTCAAATCCTAGTCATCGTGGTTCCTGTTACAAAACTTTGTAAGCGCATGCTCCAACACTTTGTTGAAAACCTCCACTGTGCCATTTTCTTGCGGATGGTATGGGGTACTCTTCTTATGTTATGTTTGAAGCTTTGCTGTCAATCGCTGGTTGTGCGATTGATGAAGTGACTCCCCTCATCACTCAACAATATCTTGGGGCAGTCAAACCGAGTAACGATATTGTCAAACAAGAATCGCACTGTTGTTGTAGCGGTGCAATCTACAACTGGTGCGGCCTCCGCCCACCATGTCAAATAATCTGTCGCTGTGATTATGTACCATGCACCATTCCTCTTCCTAGGTGGGTTGATAGGTCCCACGAAATCCATAGCCCATTTATCAAATGGGTGTAATGTCACTTGAGGTATTAGCGACATTTCATCCCCCCTTGAGGGTTTTCCAGTTTGTTGACAAACATCATAAGTTCATGCATAATCTGTCGCATCATTATACAAAGTGGGCCACCAAAGCCCTGCGCGAAGCACCTTCCGAGCAGTAGCGTGACCTCCATAATGTCCAGCAGCCACTCCCGCATGTGCCTCTACCAATATCTGCCCTTGTTCATGAGGTAGGACACATCGCCACAAGAACACATCTGGTCCTAGTTTATAAATTTGTCCAGCAATCAATTGGAAGTCCGCGGCCTTGACCACCAACTGCTTTGTCTGACTTGTGGTAAACTCCTTTGGTGGGTTCTCGTCGCCAAAAAATGAATTATTTCTTCATAGTAGTCGTCAACCACCTCAACCCTAAATAGTTGTGCATCTAGCAACGCATCTTCAATGTTTGTTGGTTCCTCACCTGTCTCAATTCGCGATAAATGATATGGCCCCGCAGTCAAGCGACCTGGCTTCACAATTACATCAAAATCAAACTCTTGAAAGAGAAGTAGCCAGCGACATATCCTCCCCCCCATCATAGGCTTATTAACCAGGTATTTCAAAGCCGAATGGTCGGTGAACATTTTGAAATGACCCCCCAACAAGTAATGCCTAAACTTCTATAGCGCATATACCATTTCCAGACCTTCCCTTTCTATAGTCATATAATTTCTCTCCGCAGACGACAGCTTCCGACTTGCGAAAGCAATTAGGTGGTCAAGGTCTCCTTCTCCTAGTTGTGCGAGTACCACTCCCAGCGTAATCGACGATGCATCCACATGGACATGGAACTCCTTGCTCCAATAAGGAAATACTAGTATTGGCATAGAATCCATATTAGCCTTCAGTGTCTCGAAACTTACTTGACATTCTGGACTCCATAAAAATACCGCATCCTTCTTCAACAACCTCTCCATAAGAGCTGTGATCGAAGCATAACCACGGATAAAATTGTGGTAGTACCCCATGTGCCCCAACGTCGCTCTCAACTGCTTTACATTTGTAGGTGTTGTCAAACTTAAAATCAGAGCAAACTTTGTGGGGTTGACCAACAATCGTTGTTTGCAAACAATGTGACCAAACAACATCCCAAAAGGTGCGCAGAAAATACACTTTTTCAAGTTTAGCGAGATATGGTGCTGTAAACATCGCTCCAGCATCAGTTGCGGGTTTTCCAAATGGTCGTTGGTCAATCCATAAACTATCCAGTCATCCATATAGACTTGAAAAATCTTATGAATAAAATATCTGAATGCAGCAACAACAACATGGGAGAAAAGAATAGGTGCATTTTTTAGCCCAAATGGCATCACAGTATACTGGAAACAACCCCATTCAGTCACAAACGTTGTCTTGTGACGATCCTCTTTGGCGATCCTGATCTGGTGATAGCCAGAGAAACCATCCGTGAAAGAGTACATTTCTTGACTGCCCCCTCCTTCCAGCACCTCATCCATGAATGGCGACGAAAAAGGATCATGCATACATGCATCATTCGACTTCCTCAGCTCAACACAAATCCGAACCTCACTTGTCTTCTTGTCTTGCACCACCATGGGACTAATCCATTACGATTGTTTGACAGACTCAATGATGCCAACATCCATAATTCTGTCAAGTTCAGTTTTGACCCTTTTCTTTTGTTGTGGATTGAGTTGATACGGTCGCTGCCTAATTGGCTTCACATCTGGATTAAGGGGAATCTTCATCTCTCCTAAATCCGCCAATATTCCCTTCATCTCGGAAAAATTCATAGGGAACAAATCTTGGAACTCATGCAACAGGTCTATGACCTTGGCCATCATTTCTTCATCCCAGTAGTCCCTGACATTAGCAAACTTTGGGTTCGCCTCCGTCACGATGTTGACCTTTCTAATATTCAATGGTTGAGTTATCAGATCGGTCAGTGCATCAGGTGCTACGACATCTTGACTCCCTTCTGTTTCCATAATATTGATATTCCATGGATCATCACCATCCTCCGGCCCTCCAGTAATATTATAGCATTCCATCATCGACTGCATCTAACAATGCGTATGCGGATCCATGGGGTATGCACCCGGAACCACCTTTAGAACAACATCGCGGATGAGCTGCCGGGCATTATGAACATCTGGTTTGGAATCTGTGAAACTGAAGGTGTGAGTAAAGAAACCCGTCAACTCTAACCAAGTGGTAATCTCCCCACGCAACTCAGCTGAGGCATACCAATATCGCGACATTTCATCCAAAGTGTGGAAAATGGGATGGACCCATTCATCCTTTGGTCGCGAGGCCCACAAAGTATGATATTTAATCAGATGACCGCTAGGGTCATTCCGCCCATCATACTTCCCAGTGTGGTATATTTATGCATCGCCAAAGCGAACCTTCAACAATATTCAACACTGTGACCACCCGGTAATTGACTTCTTATGGGTCGCCCACCAATGTGTTGGAGCAGCCTTCATCGCCTCCTCCAATTCTAGAAACCGCTGCGGTTCTGACACCTTGTCTTCGAATGCCACTAGAAATTCAAACAACCCCAACAATCCTTCATATATTGGTAATGCAATAGTATCAGTCGCGACATGGCACAGTGGCTGCATGATCAACCCACACTTTCGGAATGACATGTCATGCAAGCGATTCTACCAATTCTCTAAAGCATCATCAGAGTCGGAAGATGCAGAGCTAAAGTTGCACCAACCGAGTTCACCATCGGCAATCAGATGGATGTAGTCTTCTCAAATATTATACGTGTGATCCCATCTGCTCACAACTTCATCCTTTATTGGTTCAACATACCGTCGCCCTTCAGTTCGATCCAACAGAGCTATGACTCTAAGGTCTTGATTTTCAAAATTCATCACCCTCTTCTTGAAATTAATTACTGCCATACTGTCATTTTCCTATTCGATCCCCATTAACATGGGATAGGAGCCTCCACCATCAACAACTTCAATAACATCGAAATCAACATAGGTTTTCATCCCCTCAATTTCCACAACAAGGCGCAAAACTCTCCCAATTGGTGTGACTTTGGCTTGATTAGCCAATCATAGTTGCATGGGAGACCAGCTCAGTGTTGGGTTGCTGATCTTTTGCCATGTCTACTTGGTTAGAATATTGACATTTGAGCCTAGATCCAGAACAAATGAATCTAACTCATAGTCCCCAATATGAATATTCATGCGCATCTCTTTTCCTGTCTTCTTCCTCTATAAAGAGTTCATTGCGGACTCTTTCCATCCCTTGTTCGGATGATACAACAGAATCTCAATCTCGGCAAGAGCGTCATGATCTCTTGCGAGCGACAAGCAACTTTCGAAGAAGTTTTGCAAAGTACCATACTATCGCGATGGTCCTGCTTCCAAATTTGAATAAAAAGCAGCAGGCATGTTATAAGTAATTGACTTACCAAGATTTCCTCTGAGTGCATCACGTTCTCTAAAGAATGTGTCTCGCTTAGCATCTATATAAAATTGCACCTTTTTCTTTCCAGCCAGCCAGATTAGTGGATGCGGACCATCTTCTCCTGTCGCCGCACCTCCATGAGTGATAACAGCAACGTGAACATATTGCGTCCTCAGTTCTACTAAAATCGGCACGACAGTTGATCCCTGATTCTGGTTTGGCGGTGGTTGCACATGTTGGTTCACATTCTGATTTGTGTTCTAATTGTGATGTTGATTTTGGTTCTACGACAGATTCTGATTCGGAAATTGGTTATGATTTTGAAATTGGTTCGGCAGCTGGTTCTAATTTTGCAACTGATTCTAATTCTGCAACTGCGTAACATTTTCGGCCTTCCACCTCGCAATCAACTATGGACAGTTCTCAACAGTGTGATCAATGACGAAAAAAATGTACACTATGCTTGCAACTGTGGGAAATATCTCTAATAGTGTCCCAATACTCCGCAATTATGGCATTGCAGTGGTCCCCGACCTCGTCCTCCTCCTCGACCAAAGCCTACACTGCATCCTCCTCAGAATCCTCCTTGTTGCTGAAACCGTGGTTTATTAAACTACTGCTGCAGGGGATTCGGTTGTAGCTGAAAACACTGCCCTAGATGAACATACTGCGATGGCTGAACGTACTGTGGCTGCTGCGGAGCCATCTGCATCTGATTATACTGCAATTGTGGCACAAACTGTTGTTGTAGTTGTGGCTACGGTACAAATTACATCTGCGGTTGAGGTGGCAGCTGGGCCACCTATGGCTGCAGCTATGATTTTTGTATTGCATGATGGTCGTCCCCCTTTACATATTATGAGTCATACGTTCTTTCTTGGAGTAAGCCATATGCGTGGCAATCCTTATCTTCATGCCCAACAGACTTGCAGAATGTATAATATAAATTCACCGGCTTCGTGATCATCTTCTGGATGTATGCACACTCTTCATGTCGATGCCCATAAAATTGACAAATTCGACATCGTGGCATACCTCTATCATTCAGTGGGTTCGACGGTCCTGATAATAAGTAGTTTCGAAAATCTGGGTATTTATCCTTGGTATGTCCCTCTGCATGACATTGAGTACACCAAACTTCTTTGAGATGATCTTTACCCTTGTTGATATCTTGCAACTGAATTGTCAAATTTTCCAGCTATGTCTGGATCTGAGACATGCCGACTGCACTCTCTCCAACAAGGGAATCTTCTAACTTCATCGCAATCTCCAGAGCCTCGCTCTGTGTCGTAATTTTCTGCTGCATCAACAGGATTTTGATATGAGGTAGCAACTGTTGGCTTGGTTTTGCAACCAAGCTTAGTGCTATGGGAACCTGCTAACTAGTAGCAGCAGTTTCAATATTAAGCAAAAACAATAAACTAAATCTAAACTAAAACTAAACTAGCATGTGCATTTTGAATTAAAAAACAAGAACAAGAAAGATAAAAAAAAATAATTTTTGTATTGAAAATGGGGGCAAGCAAGTGCTTGCAATAAGAATACCTCCGATTGATGAAGATAGTTGAGAAGCTCCAATGGTGAATAGCTCCAAACTCCAATGGGTCCTTTCTCCAAGGTTAATACAATGGCCAAAAACTCAAGGAAGATTTTGGCAGCATGAGGATAGGAATATGGATGGATGTGAAATGAGGAGCCCCTTCCACCTTTTTATAGGTTTTGGTGGTGGGGAATACCATTTGTGGTTTTGTGGAAACCAATGGTATTGACCAACATGGTTTAGGTACTTTTCCCTCCTTTTTCCTTTTTTGAATAAAATTAATATTTTTATTCCCTTTTTAATATTTTTGGGAATTTTGGACCCTTTTTGAGGGTTTTTTATGCTTTTTTAGGAAAAATAATCTTTTTGAGTGGGAAAAGGGGTGTACTAAGGTCTTTTGGTGACCTTTTGTGTGCTTGAGAGGCTCAGATGGCGGAAAAAGTGGACAAATGGGTCATGTGAATAAGGGAATGAGCTAGTGAGCACTTTTTGGGTGTTAACAGATTACCCCCTGATGTGTGAGGGCAGGAGCTCATCGTATGGCCAATAGACATCATAGTTCTTTTGTCTTTTTTCTGGGGTTTTGGGGAGGAGAAGAGACCGATTGGAGACTGGATACGCAGCCCTTGGAAGCTGCAAAAAATAAACAATATTACATGGCCTCAATATGAATGAGGAATAATCCTGATAATGGACGAGGCGGGCATACCCATGCTCGTATCAAGACATATACATAACAATTAGTCCCAAGAAGGGGGATCTAATACATAAAAAATATACTGGTACGTCATAATGGTCCAGAGGGGACATTATTTTGGGATGTACTCATGATCATGACATGACTGATCTCAATAACTGATACACTGGAATTACTGATGAACTGCTGAAACTGAAGGTGTCCAACATCTGTAGGGACATAATGACTGTGAGCCATCTCTGGGAAGTATATGTAACTGTATACTCGAGGAAGTATAAAACTGGTTTACATCTGAATACTGTCGCCATGCGCAACCCGGATATCTATAGAAAAAAGTGTAACTAGTTGTATCCATAGGTAGACTCTCAAATGTGGAGGAGTTGGATGGTATCCGGGGTCTTCGACTAATAACTGAACGGACCGATGCCCTGTGCGAGTCTCAACGATGCGATCAAGGTGTTGAAGTCAAGCAAGTGAGAAACAACCATTTGGAGAGGCACTGAGGACTCCTCTCGAAATGATTCGTAGGCACTCATCATAAATGGTGATGAGTCCAAGACACAGGGACCTCTATGTCTATCCTCTGGAATAAATTTGGTTGTCGTCGACAAAGGGAGACCAGCAACTAACAAGGCAATGATGTTTCCCTGATAGGAGCGCGAGGTGTAGAACTGAAGTGTGGTAGTACTGATGGTAGGACTGACATACTTGGGGGATGGGAAGTAACTGGGGTCATATATGGGAAGACTCAAACTTCCTTTGTTCAGAGCATGATGACATGGTTGACTTGGCAGCATAGGGAACTGACTTGTAGGTGTGGGTGTCATTGCTTTTCAGGACTGAAGGGTATGTATTGACTCTAGGGGGGGGGTCGAGCTGATGGGTGCTGTTGGGGGGTTCTCAGGGTGACATATTGCAGAATACTCTGAACAAAGGCGACCAAAATGGGAAAGCTGCCATATGAGTAGACGTGATCTGTTGTGGCACTGAGAAGCACCATTGGGTCCTTCTTCGTAGTTTTAATGAGCTCCAAGAAGGGATAAAAGTGTGCTTTGAAATGGTATTGTCCTGTGGATTTTTTGAGCCCAGGACTGTTCATGCTCATTGGTGCTTTCATTTTTAAGGAGTCTGAAAACGATAAGAAGACTCTGTAGTGGTTATGACTACTGTCCTGTTGGTTTTACGAGCCCAGGATGGTGATTGCTCGTGGTCTCTTTCATGTTTAGAGAGTATGAAAGTTGTAGGTGGACTCCATTGGTGTTCTTTTTCGTAAGTTAGTCTCCAAGGCCCGAAAAAGCATAAAATGATGCAAATGGAGAACTCTTCTAGTCGATGTGACTAGAGTATTCCTTTTTCGTAATTAGTCTACAAGGTCTGAAAAAGGGGTAAACTTATACCAGGAAGATGCCCTTTCAGATACGTTTAGCGAGCATGAAAGGAAGCAAGATTGCTCGGCGATCTTTTCATTGTTTTAAGAGTCAGAAAAGAGCTTAACAAAAACTCCCTAAGTGCCTTTTTCATAAAAGGGATTGCTCGGCCCGAAAAAGGGATAAAATTATACCGAACAAAAAGGGATTGATGAGAACGAGAAAAGGTCTCAAGCGTCATCATGTGTGGGGGATACTGGATCCGGTGACATAAAGATTGTCAACAAGGGGCAACGGCCATTGTGGCACGCAAACCGAGGTGATGGGTGACATTTAAAAAATGTCTGAAAAATCTGTAGGTGAGAGCGAGAAATGATCTCAAGCATCATCACGAGCGCGGAAAACTGAATCCGACGATATAAGACTCGCCAAGAACGGACGCCAGCCGATGTGGCACGCAAACCGTGGCGACGAGGGGGCATGGAAAAATGCCCGAAAAATCTGGGCGTGAGAGCGAGAAATGATCTCAAGCATATTCACGAGCGTGAAAAACTGAATCCGGCGATATAAGGCTTGTCAAAAATGGACAACGGTCTATGTGGCACGCAAATCGAGGTGACGAGGGCATCTAAAAAATGGTCTAAAAATGGACCTGATGAAAACTGGAAAAGGAAAGAACTGTCATGAAGGTCAGTCATGGACGGTGGTGTCCATGCGGTTTACTATGGGTAAAATCGCTTGAGGTACAACCCATTGCGTGGGTTGCGGAGGGGGTTTCCTTCTGAATCGGTCAGAATGCATGCCCCCTGTCTGAGGCAAGTGTGTATAATATATGGGCCTTGCCACATGGACACAAACTTTCCTTTCTCGGTTTTGTCATGAGCCTTATCGTAGGCGAGGACGAGGTCCCCTTCAGAAAAAGTTCTTGGGTGGACATGTTTATCATAATTCAATTTGGATCGGTTCTTCGCTACTTCCATGCTTTGAAGGGTTGTGTGCCGATATTCATCGGCCTGCTCCAGGAGTAGTAAGCGTTGCTCAATTGGGGCAGTGTCCGGTAGGAGTTCGACGGCTATATGTAGGGTTGGAATCTGGCACTCAATGGGGAGGACAGATTCGACACCGTGAACTAAGTGGAAAGGGGTAAAACCGGTGGCGGTTTTAGTCGATGTGCGGTATGCCCATAGTGCCGGGAAGAGCATGTGGTGCCAATTTGACTTGTGTTTGTCTACAGTGTGTTGGAGGATGGTTTTCAAAATTTTGTTTATTGCTTCGACTTGGCCATTTCCTTGGGGGTAGTAGGCAGAGGAGAAATGGTGTTCAAATTTCAGTAAGGTGGATAGTTCTTTCCAGACGGCGTCTTCGAAGTGAGAGTGAAGTTTCTCGACCTCGGCTTTAACAGCGGGGAGCTTGGAAGGATGAATGGGTCGCTGTTTCTGACGAATGGGGGGGACATCAAGCCATGTGTCAATGTGGTGCTCTATAATGGCGGGGTAAAGAGTAGGCATTTCGGTATAGGACCAGCCAAAGACATCACAGAATTCTTGAAAAAGTTTTTTGTATGCCTGAGTCTCCGCTTGAGTGCAAGATGCACCCAGCGAGATGAGCTTGGGTTTCCCAGGTGTGGTGGAAATGTCTATTTGTATAATGGGGGAAATGTTGGACATGTTCCCTTCTTCGAAGGCATCTGGTGCTGGGATGGGGTCCTTTAACCAATCGACCTTAGTGGGTATGAAATCTTTCGATTCGACTAATAGCTGGTTAGATGCCGTGGATGTAGGTTCCTCTGGAAGGAAGTATGAGCGATGATACATGTCGTCCCATGGGTAGTCGGGTGCAGTGAGTGTTTCCAAGATTTTCTCATCAGTACGGAAGTAGTCAAACCATAAATCAAGGGGTTCTAGTTTGAAAGTGGTCGTCGAAGAGATCATATAGATGGTGTTAATCTCTCCGGATGAGGATGATGTGGGAGGGTAGATCTCCTCGATAGTAGGGGGTGCCGTCTCAAGGTCCAAATTATTCATCTTGTAGAGAGCTGCTCTGTAATCTGGGATGTCAGGACAGTGATGTGAGTAGTGGCCGTAAATACCGCATATCGCACATGGGTGGTTGGTACGCAGTGATTTGTCACGAGGCATGGGGTTTGGGTCAATTTTGACAACCAGGATGTTGGGGTCGTCGTCAAGCATTTGCATGTGTTCCTATAATGCGGGTAACTGTGGACACTGATGGGTTGGATGGCCTAACTCATCACACAATGAGCATTTAGGAGGAGCACGGAACACGGGGGGAGGTTTAACTGCCTTGGGTGGGGGTACCGCAGTGTATGGTTGTGGGCCTGATGAGAGGAGGGGGATTCATAGATGACGAAGGAGTCGTGATACCAGGAGGTGGTTGGGTAGAAGTGACAATGAGTTGCACCGGTTGCAGGATGACATTTGGTGTCGGCAGCGGAACGGGAGGCGAAATATACCACACGGGTAATCCCAATGTTATCCCAGGGAGACTAAGGGTAGCCATAACCGGAGCACTTACTACACCTGAGGGAGGAAAGAGGAAGGGGATTGTGTGGATGGGTGTACCACCGATGTGACTAGGGACCAATGGTGGTTTAGGTAACAAGGATGATTAATTGCCAGGTGTTTGTGTATTCTGTGAAAGAGTACAGAGGTCTGCGACGTGGGTCTCTGGTGACGGTGGTGGAATAGATTGGAATGTAGAGGTCATTGGTGCCTCGGAGTACAGTCGGGGTCCCACTGAGGAAACGAATGAGGTAGTTGCACCACAAACAGGTTGTTCAACCATGGGGAGAACATTTTCAGGTGCAGCGGGGGCCTTGGGATCGTAATAGGTGAGTCACGGGGGGTTCACTCAATGAACTTGTTACATAACACGATCGTTCACATGATATTAAAAAATACCCCTAATTTCACTAAATATTGGAAAATGCATCCTAAAATTGTATTGTTGAAAACCCCTCCTAATATTCCTTTCTAATTAATAAACCCTTAGTTTCACCAAATATTGTAGGTATCCATTTTTATAAACCCATTTTTAACACCCTCTTTATATCATATTATCAAGTTGTAACAAACATGATCCCTAACAAATCTTAATATAAGCAAACAAGATGCTAAATAAAATAATAGTATAATGCTAATAATGATCCCATTATGATTGCAAGGGCAATTGATCAATTGGTAGCATTGGATAGTGGAACACCCAAAGAAATAGTATTGGGGAAGGAAAAATGTGTAAAACGCAACCTAGTCAAGAGATCAACATAACAAAGAATGTAAAAGACCGATAGTCCATTTTTTAGTACAATGCTTAGAAAATATGAGAATTCCAAATGTTTCACACCACAACCTACTAATATACCAATTTTATATCATGTAAATACGAATATAGCTATAGAGAACTCATTTTTTCTATAAGCTTAATAAATTAAACTTCATAAAAATGAAAAATTGAAACCCTTTTATGGATGGATGCCCCTACCTTCCTATAAAAAAAAACGTCATTGATGTTTGAACCCAAATGAACATAGAAAAAATCATTTTACTTTTCAATAACACCATATGATCATGTGCATAGCTTGGATTTGGGTCATTCACAAGATTCAATGAATTTCCTCCACTTCATCTACATTTATTCTTGCAATCAAGCGAATTAACAACATTACTTACCTTTTCTTTGGTTAAATCTAGTTTTTTTAATCTTTAAAGGATAGGGAAAAATCTCCATTGTTAGGCTTCGAGCATGCAATAGTTAGAAAGATACACAGATGGCGAAACTTATATGATACCATTTCATGGCAACGATAACAAATAGGGTATGTAAATAAGGTTTTAGATTTTCACTTATGTTCATGTTAATTCCAATAAAATATTAAGATGTATGCCTTACATATAAGAATTGAAATTACAATTATGAATGTGCTAAATATAACTCAATCTAACAACTATTCCTAACTGGCAATATGAAAATATTAAAGAAGGATACAAAAAGTTGAAAGCAATAATTAGTCAAGAAACATTGATCTAACTTTTTTTGGTTCTAGTGAGCCAAGAAAGATTGATATCACTTTTATTGGTTGTCATGGAGCAAGTTTTAATTGAATCTCAACGCCCACCTAAACCCCAACCTAAAAAATGAAGAGTTAAATCTTTTACTTGAATTCCTACAAAGAATACAATATAGTTGTTCAAGTTTGGAACTCCCGATTACCTAACTTAAATATGAAAAAAAATATAATGTCAATTCAAACCAAGCCTAAAAAAACCATTAAATGAGGATTGCTCAAGGCCAATAATCCAAAGAGACTTCCATCGATATTATCATTGGTACAATATTATCAGATTTATGCAAAACTTAGGATCATAACCAATATCAAATAAAAATTGAAGGTCTTTAAGTTTTAGGTGGGTATGAATTGAGCCTGTGATTTGGAGGTATGAATCCATCCCACGATTTGGAGTGGAGGTTATTCCTCAACACACCCAAATAAAATAACCCCCAATTATTATAATACTATGTCAAATTAAAAACACCCCTTGACCCCTTATTACAGGGCAATATATTTTTGAGGTTTTTAAGAGTATTCAACCCCCCAATATGAATGGACGTGATATGATATTGCCTCACTAGTGAACCCCCCGTGAGGTGAGTTGGTCGACCTTGACCACGCGTCCCTCATGGGGGAACTGCATGGTGCAAAAAACGGATGAGGAAACCGCTCGCATGGCATACATGTAGCTGCGGCCAAGTAAAAGGTTATATTCAAGTTGGGCATTGATGACTTCTATGTCAATGAGCATGGTTTTACCCGCGAGCTGGACGGGGACATTAGCTAAAAGACCTTGGGGTTGAGCCGAACGGCCGTCGTAGGCTCGCAACGCAGTGGTGGACTGCTGGAGAGTAGGAGATTCCAATTTCTGCCAAACGAATGTGGACATAACGCATGTAGAGGCCCCTTCATCGATAATGCATTGATGGATGACAAGATTCCGAAAGGAAACAGAAACTTGGAAAGCTAAAGTGGAAGGCAGGCGTGGTTCTGATTGGTCTGAATCAAATGCGATCAGTTTTGAATCATTGGGGTCAATAGCGCCAATGGCAGAGAGCAAAGTCTTGCACTGCGAAGGACAGTTTTTTAAGACTTCTAAAGCAGACATGGCTGCAGGAGATTGGGCTAAGTCATCTACAATATTGTAATTCGACGCAGCACGAGCATTGAGATTGTTGTTGATGCGACGAAGTGGGAAGCGAGGTGCTTTGGAAGCGCCATCAAGTGGAGATGGAGGAATACGTAACGTTTGATCTGTGGGATTAACGTTAGTATTCTTGTCTGCGGGAGGGGCTTCAGAGGTGGAGCCATATTGGTTCCGACGGGTTTGGAGGTTGGCATCGACGGTTGACATCATCAATAAGTGGTGAGTACCTGAATCAAACATGGGTTGATCAGGAGCTGCATAAGTGATCTATTGTGGTGGTGCGTTGCCCTGAAGGGGAGCTAACGGCTGAGTGTTCACTACACCTTGGGTTGGAAAGGGATTTTTCAACACCAAAGGTTGATGTTGTGGTGGTGGAGGGTTGGGTGGCGGCTGAGGAGCCGCTTTCCCCTGACGATGGGCATCGTCAGTCCAGAGTTGTCGAGCTCGCTCCAGATGTGGGCAAGCATGTGTGTAATGGCCATAGACCCCGCAAATAGAACAAGGATGGTTTGTTCTAAGGTTACTGTTTTTGGGCTACCTGGAATTACGATCCGGATTCTGGTTAGGAGGAGCAGCGTTGTTATTTTGCGGGGGATTGGGAGGTGGAGGACCTTGCTGATGTTGTTGGTTGTTTCCGCGGTTATGTCCTCTTCCACAGTTCTGTTGCCCTCCCTGGTTGCGCTGGTTATTTTGGTGTTGGGGCTGGTTGTGCTGTGTGTACACTTGCCCTTGAGCAGTGGGAGGATTTTGGTTCGCCACAGGTGCGGGAGCAGGTTGTGGTGCATAATAAGCAGGCAGGGATGGAGGTGGTCCAGTTACCTGCTGGGGTTGTTGGTAACACTGAGCTATTGGAGGTGTTGGGCTAGCTACGACAGCTTGCTGCGGGTAATACATTGGTTGAGGTGCAACTGGGGGGGCATATGCAGGTGGTGCATGACCGAAGCACTGAGGTGGACATGAAGGTCCGTGGGTATGGTGGTGATGTGCCATGGGAGCATATGAACTGGTTGCTCCAGATTGAGATGTAGCCCGCGAAAGGTCGGGACCATGGCTAGGATGTGCAATGGAAAAGGGTTGGGGATGCGAGGCCATATGACCAATGATGCCATCAGCGGCATGTGATGCCCCCGGCGCATCATGTTGGGATGACTCGCCCCGAGGGGCATCTGGTATAATGGTATACAGATAACCTGACTGGGCGTAAATGAGGTCAAACTGTTGGGCTTTGAGGATGACCTCTTCTTCAGACTGGGGTCGTTCGGATGCCACATCCTTCGCAATGAGAGGGAGGAGGGATTTGAGAAACCAATCTAAGAAGATACGGTCATCTAACTTGATTTTGTAGAGGCTTCGACGTCGATGCCACTCATGAATGTGGTCAGTGATGTGGGTGGCCGTGTTCTGTCTGCAAGACAGTAGGATCTCAACTCCCACATCATAGCGGACAGGCAACTGGAAGAACTGCAGGAAGGTCGAGGCAAGGGAGGTAAAGGTGGCATGCGTCCCATGGGGCTGCTCGATATACCACTTAGCTGCAGAGCCAGTGAAAGTGCGCTGTAACAGACGGAGGCGGACTGAGTCGTCCACTATGGAGTTGGAGGAACACCATAGATGGAAGGACATGATATGGTTCTATGGGTCCTCACCTGCCTTTCCCTCAAACTTAGGGATGTCGGAGGGGAGTTTGGTGGGCATTTGAGGCCACACAGGATCGTGTCTGATAGGATCATTGGTGAGCCTGGCTAAGTCTGGTAAGTTCATACTTGCCATGTATGGTAAGCTAGCAGAAGGATGTGGCATAGTGACTGGGATATGACTAGTCATGGTGGTATGATGTAGGGGTCCAGTAGCGCCTAAAGGTATGCTAGGTATTGAAGGTATATGTCCTCCAATAGCTGTGGTCTGGTAAGGGCCAGCATTTCCAAGTGCAACATGGGTTACACCAGGGTTAGGAATAGCAGTAGGAATTCCTGGAATTTGGGATGTGGTAACCAGAGGGGGTGTGACCCCTATGTTGGGCATACCCATAACAGGTGGTGGCCCTGTGTTGGAAATTCCTATAACAGGAGGTGGCCCTATGTTGGGCATTCCTAAATGTGGAGTGTCCACCATATTAGGCATACCTAGGGGGGTGGTGGTCGCCATGGATGGCACCGCAGCAGAAGGGTCTGTGGATGTATCACCTATGGTGCTGGTAAAAAGTGGGTCAAAAAGTGTTCTAGCCATAAGGTTGGTTGGGAATAACGCAGTGGGGTTTTCGGATTCTGCCTCAGAATCAGATGTGAAATGAGGCGTGTCAGAATCAGATGACTGTATGGTTGACCGATGATGTGTCGAGTCAAGGGATAAGGCTCTACATCGGTGACGTGGAGAGCCAAGTAGACTGAACTCTGGGAGTTCGCCCTGAAGATGACGAGAGCATCTAAAATTCTCAATGGTGAGAAAATAAGTTTTTGTGTGTAAAAATATGTATAGTGTGAGGTGGTAATGTATAAAAAGACTCGAAACCCTAATGCAACCAAGGGTGCAAGAAGGGGAGTGAAAATGAAGGCTCTCAGGCCAAAAAATCAACCTCAAAAAGCACTTATTATAGCAACTGTGCTATAATAAGTGGAGGGATGCAAAAAAAATGGTCAGAGTACCAACATGCAAACAGCTTCTAGAAAAAATAGGTGCAACTAGACCAAAGGTGGATTGTATCATGCAAACACCTAACTAAAAGTATTGTGAATCAACAAACTATATTCTTTGCAAGGTGATGAAATCCAAGTCAGACAATATTGAGTGTTGAGTCAACGGCTAGATATCCCCCTACCGGGAGGGACACCGGGTAATCAATCCTAAAGAATGGCAACTAGGATACTCCGTTCATGACACGTCGAGAAAAGGTAAATCTGCCGTTTGGTCCTTTTACCGCAATACCCCCATACAGGGATATCCCGAGAACTGCAAATGGTAGCCCTTCGGTTACTGAATGGATTTCGGTATTCCACTCAGGCTTTCAAAACCATCCTCGTGACTTCAACCCTCCTAGGGGAGAGGCCTTCCCATAAACCGGTTGTGACCGTGCCAAAAAATACTAAAAGATTTTGGTTCCCTAATGGACAACAAATATGTCTCAGATGTAATAACCGAGGGGTGTTATTGGAACACCTATCCCCTCAATACTACCTAGCTACAAAGTTCTTTTAGTGTTCCCCAAGTGGGGTTAAAAGTTTGTTGAAGTTTAGGGTTCGTTTTAAGGCTCAGTTTAAATTAAGTGTTTGAGTGGGTGCATGTGTGGTATTTTTAAACTAAAATTGAAAAAGTAAATGCTTTGCAGAAAATATTCAAAGGATCTTTTGAAATATGAAAGCAAATAATATGACTTTTTCAATAAATGGAAATTAAATGCTTTGCAAAGACTATTCGAAAAACAAAGGATCTTTTGAAATAGGAAAGCACATAATGTAACTTCTTTAAGAAATAAATGGATTTCTTTTCAAAAATTGCTATGGGCAAAATATCAAGGAAGTAAACAACAAAATTTTAATCTAGATAAAATGCAACTAAATCCTTCTTTCAATTTCTGAAAATTTTTAAAAAGACCTTTTCAAATGTGCATTTTAAATAGTAAAATTTTCCTATGGCTGTAAACAATGTTGGAATCTTAGTACTGTAAAATGTACTATGTCGGCAGAAAAAACAGTAAAAAATTAATTTTTTAAATGGATTAGCTGAATGAAAAAATTGGCATCGCGGGTTTTGACAGAACAGCCGCGATGGACCACGTGGGTTTCTGTCGCACAGTCGCGATGGGCAGCGCGGGTTTCAGCCGCGAAGCCGCGATGTGCAGCGCGGGATTTCGTCACACAGTCGCGATGTGCAGCGTGGAAAAGGTCTGCAAAGCCGCGATGTGCAGCGCGCTAATTGGCCGTGAAGCTGCGGTGAACCGCGCGGAAAAGAGCCGCGCAGTCACAATGAGCCGCGCAACTCTTGGGCAAAAATACGCGAGGCGAAATCCATACGCGGATGCCGAAAAACGAACCCGAAAATTGAAAATTTCGGGCTGTAAATGGCAACAAAATGAGCCAAGATCTAGAACAGCAATGGATCTACTGTCTAGGGTGGCAGATCTATGAAATAAAATAACTAATACAATCAAAAACTAAGATCTAAAGCAAAAGTGAGATCTAGAAATTCGAAAGCAGCGGAGTCGCCAAAAACTGTTGGCTTGGTTTTGCAACCAAGATTAGTGCTATGGGCACCTGCTAACTAGTAGCAGCAGTTTCAATATTAAGCAAAAACAATAAACTAAATCTAAACTAAAACTAAACTAGCATGTGCATTTTGAATTAAAAAAAAAGAACAAGAAAGATAAAAAAAAAAAAATTTTGTATTGAAAATGGGGGCAAGCAAGTGCTTGCAATAAGAATACCTCCGATTGATGAAGATAGTTGAGAAGCTCCAAGGGTGAGCAGCTCCAAACTCCAATGGGTCCTTTCTCCAAGGTTTCTACAATGGCCAAAAACTCAAGGAAGATTTTGGCAGCATGAGGATAAGAATATGGATGGATGTGAAATGAGGAGCCCCTACCACCTTTTTATAGTTTTTGGTGGTGGGGAATACCATTTGTGGTTTTGTGGAAACCAATGGTATTGACCAACATGGTTTAGGTACTTTTCCCTCCTTTTTCCTTTTTTGAATAAAATTAATATTTTTATTCCCTTTTTAATATTTTTGGGAATTTTGGACCCTTTTTGAGGGTTTTTTATGCTTTTTTACGAAAAAATAATCTTTTTGAGTGGGAAAAGGGGTGTACTAAGGTCTTTTGGTGACCCTTTGTTGGCTTGAGAGGCTCAGATGGTGGAAAAAGTGGACAAATGGGTCATGTGAATAAGGGAATGAGCTAGTGAGCACTTTTTGGGTGTTAACAGCAACACTGCGATGAACCATTCCTTGTGCTGAATGTCGCTCATTTCAAAACTGACCCTCCCATTAGTGTTTTAAACCTTTGGTCAAAATCCTAAACAGTTTCATTTGGCTATTGTTTAATCTCCTTCAATTCTGTAATGTATTGTGCTTCAGACTTCGGTTTCCTGAACTCTTCAAGTAATCCTTTTCTAACTTCATCCAATGTCCTCTCTAGACTTCCTGCAGGAACTTGTACAAATTTCATGAACCAATCCAATGCACGACCCCGGAGAGTCGTCGCCAATTTCCCTTTCTTGGCATCATCATCCGTAATTTTCTTAACAGTTCACACAGCTTCACATAAGAACCAGTATTTCACCACTATTTCACTAGGTCCTCAGTTCCGTTTCCATGAAACATAGGTAACTTCACATCCTTGTTAGGATATTCCTATACTCCATCCTAGTCCTCCTAGCATTTCTGTCATTTTCATTTTCAATCATGCATGCAAAATTAGGGTTTGCATGCAATTAGGGTTAGCATGCATTCTAGTCATCAGTACCACCACCTAGCCCTCAACAAACTAGCCCCCGGAGCTTCTTTCATATCAGTTTCAGCTCTCCTAGAGCTTAATGCGCCCTCCTTTCACCTACTGCATGAGAAGGGTGCCTTTCTTCACCTACCAATCCAATTTAGTTCAGTTATCTTCAATTCTTTCCTTGATTTAAGGATTAACTGACTCCTAACTGACCTTACCACTCCAATGGACCTCCAGTGTGACTAGACAGCTTGTTCTGACTCTAGTTAGCTCCATCTGCGCCCTCCATTGAGCCTCCTTCACTACATTAGTGCTTCCATGTGCTAGTTACACCAACCACACTCAGTTAGACTCAGTTTGACTCCCGGTTGACCATTACTTGTGCATTGATGACTTCACTGATGAGAAGGTGGACTCCTAGTTATGCATTGATGACTCTCCACTGATTATGGATCTATGCATGAAGGCTAATTCGAATTCCACCTAGTGAATTCGAATCCTCATACTCATCATTGTATATTTACCAGTTTACTATTCAGTTTAATGTAATATTTGTAATTATTCTGCCTCAATCAGAGTTTCTTTGGATCTATGTTCTAATGCTTCTCTCATATTCTGTTATTCCTAAATTCTTTCATTGTGAGGTTTACATCATCTCTTTGGATCTTATGTGGGCATTTTCACATGGTATCAAAACCATTTGAGAGTATATTCTACCTCCATTCTTAAGAGTTTTTTGCAGGTATTTCGAAGTTCCAGTAGTTGCAGTAGCAGATTCAGCAGTTTCTATTTGCACTTGTTCCAGCAGTCAAGATGAGCAATTCGAATTCTTCTTCTTCTTCTTCTCCTATGATCCTCACTCCCTTCAATTACTTCGAATGGAAGGATAGGATTATATTTCACTTGTATAACAAACAACTAAATTAAATAGTATTTGAAAAAGATGCTATACCACATCATGCTGTTGAGAGAATCAAGCATCTAAATAAAATGGATGAAGCTTTTGGATTCATATGCCTCCATATGTCAGAAGATCTACTGTTTCATGTTGAAGGATTGAAGTCTCCCAATGAGTTATGGACAAAACTAGGTAGTATCTTTGGCAAACAAGATGGGATGAGAGGATACACTCTCGAAAATGAATTGGCTTCTCTGCAACCTAGCAATTTTGAGAGCTTTCAAGCATTCATCTAAAAATTTCAGAATTTGGTTGTACAATGCAAGCACTGTGGCATCACCAAAAGTGATGAGCAATTAGTGCTCTCCATTTTGAGTAAACTTGGATCTCAATTTTCTGTTTTTGTATCTACCTTCCATTCTGGGCGAATGTCAATCCTTGGATGGAAGTTTCCTACCTTAGCAAACTTTACTGCAACTCTCATTCAAGAAGAGGACAAATTGATTCAAATGGGTGCCATCAAAACCTCTAGAGATCTAGCTCTTTTAGCTGGCGAAGCAAGTGGAGCGAATGCAAAAGGGGGGCAAAAAGACAAAGACAAGAAGCCTCCAAGATCCAAGAATGACAAACAAAAGAGACCAAATTGTTCCTACTGCAAGAGAGGAAATCATCCTGAGAAAGCTTGCATGCACAAGAAGATTGATCTTCTAAACAAGCTTCTTGAACAAAACAATATTGTTGTTCCAAAAGAAGCAAAGATGTCTGAATCTGGAAGTGGATCTGATGATTGCCATGCATTGATGGCTGGTTTTTCCAAGACAAAAGCCCTCCTCATAGATTCTGGATCCTCCAACCACATGATTGCCTCTGAAGAATCCTTATCCTCTTTGGATCTCCAAGATGGGCCGACCATTCACATGGGAGACAACTCTCAGATTTCTGCCAAAGGATTGGGTACAGTTCATATGGAGCATGGTAAGTTCAAAAATGTCTTCTTTGTTCCTTCTCTTATAACTAATTTGTTGTCAGTATATCAAATGACTCATACAGGATTACCAAAACAAGTAATTTTTGGTCCAAACACAGTAGAGATTACAGAAATCTCCACTGGAAAGGTTATAGAGAATGGGATTGCTAATCATGCCTCAAAGGAATATGAGTTCTCACACTTCATGCCTTTCTCTCCAACTATTCCTTCAGATTCTGATGAAGATCACAGTGACTCCTCTTCTAATGAAGAAGAAGATCAAGATTTTGATGTTGAGATCATGGTTCAAGAAGATTCAGATCTAGAACCAACACCTATTCTCAGTCCAGATTCGAGGTCAACATGGGTTCACACAGTCCTTACTACTACTGAGAACACAGTTTATGATTTATCTGTTCATAGAACTACTAGACTTCAGCATTATGCCATCCACCTCTCCATGAGAGATGCAACATGATGATGGGGTTCTCTCTTCCATCTTTTGGGAAGACTCCTCATGTTCCATTCGTTCCAGATACAGAAAGAGTTCCTGAAAGACTTGCTTCCTCCAACACATTCTCCACACAATGGGAGACCTCCCTACAGGGGATCAGCTTGCCAAGTCTTTTTCAAAAGTTTTCACTAATGAAAGCTTCTTTCTTTTCTGCATAGTATGATGGTTCTTTGAGTTATTTACTGTTCTTTTTGAGGGGGGTATTTTTTCCATGAGGTTTTCCCCATTTCCTCAGTTTATGGACAGCTCTCTATTTTTCTATCATTTCATTTGATTGTATGGGTGACCTTTGGTCCTAGTTACTAGGGCCCATGATGGATTAAGGGGGGGTGTTAGGATATTCCTATTCTCCCTCCTAGTCCTCCTAGCATTTCTGTCATTTTCATTTTCAGTCATGCATGCAAAATTAGGGTTTGCATGCAATTAGGGTTTGCATGCATCCTAGTCATCAGTACCAGCACCTAGCCCTCAGCAAACTAGCCCCCGGATCTTCTTTCAGATCAGTTTTAGCTCTCCTAGAGCTTAGTGCGTCCTCCTTTCACCTACTGCATGAGAAGGGAACCTTTCTTCACCTACCAGTCCAATTTAGTTCAATTATATTCAGTTCTTTCCTTGATTTAAGGATTAACTGACTCCTAACTGACCTTACCACTCCGATGGACCTCTAGTGTAACTAGACAGCTAGTTTCGACTCCAGTTAGCTCCATCTATGCCCTCCACTGAGCCTCTTTCACTACATTAGTGCTTCCATGTGCCAGTTACACCAACCACACTCAGTTAGACTCAGTTTGACTCTTGGTTGACCATTACTTGTGCATTGCTGACTTCACTGATGAGAAGGTGGACTCCTAGTTATGCATTGATGACTCTCCACTGATTATGGATCTGTGCATGAAGGCTAATTCGAATTCCACCTAGTGAATTCGAATCCTCATACTCAGCATTGTATATTTACCAGTTTACTATTCAATTTAATGTAACATGTGTAATTATTCTGCCTCAATCAAAGTTTCTTTGGATCTATGTTCTAATGCTTCTCTCATCTTCTATTATTCCTAAATTCTTTCATTGTGAGGTTTACATAATCTCTTTGGATCTTATGTGGGCATTTTCACAATCCTCTCCTACCATCTTGGACCCTCTTCCTATAGTCGTTGATCCGCTACTTTGTGAGTGTTGTTGACACGCCGAACACAGCGGTGTCAAAGTTGTATTTCTTCATGGTTGTGATATAGTGAGTGGAGTTGTGCATACGTTGCTGTTGTGGTTTGGTCCTGCCTCTATCCTGGGCGTAGCCTGGTTGTCCTCGTCGGCACTATGAGGTCTCTTCATCTCGTGTGGTCTTCCTTTGTGGTTTTACGTTTTGATTGGAGTAGGACCTTCTCCTGTCCTCTGCCTCTTATCTTGTCGAAACCTTGCTCCTCCCCACATAAGACCACTCTCTTCCTCAGCTTCCTTCAGAGTCTCATCGCAACTTGCACCCATCTATCCCGTATCATTCCATTTTCCTCCCCCCTTCCTTCGCGGTATCCACAGCCTCCGCCCACTAGGGTTCTTCTACTCAAGGTTCATATTTAGTATGCCCTTTTCACAAATGAGCATCTTAATGGACAATTGCAATGACAATAGGAACCTACCTCTCAGTCCACTAAAAAATTCCCTTTCAGCTTCGCTATAAGATTTTGTTGTGTCAACTGCAAACTCAGTGATATAGCCCTCCAATATGCTGTCAAGCTAGACTTCAACAGCTCGCAATGTTCAGTTTTCCACCTCCTGCAACTCCTGGACCAATTCTGGGGTATAGGACGTGGGTTCACCACCTTGGAAATTTACCTTGCGAAAGGACAATTGTGCCAGCCAGTCATACAAGATGATCGAGAATTCATAGAAAAAATACTCGTGTGGACCCTCGTGTATGTACCTTTCCATCCACTAGTCTGTTGTCAGTCTAGGGTTCTGGTTCTCTTTCTCAGCAAACTCTCACAACTTTAGGTTGAACCAATCTTGAATTTCTGGTTTTTCCGGATGCCACAACATGTCCTCCCTCCACTTCGCGTGGTGGTCCCGACAACAGAACCATTTGTTGACACAAAACCAATCGATAGGGGTTCCTCACTTTGTCGACATCTGAACCATTGCGATCTCCTTGAGCACCGGCCCAGACAGGTTTTACCCTATCTAGCAACACCTGTAGAGCAAATGAAGTCTCTCCCGAGATGTTCGAGGGAGACCTGACGGAACCACATTTCTGCTGAATGAAGGAGGACCCTTGTGCATCAACTTATCAACTTATCGTAGCATTATCTAACAGATCTAACATTTCAACTTATGCATTAAGCAGAACCTCATCATTATTCAACAGATCTCATTATCAATAAAACCATTAATGTGCAATAGATCTAGTAGTAAAGCATCATTTGGAACAGAGAAACATCGCATCATTCACAGTTTCATATTGCATATCACATTCATAACAGAAAACAGGAAAAGGCACAATGATTCTGCTCAAAACTCCGTTATGTCATATTGACCTTCGCAACACAACTCAGATACAGCAATATAGTCCTTCCATCGCACACCCAGATTAACAGACAAAAACAAACAAAATTCTCTCTTATCATCTGTGCTCAATTCGTCTCAGGATTGATATATCAACACTTGCAATGCTACATCTATTTATAGGCTTGCGCCTTTACATTCATGGTCCACTTAGGCAACCGCCTAACTACTTCTTAACAAAATCTACAAAAGGAATGACCCTAACTGGTACAATGCAGTCCAAAATGACTCAAAAATACATAAAATACTATTATTTATGACTTGTGCATTGTTTTCCCTCTTGTGCGACATCTTTTGACCTTGTGCAACATCCGCGATGCTGTGCAGCTGACTCATCCAAACTGCCTGCCAACACTAGATTTACAAATAAAGCACCCATATATACAATCAAGCCATGGAAACCAACAAAAGAGTGACCAACGGAACCATGATAATGATGAAAAATTGAACAAAAACACAGACCATCACATTTCGTAGTGATGAGGATACTGTTGCTTATTTCATATTCAATCAAGTTATCACATGATTCGGTATCCTGTGAGAACTTGTCACTGATCATGGTCGACAGTTTCAAAATCATATGGTGGCTGAGCTGATCACTATGTTTGGTTTCAACAAGAACATTCTTCGCTTTTTTACCCCTAAGCTAATGGTCAAGTTGAGGCCATAAATATAACTTTGAAGACCATGCTTCAAAGGACAGTGAACACAAGTAGGACAAATAGGAATATTATGTTATATCCTGCCTTATGGGCTTATCGAACGACAGTCAATACTGCCACAATCAATACTTCCAAAGAGATTGCAAAGGGTCTTTTATCATAAGCATAAAGAGGCAAAAATGCTAACATACAAAAACTGAACCCTAGGAGATGTGGGTTGCAAGGTGGCTAGTTGATACATCAACTCCTTGGGGGTGAAACATTTCCATATAATCTGTATTTAGGGTGCTCAATAGTTCGTTTGAAATAACTAATTGACAATTACAACTTTTGACTAGGGACAAGGCATGCCATGGCAACCTCTAGCCCCTTGATTGGCCAAAAAAAATCTTATAGGGCCTTAAAACGACCTCGATAGTTTCGGACCCGACAATCTGTACAAAATTGCCAAGAAGATGGAGAACCATTATAACTCAACGGAATAGGTGGGTGGCCACTAGTATCCACCTTGATCAGTCCTCCCCTCTTAGGAAGAAATGGTCCCCATTGTGTTAAGTTCCTCCATTAGATAAGGAAACTCAAGATTAACAATAAAGTAAAATCATAATCTCTATACACATTAAAAATTGGTCATTCTAAAATACAACCATAATCTAAACATCTAAACATATTAAGAATTGGTTGTTTTTTATGTTATTTAAGTATAATCATTTTGAGATTCCATGGAGTAATGAATTAATAACACATTAATCCCATACATCTATTCATACTAGGGATGCCCCACTAGTCATGGTTCTTCATCACTGGGAAACCCTAAAGAAGGGATTCACATTTTGTCTCAAATCTCTGCATACAAATACGTCTCTTCTTGTAATACAAGTCAAACTTTATATGACCTTGACAACCATGTTACTTTATTCTAAAGAAGAAATAAAATATTATTTCCGATCAATCCTATCTTTTTTCTCTTCATACAAGAAATCCTAAATCCTCAAACCTTAATTTTTGGCAAACCCTAAGCGGTGGCAATCTCAATTTTACAGTGCTCTAGAAATATGGCATATTCAATGGAATACATTAAACCAATGGATCAATGGTGTCGAAAAGATCATGTCCAATGGAATAAACCTTATTCAAGTACAAGATAAATATATGCTACCTTCAAACACCCTGTAGTTGTCTCAGGTGTCTTACTCTGAGAGATTTCCAACTGTCAATCTCCAAGTGCCTAAATTTGAGAGCTTTCCAGTTGTGGATCTCCAAGACCTAGATGTCATTGAGTCACTAACAAAAAAATGGTAGTCTAATAAATCTAACTTTCATGTGAGGACGATGGCATTTTTCAAGGTATTTATGAGCATACAATCCTATATTTAGTGCAATCCTTTCCCTTGGCTTCATTCTAACTAGCACCATAGTGAAAATCCATCACTGCACGTGTGCTTAGAATTACACTAAAGGAATTTCTCACACCATTTCCATATCTCAGGTGAAACCAACGGGAAATCAAGTGTAAAATATCAACCAGAAAGTTAATAAAACAGGCTTGGCATTATAGGTACTCTCGACCAACCCAGCTGCTACAGACTTTAGATGAATTGGACACTTTGCTCAGGAACTGGACTTATTAATCTGTCCTCCAACATTTCTAATCGACCATTTAGTCCCTATTTCCTTCAACGCTACAAAATTCTCATGCTACCCACTACATTTCTCTATTTTCTTTCTCCTCAGTCGTATGTTCTCTCTTCTTCTCATTCTCCTCTTTTTCCCAAGTTTCCACTGACCTTGCATGTTCTACTTAGCTTTTAGGTTGTATGCCACCCCACTAGATGAATCCATGAGTCCCTGATCTCTCGACATGTTGAATCACCATACTTAATTTTTAATATTAATAAAAATATACAACATGAGTTTTTCCTTACAGGAACTCATTGTCTTTTACAAAATTACATTTTAAACTAAGATTAAATCCTATGGATGTTACATTTCGGAAAATGTTATTCAAGTAATTAGTGTCGATCCCTAGAGCTTCGGAAATGATAACAGTAGCCTTAAACTCAGTGCTCTCACCTCCACGGCGTACTTTCCTGCAATCTCTTTATGACAAATACATAGGCAACATAACTTATTTGTGGCTGCTGGAATATCAATCCAAATTATAGAAAAAAACTTAACGGGTGGACAATTTAAGGGTCTTTTTTAACCATAAACTGAAACCGGCAATTCAATCTTTGTTGAAAGTTACTATCAAATTGATGGATGGAACTTGCAGATTAAGATGAAACAAATAGATTCAATAACTTTAAAAACAGTTATTATTTTCAGATTGTACATTTTATATATAATACTTGTAATTGCAATTTAAATCTTAAATAATATTCATGTATTAATTACTAATTATTAATCGATAATTTTTTTTTTTTTTTTATATTTCTTTTATAAATGTTTATTTTGAATTTAAAAGTACTGTCATAAAATCAATTTGATAGTATATTTGTCTCATTCTCGTGATAAACACTTATAGATGTAATTGAAAAAATAACTAAAATTGAAAAAATAACTAAAATGTTAGTAAATTAATATTGTCAATCCACACTCCACATTCCTAGGACATTTTACATCATCAAAGATCAAAGAGGCACACAACACACTTAGAGATGTAATTGAAAAAAGGACTAAAATGTTGGTGAATTAATATTGCCAATCCACACTCCACACTCCTAGGACATTTTACATCATCAAAGATCAAAGAGGCACACAACACGGTTTGTAGCTCAGTTGGAAATAAGCCAACTACCAGGTGATGTGTTCGCAATTCCTAGCCTTTCTAGTCTAGCGGCAGGTCTGGTTTCAATTCCTAGCCTACTCAATATTGTCACCACTTCAGCAGGTATTAAGAAGACTAACAATGTGTAATTGATTACCTATAGGCTGTAATTTTTTCTGGCCAAGATCCTGTAATGACTTCGTCCAGAGGATGACATGGGTGGATAAGGTAATCCCTCCAATTAAGGACTTTTTCATTGCGAATATTGAAGCTCGTAGAAATCCGAACCTGCCAATTTGGGTTCTCTGAGTAGAGACATGCTTGGTATTCCACGAGCATTTCGAAGAATTCTTTAACGATTCCCATCATGTTTTTCATGGCTATATCTGGCACGCCATGCCGAGTACATGTGAACCACAACAAATTTGGCCAGAAAATTAAAGATCCATTCACAGAGATATGAAACTTGAAACGATTACTACAACTCTCATATAACCCATTAAAACAATACCATCAATTTACAATAAAAATATAGACTAAATATTGCAACTCTGAAAGTAGTAGCAGAAAAACCAAATGAAAAAATTGATAAGAAATATTGTAAAGCTTTTATGATAGGTTAATCACGCATCTAGAAAAAGTAAAAGAAAAAACTAACATGAGAAGGGAATTGAAGTATCATTTACCTGGAAAAAACCATCCTCCTCGTATGCAAGTCAGATTTCTTGGACTTCCCTTGTTCTGTTAGGTCCATCCAGGTCCTGGAGATCCACCACCAGAATTCTTACAGAATGAGAAACATCAGACAACCGGGGTCTCTCATTTGGAGGAAGAATATATTTATCCGCACTTGAAGATGGTATGTTCTATTGGACATGAGCTTTTCAATTCCATTGATCTTATGGATCTTGACATTTTCCATTTTTTTTTTTCACACAGAAAAAAACACAACTTTTATATTATCAAAAATGGTAAACATACAATCAACAAAATAGTTAGAAGTGAGCTTCTTCTCATATATTCTGAGTATATCAATCTCATATGTTCTGAGTATATCAAAGTAGAAAATAACCTTAAAAGCTGATATCGAATTACATCCAGTTCTCGGAAAATACATCAAAATAAAGCAACGCAAACCATCCTTCACTGTCCCCATAACAAGAAACTTTAAACTAAAAAAATGAGAGACTATCCGAGGATAAGAGTTCTCCTTTCCAAAATTCCTCACAAAGCAACCCGCCATTCATCTTTCCCAATGGTCTCTTTGATAGCAGATCAGCCAATGAGTTTTCTTCCCTATAGATATGAGTGAAGTGCACCTGTTAAAAGGAAGCAATCAATTCTCTAACTTTAGTTATTCAATGGCCCAACACTAAAGACTGTAGAGTTGCATCGCCAAGTGCCCAATCATTAATGCACTTTGAGTCCCATAATACCCTCAAGGTGTGAAATCCACTGCTCTTTGAGAACCATAACAACCCCCACAAAGGCAAGAGCTCTGGACGAGTATTTGATCCACTGTACCATCAAAAAAAACGAAAAGGGAAGCTAATGTAGGATTCAATAAAATGATTATGTCTTATAGGCTTCGAACCACCTTTCCTTTTGTACTCCAAATAGAGTGAAGCAATTTTTGTGCAGACCAAAACTCCATTAGGTTTCAAATCCCTGAAAATAAGACCATTCCTGGTTCTCCAAATTTCTTAGATAGTTAAAAAGACCAAGAACTGATCCTCTCTGCACTGATTAAACCATAGTTTCATATATTCTTCAAAGGTGTGTGAATTCAAGAGAAATGAAAACCGAAATATAACCCTATCTCAGCCCAAGTATTTTGGAAAAAAGTACAACATCCAAACATATGGTCCATTGATTCTTGATCTTTCATACACAGATATCATACTCCCGGTCCTACGAACCCTCGCTTTCGTAAGTTCTGCCAGGTTAGTATTATGTTATGAATACAAATCCATAGAATAGAGGTAACCAACTGCAAATTGTTGTCTCTTAATGTAAAACCCCCCTTAATAGAAAATAACAGTTACAAAGATATTGCAGGCAAGTACTGTGCTAAGGCGAGAACACTGAAATTGAGGCTCTTGGCTCACATTTCTGAAGCTCTAAGTCTCTACTCTAATAACCTGATTAGAACTTTTGCATAACACTGCCAAGTTCCAACCGATGGCTATAAATAAATATCCTCCATGCCCAAACCAATATTCTATCCATGTTATATCAGGCCATTCATATCTATTCATATCTACAGGGCATCATTGTTTTAATGCAAGGTGATGTCAGCAGGGTACAAGTACTCAGAAAATGAAATTTGGTTGTTGTGGAACCTATAAAGAATGTTTTCATTTCCAAATTGGCATAACATGTGCAAGTACTGAGAAAAATTAATGAGATCCCATCTATTTTTATGTCCATTAAAACAAAATGATGGTGTTAGAATACTATAATTACTCTTGCCATGCAAGTAGCAGTTGAGTCTTAGTTAGACATTTAGAGTAAATGCTAAGTTGTATTCATATGCATGAGTGAGCTAGAGTTTGTATCATGAGTTCACTAATGTTTGAACCTCATTAATCACGTCTTGTAAACCTATAAATATTTGAGTTAATGATAGACGTGAAAGAGAAACACCAAGAGATTTACGCCCCTATAATCTTAATGCCTCTATTCCATAACATTCATCTTGGTATCAAAGCAGGCTTAAGTCTCTTGGAGGGCACATTTATCCCATAGAAGTGTCGATTCAGTGAAGGATCGAAGTCCGGGGAAAGTCTCTTGAGAGACTGGAGAGAAAGGTTGTTTTTTGAATAGTTGAAATTGAGCAAGCCATTGGACAACATTCAAGCAAAGGAGTCGCTCCCATCACTCCTATCACGGCAAAGAGAAAGAGTATATTAGCCACACGAAATTGCATTGGCATTGGAAATATTTGGTCCTTTTGAAATCAATAAGTTTAAGCCCCGATATGAGAATTGAATGTTTCCCTTGAAGCGACGGATAAAAGGGAAGCACCATATATTAGATCTCAGCCACCCAAGAAGTAAGAAGGGAGCCGTCATAATTATTAAGGAAAGTAAGAAAAATGTTCTCTCCTGTAAATGACAGAATGGTTTCTTTTAAAAAGGATTTGATTCCATATAAATCTTTTTGAGATAAGGATTTTATTCCATATAAAATAAGATTAGGAAAAGTTCATTTTTGTCTTATGTGTGCCCCTTCATAAGTTAAAACTTACGACATTTCTTCAATTACAGGAAGGAAAATTTTTATAAGGTTTTTTGGAGAGGGTGCAACCCTGTTTTAAGTGGTCACTAGTACCTAATGGAAAAGGGTGTGACTTCCCTTGTTGTACCCAGTTGAAAAGGGTGCGATCAACCTCGTTAATCTTGCGTTTGTGGGAAAGTAGTATACCTAGTCGTGACCGTCATGAGGAAGCATATGAAAATGTATTTTTTTGAGCTCGGTCGTGGGTAAGTAATATACCTAGTCGCAACCTTATTTTGTTGGGAATCCACGGGAAGATTCTGGTTGGAGTTTTGGTTCAATATGTAGAGTGAAGGTGCTTGACATGTTATTCTCGTCCATTGAATGTCCAGCCGTAGCCTACAATCTATGGAGAAGACTACGGTAGACAAGTAAAAATTTGCCGTGTTGTGAAGTATTTTTCCATCGTGAAGAAGGCTGTGATCGTGAAAGAAAATCGATCCAAACAATTTCGAGCCGCAGAGCTTTGTGTTGAACGTAACATTGAAGTTGATCCTAACATACGTCGAAGTCAAAGGTGTAGCTTGGTAAAATATTGTTGTTGTAGCAAGAAAAACAAGAAGATCTTGCATCGAGGGGTGCCTTTACTAAGGTGTTTCATTCTTGGGATAGGATTTTGGGCACAAGTTTTGGGAACTTCGTAGGAGAAAACCACATAGCGCAAGCAAAAGAAGGAAAGACAGTTTGCACAATTTCACATGTAAGGACAATCGCACGCAAAACAAAGAAGACCATTGGAATCCGTTAGGAATTTTTGGTCCATTTGTTATGGGATAAGCCCCATTGTGATTGTATAAATATGTAAGGGTTTTGGGATGGATGGTATGCTTTTATGTTTTTTTGAGACAACGCATGTATGGGTTTAAGGGTGAGATCAATAAAAGGAATAGATCTGAGTGCGAGATGATGGGTATGTATGAGACACAATGTATGAGCATAGTGTACATGTTTTGTAAGGATTGTTCTTAATGATAATAAGAAGTTGACTGGTTATGGACATAATGATTTTGTTTTATGGTATGTTTAATGTTTCATTTATTGTGTATATATGATAAATTTTCTTCTATGTTTGTTTGCTTGAATATGTTATATGTTTGTACGTACATGTTATGAATGATTAGTAGAATAGTTAGAATGAATTTATTCCATCCCTTTAGCACTGCGAAAACTTGGTTCCTACAGTCCCCAAAGATACCTTGGGTGAGACTTGACCTACTCACAAGTGATGTCAAAAGGGTCGGTCTGAGAGTTTTGTTGGTGAATTCATGTTGAACCATCAGTGATAAGGAAAAAATGATGAAGAGAGAAGAGAAGGAATCTGAAGGCCAAAGTTAGCCATGATAGAAGGTGAATAAATAATGAAGTGGAATAGCCATGGGTTAGAAAATATGAATTAGAGATATCAGGAGAAATATCAAATGAGTAGAGTCATCATATCATGGAGAAGTTCAAGAAATTGAACATGATTTTATAGCAACATATTTGATATTTGTGAGTGAAGTAGAGCATGAGGAAGTTCAAGAAATTGAACATGAATATGTAGCAGCTGATTTAGCATCTATGAGTGAAGTAGAGCATGGGGAAGTTGAAGAAATTGAACATGAATCTGCAACGTCATATTTGGCATCTATGAGTGAAGTAGAGCATGACGAAGTTGAAGAAATTGAACATGAATATGTAGTAGTAGATTTGACATCTGTGAGTAAATCAAAGCACAAGGAAGTTCAAGAAATTGAACATGAATATGTAGCAACATATTTGACATCTATGAGTGAAGCACAACATGAGGAAGTTCAATAAATTGAACATGAATCTGTAGCAGCAGATTTGACATCTGTGAGTAGAGCAGAGCATGAGGATGTTCATGAAATTAAACATGAATATGTAGCAACAGATTTAGTTGAAGACTTTGTATGTGTAGCAAAGTAAGAGCATATAGTTGTTGGTGAATCCCACTATGAAGGAACACAAGTGGATGACGGTCATAATGACGACAATGAAGTTGCCAATGAAACAACTTGTGATGGTGAAGTTGCCAATGAAGAAGCCAATGGTTTAGTAAATCCAATAATGTTTGTTGATGACAGTAAATATGAATAGAAAACGAACCATGTAGCCGTATATGATGAAATATTAGATCCAACAAAGAAGAATGATAATGAAAATTATAAATTAAATGGCCTATTTGAAATAGAGGTTAAATAAATTGAAGTTGAATTTGATGATGATCACTTATATTAGATGAATTCTTACAAATGATAGCAGAGAAGAGGCTCATTGTTGAGTTGTTTTTTGGAAGGGTTATCCTGCTTGAAAATGAATACCAAGTGGATGATGTTTTGATTGCAATGAAAATACATAAAGAAGATGCACATAAATATGACTTTAAAACAACATTAGTTGAGGAAGATGAACAACTCGAAGCTAAACAAACAAATTTTAATGAATCAGACTTGAGTAAAGATGGGGAAGTTCTCCAAGAATCTAGCAAAATGAAAAGAACCGATATGGTTCTAATTATGATATTCATTGTAATATCAAGACAAGTTTTTGACTGTGTAGGAATGCAAGTCAATATAATTGTACCAGTAGAACTTGAAGAAGAAGCAAAAGCAGTAATGCACTCAGTTTAAGAGCTAGAGGAAAAAATATGCAAAAAATCTCTTGTGGGTGTTAAAGGAAACATTGAATATATTGTAGACCACTGTTTTTACAAATAGAGTTATGGAATAGAAAAAGAGTAGTGCAATTTTACACATCCTAGATGCAAGAAGATGAAATGGCTTAATCCAAGTAGTAACAAGAAGAACATATATCCAAAGCTTAACATTTGGATCACGAAGAAAAAGAAAAGTTGTTGAAAGCTTGAAAGATTGAAGTAGTAAGTACAAAAATAATCTGTATAAGCACATAGCAGCAAAGAAGATCAATATGAAGATGTTTAGTAGGCCAAGCTAAGACATAGACCAACATGCATTCACATTTTTGTCTTTTGATTAAAGTCCTTAGAGACAATATGTTTTAGCAACAGTTTGATTGTGTGTTTAGCGGTCGTAATTAAGGGGGAGTGTTACATACTATAATTACTCCTGCAATGCAAGTAGTCTTAGTTAGACATTTAGAGTAAAGACTAAGTTGTAGTCACATGCATGAGTCACTAGTTTTTTTATCACGGGTTAACTAATGGTTGAACCTCGTAAATCATGTCTTGTAAACATCTAAATATTTGAAGTAATGATAGAAGTGTAAGAGAAGCACCAAGGGATCTAGTCAAGTGTAATCTCAATGCCCTTGTTTTATAAATTTCATCTGATTGTAATATTGACATTAATAACACTTGTTTGAAATCAATCATACAATCTGAAAACTAATGTCAAAATATATTTGGAAAACAACTATTCTTCTATAGACGCAAAATGATTGTTAATGGATTAATATAAAAACACACCATAATATGACCTATGGTAATACAATTTGAAAACAACCACTTTAACCATAATACAATTTGAAAAAATCTCTAATATAAATTGAAAACAAATCTACTCCTGAAAAATGAATCTAAATTGATTGTAAACACACATTAAAATACATGGAATAATTCAAATTGTATAATACTTTTAACCTTTAGTTTTGGGAATCCTTCAATAGAAGTTAATCAATGTTGTCGTCCTAATGCAACTGTCCAAATTCAAAGGGGTAGGAAAACGGGGCCACTCAATGGTAGTGTGATAATGATAATAATGTTAAGAATGGATTCCTTGAATCAACCTCTACAACCAATTTCATTCACTCACCATTATTTTCTGGATATTCGATCTTGAAACGATCCAACACTCTCTTACTCTTTAATTCCTTGTTCCATAATACTTTCTTGAATTCTCCAAACTTATATCCTCTATACAGAGATGGATGTTGTTCATCAACCAAGGATGTTGCAGGGGCTATGAAAGAATCATCTGAAGGGCCATAAGATGTAGGAATAGATATACATGTGGTGGATGCATTGGTTACTACTCACATTGCTCATGACCTGACAAATTATTAGCAATGATAATATCAATGTCAAGATTTTAAAAGAAGGGAAAATATAATTGATCCTCAACTCTTGCAAATTACCTGAACTTGATCTGCCACATTGACTTTCCATTTCTAAGTACATGTAGACCACTGACATCGCCTTGCATTAAAACAGTGATGCTACAAGAATATGAATGGCGTGGGGTACCAAATGTAAGATATGGGTTCAAGCATGGAGGATAGTACATTATATCCAATAGTTGGCTATGCTTTCCTATAACACACCCCTTCGTCAAATGCATTTTATAATCCATATTAACTATAAAATGAAATAGCAGAAGCATAAAAAATTTCAAAAGACCCATTAAATCTCTTAACAAGTGCATGTAACTCATAATATCAAAGGCATAGAATAATCCATGAAACATTTATTTAATAATGTTCATGCAAAATAGTTTTATGCACCCTTGCATAGTTAATAATAACTCCATGTGCAGTAAATCCTGTACAGTAGAACTCTAACTTATGGACTAGACATTAACTATGCATTTATAAATATTAATTTAACATGCCCTTGTTTATTTGTCTACCCATTAATTAAGTCAAATATAAACACGACTTATCCCTTACTTTCCAAAAATTACTGCATAGTAAACTTTATGTTAATTAAAAAGGTTAAGACATATATTTATGCACCCATAATAATACCAAATTATGGTATTTTTATAAAAATAAGGTTACTCAACCATAATAAATTTTGGCCCACAAATAATATTTCTAAATATTTTCTTATAAAGTTTATTCTTAGGAATTCTGACTATTTTTCATAAACTGTGCTAAAGGAGCTTAGTCGACTGACCAACCAAAATCCTCCACTGACTAAGGTTGAGATCCGACTACAATTGAGTTAATGCAGTCGATCAGTTGACCGACTAAAAAATACTTGTCTAACTTTGACCTAAACAAATACTTGTCGGTTTCCAACTAACCCGACAATTATGAAAATATAGAGCTTTTAAATAAAATATATAGTCTACTTCGAATAAAACATATACTTTTCGGTTGTAGACTAACCCTACAATTATCAAAATAGAAAACTTTTAAATATAAATATATAGTCTACTTCGACCAAAACATATAGTTGTCCGTTGTAGACTAACCCGACAATTATGAAAATATAGAGCTTTTAAATATCTCTCTCTCTCTCTCTCTATAGTCTTCTTTGAATAAAACAAATAGTTGTCGGTTATTCCAAATATTTCCTTAAGACAAGGAAAAATTATTATTTTCCAAAGATATACATATTTCCATTTCACTAAGTCAAGGAAATATTAATTCAACAATTCTCTTATAAATCAACTGACTAAATGCATTATCTTTTTTAACTAAATTAAATATTTTTACCGACAATAATAACTTAGTCCATTAACCGATTAATTCTTTCACCAAATATGGTCGAATTATATAACTTCAACTCAAACATATTCATATATGTCGAACTTGGAGTAAAGCATTAATTTGTAGTTATACCATTCTAACCCGTGGTTTTCAAATCAACAATTCTACTCATTACAAAGCTCCTAAAAGTATGCCTGAACTCAAGGTATTATTTATCATTTAATACAATTAAGTCTTAAACAACTAATCTCTCCAACTAAAAAAATCATCCCATGATTTTTATCAACCCAAAACAACTTTGGTTTCAATGAATCAAATTGCTTATGGTTTTCAATTTACCTATTAGACAAATTGGTCGAACCCAACTCTTTGGACAAACTGGTCGAACCTAACTCAATCACCAAAACTTTATTAACTAATTATATCAAACAATTTCTATTTCTATTAGATAAATTGGTCGAACCCAACCCTTTAGACAAATTGGTCAAACCTGACTCAATCACCAATACTTTATTAAATCTTTATGTCAATCAATTTATTTTTCTTTTACCAATTAACTTCAACATATATTTTCAAGTTTACTCTGGAAATTTTACCGACTGCACTTATTTCATGACCATGAACTAAATCAAATAAAATGTAAATCCCTACCTTGCTTCCAAACTCAGGAAATTTAACAAGGAATCCATGCAAATATTTAACCGACAATTAATTAATCAACATCTCAAAATTTAAGGCATAATTTTCAGGTATTAAACTTATCTACAAAATATTTGAAATGAGAAATCGGATTCATGATTCATTCTAACTAGCACCACAATGAAAATTCATCACTGCACCTGTGCTTAGAATTACACTAAAGGAATTTCTCACACCATTTCCATATATCAGGTGCAACCAAAGGGAAATCAACTGTAAAATATCAACCAGAAAGTTACCAAAATAGGCTTGGTATTACAGGTACTCTCAACAAACCCATCTGCCACAAACTTTGGATGAATTGGACACTTTTCTCTTGAACTGAACTTATTACTCTGTCTTCTAGCAATTCCAATTGACCATTTAGTCCCAATTCCCTTCAACGCTACAACATTCTCATGCTTCCCACTATGTTTCTCTCTTTTCTTTCTCCTCAATCATATGTTCTCTCTTCTTCATGTTCTCCTCTTTTTACCAAGGTTCCACCGACCTTGCATGTTCTTGTCACGCCTTTGCAACACGTCCAATTTTCCATTAACTTCTTAATCTCTCTCTTAATTCCCTTTTAAACTTCAAAAATAGGTTTAAGGAATTAATTAGGAAAAAGTATGGGTTTATCAAAATTATAAGGTAAGAAGGGTTAAATAGGGTCATACTTAGCTTTTAGGTTGTATGCCACGCCCCCTTACTAACTAGGTGAATACATGAGTCCCTGATCATTCATCATGTTGGATCTCCACTGCCAGCTTAATTTTTAATATTAATAAAAGTATGCGACATGAGTTTTGCCTTACAGGAACTCATTGTCTTTTAAAAAATTACATTTTTAACTAGGGTTAAATCCTGGGGATGTTACATTTCCGAAAATGTTATTCAAGTAATTAGTGTCGATCCCTAGAACTTTGGAAATGAAAACTAGTAGCCTTAAACTCAGTGCTCTCACCTCCACATCATACTTTCCTGCAATATTTCTATGAAAAATACATAGGCAACATAGCTTATTTGTTGCTATTGGAATATAAATCCAATAGTAAAAGTTAGCGGGTGGCCAATTTAAGGGTTTTTAAACTGAAACTAGCAATTCAATCTTTGTCGAAAGTTACTATCAAATTGATGGAACTTGTAGATTAAGATGAAACAAATATATTCAATAACTTCAAAAATAGTTGTTACTTTCGGATTGTACATTCTATATATAATACTGGTAATTTCAATTTAAACCTTAAATAATATTCATGTATCAATTACTAATTATTAATCCACCAATTATTACTTATTTTTTATTTATTTTATAAATGTTTATTTTGAATTTAAAAATACTATCATAAAATCAATTTGATAGTATACTTGTCTCATCCTTGTGATAAACACTTATGGATCTAATTGAAAGAGGGACGAAAATGTTGGTGAGTAATACTATTTCCAATCCACACTCCACACTCCTAGGACATTATACATCCTCAGAGAGGCACGCAACTCGGTTGGTATCTCAGTGGAAGATAAGCCAACTACCAGGTGCTACTTCACAATTCCTAGCCTTTCTAGTCTGACAGCAGGTCTAGTTTCAATTCCTATCCTATTCAATATTGTCACCACTTCAGCAGGTATTAAGAAGACTAACAATTTGTAATTGATTACCTATAGGCTGCAATTTTTTCTGGCCAAGATCTTGTAATGACTTCGTCTAGAGGATGACATGGGTGGATCAAGTAATCCCTCCAATTAAGGAATTTTTCATTGAAAATATTAAAGCTCGTAGAAAGCTGAACCTGTTGATTTGAGTTCTCTGAGTAGAGACATTCTTGGTATTCCATAGGCATTTCAAAGAATTCTTTGTTGATTCCCATCATGCTTTTCATGGTTATATCTGGCACGCCATGCTTCACTATATGTACTCAATCATGTGAACCACAACAAATTTGGCCAGCAAATAAAAGATCCATTCACAGAGATATGAAACTTGAAACGATTACTGCAACTCTCACGTAACCCATTAACACAAAACCATCAATTTACAATAAAAATATAGACTAAATATTGCAACTTTGAAAGTAGTAGTAGGAAAAACCAAATGAAAAAATTGATAAGAATTATTGTAAAGCTTTTATGATAGGTTAATTATGCATCTAGAAAAAGTAAAAGAAAAAATTAACATGAGAAGGGAATTGAAGTATCATTTACCTGGAAAACACCATCCTCCTCATATGCAAGTCATATTTCTTGGACTACCCTTGTTCTGTTAGGTCCATCTAGGTCCTGGAGATCCACCACCAAAATGCTTATAGAATGAGAAACATCAGATAACTGGGGTCGTTCATTTGGAGGAAGAATATATTTATCTTGCACTCGAAGATGGTATGTTCCATTGGACATGAGCTTTTCAATTCCATTGACCTCATGGATCTGGACATTTTCCATTTTTTTTTCACAAAAAAAAAATTATATTATCAAAAGTTGTAAACATACAATCAACGAAATAGCAACAAGTGAGCTCCTTCTCATATGTTTTGAGTATATCAAAGTAGCAAATAACCTTAAAATATTATATCAAATTACATCCAGTACTCAGAAAATACATCAAAATAAAGTAACACAAACCATCCTTCACAGTCCGCCATAACTGTTAACACCCAAAAATTGTTCACTAGCTCATCTCCCTAGTCACATAACCCATTTGTCCACTTTTCCTACATTTTTGGCCTCCAAAACCCTAAAAAACCCTCAAATGGTTACCAAAAGAGCAAAAAATCATTATTTCCCTCCTCAACTAGTGAAATTCCTCGAAAAAAGGTCAAAAACCCTTAAAAAGGGGTCCAAAATTCCCAAAATAAAAGAAAAAAGCGAAAAAGTCAAAAATAAATTCAAAAAGAGGGAAAAACCCTAAAACCATTTACTAATACTATTGGTTTCCCAATTCATCCAGATAGTCGCTCCCTTTAGCTCACCTTCATCCAGAAAGCCGCTTCCTTTAGCGCGCTTTACACCCAGAAATCCAAGCTATTTAGCATGATTTTCATCCAGAAACCGGTGCCCTTTAGCACATCTTTTTCCTCCAAAATCGCGCTATAATCACCTAATAGCATGACTCAACTTTCAAACACCCATATCTCCCTCTCTTGAATTCCATTTGGCACGATTTCTTTTTTAAAATTATATGTTTTCGAACAAGGAATCCAAATATACAGTTAGATTTAAGAATTGTTTCATAGAAGTTTCTCCAATTTTTTATTTAGCGTTATTTATCATTTCAGTTCAGCCTCTACCCATTGTAGTTGGCCCTCTCATACTATGTTCTCTACTCATAGAAGTTTTGTTTACTTTTGGCTTGCTATAGAACTTGATAGACCCCTGTATGCATGCATTGTTATCTCTTGCATCATATTTTTAGTAGTCTTATTTACTGCATAGCTTTTATAACATTTATTACTTTTATTTTGAAAAGCAAAAGAACAAAGTTTTATTTTTCAGTCTTAGTTATTTCTTTTAGCATTTTATTTAGTATTGATCATACAATGATCTTGGGTACACACCACTTGTGCACATACTCGGTCACCATAATCCAAGTGAGACCTAAATCCTACTTAACTCAACCAACTTTAACCCCACTTGGGGAACACAAAAATAACTTTGTATCTAGGTAGGACATTGGGGATAGGCATACAAATAACACCCCATTTGTTATTTACATCTGAGACATAGCTGTTGTCTTTTAGGGATCCAAAATCCCCTATTATTTATTGGTACGGTTAACACCGATTTTTCGGAGGACCTCTCCCTCAGGAGGGAAAGTAGCAAGATTGGTTCTGGAAGTTTGAGTGGAATACCGCTCTCCATTCTGTACTGAAGGATACCAACTCATTGTTCTCATTGTGCATGTTGGCACCCATACTATGTGTACGACGACAAAAGAACTGAAGTTGTGGGACACCTTTTTGGATGTCCCATGAACGGGGTAGCTTAGTTTCCATTCTTCTAGGACTCATTTACCCGGAGTCCCTCTCGGTAGAGGGATATCCTTAGCCATTTCGTTCTCCATTTCATATTGATTGATTGTGGCTTTCATCACCCTGCAAGGGATATGATTTGTGTGAGCTTTCATATATTTTAGATAGTTGTTTGCATGCTCCTATACCCCCATTGGATTAGTGAGTCTACCTTCCTAATTTTTAGGAGTCACTTTCTCGTTGGTATTATGACCATTTTATTGTCGCTTCGCTTGTTGTAGCACGTTGTTGCAGCACGCGTTTTTGAGCATTGTTTTTGGCCTGAGCACCATATTTTTTGAGCTCTCCTTTTTCACACACAGTTGCATTAGGAGTTTTGGATCATTTTAGCCACCATATCCCCTCGGCACTTTTACACCTGTCACCATTGATTCACCGAAAGATTGTCGTCACCTACAAGGACTATCCCCATAGCACGGTCCACTTGACTGCATCCGTCACAGGTGCACCGCCTCATCACTATATCTTGACGCCTCTTACTTGACCTTTGATTCGCAGTCAGATTTACCACTTACATCGCTCCATCTAGCCCCATGGTTGGTGTGACTCCCAACCCCTCTACCAACAGTATTTTTGGCATTGGTTCCACAACTAGCCCAACTACCATTTCAATATCCATCCCTACTATACCATTCACTAGACCTACACATGGCATTCCATTCACTACTTACATAGCCATCAGTATCGGGTCTATTCCGACTACCGTCCCTTTGGTCACCAGTAGTACACTTGGGGGCATGGGCCCTTCTTACTCAATCCTCACCACGATTCACAACGTTCCTCCGCCCCTCGGTGGAGGTGTCCCCATGGATGCCGCCATGGCTAGCACACAGGTCACTACCACTACGCCACATCCTTCTGTTAGTTATCCATTCATGGCCAGCCTCAACCTCCCTGATCTGGCTCGATTGACCAATGAACTGATCCGACATGATCCCACATGGCCTGCCGTTCCTACCAAACTATCTTCATACATCCCAAAGTTTGAAGGTAAGGGTGGTGAGGACCCCCAAAACCATATCATGTCCTTCCACTTATGGTGTTACTCCAACTCCATTGTGGATGACTCGATCCGCTTCCGCCTTTTACAATAGACACTTACTGGCTCTGCAGCTAAGTGGTATATTGAGCATCCACATGGAACCCATTCCACATTTACATCCCTTTCTTCGAATTTCCTATAGTTCTTCCAGTTACCCATCCGTTATGATGCTAGTGTTGAGATTCTATTGTCTTGCAGACTGAACACGGCTACCCATATCACTGATCATATTCATGAGTGGAGTAGATACCGTATTATGTGCAAGATCAAGTTAGACGATCGATCTTTCTATATTGGTTCTTGAAATCCCTCATACCAGTTATCTCCAAGGATGTGGCATCTGAAAGGCCCCAAACGGAAGAAGAAGTCATTCTTAAAGCCCAACAATTTGACCCCATCTATGCATAGTCGGGCTACCTGTACTCCATTTTACCAGATGCTCCCCACGGCGATTCCTCTCAAAAATACATCCTGGGGGCATCCCATGCTGCTGACGGAATTATTGGCCACGTTGCATCTCGTAGTCATATTTATATGTATATGCCTCCAGCTAGCCCCACGACTTATAACCCTACACCCAATTCCACCATGAGTAGTCCCGACCATTAGCGCACCACAACACATTCAGGAGCAACATCTTCATACGCTACCCCAACCCAAGCCTCGCATACACATGGCCCTTCTTGTTCAAATTTTTTTTACGGACATACCCCACAAGCGTACGCTCCCCCTGTTGCACCATATTCCTACTACCATTAACCAACAACACTTGTTCCTACACAAACTCAAGCCCCTCCAGCTCATTACCTACCCCAACACCGACTCAACCACATAATCCCCCTGTTCCTGAAGGGAAAGTCTATGCTCAACAAAACCAACAACAGAACCAACCTGCCCAAGGGAACCAATAACGACAACAAAATCAGGGACCTGGTCGTAACCGCGGAAACAACCAACCTCTTAGTTGAGGCGATCCACCACCGAACTCTCCCCATAATAATGGTGCCACCCAAGCTAACAAAAATCCTAATCGACCACCTAAACAAGGTAAAAACACCAACCTACACACGAACCACCCATGTTCTATCTATGGAGTATATGGCCATTACACGCACAATTGTCCCCACCTAGAGCGAGCTCGCCAACTTTGGAAAGATGAAGCCCAATGGAAAAGACATGCTGCCCCTCCCACACCACCAAACCCACCACAACCTAATGCATAACCCATGGTGTTTCAAAACTCCTTACCCACACAATGGATCGTAGCCACCCAACCTTTGGCTCCCCATCAAGGTGTCCCTGCACAACAACAACAAGTTACTTACGCTGCTCCTGATAGTCAACTCATTCACTTAGGTACCCATCACCTTTTAATGATGTCTTCCGTTGATGTCAACCTTCAAACATGTTGTAACCAGTATGGTTCCACCACAGAAACCATTACTGCGGACAAGTATGCTAACAATCTTCCCAAATATCAGCCGTTATGCATACCGGCAACACCACTCGAAGGATCCCCCAAAGCTCCTCGTTTTCCTCTGTGACGAATAAATAACAATCCCAACGCTCGTGCTAACACAAATTACAACATCGTGGATGACTTAGCCAAGTCCCCTACTACTATGTCATCCCTAGAAGTTTTGAAGAACTCCCCAACGCAGCGCAAAACACTGTTGTCCGCCATCGGTGCAATAGACCCTTCCAACTCACGGATAATGGCATTCGATTTAGACCAATGTAAACCATGCATGCCGTCCACATTAGCATTTCAAGTTTCGGTTTCAGTCCAAAATCTTGTTATCCATCGATGCATCATCGATGAGGGTGCCTCTACATGCGTTATGTCTACATTCGTGTGGAAGAATCTCAGATCCCCTACCCTACATCCATCCATGACTGCTTTACAAGCTTATGATGATCGTTCATCTAAACCACAAGGCCTCTTGGCCAATGTTCCAATCCAATTAGCTGGAAAAACTGTCCTGCTTGACATAGAAGTCGTCAATGCCCAACTTGACTAAAAATTAATTCTAGGATGGAGTTACATGTACACTATGAAGGTTGTTTCTTTCTCAATGTTCTGCATTATGATGTCCCCCCATGAGGGATGAGTTGTTCAAGTCGACCAAGTCACATACTACGACCCGAATGCACCCGCTACACCTGAGAATGTTCTCCCCATGGTTGAACAACCCGTTTCCGGTGCACCCACCTCTTTGGTTTCCACTGTTGACCCTGTACTTTATTCAGAGACTCCAATGGTCTACATTTTTTGTTCATTACCACCTCCTTTGTCGGCCATTGAAGTTTTTGACCTATGCACCATTTCTTCGAAACCTTTGGTCCCTAACCTACAACCACCATTGTTTCCTCAACCACCATTGGTACCCAGCCACGTTGGAGCCACACCAATCCATACAATCTCGTTCTTGTTCCCACCATCCAGAGTAGTAATTTCTCCTGTCATGGCCATGCTGAATCTATCGGGGTTAACATTAGGACTTCCCGTATGGTGTAATCCTTCTCCTAATCCCACTCCGACACCACAAGTCATCCTTCAACCGATCTATCCGATTACAACTTCCAACCACCTAGCTCCTGCTATGGCAACTGCATTGGCATCCAACCCTGCCCCTCCACCACCTAAGAACACTGGGGGCAGAGGCCGGAAAACTTATACTACCCCACAGGCGATGAAACCCGTGAAACGTCCCCCTCCAGTTCGTGCACCCCCTAAGTGCTCTTTATGCAATGATTTGGGCCATGCTACCCATAATTGTCCACAATTTCTAAATTTTCAAGAACACATGAAGACAATGGACGATGAACCCAATATTCCAGTTGTCAAACTGGAAACCACCCCAAAACTGCATAACAAATCATTGTGCACCAACCACTCCTGTGCCATATGCGGATTTTATGGCCATTACTCTCACCATTGTCCCGAATTACTAGAGTATTGGTTGGTGCTTCATGAAATGCAACAACCATCCTTAGAGTCCTCGATCACTATGATTGAGGATATCCATCCCCTAGAATCCTCATTGTCTAAGGTTAACACCATTTACATGGTTTCCACTAGATACCCCTCTTTCCTGTTGGCCCCTTCCACTGATCCCTCTGATCCACATGTTCAACCTTTTCAAATTGAAGAGGAAATCAAATGTCCACAGCATGGGGGCAAGCCCAAAAAATTTCCTACTCATAATTGTCATCATTCTGGTCGGCGATACTGGGGGCATCTACCCCACAAGAGGAATCCCTCATCATCATATCATCAATTTCGTGTGCCACCATGGCAATTAGCCTCACGGTAGACCCCCTTTCTAGTAGTTGGTCGATGCCCTGTTGATCCCTCTCCGAGCCAAAATATGCACCGCATTGACACCTCTGAGTTAGGGTGAATAATAGATTACCTCGACCCTAGGATAGGAAGAATTCTCAATCATTTTAAACCTTCCCCATCACATCTATCTCAGCACTTCAATGATCCCATTTTTCAATCCAACACATATGTGATCCACAATCACAAACCCCATGCACATAGCATGGGGGCAGGTCATTAACCCTGCTCACTTTTTCACATGCATGATCTCAACTATTTTCGAGGTCACACATCACTTGTATATTTGATTTTTTTTAATACGCCTAGTATGATGCCCCCATGGGTAATCATTTTTACCCACCACCACATGCTTGATTCGGTGGGCTCCCCTTTATTTATAACCATTTTTAGCCTACTTTTGCTTTGACCATTATGGAGTCTTTGACCTCCATTCTAGCACCATTTGCACCATCGGATTCAGATATCCAAGCCCGTGATGATGCTTGATATAATTTCTTTCTCTCAATAAAACATTTTTTTGACATTTTTTCCATTCCCCTCATCACATCGATTTGCATGCCACACAGGTCCCAGTCGATTTTCACCATTTTGTCTATCGCGGCCTATCCATGAGCCCTTCTCTCCATCCATACTGTAGTCATTACATTATTTTTCCACCATTCATCATCCTGCAAGGAGGCCCCACTAGTGTTCCCCCATCGCCTTTGTTCTTGGTCAACATCCTTGTCCCTTGATTGAACACTTCCTCCTTGCTTGGCTATTATATTTGTTCGGTATAATTTTATCCCTTTATCGGGCCAAGCAATTCCTTTATGAAAAATAGACTTATGGTTTTTCCATTAAGCTCTTTTCTGACTCCTTAAACAATGAAAAGATCGTCGAGCAATCTTGCTTCCTTTTGTTGAAAGTATTCAAATAACTGAGAGGTGGGGGGTGAATCAGTTATTACTGTGCTTAAACAATTTTACATTCTTTTTCCCTTTTAACCTTGATGATGTGTGACAATCAATATGATATGAGATGTTCTATGCACATTCCTTATTAGCAGGTATATTGTTATAACAGAATTAAATATAAGGCACATAAACAATATTCAATCACATATAATATGCAGAGACACTGATTTTCTTGAGGAAACTCATAAAGAGAAAAGCCTCTTCTTCTTAGGATGTCAAGTAGCTTCAACTTCTGTACATCTCTCTTTCTTTGAGCTCTTACTCAAATGAGGCTGCAACCTCTAATTACAAGAAACAACTTGCAGAGAGCGCCAACACTCAATCAATCTCCAACACCCACTGGATGGAAGCACCAACTTCCAATCTTACAAGCACCAACTTGTAACCAGAAGACTATCAGTCTCCCCTAGCACCTCCCTTCCACCCAGTTTTTCTAGCTACAACTAGAAGGAAGCATCTACTCCTTGAGTTCAAGCACCCACTTGAATCTTGAGGACACAGTCCTCCCAAGCACCTCCCTTCCTCCCTTAATTGCTAGATTAATATCTTTTACAATGCAATACAATATCACAGATAAATATTTGCTTACCAAACCTGCTTTGTTCTATTCTTTTGTTCTGCTATTCTTTGCTTCAGTCTCACCACCCTTTTGTGTTCTTTTTCTACTCAGCTTCTGCCTTTATTCTTCTTCTATTCTTCTTTGTCTCTACTCCTCATTGATTCTGCTTTTGCTCCCCTGTCTCTACTTTCCTCATTGATTCTGCTTCTGCTCCACTGTTTCTACTTTCCTCATTGATGAAACTTCTTCTGCATCTCATTTACACTCCGATCTACTCTTTGTTACTGTTATTGCTTATTTTTCTTATTGTGCAAAACTCCAGACATACCCATGAATTGCTAACCCTACAATGAGCTCTCTTTCTTGCCTTTATTCCTGCTCCTCTAATCCCATCAGCTTCCCACACTTCGAATTCCAGACAAGAAACAATTACAATCCTTGTAACTTCCCGTAACTGAATCCTTCTTCTATGCAGAGAGAGATTGAACACGTAAACATAGTATACAATAACCATTCGATTAGATTTGAGCTTAATCTGCACCATCCTTTGAATATTATTGGTTAAGAAAACAAGGCGTACAACAACCCTCCAATCATTTTAAACAAATCATCTCCACCGTTAGATTGTACATGACGAGCTATTTGACTTTTCAATGGCTTAAGCCTTTGAGCGCTTCATAACATTCACTTGTACCTAATCATAAGACCATAATACAACTAAAAGGGTTCTTGTTATCGTGCGCTTGTTTCACTTAGCAATGCAGTGTGGAGCGTTGGATCCCGTCGGGTTGGAGTGAAAGAATACAAGCCGTTGATTGCATTATCTTTTGAATGAGGCGGGCCCTCATATTAAACCTCCAAACAAATGCTATTTTAGCGACACTTTTATCCATGTGCATATGCGCCAAGACTAGAACCTCTGATAACTTGTGAATAAGCCATTGCTATCACTCTACTAACACATTTTATGTTCTTGTGCCTTTGCTTGTAGCCATGTCCAGCCTGCTCAAGCTCTTTCACCACCTAGTTTCCATCAATAACAACCAAACTACTTCTCAACCTAGTCAACCATCCAACAATCGCCCCCTTTTGCATTGATGGCAACCCTGAAACAATCCTTGAAACTGTTCTTGCTTGTCATTTTCAAACTATATAAACTTCTCCCCCTTTGACATCAATGTCAAAGACACTGTATACAACAATAACTCCCCCTATCAAGATACACCCAAATACTTGGTTATTGGGAATATCACAGAATCCATTGGATAACAGATCTTCAATACACACAAACTCCCCCTTTCATGGTGAGAAGGTCAATTGGAATTCGGTATGACACCCAACTTCTGGAGAAGATATTCAAACTGTGCCTTGGACAACGGTTTAGTAAAAAAATCAGCTATTTGTTCTGTAGAAGAAATAAAATTCAATTGAACCACTATGTTTGTGACTTGTTCCCTCAGAAAATGATACTTAATTGGTATGTGCTTGGTCTTGGAATGAAGCACGGGATTTTTAGACACACTGATAGCACTTGTGTTATCACAATGAATAGGGATAGGTTCAGAGTATTTTACAACCAAGTCAGCAAGAGTTTGTATCATACATAATACCTGTGTATAGCATGATGCAACAGCTATGTATTCAACCTCAATAGTAAATAGAGAAATAGAGACTTGCTTTTTACTCATCCATGCTACGAATGAATCACCTAAGAAGAATGCACCTCCACTTGTGCTCTTTCTCTCATCCACACAATTTTCCCAGTCAATATCTGAATAAGCCACTACCTTAAAGTTTTGATTTCTAGGATAACAAATACCATAAGTCGTTGTACCTTTCAGATATTTGAAAATTCTCTTCACAACAACCAAATGACTCTGTTTGGGAGCAGATTGAAATCTTCCTACCATTCCAACAACATGCATTATGTCAGGACGTGATGTAGTGATGTACAAAAGACTACCTATCATGGATCTGTAAGTTCTTTGATCAACATCAGGTGAAATTTCATCTTTGCTCAGTTTACAACCAACAACCATAGGAGTGCTGATAGGTGAAGACTCCTCCATTTTAAACCTTTTCAACATCTCCTTCATATGCTTCTCTTGAGAAAGAAATAGACCTTCAGAATTCTGAGTGATTTGAAGACCAAGGAAATATGACAGCTCTCCAATCATGGACATTTCAAACTCAGATTTCATTGCATTAGCAAACCATTGAACAGAGAGATGATTAGTGTAGCCAAACATAATATCATCAACATTGTAACATCCCGAAATTTCACAAAAATAATTTTTTTAAAAGTAGCATTAAATGTTGTACTTTCTAATGCGGAAATAAAATAACTTCTAATCTTATTAACTAATAACAAAATTATGATAATGACCATTCATACTTCTTAACACAAAATACGACATTAGTGTTTGCTTATGTTAATTGTAATCTATATGCTATATTTAAATTTTCTTGCGATACAATCATCTAGACATAATACTGACAGTTTGCTTTTGGATGGTGATGAAGGGGTCGTATGGGGTACCCTGAGTTTTACTTAGCTATGATAGCTAAAGCATTTGAACCTATTTCTTTGTGCAAAAACACAGGTAAGAGTATTATGACAATTCAAGTGTTAAGAGTAATTCTAATTATGTTTTCAGTTAACCGTCAATGCTTTATGATACTCTAAGTACTTCTTTGCATGAGGGTTATTAATGGTATGGATTTTTGTCCTACTTCTGTATGTGTTACTTTTCCCATACTTACAAGTCGTAGAAGTCGTAACTAAAATATCTACACTAGACTCTTTAGTGAACATCAAGGAAAAGATACTTACACTATGAAATTCTCCAATATGTGCTAGATTACAATGTCTAAGTATTTATTATGATACTGTCATCAATTCTCTATTTGTAAAAAGTTACATTATCATGCATACTATTAGGTAAATTGTTACAACATTATATGTTACCCATACTATTGTAGCAAAGGGATATTATATTGTAAATATCCTATATGTGATGGCACTAGTATTGAATTAGTAAGAGTATAGGTCCTAAACTTCCTTGTGTATTATCTACACTATGCATTATAATAAAGTGGCAAAACAAATGATAGTGACAGCATAATGCTATGATGTATAATTTAAGAAATTCTAACTATAACCAAGTATCAAATACCTTTTATAAACTAAAACCAAATTTATTTGGGAAATATGCAACATATATATATAGTTATGCGTTTCACGACTAATACTTTGGGAATGTAATAAAATATTATATTACGAAAAACCCTAATGTGATACTATGCATTGGTGACTATACTTTGATAATGTATAAGGTTTACACATTGCAACACACCATTGTACTAATAATGTATAGTGACATATATTTAATTCACTGCATTCATACGTTGGCAGGTTTAACATGTCCAAACTAAGCATTAATGTTCCCATCTAACTTCCTTTGTGGAATGTCCTACTGGCTTTCAACATAACAAGCTTCACGTGAAGACCTTGTGAAGGACTATTCGCATGCCGAGCTGTACATAGATAAATTGGTGAAATGCCTCCGAGCTGGTCTTTGCATTGGTAAGGTCATTAATGGTGTTTAAATGCAGTGGTGCATCGTAGAGCGTGGAGCTATGCTGGCTAGATCTCGCCCGTCGATCTGGTTGTATCTCGGTTTTGGGACTTCAACCTTAATCTTACCACTACGTCTTCATTCAGATTATTCTTGGGCATTCATTTGGTGTTACTGGGCTCGATGGAGAGGCCAACCATCTGCGAAAGTTTAGGGTTTGGTGGTTGCTCTCCTGAGGACTCCTTCCTCGGCTTCAATGGTGTGACCTGCTACTGTATCTTGATGATGTTCGGGTTTTTAAAAAGGTTTCGAGAGCCGAGAGTTTAAAGGTGAGGAATTACTATAAAATTTGGCTGTAAGTGTGACGCCGAAAGATCATATCAGTTCGGGTCTCGATCCAATGCAAAAATCTTGTCAAGGTAATGTCTTGTTTTCAATAGCTTAGGTTTTCCTGTTACTACTCAGTCAATAATTTAATATGAGATTTTTTAACCGCATTCTTCATGTTTTGACATGTATCAACCTCCGCCTGCATGTATGCTTTGTTTGGAGCTGAGGGGAGATAAGGCTGCATTACCATCCAGAAAACCGGTGGTTCTTATACCTGTAGGTTCTCCTGACTTGTTGGCTGAAACTTGATGTTTTGACAGGGTTTGAGGAAATTCCTTGGCAGAGGATATTTAACTATTGAGATGACTTTCGAGAGCCTCACGTCTTGTGTAGAGAGGATGGAATCCTTGGCTCTTTTTACTATCCTTCCACTGCAGCGTTTCTCTGTAACCTTCGTGAAATGTAAACTTGTTTTATGATGAAATTTTCTAAAGAGTTGGACCCTCTGTCATTTTAATGGAAGAAACAGTGTTTTAAGAAAACTTAAAATGGTTACGAGCATTTTCTAGGTTTATATAAATTGACAATTTTTATTAGGTAGCATAGTATTGATACTGGCCGAGAGCCATGGGCTAACTTGTTTTGCAACAAAGAAAACCCTGTTCTCGTAATGTATATGTTTAAGTTTGGAAAATGATAATGTAACTCAGTTTTGGTTTTGACCATAACATGATTTATGAAATAATACTCCCGTCAGTGTTTGCTTGAACGGTTAGATAGCTAATGTAATGTAATAGTTCAGCAGTAGGAATGTGTTTCGGTTTTGGAAAAGAATTGATATTTTAAGTTTCGAAGTATTTGGCTGTAAGCTAGCTATAAAATAATTTCAGGGTTTTTAACTTACTTGTGTTTATAATTCGTAAGGTTGATGCAAGTTGTTTAAGTATGTGACTGCCAAACCAGTTATGAACCTGTCACAATATCATAAATGATTTGCTTCCTTATTAAGGGTTTCGAACCTGTGTCTAATGTAATGCAATGGAATGCTAAATAATAAATGATAGAGTGTTGAGGTTTTGCCTATGATGAAAGTGTTTGAATTTAATAGCTGTAGTTGATAATTAAATCGAAATATGAGATATGGATACTGAAATGAAATAGTGATATTTAGTGATGTGAATGATAAGTATCTATTTATCATTTATATGTAACAACTCTGTATAAAAGAATAATTGCAGCTGTTAAATTTCTAGAAATAATAGTGCCTGAAATAAATGGAAATATAACACCTTATTCTTGGAAAGATTAATAATAGAATGCATAGTATTAGCTTTCAAAAATAGATAGTAATAATTTGAAAACGTAGTTCTGTGCATAGATGAAATGTTTTACTTTTGTTACTAAGTAAAGAAAATGCTATATGTTTGTTTTATGATATGTTGTTCTATTTTTTAAGTTTAGACATATATAATTGATATTTTAGAATTTAAAAGAAACACTACAGTGTTAATCTAATCATTCAATTGGCATTCTGCCTATCATTCACCTATATTAATTCCACTTCTCTGTACTAGAGTACTATACAGAAAACAGTATGGGAAAAATATAGAAAGGATTTTTAATCAATCATCTCATTTATTTAAGCATCATTATACAAAATCATACCTAGGTTAGAAATTGAAACAGTTTCTTCTGTATAACTGTAAATACTAAATCTATAAATGCAGAAAATCATTTAACTGAAAATAAAAAGACAGAACAGTAGAACCTGATTAAATGTAGGAGAAACAAACAACCCAAGGAGCCTGTTCCACCCAACCTAATCCTGAAGACAACTAAATTACTTTCCTTAGGAACCCCAAGCCTGTTCACTGAACCATTAGAAAGAAGAATCTGTAGAATCTTAGGTCATCAACTTGCAGCAACAATGTAGATCATTCATATAAACTTAACAGTCAAAGAGACCTTCACCAGTACCAGCACCTCTGGCTTCCTTCTCAAAATAAATTTCAGTAGACTCACAATGCACATTCCACTTAGCCTCCTTATTCGAATCTCTCAGTGATCACCTGATACACTTGAGGAATTATTTCTGCAGAAAATAATATGGAGCTCCCTACTCAATTCGAATTGCCTTATCTAGGTTGCCTAGGCCTTTTTAGTGGTTAACCTGGTCATTAATGAGCTAACAGCTCTGCTCCACCCACCTAGGGGATAATGCCATAATTTTAGGGTTTGTTGTCCCATAACCAACAACTTGTAGTGGAGTGAAAATGCTGACTCCTGTCCCATGCCTTCTAACAGCTTCCATTCCTCCTAGTGGGTCAGTGAACACTCATTTAATAGTTCCCTTGGGTGTTTGTCTCCTGTTTTAGTTTATTAAATTATAATAATATGTCATTACAGTCATTCTTGACTATATTTGGTCATAATTACAAAACTTTGAAATGATAATTTAACATAATGTTTTTGCAAATAAAATAAATAGCCTCAAAATTTGGGTAGGTGACATACACCCCCCCTTAAGTCTCAACATCATCCTGGATGTTGTTCATTCATTTTATGAGTATTCCTGAAGCAGAGTTGGGTATGCTACACGCATACTACTCTCCAACTCCCAGGTTTCCTCTTCTGGGATAAGTTGCTTCCATTGCACCTTTACCATCCCAATGGTGCGATTCCGGAGTAGAGTTTCCCTCCTTTCGAGGATACAGTCCGGTTCCACCTGAAAATCGTCGTCTTCTTCCACCTGTACATCATTCCAATTTATAACATGAGTAGCATCGTGTACATATTTTCTTAAAACTGAAATATGAAAAAAATTATGTATTTTTAGATTTGGTGGCAAAGCTAGTTGATATGCCATGGGTCCTACCCTTGAAAAAAATTCGAAAGGACCCCAATACCTGGGTGCCCGTTTGGGACAGCTTCCCAATTTTAATGGGATCTTCTTCGGTCTCACCTTAGTGAAAACATGCTCACCAACCTGGAACTCTCTATGAGTCCTTTTAAGATCTGCTTGACTCTTTTTCCTATCTTGGGCAGCTTTAAGATTTCTTTGTACCTGTTACACAGTTAGTTCTATTTCCTGCAACAATTCAGGTCCTAAAATAACTCTATTAACTGGGTCATTCCAAGAATTTGGTGTATTACATTTCCTACCATAAATAATTTCAAAAGGGATAAGTCTGGATGATGCATGATAATGGTTGTTTATATGCAAATTCTTCTAAATGCAAGTAGTCCTCCCACTTACCAAGCCCGTCCTTAACATACATCCTTAACATGTCTTCCAATATCTGATTTACTCTTTCCGTCTGTCCATCCGTTTGTGGATGAAATGTTGTGCTGAAGTTTAAGGTTGTATTCAACCCTTTAAAAAAAGATCTCCAAAAATTTGTAGTAAAATTAGAATCACGGCCTGAAACTATCACCTTTGGTATTCCATGTAATCGAAAAAACTGTTTCATAAAAATTTCTGCAATATCTGGAGCCTTATAAGTAGTTTTTACCTGTATAAAATGTGTTTCCTTGCTGAGTTTGTCCACTACCACCATGATGAAATCATTTTGTTTTTGATTCTTGGGTAATCCAATAATAAAATCTATGCTTATTGTCTTCCATTTCCAACTAGATATAGGTAATGGCTATAATTGTCCAGCCGGATGTTGATGTTCAACCTTTACTCTTTGACAATCAAAGCATTTAGCTATATATTCTGCTACTTCATCCTTCATCCCGGGACAATAATAATATTTCCATAACATGGTTATGGTTTTTTGATAACCTGGATGACCAGCATAATGAATTTTGTGCATCTCATTTAAAATCAGAATTTTTATCTTTGGTACATTGGGCACATAGAATCTGTTTTTGTACAACAGCAAGCCATTTTCTTTTAACCTAAAATTTGCCATAGAATTTTCATAATTACTTTCTGCTGTCTTTTCATGTAAATTTTTGTTTTCTTGATCCGTTTTAATCCCTTCAAAAATTTGATTTTCTAAATTTGTTGTGTATGTACTGATGGATGAAATAAAATTTAACTTTGCATTACGACTTGAAGCATCAACAACCTTGTTCTCTTTACCCTTTATATGCTGAATTTCAAAGTCATATTCACTTAGAAAGGTTAGCCATCTAGCTTGTCTAGCATTCAAGTTCGTTTGATCTAGTAAATACTTCAGCCCCATGTTATCTATCATCAAAGTAAACTTTCTTCCAATAAGATGGCGATGACACAATTTTAAGGCATGTATTACTACTAATAATTCCAGATCATATGTAGAGTAATTTTTCTCATGTATTTTCAGCTTTCGAGACTCATATGCAACAACATATCCCTATTGCGTTAGGACTCCACCGAGTCCTTCATTACATGCATCGGTGCATACTATAAAATCTTTATTAGGATCTGCAATTCTCAGAATAGGTACTTTAGTTAGTAATTCTTTCAACTTCTTAAAATTGTCTGCACACTTTTGATCCCATACAAACTTCTTCCCCTTCTTCTGTAAGGAGGTTATAGGGTTTTCAATCTTCGAAAAGCCTTCTATGAATTTTCTGTAATATCCTATAATCCCCATAAACGATCGTACATCCGACACATCCTTAAGAACTTACCATTCATTAATGGCTTTTATCTTATCGGTATCAACCAAAATTCCTTCCTTAGATATTATGTGTCCTAAATACTGAATCTTATCCTTGTGAAAGTTACACTTACTAAACTTAGCATATAACTGATGATCTCTCAACTTGTAAAATAATACACCGATGTTCATCATGTTCATCCTTACTTTTAGAATATACCAGAATGTCATCTATGAACACAATGACGAACTTATCCAAGTACTTGTGCATAATATTATTCATTAAGCACATAAATACTGTCAAGGCATTAGTCAACCCAAATGGCATGACCACGAACTCATAATGTCCATAGCGAGTTCTAAAGGTTGTGTTAAAAATATCCTCATCCTTCACACGAACTTGATGATATCCTAACCTTAAATCAATATTTGAAAATATAGTTTCTCCACGTAGTTGATCAAATAGATCGTCGATGCGGGGCAATGGATATCGATTCTTGATTGTCATCTTGTTAAGTTGGCGATAATCTATGCAAAGTCTTAAAGTGCCATCCTTCTTCTTAACAAAAATAACAGGTGCTCCCCAAGGAGACACGCTGGGTCTTATATAGTTTTTACCAATCAGTTCCTTCAACTGTGATTTTAACTCATTTAATTCCAATATGTTAATCCTATATGGAGCTTTGGAGTTCGGTACCGCACCCGGTATCAGTTCAATGGTAAAATCTAGATCCTTCTTCAGGGGTAATCCTGCAATCTCTTCTAGAAAAACATCTAGAAATTCTTTTAGGATTGGTATATCTTCTAGTTTTAGTTTGTCCTCTTTTGTAATTAACTCCTCATGTACTACATTCAGTGAGAACATCATACATCCTTTTCTAACTACTCTTTTTACTTGCATAGCTGAAATCTATCTAAGTGATGTCTTTCTAGGAATACCCTTTACTTCTACTATTTCTCCTTCATCATTTAGATAGGTAAAATTTTTCTCATAACAAGTCAAAATAACATGATGTGATTCTAACCAGTACATTCCAATTAAGATGTCATAGGATCCTAAAGGTAAAGCATTTAACTTGGTTCATGTCTTTAACTGATTCATAGATAAAACAAAACTTTCAACAAAATCAGAAACTTTTCTTTTCGCTCTTGTTGCTAGTCTAACTAACCAGGATTTATTAAATTTTTCTATTTTCAGATTAAAATTTTCTACAATATCTGGAGATATATAACTCAGGCTAGCGCCTAGATCAATCAAAATAGAAACAAGGTCGTTTTGTAGCATACCTTCAATTTCTACCATAGAGACTTGATGCTATGCTTTCCTGTTGTCTAGAGTTGCATTAATTCTAGGCATCTCTATTGCCAAGTCCCCCATAGTAGGTTTAGCTTGTATGGAGTGAATATTATTGGCTGTCCGCTTCTTATTGGGACAGTTTGAAGTATAATGAGGACCTTGACATTAAAAACATTTTATAGGTGTCCTCTGGTCATTAGTTCTGGTAAAATTGGGTGTATTTCTAGGAGCTATAAAATTCTGCTGTTGATTATTTCCGGGACTGTTTCCTTGGAAATTTCCATTTGGAAAGTTTTTCTTTTGAAAACCAGAATTTTCATTGAACCTGAATTTCTTCTTCTTCAACTCAAAGTTGTTGGGCTTATGATTTTTTCAGTTAGATATTCCTTCTCTTTTCTGATTCATATCATAGTAGAAAGTTGCTTTCCTCATGGCTTCTTCTAAGGTCTTTGGTTTATCATACTCTATTCTTTCCTTGATGTTGAAAGGTAGACAACTCAGGTACCTCTGAATCTTTGGTTTCTCCTCCACAAGGTATGGCACATACCTTAGCAAATTCAGAAATTTGTTGTTCAGCTCTTTCATGTTCATGGTTCCTGTTTGTGTCAAAAATTGTTACTAAGGCTAAGGTAACAAGCCAACACAATCTCAAAAGTAAAAATCAATTCAAACTAGGGTTTAGGGTTTTGTTTCATATGTTTTTGGTCATTGAATTCAAGAGCATAAAGGGAATACATTCAGCAGATAAGCAACAACTAAATCATACACATATATCGATAAAGATGCATATATATCACAAGAATCCAACAAAAGACTGTAATGAAGTTCACACATAAAGGACAAGCACCACTGGAAATTACGCATCAACCAGCAATGAATTTGTCATTCATGAAACTAAATAAGTTCAAACATGAAGCCAACACAGATCAAATGAAGGGGAAAGAGTCATATATTCATAGTTTCATCAATAAATGCATATAAGAGTTTACAGTACCTATCACTGAATAAGTCTGAAAGTACAAGTAGCTAGCAGACCTCCTAATGCTTCTCTAAAATCAGAACCCTTACAATGTTTTTCTTCTCCTTCTAAATAGTTTCTCTTCCAAAAAGCAGTTAGGTTTTTCCTCCTAACTCTCCATCGAATTACTAGGTCAGATAAAGTAAAATTTACATTTTTACAAATTTACAAGTTTGCTAAAAATAGCAAATTCTTTAACTAAAACAAAATATTTATCTAAAATAACTCCTAACTAGTAACTTCCTCATATCTCCTTCGCTGCCTCCACAAGAAGAGATATACCATCTGGGCTTGAGGATCTTCTCTTTATTCTTTTATGCTTCTTCTCCAGCTCAGCTATCTTTTTCTGAAGGTGTTCATTCTCCTGTTGTAGATTTTCAACTATTTTTTCCAGCTCTGAACAGTGCCTGTCAGAAGCCCTTTTCCTTCTGAGTGCTTCCTTGGCATCCACCACTAATTCCTGAAAATTGTCATGAACATCCTGAAGATCCTCTCTTAATCTTCTATTTGCCATCATTAAACCATCATTAACTTCCTGCATGTAATTCATTTGATGCTTATACTGTTTGACAGTCTTCTTTAAATTTTCTTTGTCAGAATTAACCAATTTCTCTATTGCAGCATCGTGCTCTTCATTAGGTTTCCAAAACATGTCAAACTTCTTAAATATTTTTGCTTCCTCTGTCAACAGTTTTTCAGAAGTATCTTCAATGATGTGGTTTGGGTTTTCTTCATCTGCTACCTGCACTGACTTACTCTCCTCTGTCAACATTTTCTCAGAAATGTCTTCAATGATGGACTTGGAGTTTTCTTCATCTGCTACTTTCCCTGACTTAATATCCTCTTTTTTACCTGGCTGCAGTTTATCTATCTTTGATTTATCATCCTCCATGGACTCTTCATCAGAGATAGTCACCTTATCAGTCTTCAATTTTGGATTTAACAGCTTTTTCATGTTTAACCTTAGTTTGTTTTTCGACCTAGTTTTAGGTCTCCAGAGAGTAGCTGCCTCTCCCATCATCCTTAATTTCTTCCCTTGGTACTTAACAGATGCTAATTATACCACTTCCAGTTTTTTTATTTTCTTCTTAAGCTTTGTAGTTTTGCCATCTAAAACTTGATCTTCTTTAATTTCAGTTTTAACTTCAATCTCAGGAATAGACTGCTCCTCTTCTAACATATATCCTTAATCATCCGAAAGGATTGTGATGGGGCTTCTTGGATGGATATGGATTTCTTCTTTAGCTACAGGAACTATTTTGATATCAACTTTCCTTTCATCCTAAGGATCTGCTACAGGTGATAGATTCTTTTCAGGCAGTTCCTTTTTGTCCTCAAATAGTGTAAACTGCTTTTTACTGTACTCTGGAATTACTTGGAGCTGATTGTCATCCTGTCTCTGTTCTGCTACCTGTTTAGTCACCTTCTTAGCTTTAATGTCATGTTTGCTTGCAGGTTTGACTGAATGTCCTAACTTTTGCATCATTACCTTCCCCTTGTCAGTCTGTCTTTTTGGTTGTTGATCTTCTCCTTTAGGATGAACCCCTGACCAGAACAAAAAGAAGTCCCAAGTCCTTCCCTCATGCTGCAACACTGTAGTGATGATTAGTTTAATGAGACCATGGTGAAAAAGTGATTGAGAAGTGTGATCATCATGCTGTTTTATCTTGCTTGACATTTTCTGCAGGCTTTTAAAGAAAAAGAAGGGCAGATTCATTTTAGAAACCCCTGCCATGTGTTGAAGGAACCTGAGATGATATTTGAACACTAATGAATATCTTCCTTCACAAGTCACATAACTCTAAAGTATCCTTATGGGCTCAATCCATTCTTTCATGAAATTATGAATGAGAATACCCTTGTTCCAGTCAGGAGTCACATTAGGCAATAAGTACCTTTGGGGATCAAACTCGAAAGGTGACTTCTTAAACCAGTGCTCACCCTCATTACTAATCTCAGTAGCTTCTGCTATTAATTCTACAGTCAACTTGAATGTCAAAGTATCCATTATAATCATCTCATTTTTAAGTCCCTTAGCAAAATTGCAGGACACCTGAGCATCAAAACCATCTATCCTTTTGAAAAATTTCAACTAGCCTGTCTGCTGAAACAGCTCTACACAGTCAGGAAGCTTCTGAATCCATGTTAAGTCTGTGGGATCAGCCCTGTTGACCTTACCACTTTTGCCACTTTTCCCCATATTCTTCTTTTCAGGAAACAGGAACAGTCTGATTTCAGGTTTCAAAATATATTTTATAAGTTGTTTTCTGATGCTTTGAGCTCCTTTGAACTATGCTATACACTCCTGGACAGACCTTCAATTCAATGTTCTCTCCTCTCGACCATACAACGAAGTCTGTATAAGAAATTTCATATGTTCTCCGAGCAAGTGATTTTACAGGTCATAACAATTTTCAGCAATGTTTAAACCACTTGCATAAACTAACAAAATCCCTTCTGTGTAAAAACTGAGCATTACAGATAGATCTGTGAGTCTTTTCGATGCTATTTCCTGTATATTCTGATGTTTGATGGCATTAGGTCATGAGAGAAACCAGTTCATGCACATTCCTCATATCGGGCCTCAGATAGCTATTTCTGTGGTGAATTTCTTATTTTATGATCTATTCTATCCTCTTCAGCAACCAATTTCTCCAGATAATCGTGCAACGAAAAAAACCCAAATTTTCCAGCTATAAGGGTTTATAACGGAATACCTGTCAATTGCTCATCTGTCGTGGCTTACAGCTTCGTTTTGGGGTGTCAACGGTCTCCTCTTATGAGCATAGGTGTCCTCATATCGTTTCTTTAACTGCTGGTCAATGAATTCAGAAGCCCTAATTTTTCGCTGGCGAGAAAACACACCTGTCTCTTCTCCACAGCAACACAATCCACCGTTTAGCAATGAGCTCTCCTTCACAAACACTACTCTCCTGCAATGATGCGTGTAACAAGAGGAATTTGACAGCTAAACCGGGATTTGCTGGTTTCTGTGCAACTGATCCCGCATACCATGCAATGATGAGCTTGTTTTACTTCGTGACTAGCAACCAACAAAAATCATGCTCAAACTGCTGCAAACACGTGTTAAAACACTCACACAAGGCGATTAGACACTCCCATTCTGCATCATGATTGAAATCAGTTCGAAAATTGAAAAAAAAACACAGGCCACGATATTCCTGTAGCACGCCCTTTGTTAAACTTTTGTATAGCGCTACAGGAATAACTTTTAGGCCAAAATTTAGCAATTTTTTAACTTTTTACTAATTTGTCAGAGGTTCTGGCAGTGATTTAGTTTAAGAAATAAGTTTAACTGTTCTCTAAGACATTAATGATTCTACTTTTGAAAATATGACTCTCATTGACCCCCTTTACAATATAAAAAAAAAATCACCAAAATCAAATAAAATATGAAAAGACTGGGTTCCAAACTTATTCAATCACCCATGAAGTTTCTAGGATGACTAAAACTGAAACTTAAAATCAAAAAATTTAACTAAGGTAGATTCAAAAACAAACCAAAATTGGAGAAAATAAATCAAAAATGGAGAAAAATTTACTGACTTAACATCTGGCTCCAGCTGCGGGATGAAGTCCTCCCTGTGAGGCTTCAAGAACTTGTAGACTAGTGCCTTCTGTCTTCAATCTAAACTTCCATTGAGCTATGGAGTCTTTATTTAATCTCACTCACACCGTTATATACAGTGAAAAGTGACAATGACCCTCCTTAACTGTAGAAATGCTTGAGGAATCGCCCATTGACAGGGATGAGAAATTCCTCCCCTTCAAGGGACTGCAAGATGAATGTATTATTCTCCAAAACTTTAGATATCAGAAAAGGGCCAAACCAAAGATTATCAAATTTGCCATGTTTACCTTTCTGTTCCTTTCTTGCATCCCATCTTAAAACCAACTCACCTTCTGAAAAAATATGTTCTTTAATATTTCTGTCAAACCTGGTTTTCATTTTAGCTCTGTACAGCTGTGCTTCTTTGTCTACCTTCTCTCTATTTTGCTGTACCTCAATCATTTCGAAGATTCTTCTTTGTAAATCATCTGGTTCCTCTTGAGAATTTTGAAGGAACTTCATTACTGGAATTCCCAATTGTACTGGAAATACTGCTTCTGTTCCATACACCAACTGAAAGGGAGAAGTACCAATGGCTTGTTTTACAGTAATTCTATCCGCCCACAATGCATATTTCAACATTGAATCCCAAGATCTTTTATTGTGTTTGAGCAACTTCTTGATGCATTGAATGATATTTTTGTTAGATGATTCAACCTGACCATTTCCCTGAGGGTAATAGGGAGTTGAGTGTTTTAGAATAATACTATTTTTCTCACAAAAGGCCACCATTGCCTTGGATTTGAATGCTTTGGCATTATCAGTAATCAATCTTTGTGGACAACCAAATCTGCTCAGAATATTATCTTCAATGAAATCCATAATCACCTTATCTGTAGCATTCCTTGTAGGAATAGCTTCCACCCATTTTGTAAAGAAATCTGTGGCAGTCAAAATCCAATGATGCTGACCTGAAGATGCTGGATTTATTTCTCCAATAAAATCCAGACCCCATTGCTGAAAAGGGGCATTGAATGCAATAGGCTTCAAAGGTAAAGATAACAACTTCTGTTTACCTGCAAATTTCTGACAGGGTATACAATCTCTTACCTGCTGGTAAACATCATGGAAGAGGGAGGGCCAATAGTATCCAGCTCTCAAAATTTTATAGGCTGTTGTTTTCCAGTATTTATGTCCTCCACAAGCTCCTTCATGGGATTCTGAAATTACTTCTTCTATTTCACCTTGATCTAAACTCCTTAACAAGATTCCTCCTGGGTCTTTCCAAAACAATTGATCTTCTATCAAACAGTATTTAGTAGCTTTTAATTTTAGAGATCTGGAAGCCTTCCTATCCAGGTGTTCTGGGCATTGCAAAAATAACAAAAAATGAACAATATCAGCATACCACTCTGAAGATGAATAAGAGTCCATGATTCTTTCTTTTTCCAGGGATGCTTGCTTTTCTTCAGGTGCTGATTCTTCTGTCATAACATGTAATCCTAATGCTTGACAATTTGAGTCAGCCAGTAGTTTGGCCAATCCTTTTCCTTTAACCAGCTTAGTAGGTCTGATTTCCACTTCATATTCCATAATTTTGGCAATCCACTTTCCCCTTTTTCCTTCACTATCAGGCTGTGTCAAAACATCTTTCACTGCAGCATTTGGAACGAATGAAATAACCTTGGAATGTAAAATATATATTCTAAAAAATTTTAAAGCCTTCACCAGAGCATAGGCTTGTTTTTCCAAGATACTGTATTTCAACTCTGAATCTCTAAGTGTTTTACTAAAAAAGGCAATTGGTTGTTCCAATCCCTCATTATTCTTCTGAAGTAGGACAACAACAATAGTATCCTCTGAAGCAAAAGAAAAGGTAAAGAATTCTTTGGCAAAATTAGGGCTTACCAGAACAGGTGCTTCAGTTAGAGACACCTTGATTTTCTCAAAAGCTACCTTTGCTTTAACAGTCCACCTGACCTCTTGGTCTTTTTTTAACATGGCTTTAATTTGCTTAATGGTTTCAGCAAAATTAGGAATAAACCACCGCAGAAAATTGATCTTGCCAATAAATGATTGCACATCCTTTTTACTCCTGGGCAAGCTAATCTTCAATATTGCTTTGACTCTCTCAGGGTCGATCCTAATACCATCAGCTGACACCAAGTGGCCAAGTAATTTACCTTCTTGCACAGCAAAATGTGATTTTTTGGGGTTCAAAGATAAGCCAAATTTTCTACATTTTATGAAGGTTTGCTCCAAATGCTTCAAGTGTTCATCATCAGATTTTGAGAAGACTGTAATATCATCCAGATAGATAACCACAAACTTATCTTTTTCACCCACGAATGCAATATCCATGGCTCTCTGAAAGGTTGCTCCAGCATTCATCAAACCGAAAGGCATCTTGTCATACATAAATGTCCCCCAGGGGGTTGTAAAAGCTGTTTTTTCTTTATCATTAGGGTGCATAGCAATCTGATTATACCCTGAGAAACCATCTAGCATAGAAATCCTTTGAGCTCCAACTACCTGCTGCAAAACCTGTTCAATTTTGGGGAGAGGATAGTTGTCTTTTAATGATGATCGATTCAGATTTCTGAAGTCAACACATAATCGAATCTCCCCATTTTTCTTTCTAACAGGAACCAAATTAGCCACCCAAGAAGAATACCTAAGAGGCACTATTATCTTTGCATCCAACAACTTTTTTAATTCTTTTTCAATTACAGGAAACAAGGCTGGATTGATTCTTCTTAATTTCTGCCTGAAAGGTTTGACATTAGATTTCAAAGGAACCTTGTGCTGAATAACTGCTGTATCATAAGTTTTTAGTTCTTTGTAAGACCAGGCAAATGCATCTATATATTTTTTTAACAGCTTGATATATCTACTTCTTTGCTCTGCTGTTAGGTTTTCGGAAAGTTTTACCATTCTGGGATGTTCTGCTGAACCAATATTGTAGTCCTCTACGTTATCTTCTGAAGATTGAATTACTGGCTTTGAAGGTGTATCATCCTTGCTGAATATTCTTTCCAAAGGTACTAGGCCTTTCGGAATGAAATTACTTTTTAATTCAATGATTTTATGCCCTGCTATATCTTCTGCAGCAAACTCATCTAACTGTTCATCTTTTCCATCTTCTTCTTGATCAATTTGAATATTTGAAAACTCATTTACAAGCTCAAGAAATTTTTTTATTTCAATGTCATCTTCAAAAACCCTCCAATGTTTTATATTGTCAGGAACACAAGGTCTATACCTCACTTCTATAGGATACTTTAGCTGAGTAATTTTAGGGATCCTAAAATATGTGGCAGCCAGGGCTAAAGAATCTGCAGTTTCATTATGATTCCTGGGAATATGAGTGATATTAAATGCTATAAAGTAGTTTTCAATCATATCCCATACCTCATTTCGATATACTTTCAGCAAACCCTGCTTTACTTGATATTTGTTCTTCACCTGTTGAACAACTAGTTCGGAGTCACCAAATGCAGAAATTTGCTGAATTCCCAAATCTTTAGCAGCTTTCAATCCCAATAGCAAAGCCTCATACTCAGCAGTGTTGTTAGTGGTAACAAACTCCAATTTATACATAAGTTTCACTGTTTCACCGCCAGGGGAAATAAGTAAAACTCCAGCTCCAGCACCCTCTCTGCATGAAGATCCATCAAAATATAATTGCCACACTGCATCTTTTTCCTCTATGCTATGTTTTATTGGCTGATCTTTTTCCACATGTAACAGACCAGCAGAATTATCTTCTTCACTAAACTGTAACATGCATGAGCCAAGGTCTTTATCCACAGAGTAAACTGGGTGATTAGTGGGGTTCTTATCATCTGTGACAATGTAAGAAAGCTGTAGTTCTCTGTAAAGTCTCCTATTTTCTCCACCAAAAACAGGAATGGTGGCATAAGAGAGGTCCATCTGTAATATTCCTCCAACCTTCTTAGCCCATGACCTAGACAGAAGCAAGCCAAATTTTGGTGTGATGTCAGCTACCACAACATCCATTATTACACTTTTCATTGGCAACTCTGTAAGGTTGAAAACCATGTCTTTTATCACTCCTAGACACTTTACAGCTCGGGAATCAAAGGCATATAGATCACGATAAGGTTTTGTGACATTAAGGCCCAGGGCTTCCATCACAGCTTTTGGCATCAAATTATGGGATGCTCCTGAATCTAGCAGGCAATTATGAATCATCTGCTCATGCACAGTCAAAGTTATATAGAAGGGAGGAGAAGCACCAGCTTCGTTTTCAGTCTTTTCAGCCAAATCTGATCCAATAAAGATTCTAGGGCTTTCTTCCTGCAGATTCACTGTATCTGAAACTGGCTGATTATTGGGCATATTCATCACTTTCAAAACGGTATTCTTGTATGATGGATTTTTGATAAGCTCAGAAAATGGTATAGGAATTTTTAGTTTACCTAACTCATTTTCCAAACTAAAATTTTGACCTGATTTGTTTACCTCTTCAATTTCTGTATTCTTCTTTGACTTTTCTGCAGGTTGCTTCTTTTCTGCTACAGGATCAGCAACTGATTTATCAGGAATAACTGGAGCAGGAACAGCAGCTTTCTTCTTAGGAGCTTGGACTACTTGTTTCGGGCCAGATCTGAGATTAAGAGTCTTCTTAATTCCATTCTGATTAGCAGCAGCATTTACAACAGTTTTTTCAAACTCCAATTCATCTTCAACTTCATACAAGTCTGCATCATAATATTTAGCATTTAGAAAATCTTCTTCTGTTACAAAACTTCCAGATAAGCCATCTCCAAAATGATTCACATCCTGATCTGTCTCAGTTTCTTCAAACAGTAACTGTTGATCAATTTCTTCTTCATCCACCAAATTATTTTGAAAAGGTGGGGGTACTTTTTGATCTTCATTCTCCCTTCTTTCTCGCTGAATATCATTATTTCTACGCTCTCTTGGCATGAATCTAGGAGCGAATTGCCTCCTGAACTGACTTTGGTTATTTGGGTTTCGATCAGCTTCTGGGGCAGGTTTAGCAGAATTCTTTTCCAGTTCTAGTTTATTCAACTTGGCAGTGAGAATCTTTACAAGTTTAGCCATTTCATCTATTTTAGCTTCAGCAGACTGAGGTGCAGCACTTGTAGAAACAACTTCCTTCTTTCCCTTTCTTTCATACTGCTGCTGAGGTGTTTCTTTCTTGAGCCTATTAGAAGCCAGCAAATTTGACTCTACTTCTAATGCTGCCTCTTGCATGTTCATCAAGGTGATAGGTCTTCTCTCTCTAAGTAATAAAGAGAATTCACGATCAAAAGCATTTGCATAGGTCAATTTGGCTGATGTTTCAGTGGGTTTGATTTCTGCAGGAATCCTAGTATACATCTTGTTAAATCTTTTGGAAAAGTCAGAAATAGTCTCATCCTTCTTTCTTCTCAAAGCTCCAAACTCAGTTATGTAATAAGTGTGATCCTTGGTGTCTCCCCACTGTCTCAGAAAAAGATCTTTGAGCTCTTCAATTATGGTGATGGAATTAACAGGCAATCCTCTGAACCATTTTCTCACATCCCCATCAAGACTTTGTACAAATACCCTCATCCATACATCTTTAATTTCAATGTTCTGATTATCTGCATAACTCTCAAAAGCTTCCCAATGTTCTTCTGCGGTTGTTTCACCTTGTCCATTGAATCGAGGCATATACTTTTGGTAATCATGTGTAGGCAAAGCATGTAAAGGCTGAGGCAATACTAATGGTGCATACCTAGCTGCTACCTTTCTATCCATCATATCCATAGGTGGATTTTGGGCTGTCATTGTGGACTGAGGTTTAGACTGAGGTTTTGAGGAGGAAGAAATTTGACTGGAACTTTTTTGAAAAGAATTCCTTCCTACTTTCAACTGAAAGATGGGTATTTTATCAGGAGAAGAGGTTTTAGCTTTCAAAAATCTTCGAGGATTAGTGAAAACCTGGAAAGTGCTATCAGGGATGATAGGTTTTACACAAGATGAAGTTTCAGCTGAGTCTAATGGTTCACCCAACTGGTGAGAGTCACAAGAGGCTGGTAAAGATTGAGACCTACTGAGCTTTCTTGCTGTTTTTATAATCTTTTCAGGGTATGTCACACCCAGCTGTAATGGAGATGTAGGTATGCTCCTGGTTCCAATTCTGTTAGAAGCCACTGTGACAACTTTCTGGTGAAAATAGCCTTCAAAAAATGCTGGTTCGAGTCCACCTCTTAAACCAGAAAAATGATGAGTATCTCAGGGAAGATATGCTTCAGCTTCGTCCCCGGCAACGGCGCCAAAGATGTTTGTGTCAGAAATTATTACTAAGGCTAAGGTAACAAGCCAACACAATCTCAAAAGTAAAAATCAATTCAAACTAGGGTTTAGGGTTTTGTTTCATATGTTTTTGGTCATTGACTTCAAGAGCATAAAGGGAATACATTCAGCATATAAGCAACAACTAAATCATACACATATATCGATAAAGATGCATATATATCACAAGAATCCAACAAAAGACTGTAATGAAGTTCACACATAAAGGACAAGCACCACTGGAAATTACACATCAACCAGCAATGAATTTGTCATTCATGAAACTAAATAAGTTCAAACATGAATCCAACACAGATCAAATGAAGGGGAAAGAGTCATATATTCATAGTTTCATCAATAAATGCATATAAGAGTTTAAAGTACCTATCACTGAATAAGTCTGAAAGTACAAGCAGCTAGCAGACCTCCTAATGCTTCTCCAAAATCAGAACCCTTACAATGTTTTTCTTCTCCTTCTAAATAGTTTCTCTTCCAAAAAGCAGTTAGGTTTTTCCTCCTAACTCTCCATCGAATTACTAGGTCAAATAAAGTAAAATTTACATTTTTACAAATTTACAAGTTTCCTAAAAATAGCAAATTCTTTAACTAAAACAAAATATTTATCTAAAATAACTCCTAACTAGTAACTGCCTCATATCTCCTTCGCTGCCTCCACAAGAAGAGGTGTCACATACCCCAATTTTATTAAAATAATGTAATTATTTTATTAATATTCCTGAGACATTATGTTAAATTTAATGCTAAGTAGGAATGGATGACTCAGCAGAGTCTCCAGAAATGGAATGTAAATTCTGAATAATTATTATTAATAAATAAATTATGGAGACAACAGCATGGGAGAGCTGTTAAAAGAGGCTACTGGTCTAACTGGTGGATGGAATTAGGTGGAAGGACAAAAGACAAGTGGCAGCATCCTCAAACACTTCCTGAGTTGCAGGTGGCAACTTCCCTATATTTTGGGGTCATGATTCCCCAAGAAAGTGGAATCTGAGCAAGTGGCTCATTAATGACAGTTAACCCAACTAAGACCTAGGCAATCTTTTAAATACTACTCAATGAACTGAGCTGGGGGTTCAGCATTTGTTCTAGAGGGAGAATACATTCAGGTGAATGTTATTCAGGAGTCCCATTGAGGAAGTGGGAAAACAGTAAGGAAGTGTTTTGAGTCAGGAAGTTGCAGTAACTTGGTTCCAGTATAGCTGTTTTGGCTGAGGGAATTGTTGGCTGTACCTAGTTCCAGCCAGTTAGACCAGAGCAAGCTCGGCGGTCCTGAGAAGTGCTGTCTGGGCACTCTCCAGGAATTGGTAGGGAGGAACAGCCTCCCATTGCTGTTATTGTCTACCATAGATACAGGTTCTGCCACTCTTCCTGCTGTTTGTTTAATTAATTTAAATGTAGAATGGACTATTTCAACTGTGTTTTGAACTATATTTATTGTCAGTAGATCAGTCTTTCTGTATTGTCTTTTGGTAGAATTTGCATAACTCATATGTCTTGTAATTTTTCCTATTATCACTTAAATAGAGTAATTATTCTATGCAGAATATATTGTTACTATTATAGTAATCAAATATCATGGTGATTTAGTCTAGAATTTCTATTAATAGTTAAATAATAGACATAGAATATTAAACAGTAGTTATTTCAGAAAATACACTCATTAAAACAATCATAAGAACAGACACATAGATAAATCTTAGAAATTACTGTGAAATAATTCCAAATAGAGAAATGTACAGGAATAATCTCTATTAGAGAAATATACCAGTTTATATCTGCTTCCTATTTCTGTCAACTATAGATACCGGTTATTCTCTGTATCGAGCTAAAGGAGAACAAAACTTCTATCATTATATTTATCTATACTCAGAACATATTTGACTGTTATCGATTATCCAAAAGATGTGTTTGCAATAATGTTTCATTGTTTAAAAAATTTCTATACAATCTTATTCAATAAAAATCGTAGTCAAATACAAACACATAAACAGTAAATTGTTTTCGTCTTTTAAACCTAATATTATAATATTATAGCCATGTTGTCACAACAGAGTTGACAGAGTTATTTTAAGAACAAGATAAACATATTGACTGGCTCGAAGCCAAGTCTTACTACTTAGAGACTTCATTGTTTCTATAACCAAATCATAAGCATAGATTAATGTTCATTATCGAGCTTGTATTACATATAATACACATCACAGACGTAGATTATCTTATCAATAGTCAAACATCTTAACACGCAGAGAAGCTATCAACGAGCTTAGCCATTGTTTGTTGTTATAAACCGTCGTAGTTATTTACTGTAATAATATTTATTTCATTATAAATATTTCTCCTTGAGAGTAGAGTACAAACCTAACACGGCCGTAGCCAGACCACAATAAATTCGACAGACTGAAAACAAAAGAAAGGAAATGCTTTTATAACAGTTTGAACCTACAGGAAATCTCATACATAGTCCAGGCATACATTGTATCCACAGTTACAATTAATATTTAAACCAAAAATCAAAATTTCACAACACGTTTCCAGTCACCACCGAACTCAACCACTTTCATATGTATATATTAATCAGAAAGAGAATTCCCAGTTCGCCAGGGTTAACAATACATCTTCATCTATTACAGTAAGGAATAGCAAACCCCATTATTATCATTAATACCCAAAAACCACATAAATGCAGATAAACTCATATATTAATATCCCCACAATCGAGTTATCATCCTCTGCAAGTATCGGAGTAAATTCAAAGCAATCCTTTTATGTTAAACAGTTTACTCATTTAACAAAACACAGAACGATACACGACCACATGACAGGCTCAACAAGTTACAGTATCTATTAGCTTATACAGCGTGGATAAAACCCTGCACATTGAAAATACAATAACAATAACAACCCCGGGGTCTCATAACAGACTGAGCCGTAGTTTGTTCTTCGTAGACATGCCGAGGTAACAATCCTATCAACCATAAGCAAACAGTTTCATACACGCGACAGTATCCATAACACCCAAAACGATCACAACCACATTACATAGGAGGTCCCTTCCAGACATAACCCTAGTACAACAAAACCAACAAAGGGAGAGACAGCCGTTGATAACCAGGCTTACCCGGAGGAGTCAGCGCTGGAGATGAAGCCCTGTGTACCTTCAGGAACAGCATTACCTGCACATTACCGAGTGCCGAGAGTTGTTAATACTAATATAAACCTAAACAATCTTTTGCAAACTGAAAACTGTGAAACATTGATATTATCTTACCTGAGCCAATGGAGGAAGCAACCCGTAGACAACTTGGTAGCCACAAATTGAGCTGGTAGCGAAACCCCATTACATTCGTCAGTTGGATGAGCAAGGGAAACTTCCAGTACTCCTCTATTGACAGTCGCGACAGGCAACATTTTAGACAAAACCCTTAAGCTGGGAATGAACCAGTCGGGGAGCACACTTCAAAACCCAATACACAGTCACCTCATGGATAAAAGCAACAAAGAAACCCTGCCTCAAACTCACACTAGCGACTGTGGAAGGCTGTAAGTAGCAGGTGACTCAAAATTGGCGATGACAACGAGACCAAGATACAAATGAAACTGTAGCAGACGCCAATTCAGAGCCCAAGACTTCTATACTACCAGAAGATGAAACAACGTGACCAGAACCTAAGCAAATAGCATGTTACAGTGCCAAACTGACGAGTTCAGACATGGAGGGTTTCTCCCTTACAACCCGAGCCCGAAGGCACAAATAATGACCAGGTAGGGTTTCATTACTGACTTATATATCATCCAACGCAAGGAGGAGAGTCAACCACGTAGCCATTAAATATATCAACTTCACATGGGTCGAATTACTATAGTTCAATTGCAGCTCGATTAATTGTTCATCAATTTCAAATCATCTGCATGGATATAAGTCTTGTGCAACGCATGGAAAAACAATATGATTGATCCACAATCATTGTATTGTATATAAATCGAAACCAAGCCAGCGATAATGTCAAGGGCATATTATAATTACCTACAATCATTTGAAAATGATGTAGTCAATTTTCTAATGAGAACACCACATCATTTAAAACATTGAAATATTACCATGACCATATGATGGATACACCATGGTTATATAAGTCCTATTATCATTATCACCCCGATACTATTGTTAAACAATCAACAATGAGAATAACAATCTCTATTATTATGATGTTTAAATATAAACTCATCTACAGGTCCATACCATGAATGTAGTTTAAAACAAGGCACAGTTCGATAACATAAGTTAAACAACAGTAGACATTGGACTTTGAAATGTGGATGACTATAATGGAACATCGCTAGAGGCGTCACTTTTCCAACTCATACTAATAACCAGTAATTACAGCTAATAGTTGACAGTAGGTTACATTATGCTAACGTCACGTTATGCATACGATGAACATAATACAAACAATTGTTCCAGTGATAGTTTACAGCATTAACATAGAGTCATGTTCATAACGCAATGGATATGACGGAAACATTGTAATTCATCGCAAAAACCTGATGATACTATCCAGGATAAGAGATATCATGTCGAGACAGACTATCAATCTTATTTCAAGCGTGAATTTCATGAAAAGAACTTTACTGTCTTACACGACAATCAGCAATAGTAAATAGATCTTCTTTAAGTTTTTACAGTGCAGGGAAAGGAGCTTGATGCTTACAAAGATTAAATTACAGTGATCCATACTTCACCGGTGTACCTGCGAACAAAAGACAAATTATGCATTAGCTCGCAAGCTAAGTAAGCCAGTCAGCTATGGCTAGCTCTCACTTTGAAGATTGAAAGAAAACAGTCAACATTTAAAATCAGAAAAATCACATTTGTATTAAAACAGAACCTTCTAAAACCAGATAATGTTTAGTTACTTAAATTAAACAGGACCAGGAATGCAATTAATTAACATTTATTGTTATAATAAAAATTTTAAATTTTTCAGAAATTTCGGGTTCTGACATGTGGTATCAGAGCATGGTTCAGACACTAGGCTTGGATGTGACTCCACTAACTTCCGCAAAACAGTGACCATAAAAGAAAAATTTTAAATATATAAAGTACTAACTTATATTTTGGTTTCATGAACAGAACAGAAAATTTCCTTTTTCTGAATTTTTCAGACAGGTATGGAAAAACTGGGAGAATACGCTGAGGAGGAATCTCCAAACACTGTGACAAGACAGATGTCAAGAGAACCTGAGACAGAAGAAGTAATTGCTCACACCACTGAGCTGATGCAGACCATAAGAGGATTAAAGACAGAGATGGAAACAGTCAAGAAGGATAATGAAAGGATTCTAAAGACTCAGGAGCAGTTAAATCAGCTATTGATAGAAAAATTTCAGACAGAAGGAAGAAGCAAACGAGCTGACTCAGAAGAAGTCAGTCATCAAAGAGGGTCAAAAAGGAAAAAACCGGCTAAGTCCGACAGCAGTTCCTCATCTGAAGAAAGAAAGGGAAAACCCAGTTATCACACTAGCAGTGACAGCAGTGAAGCTGAGCTGCACAACCGAAGGAAAAAGTACAGGCCTTATGAAGAGATTTCCGGGGAGTTTAAGAAGATAAAGCCCCCAACTTTCAATGGAGAATCCGAAACTGGAGAAGAGGCGGAATCCTGGTTATCCGGGATGAGAAAATATTTTCAGATCTATAACTACTCAAATCAGCTGAAGGCACGAATGGCCATCTACAACCTTTCGGGAAAAGCGGACATATGGTGGCAAGATAGAGAAGTTAATTGGAGTACTTTTAAAAGATACTTCAAGAAGAAATTTCTGTCTGAACAGTATTATGAGGAGAGGGCCAAGGAATTCTATGAACTAAAGCTCGGATCTATGACGATGAAGGATTTAAACAGTAAATTCTTAAGTCTGTTGCGGTATGTACCGTATTTTGTCGAAGAGAAACCAAAAATACAACGGTTTCTTAGTTGTCTGCCCTATAATATTAAGGACAGAATTGAATATGACAACCCCAAAACGATGGAAGAAGCTATGCGCAAAGCTAATTTATGTTATGAACAGAATAAAAAGAAAGAGGGAATAGCCAGCTGGAAGGCCAAAAAGAACAGTAATCTGACCGAGTAGAAGAAAAAGGAATTTGTTCCCCATAAAAATTTCAAGAATGGCAAAAACGGAAATCACTTTAATAGTAAAAGATTCTAGGGAAACAAAAATGGAGCTGGCAGCCATTCGAACAATTACAAAAGCAGCAAGGAGGCTCCTAATAACCATGGAAACTACACCAAAAATTTTGAGCGAAAAGAACCTGTCAAGTGCTGGGAGTGTAATGGGCCACATTATGCTTCAGTCTGCCCAAACAGAAAGAAACAAATAAGCAATATTCATACTGTTCAATATGAAATGACAGTTGGAGATTTTGCAGGAACTATGCCCCGAATCAATGCAGCGTTGGAAAACCGCCAGGCTGACTATCAAACTTCCATGGTGGAAGTAGGAGGTATGATTAACAAAACCCCTGTTACTATTTTAATAGATCTAGGTGCCAGTCTTAGTTATATTTCACCTCAGTTGGTAGAAAAATGTAATTTGACTGTTGAAAGATTTGATAATTCTTGGTCTGTACAACTAGCTACTGGGGCAAAGAGGAAAGTAAACTGTTATGTAAAAGAATGCATCTTAAACATGAATGATTTTAGAACTACAGTTAAACTAAACATCTTACCACTTGGCTCTTATGACATACTTATCGGAATGGACTGGTTGGAACAACATAGGGTCGTTTTAAACTGTTTTGACAAAACTTTTAGATGTGTGAACAGTAGTGGACAGCCTGTAACTGTCAGGGGTATCCCTAGGAAAACAGTAGTTAGGCAAATTTCTGCCTTACAACTTAAAAGGGCAGTCAGAAAAGGGTGCAAGACCTATGCTGTAACTATTACCGATGAGACAGATAAGTCTGAAAGCAACCAGAAAACAGTAGAGAACATCCCTGTAGTCAATGAATTTATTGACGTTTTTCCTGAAGAAATCCCAGAATTACCTCCCAAGAGGGAGCTAGACTTTACAATTGAGCTAGTACCAGGTGCTGTTCCCAGTTCAAAAGCCCTGTATCGCATGAATATCTTGGAGCTTAACGAGTTGAAAACTCAGTTAAAGGAGTTAATAGACAAGAATTATATTCGACCCATTGTATCCCCTTGGGGAGCACCGGTGATTTTCGTTAAAAAGAAGGACGGAACTATGCGACTTTGCATAGATTATCGTCAACTAAACAAGATGACGATTAAAAACAGGTATCCATTACCTCGTATAGATGATCTGTTTGATCAGCTACGTGGAGCTACGGTATTCTCTAAGATCGATCTGAGATCGGGTTATCATCAGGTGAGAATTAAAGAGGAAGACATTTTCAAAACAGCTTTTAGAACAAGATACGGACATTACGAATTTGTCGTAATGCCATTTGGGCTTACTAATGTCCCAGCTGTTTTTATGTGCTTAATGAACAACATAATGCATAAGTACTTAGATAAATTTGTTGTCGTATTCATCGACGAAATTTTAGTCTATTCTAAGAGTGAGAAGGAGCATAAAGAACACTTACGTATAGTCTTACAAGAACTGAGAGAACAACAGCTCTTTGCGAAATTCAGTAAGTGTGACTTCTTCAAAGATGAAATCCAATACTTAGGACATGTAGTCACTAAGGAAGGGATTTCAGTGGATCCCGAAAAGATTCGGGCGATTGAAGAATGGCCAGTACCTAAAGATGTGACGGACGTTAGATCTTTCATGGGGATTACCGGTTACTACCGGAGGTTTATTGAAGGTTTTTCAAAAATAGCCAACCCAATCACTTCTTTGCAAAAGAAAGGCAAGAAGTTTGATTGGAATGCGAAGTGTGAAGAAAGCTTCAAGAAACTTAAGACCTTATTGACAACTGCACCTATTCTTAGAATAGCGGACCCAAATAAAGATTTCATAGTTTGCACCGACGCTTGTAATGATGGTTTAGGCGGAGTGCTGACTCAAGAGGGACATGTCATTGCTTACGAATCTAGGAAGCTGAAAATCCATGAAAAGAATTATGCCACCTATGACCTAGAATTAGCTGCTGTAATTCATGCTTTAAAGATGTGGCGACACCATCTAATAGGCAGAAAATTCATTTCACTAACGGATAACGAAGGTCTGAAATACCTTTTAGATCAGCCTAATTTAAATGCAAGACAAGCCCGGTGGTTGGCATTCCTAAGTGAATACGATTTTGAAATCCAACACATAAAAGGGAAGGAAAATAAAGTGGCTGATGCCTTGAGCAGAAATGCAAAGCTAAATTTCATATCAGCTAGCAGCACTTACACCTCTGACTTAAATAAACAGCTGGCTGAAGGGATAAAATTAGACGAAAATTATCAGCGTTTACAAACTGCAGCCAAAGAACAACCCACAGAAAGTTTGGTAAAAGGGTATAGTTTAAATGAAAACGGATTTTTATTGTTTAAAGACAGGTTGTATATTCCTAATGCACCTAAAGTTAAACTGTTAATTCTAGACGAAATTCATAAAACCCCTTACTCCGGGCATCCAGGCTATCAAAAGACCGTCACCATGTTGAGAAAAGAATATTTTTGGCCTAACATGAAATCTGAAACAGCTGAGTATTTAGCTAGGTGTTTGGACTGCCAACAAGTAAAAACAGAACACCAACATCCAGCTGGATTGCTGCAACCTTTACCTATTCCTAGCTGGAAATGGGAAATAATCAGCCTGGATTTCATTACAGGTTTACCCAAAAATCAACATCAGAATGATTCAATTATGGTAGTGGTAGACAAATTAAGTAAATCAGCACACTTTATTCCTGTTAAAACCACATACAAGGCTGCAAACATAGCAGATATCTTTTTAAAACAGATTTTTCGGTTACACGGTATTCCAAAAGTTATTATATCAGACAGGGATCCTAAATTCACAGGAAATTTTTGGAGATCCTTGTTCAAAGGATTAAACACCACTTTGAATTTCAGCACCTCTTTCCATCCTCAGACGGACGGACAAACTGAAAGAGTTAATCAGGTATTAGAAGATCTGTTAAGGATGTATGTTAAAGATCAACCAGGTAAGTGGGAGGATTATTTACACTTAGCCGAATTTGCATACAATAACCGCTATCAATCATCAGCTAAGTTTAGTCCTTTTGAGATTTTGTATGGACGAAAATGCAACACTCCTATCTCTTGGAGTAATCCAGTAGATAGATTAGTGTTAGGACCTGATTTATTGAAAGAAATGGAACAGATTGTGAAACAAGTGCAGGAGAACTTGAAGATTGCCCAGGATCGGCAAAAGAGTCAAGCAGATTTAAAAAGAACTCCTAAAGAGTTCCAGGTAGGTGAACATGTGTTCATCAAGGTAAGGCCAAAGAAGAGCTCCCTAAGATTAGGAAGTTGTGCAAAATTAGCACCACGTTACTGTGGTCCATTTGAAATTTTATCTAGAATCGGTCAAGTTGCTTATCAGTTAGCATTACCACCAAATTTAAAAGTACACAATTTTTTTCATATCTCTGTTTTGAAAAAGTATGTTCATGATGCTACTCATGTTATTGATTGGAACATTGTACAGGTAGAACCAGAAGGGGAAGTTCTGGTGGAACCGGATTGTATCCTCGGGAGGAGGGAAATTACTCTACGGAACCGCATAATTGGACAAGTGAAGGTGCAATGGAAGCACCTTAGTCCTGAAGAAGCTACTTGGGAGCTGGAAAGTAAGATGCGGGAAGCATATCCCCATCTATTCCAGCAGGTGGCTGAAGAAGAAGAATAAGTAACATCGAGGACGATGTTACATTTTAAGGGGGTGTGTATGTCACATACCCCAATTTTATTAAAATACTGTAATTATTTTATTAATATTCCTGAGACATTATGTTAAATTTAATGCTAAGTAGGAATGGATGACTCAGCAGAGTCTCCAGAAATGGAATGTAAATTCTGAATAATTATTATTAATAAATAAATTATGGAGACAACAGAATGGGAGAGCTGTTAAAAGAGGTTACTGGTCTAACTGGTGGATGGAATTAGGTGGAAGGACAAAAGACAAGTGGCAGCATCCTCAAACACTTCCTGAGTTGCAGGTGGAAACTTCCCTATATTTTGGGGTCATGATTCCCCAAGAAAGTGGAATCTGAGCAGGTGGCTCATTAATGACAGTTAACCCAACTAAGACCTAGGCAATCTTTTAAATACTACTCAATGAACTGAGCTGGGGGTTCAGCATTTGTTCTAGAGGGAGAATACATTCAGGTGAATGTTATTCAGGAGTCCCATTGAGGAAGTGGGAAAACAGTAAGGAAGTGTTTTGAGTCAAGAAGTTGCAGTAACTTGGTTCCAGTATAGCTGTTTTGGCTGAGGGAATTGTTGGCTGTACCTAGTTCCAACCAGTTAGACCAGAGCAAGCTCGGGGGTCCTAAGAAGTGCTGTCTGGGCACTCTCCAGTAATTGGTAGGGAGGAACAGCCTCCCATTGCTGTTATTGTCTACCATAGATACAGGTTCTGCCACTCTTCCTGCTGTTTGTTTAATTAATTTAAATGTAGAATGGACTATTTCAACTGTGTTTTGAACTATATTTATTGTCAGTAGATCAGTCTTTCTGTATTGTCTTTTGGTAGAATTTGCATAACTCATATGTCTTGTAATTTTTCCTATTATCACTTAAATAGAGTAATTATTCTATGCAGAATATATTGTTACTATTACAGTAATCAAATATCATGGTGATTTAGTCTAGAATTTCTATTAATAGTTAAATAATAGACATAGAATATTAAACAGTAGTTATTTCAGAAAATACACTCATTAAAACAATCATAAGAACAGACACATAGATAAATCTTAGAAATTACTGTGAAATAATTCCAAATAGAGAAATGTACAGGAATAATCTCTATTAGAGAAATATACCAGTTTATATCTGCTTCCTATTTCTGTCAACTATAGATACCGGTTATTCTCTGTATCGAGCTAAAGGAGAACAAAACTTATATCATTATATTTATCTATACTCAGAACATATTTGACTGTTATCGATTATCCAAAAGATGTGTTTGCAATAATGTTTCATTGTTTAAAAACGTTCCATACAATCTTATTCAATAAAAATCGTAGTCAAATACAAACACATAAACAGTAAATTGTTTTCGTCTTTTAAACCTAATATTATAATATTATAGCCATGTTGTCACAACAGAGTTGACAGAGTTATTTTAAAAACAAGATAAACATATTGATTGGCTCGAAGCCAAGTCTTACTACTTAGAGACTTCATTGTTTCTATAACCAAATCATAAGCATAGATTAATGTTCATTATCGAGCTTGTATTACATATAATACACAGCATAGACGTAGGTTATCTTATCAATAGTCAAACATCTTAACACGCAGAGAAGCTATCAACGAGCTTAGCCATTGTTGGCTGTTATAAACCCTCGTAGTTATTTACAGACTGAAAACAAAAGAAAGGAAATGCTTTTATAACAGTTTGAACCTACAGGAAATCTCATACATAGTCCAGGCATACATTGTATCCACAGTTACAATTAATATTTAAACCAAAAATCAAAATTTCACAACAGGTTTCCAGTCACCACCGAACTCAACCACTTTCATATGTATATATTAATCAGAAAGAGAATTCCCAGTTCGCCAGGGTTAACAATACATCTTCATCTATTACAGTAAGGAATAGCAAACCCCATTATTATCATTAATACCCAAAAACCACATAAATGCAGATAAACTCATATATTAATATCCCCACAATCGAGTTATCATCCTCTGCAAGTATCGGAGTAAATTCAAAGCAATCCTTTTATGTTAAACAGTTTACTCATTTAACAAAACACAGAACGATACACGGCCACATGACAGGCTCAACAAGTTACAGTATCTATTAGCTTATATAGCGTGGATAAAACCCTGCGCATTGAAAATAAAATAACAATAACAACCCCGGGGTCTCATAACAGACTGAGCCGTAGTTTGTTCTTCGTAGACATGCCGAGGTAACAATCCTATCAACCATAAGCAAACAGTTTCATACACGCGACAGTATCCATAACACCAAAAACGATCACAACCCCATTACATAGGAGGTCCCTTCCAGACATAACCCTAGTACAACAAAACCAACAAAGGGAGAGACATCCGTGGATAACCAGGCTTACCCGGAGGAGCCAGCGCTGGAGATGAAGCCCTGTGTACCTTCAGGAACAGCATTACCTGCACATTACCGAGTGCCGAGAGTTGTTAATACTAATATAAACCTAAACAATCTTTTGCAAACTGAAAACTGTGAAACATTGATATTATCTTACCTGAGCCAATGGAGGAAGCAACCCGTAGACAACTTGGTAGCCACAAATTGAGCTGGTAGCGAAACCCCATTACATTCTTCAGTTGGATGAGCAAGGGAAACTTCCAGTACTCCTCTATTGACAGTCGCGACAGGCAACATTTTAGACAAAACCCTTAAGCTGGGAATGAACCAGTCGGGGAGCACACTTCAAAACCCAATACACAGTCACCTCATGGATAAAAGCAACAAAGAAACCCTGCCTCAAACTCACACTAGCGACTGTGGAAGGCTGTAAGTAGCAGGTGACTCAAAATTGGCGATGACAACGAGACCAAGATACAAATGAAACTGTAGCAGACGCCAATTCAGAGCCCAAGACTTCTATACTACCAGAAGATGAAACAACGTGACCAGAACCTAAGCAAATAGCATGTTACAGTGCCAAACTGACGAGTTCAGACATGGAGGGTTTCTCCCTTACAACCCGAGCCCGAAGGCACAAATAATGACCAGGTAGGGTTTCATTACTGACTTATATATCATCCAACGCAAGGAGGAGAGTCAACCACGTAGCCATTAAATATATCAACTTCACATGGGTCGAATTACTATAGTTCAATTGCAGCTCGATTAATTGTTCATCAATTTCAAATCATTTGCATGGATATAAGTCTTGTGCAACGCATGGAAAAACAATATGATTGATCCACAATCATTGTATTTTATATAAATCGAAACCAAGCTAGCGATAATGTCAAGGGCATATTATAATTACCTACAATCATTTGAAAATGATGTAGTCAATTTTCTAATGAGAACACCACATCATTTAAAACATTGAAATATTACCATGACCATATGATGGATACACCATGGTTATATAAGTCCTATTATCATTATCACCCCGATACTATTGTTAAACAATCAACAATGAGAATAACAATCTCTATTATTATGATGTTTAAATATAAACTCATCTACAGGTCCATACCATGAATGTAGTTTAAAACAAGGCACAGTTCGATAACATAAGTTAAATAACAGTAGACATTGGACTTTGAAATGTGGATGACTATAATGGAACATCGCTAGAGGCGTCACTTTTCCAACTCATACTAATAACCAGTAATTACAGCTAATAGTTGACAGTAGGTTACATTATGCTAACGTCACGTTATGCATACGATGAACATAATACAAACAATTGTTCCAGTGATAGTTTACAGCATTAACATAGAGTCATGTTCATAACGCAATGGATATGACGGAAACATTGTAATTCATCGCAAAAACCTGATGATACTATCCAGGATAAGAGATATCATGTCGAGACAGACTATCAATCTTATTTCAAGCGTAAATTTCATGAATAGAACTTTACTGTCTTACACGACAATCAGCAATAGTAAATAGATCTTCTTTAAGTTTTTACAGTGCAGGGAAAGGAGCTTGATGCTTACAAAGATTAAATTACAGTGATCCATACTTCACCGGTGTACCTGCGAACAAAAGACAAATTATGCATTAGCTCGCAAGCTAAGTAAGCCAGTCAGCTATGGCTAGCTCTCCCTTTGAAGATTGAAAGAAAACAGTCAACATTTAAAATCAGAAAAATCACATTTGTATTAAAACAGAACCTTTTAAAACCAGATTATGTTTAGTTACTGAAATTAAACAGGACCAGGAATGCAATTAATTAACATTTATTGTTATAATAAAATTTTAAATTTTTTAGAAATTTCAGGTTCTGACATGTGGTATCAGAGCATGGTTCAGACACTAGGCTTGGATGTGACTCCACTAACTTCCGCAAAACAGTGACCATAAAAGAAAAATTTTAAATATATAAAGTACTAACTTATATTTTGGATTCATGAACAGAACAGAAAATTTCCTTTTTCTGAATTTTTCAGACAGGTATGGAAAAACTGGGAGAATACGCTGAGGAGGAATCTCCAAACACTGTGACAAGACAGATGTCAAGAGAACCTGAGACAGAAGAAGTAATTGCTCACACCACTGAGCTGATGCAGACCATAAGAGGATTAAATACACAGATGGAAACAGTCAAGAAGGATAATGAAAGGATTCTAAAGACTCAGGAGCATTTAAATCAGCTATTGATAGAAAAATTTCAGACAGAAGGAAGAAGCAAACGAGCTGACTCAGAAGAAGTCAGTCATCAAAGAGGGTCAAAAAGGAAAAAACCGGCTAAGTCCGACAGCAGTTCCTCATCTGAAGAAAGAAAGGGACAACCCAATTATCACACTAGCAGTGACAACAGTGAAGCTCAGCTGCACAACCGAAGGAAAAAGTACAGGCCTTATGAAGAGATTTCCGGGGAGTTTAAGAAGATAAAGCCCCCAACTTTCAATGGAGAATCCGAAACTGGAGAAGAGGCGGAATCCTGGTTATCCGGGATGAGAAAATATTTTCAGATCTATAACTACTCAAATCGGCTGAAGGCACGAATGGCCATCTACAACCTTTCGGGAAAAGCGGACATATGGTGGCAAGATCTGAAAAGGGTCAAGGGAATTAAAGAGAGAGAAGTTAATTGGAGTACTTTTAAAAGATACTTCAAGAAGAAATTTCTGTCTGAACAGTATTATGAGGAGAGGGCCAAGGAATTCTATGAACTAAAGCTCGGATCTATGACGATGAAGGATTTAAACAGTAAATTCTTAAGTTTGTTGCGGTATGTACCGTATTTTGTCGAAGAGAAACAAAAAATACAGCGGTTTCTTAGTTGTTTGCCCTATCATATTAAGGACAGAATTGAATATGACAACCCCAAAACGCTGGAAGAAGCTATGCGCAAAGCTAATTTCTGTTATGAACAGAATAAAAAGAAAGAGGGAATAGCCAGCTGGAAGGCCAAAAAGAACAGTAATCTGACCGAGTACAAGAAAAAGGAATTTGTTCCCCATAAAAATTTCAAGAATGGCAAAAACGGAAATCACTTTAATAGTAAAAGTTTCCAGGGAAACAAAAATGGAGCTGGCAGCCATTCGAACAATTACAAAAGCAGCAAGGAGGCTCCTAATAACCATGGAAACTACACCAAAAATTTTGAGCGAAAAGAACCTGTCAAGTGCTGGGAGTGTAATGGGCCACATTATGCTTCAGTCTACCCAAACAGAAAGAAACAAATCAGCAATATTCATACTGTTCAAGATGAAATGACAGTTGGAGATTTTGCAGGAACTATGCCCCGAATCAATGCAGCGTTGGAAAACCGCCAGGCTGACTATCAAACTTCCATGGTGGAAGTAGGAGGTATGATTAACAAAACCCCCGTTACTATTTTAATAGATCCAGGTGCCAGTCTTAGTTATATTTCACCTCAGTTGGTAGAAAAATGTAATTTGACTGTTTAAAGATTTGATAATTCTTGGTCTGTACAACTAGCTACTGGGGCAAAGAGGAAAGTAAACTGTTATGCAAAAGAATGCATCTTAAACATGAATGATTTTAGAACTACAGTTAAACTAAACATCTTACCACTTGACTCTTATGACATACTTATCGGAATGGACTGGTTGGAACAACATAGGGTCGTTTTAAATTGTTTTGACAACACTTTTAGATGTGTGAACAGTAGTGGACAGCCTGTAACTGTCAGGGGTATCCCTAGGAAAATAGTAGTTAGGCAAATTTATGCCTTACAACTTAAAAGGGCAGTCAGAAAAGGGTGCAAGACCTATGCTGTAACTATTACCGATGAGACAGATAAGTCTGAAAGCAACCAGAAAATAGTAGAGAACATCCCTGTAGTCAATGAATTTATTGACGTTTTTCCTGAAGAAATCCTAGAATTACCTCCCAAGAGGGAGCTAGACTTTACAATTGAGCTAGTACCAGGTGCTGTTCCCAGTTCAAAAGCCCTGTATCGCATGAATATCTTGGAGCTTAACGAGTTGAAAACTCAGTTAAAGGAGTTAATAGACAAGAATTATATTCGACCCAGTGTATCCCCTTGGGGAGCACCAATGATTTTCGTTAAAAAGAAGGACGGAACTATGCGACTTTGCATAGATTATCGTCAACTAAACAAGATGACGATTAAAAACAGGTATCCGTTACCTCATATAGATGATCTGTTTGATCAGCTACGTGGAGCTACGGTATTCTCTAAGATCGATCTGAGATCGGGTTATCATCAGGTGAGAATTAAAGAGGAAGACATTTTCAAAACAGCTTTTAGAACAAGATACGGACATTACGAATTTGTCGTAATGCCATTTGGGCTTACTAATGCCCCAGTTGTTTTTATGTGCTTAATGAACAACATAATGCATAAGTACTTAGATAAATTTGTTGTCGTATTCATCGACGACATTTTAGTCTATTCTAAGAGTGAGAAGGAGCATAAAGAACACTTACGTATATTCTTACAAGAACTGAGAGAACAACAGCTCTTTGCGAAATTCAGTAAGTGTGACTTCTTCAAAGACGAAATCCAGTACTTAGGACATGTAGTCACTAAGGAAGGGATTTCAGTGGATCCCGAAAAGATTCGGGCGATTGAAGAATGGCCAGTACCTAAAGATGTGACGGACGTTAGATCTTTCATGGGGATTACCGGTTACTACCGGAGGTTTATTGAAGGTTTTTCAAAAATAGCCAACCCAATCACTTCTTTGCAAAAGAAAGGCAAGAAGTTTCATTGGAATGCGAAGTGTGAAGAAAGCTTCAAGAAACTTAAGACCTTATTGACAACTGCACCTATTCTTAGAATAGCGGACCCAAATAAAGATTTCATAGTTTGCACCGACGCTTGTAATGATGGTTTAGGCGGAGTGCTGACTCAAGAGGGACATGTCATTGCTTACGAATCTAGGAAGCTGAAAATCCATGAAAAGAATTATGCCACCTATGACCTAGAATTAGCTGCTGTAATTCATGCTTTAAAGATGTGGCGACACCATCTAATAGGCAGAAAATTCATTTTACTAACGGATAACGAAGGTCTGAAATACCTTTTAGATCAGCCTAATTTAAATGCAAGACAAGCCCGGTGGTTGGCATTCCTAAGTGAATACGATTTTGAAATCCAACACATAAAAGGGAAGGAAAATAAGTTGGCTGATGCCTTGAGCAGAAATGCAAAGCTAAATTTCATATCAGCTAGCAGCACTTACACCTTTGACTTAAATAAACAGCTGGCTGAAGGGATAAAATTAGACGAAAATTATCAGCGTTTACAAACTGCAGCCAAAGAACAACCCACAGAAAGTTTGGTAAAAGGGTATAGTTTAAATGAAAACGGATTTTTATTGTTTAAAGATAGGTTGTATATTCCTAATGCACCTAAAGTTAAACTGTTAATTCTAGACGAAATTCATAAAACCCCTTACTCCGGGCATCCAGGCTATCAAAAGACCGTCACCATGTTGAGAAAAGAATATTTTTGGCCTAACATTAAATCTGAAACAGTTGAGTATTTAGCTAGGTGTTTGGACTGCCAACAAGTAAAAACAGAACACCAACATCCAGCTGGATTGCTGCAACCTTTACCTATTCCTAGCTGGAAATGGGAAATAATCAGCCTGGATTTCATTACAGGTTTACCCAAAAATCAACATCAGAATGATTCAATTATGGTAGTGGTAGACAAATTAAGTAAATCAGCACACTTTATTCCTGTTAAAACCACATACAAGGCTGCAAACATAGCAGATATCTTTTTAAAACAGATTTTTCGGTTACACGGTATTCCAAAAGTTATTATATCAGACAGGGATCCTAAATTCACAGGAAATTTTTGGAGACCCTTGTTCAAAGGATTAAACACCACTTTGAATTTCAGCACCTCTTTCCATCCTCAGACGGACGGACAAACTGAAAGAGTTAATCAGGTATTAGAAGATCTGTTAAGGATGTATGTTAAAGATTAACCAGGTAAGTGGGAGGATTATTTACACTTAGCCGAATTTGCATACAATAACAGCTATCAATCGTCAGCTAAGTTTAGTCCTTTTGAGATTTTGTATGGACGAAAATGCAACAATCCTATCTCTTGGTGTAATCCAGTAGATAGATTAGTGTTAGGACCTGATTTATTGAAAGAAATGGAACAGATTGTGAAACAAGTGCAGGAGAACTTGAAGATTGCCCAGGATCGGCAAAAGAGTCAAACAGATTTGAAAAGAACTCCCAAAGAGTTCCAGGTAGGTGAACATGTGTTCATTAAGGTAAGGCCAAAGAAGAGCTCCCTAAGATTAGGAAGTTGTGCAAAATTAGCACCACGTTACTGTGGTCCATTTGAAATTTTATCTAGAATCGGTCAAGTTGCTTATCAGTTAGCATTACCACCAAATTTAAAAGTACACAATGTTTTTCATATCTCTGTTTTGAAAAAGTATGTTCATGATGCTACTCATGTTATTGATTGGAACATTGTACAGGTAGAACCAGAAGGGGAAGTTCTGGTGGAACCGGAATGTATCCTCGGGAGGAGGGAAATTACTCTACGGAACCGCATAATTGGACAAGTGAAGGTGCAATGGAAGCACCTTAGTCCTGAAGAAGCTACTTGGGAGCTGGAAAGTAAGATGCGGGAAGCATATCCCCATCTATTCCAGCAGGTGGCTGAAGAAGAAGAATAAGTAACATCGAGGACGATGTTACATTTTAAGGGGGTGTGTATGTCACATACCCCTATTTTATTAAAATACTGTAATTATTTTATTAATATTCCTGAGACATTATGTTAAATTTAATGCTAAGTAGGAATGGATGACTCAGCAGAGTCTCCAGAAATGGAATGTAAATTCTGAATAATTATTATTAATAAATAAATTATGGAGACAACAGCATGGGAGAGCTGTTAAAAGAGGTTACTGGTCTAACTGGTGGATGGAATTAGGTGGAAGGACAAAATACAAGTGGCAGCATCCTCAAACACTTCCTGAGTTGCAGGTGGAAACTTCCCTATATTTTGGGGTCATGATTCCCCAAGAAAGTGGAATCTGAGCAGGTGGCTCATTAATGACAGTTAACCCAACTAAGACCTAGGCAATCTTTTAAATACTACTCAATGAACTGAGCTGGGGGTTCAGCATTTGTTCTAGAGGGAGAATACATTCAGGTGAATGTTATTCAGGAGTCCCATTGAGGAAGTGGGAAAACAGTAAGGAAGTGTTTTGAGTCAGGAAGTTGCAGTAACTTGGTTCTAGTATAGCTGTTTTGGCTGAGGGAATTGTTGGCTGTACCTAGTTCCAGCCAGTTAGACCAGAGCAAGCTCGGGGGTCCTGAGAAGTGCTGTCTGGGCACTCTCCAGGAATTGGTAGGGAGGAACAGCCTCCCATTGCTGTTATTGTCTACCATAGATACAGGTTCTGCCACTCTTCCTGCTGTTTGTTTAATTAATTTAAATGTAGAATGGACTATTTCAACTGTGTTTTGAACTATATTTATTGTCAGTAGATCAGTCTTTCTGTATTGTCTTTTGGTAGAATTTGCATAACTCATATGTCTTGTAATTTTTCCTATTATCACTTAAATAGAGTAATTATTCTATGCAGAATATATTGTTACTATTACAGTAATCAAATATCATGGTGATTTAGTCTAGAATTTCTATTAATAGTTAAATAATAGACATAGATTATTAAACAGTAGTTATTTCAGAAAATACACTCATTAAAACAATCATAAGAACAGACACATAGATAAATCTTAGAAATTACTGTGAAATAATTCCAAATAGAGAAATGTACAGGAATAATCTCTATTAGAGAAATATACCAGTTTATATCTGCTTCCTATTTCTGTCAACTATAGATACCGGTTATTCTCTGTATCGAGCTAAAGGAGAACAAAACTTATATCATTATATTTATCTATACTCAGAACATATTTGACTGTTATCGATTATCCAAAAGATGTGTTTGCAATAATGTTTCATTGTTTAAAAACTTTCCATACAATCTTATTCAATAAAAATCGTAGTCAAATACAAACACATAAACAGTAAATTGTTTTCGTCTTTTAAACCTAATATTATAATATTATAGCCATGTTGTCACAACAGAGTTGAAAGAGTTATTTTAAAAATAAGATAAACATATTGACTGGCTCGAAGCCAAGTCTTACTACTTAGAGACTTCATTGTTTCTATAACCAAATCATAAACATAGATTAATGTTCATTATCGAGCTTGTATTACATATAATACACAGCACAGACGTACGTTATCTTATCAATAGTCAAACATCTTAACACGCAGAGAAGCTATCAACGAGCTTAGCCATTGTTGGCTGTTATAAACCCTCGTAGTTATTTACTGTAATAATATTTATTTCATTATAAATATTTCTCCTTGAGAGTAGAGTACAAACCTAACACGGCCGTAGCCAGACCACAATAAATTCGACAGACTGAAAACAAAAGAAAGGAAATGCTTTTATAACAGTTTGAACCTACAGGAAATCTCATACATAGTCCAGGCATACATTGTATCCACAGTTACAATTAATATTTAAACCAAAAATCAAAATTTCACAACACGTTTCCAGTCACCACCGAACTCAACCACTTTCATATGTATATATTAATCAGAAAGAGAATTCCCAGTTCGCCAGGGTTAACAATACATCTTCATCTATTACAGTAAGGAATAGCAAACCCCATTATTATCATTAATACCCAAAAACCACATAAATGCAGATAAACTCATATATTAATATCCCCACAATCGAGTTATCATCCTCTGCAAGTATCGGAGTAAATTCAAAGCAATCCTTTTATGTTAAACAGTTTACTCATTTAACAAAACACAGAACGAGACACGGCCACATGATAGGCTCAACAAGTTACAGTATCTATTAGCTTATACAGCGTAGATAAAACCCTGCGCATTGAAAATACAATAACAATAACAACCCCGGGGTCTCATAACAGACTGAGCCGTAGTTTGTTCTTCGTAGACATGCCGAGGTAACAATCCTATCAACCATAAGCAAACAGTTTCATACACGCGACAGTATCCATAACACCCAAAACGATCACAACCCCATTACATAGGAGGTCCCTTCCAGACATAACCCTAGTACAACAAAACCAACAAAGGGAGAGACAGCCGTGGATAACCAGGCTTACCCGGAGGAGCCAGCGCTGGAGATGAAGCCCTGTGTACCTTCAGGAACAGCATTACCTGCACATTACCGAGTGTCGAGAGTTGTTAATACTAATATAAACCTAAACAATCTTTTGCAAACTGAAAACTGTGAAACATTGATATTATCTTACCTGAGCCAATGGAGGAAGCAACCCGTAGACAACTTGGTAGCCACAAATTGAGCTGGTAGCGAAACCCCATTACATTCGTCAGTTGGATGAGCAAGGGAAACTTCCAGTACTCCTCTATTGACAGTCGCGACAGGCAATATTTTAGACAAAACCCTTAAGTTGGGAATTAACCAGTCGGGGAGCACACTTCAAAACCCAATACACAGTCACCTCATGGATAAAAGCAACAAAGAAACCCTGCCTCAAACTCACACTAGCAACTGTGGAAGGCTGTAAGTAGCAGGTGACTCAAAATTGGCGATGACAACGAGACCAAGATACAAATGAAACTGTAGCAGACGCCAATTCAGAGCCCAAGACTTCTATACTACCAGAAGATGAAACAACGTGACCAGAACCTAAGCAAATAGCATGTTACAGTGCCAAACTGACGAGTTCAGACATGGAGGGTTTCTCCCTTACAACCCGAGCCCGAAGGCACAAATAATGACCAGGTAGGGTTTCATTACTGACATATATATCATCCAACGCAAGGAGGAGAGTCAACCACGTAGCCATTAAATATATCAACTTCACATGGGTCGAATTGCTATAGTTCAATTGCAGCTCGATTAATTGTTCATCAATTTCAAATCATTTGCATGGATATAAGTCTTGTACAACGCATGGAAAAACAATATGATTGATCCACAATCATTGTATTGTATATAAATCGAAACCAATCCAGCGATAATGTCAAGGGCATATTATAATTACCTACAATCATTTGAAAATGATGTAGTCAATTTTCTAATGAGAACACCACATCATTTAAAACATTGAAATATTACCATGACCATATGATGGATACACCATGGTTATATAAGTCCTATTATCATTATCACCCCGATACTATTGTTAAACAATCAACAATGAGAATAACAATCTCTATTATTATGATGTTTAAATATAAACTCATCTACAGGTCCATACCATGAATGTAGTTTAAAACAAGGCACAGTTCGATAACATAAGTTAAACAACAGTAGACATTGGACTTTGAAATGTGGATGACTATAATGGAACATCGCTAGAGGCGTCACTTTTCCAACTCATACTAATAACCAGTAATTACAGCTAATAGTTGACAGTAGGTTACATTATGCTAACGTCACGTTATGCATACGATGAACATAATACAAACAATTGTTCCAGTGATAGTTTACAGCATTAACATAGAGTCATGTTCATAACGCAATGGATATGACGGAAACATTGTAATTCATCGCAAAAACCTGATGATACTATCCAGGATAAGAGATATCATGTCGAGACAGACTATCAATCTTATTTCAAGCGTAAATTTCATGAAAAGAACTTTACTGTCTTACACGACAATCAGCAATAGTAAATAGATCTTCTTTAAGTTTTTACAGTGCAGGGAAAGGAGCTTGATGCTTACAAAGATTAAATTACAGTGATCCATACTTCACCGGTGTACCTGCGAACAAAAGACAAATTATGCATTAGCTCGCAAGCTAAGTAAGCCAGTCAACTATGGCTAGCTCTCCCTTTGAAGATTGAAAGAAAACAATCAACATTTAAAATCAGAAAAATCACATTTGTATTAAAACAGAACCTTTTAAAACCAGATTATGTTTAGTTACTGAAATTAAACAGGACCAGGAATGCAATTAATTAACATTTATTGTTATAATAAAAATTTTAAATTTTTCAGAAATTTCGGGTTCTGACATGTGGTATCAGAGCATGGTTCAGACACTAGGCTTGGATGTGACTCCACTAACTTCCGCAAAACAGTGACCATAAAAGAAAAATTTTAAATATATAAAGTACTAACTTATATTTTGGTTTCATGAACAGAACAGAAAATTTCCTTTTTCTGAATTTTTCAGACAGGTATGGAAAAACTGAGAGAATACGCTGAGGAGGAATCTCCAAACACTGTGTCAAGACAGATGTCAAGAGAAACTGAGACAGAAGAAGTAATTGCTCACACCACTAAGCTGATGCAGACCATAAGAGGATTAAAGACAGAGATGGAAACAGTCAAGAAGGATAATGAAAGGATTCTAAAGACTCAGGAGCAGTTAAATCAGCTATTGATAGAAAAATTTCAGACAGAAGGAAGAAGCAAACGAGCTGACTCAGAAGAAGTCAGTCATCAAAGAGGGTCAAAAAGGAAAAAACCGGCTAAGTCCGACAGCAGTTCCTCATCTGAAGAAAGAAAGGGACAACCCAGTTATCACACTAGCAGTGACAGCAGTGAAGCTGAGCTGCACAACCGAAGGAAAAAGTACAGGCCTTATGAAGAGATTTTCGGGGAGTTTAAGAAGATAAAGCCCCCAACTTTCAATGGAGAATCCGAAACTGGAGAAGAGGCGGAATCCTGGTTATCCGGGATGAGAAAATATTTTTAGATCTATAACTACTCAAATCAGCTGAAGGCACGAATGGCCATCTACAACCTTTCGGGAAAAGCGGACATATGGTGGCAAGATCTGAAAAGGGTCAAGGGAATTAAAGAGAGAGAAGTTAATTGGAGTACTTTTAAAAGATACTTCAAGAAGAAATTTCTGTCTGAACAATATTATGAGGAGAGGGCCAAGGAATTCTATGAACTAAAGTTCGGATCTATGACGATGAAGGATTTAAACAGTAAATTCTTAAGTCTGTTGCGGTATGTACCATATTTTGTCGAAGAGAAACAAAAAATACAGCGGTTTCTTAGTTGTCTGCCCTATCATATTAAGGACAGAATTGAATATGACAACCCCAAAACGCTGGAAGAAGCTATGCGCAAAGCTAATTTCTGTTATGAACAGAATAAAAAGAAAGAGGGAATAGCCAGCTGGAAGGCCAAAAAGAACAGTAATCTGACCGAGTACAAGAAAAAGGAATTTGTTCCCCATAAAAATTTCAAGAATGGCAAAAACGGAAATCACTTTAATAGTAAAAGTTTCCAGGGAAACAAAAATGGAGCTGGCAGCCATTCGAACAATTACAAAAGCAGCAAGGAGGCTCCTAATAACCATGGAAACTACACCAAAAATTTTGAGCGAAAAGAACCTGTCAAGTGCTGGGAGTGTAATGGGCCACATTATGCTTCAATCTGCCCAAACAGAAAGAAACAAATCAGCAATATTCATACTGTCCAAGATGAAATGACAGTTGGAGATTTTGCAGGAACTATGCCCCGAATCAATGCAGCGTTGGAAAACCGCCAAGCTGACTATCAAACTTCCATGGTGGAAGTAGGAGGTATGATTAACAAAACCCCTGTTACTATTTTAATAGATCCAGGTGCTAGTCTTAGTTATATTTCACCTCAGTTGGTAGAAAAATGTAATTTGACTGTTGAAAGATTTGATAATTCTTGGTCTGTACAACTAGCTACTGGGGCAAAGAGGAAAGTAAACTGTTATGTAAAAGAATGCATCTTAAACATGAATGATTTTAGAACTACAGTTAAACTAAACATCTTACCACTTGGCTCTTATGACATACTTATCGGAATGGACTGGTTGGAACAACATAGGGTCGTTTTAAACTGTTTTGACAAAACTTTTAGATGTGTGAACAGTAGTGGACAGCCTGTAACAGTCAGGGGTATCCCTAGGAAAACAGTAGTTAGGCAAATTTCTGCCTTACAACTTAAAAGGGCAGTCAGAAAAGGGTGCAAGACCTATGCTGTAACTATTACCGATGAGACAGATAAGTCTGAAAGCAACCAGAAAACAGTAGAGAACATCCCTGTAGTCAATGAATTTATTGACGTTTTTCCTGAAGAAATCCCAGAATTACCTCCCAAGAGGGAGCTAGACTTTACAATTGAGCTAGTACCAGGTGCTGTTCCCAGTTCAAAAGCCCCGTATCGCATGAATATCTTGGAGCTTAACGAGTTGAAAACTCAGTTAAAGGAGTTAATAGACAAGAATTATATTCGACCCAGTGTATCCCCTTGGGGAGCACCAGTGATTTTCGTTAAAAAGAAGGACGGAACTATGCGACTTTGCATAGATTATCGTCAACTAAACAAGATGACGATTAAAAACAGGTATCCGTTACCTCGTATAGATGATCTGTTTGATCAGCTACGTGGAGCTAGGGTATTCTCTAAGATCGATCTGAGATCGGGTTATCATCAGGTGCGAATTAAAGAGGAAGACATTTTCAAAACAGCTTTTAGAACAAGATACGTACATTACGAATTTGTCGTCATGCCATTTGGGCTTACTAATGCCCCAGCTGTTTTTATGTGCTTAATGAAAAACATAATGCATAAGTACTTAGATAAATTTGTTGTCGTATTCATCGACGAAATTTTAGTCTATTCTAAGAGTGAGAAGGAGCATAAAGAAGACTTACGTATAGTCTTACAAGAACTGAGAGAACAACAGCTCTTTGCGAAATTCAGTAAGTGTGACTTCTTCAAAGACGAAATCCAGTACTTAGGACATGTAGTCACTAAGGAAGGGATTTCAGTGGATCGCGAAAAGATTCGGGCGATTGAAGAATGGCCAGTACCTAAAGATGTGACGGACGTTAGATCTTTCATGGGGATTACCGGTTACTACCGAAGGTTTATTGAAGGTTTTTCAAAAATAGCCAACCCAATCACTTCTTTGCAAAAGAAAGGCAAGAAGTTTGATTGGAATGCGAAGTGTGAAGAAAGCTTCAAGAAACTTAAGACCTTATTGACAACTGCACCTATTCTTAGAATAGCGGACCCAAATAAAGATTTCATAGTTTGCACCGACACTTGTAATGATGGTTTAGGCGGAGTGCTGACTCAAGAGGGACATGTCATTGCTTACGAATCTAGGAAGCTGAAAATCCATGAAAAGAATTATGCCACCTATGACCTAGAATTAGCTGCTGTAATTCATGCTTTAAAGATGTGGCGACACCATCTAATAGGCAGAAAATTCATTTTACTAACAGATAACGAAGGTCTGAAATACCTTTTAGATCAGCCTAATTTAAATGCAAGACAAGCCCGGTGGTTGGCATTCCTAAGTGAATACGATTTTGAAATCCAACACATAAAAGGGAAGGAAAATAAGGTGGCTGATGCCTTGAGCAGAAATGCAAAGCTAAATTTCATATCAGCTAGCAGCACTTACACCTCTGCCTTAAATAAACAGCTGGCTGAAGGGATAAAATTAGACGAAAATTATCAGCGTTTACAAACTGCAGCCAAAGAACAACCCACAGAAAGTTTGGTAAAAGGGTATAGTTTAAATGAAAACGGATTTTTATTGTTTAAAGACAGGTTGTATATTCCTAATGCACCTAAGGTTAAACTGTTAATTCTAGACGAAATTCATAAAACCCCTTACTCCGGGCATCCAGGCTATCAAAAGACCGTCACCATGTTGAGAAAAGAATATTTTTGGCCTAACATGAAATCTGAAACAGCTGAGTATTTAGCTAGGTGTTTGGACTGCCAACAAGTAAAAACAGAACACCAACATCCAGCTGGATTGCTGCAACCTTTACCTATTCCTAGCTGGAAATGGGAAATAATCAGCCTGGATTTCATTACAGGTTTACCCAAAAATCAACATCAGAATGATTCAATTATGGTAGTGGTAGACAAATTAAGTAAATCAGCACACTTTATTCCTGTTAAAACCACATACAAGGCTGCAAACATAGCAGATATCTTTTTAAAACAGATTTTTCGGTTACACGGTATTCCAAAAGTTATTATATCAGACAGGGATCCTAAATTCACAGGAAATTTTTGGAGATCCTTGTTCAAAGGATTAAACACCACTTTGAATTTCAGCACCTCTTTCCATCCTCAGATGGACGGACAAACTGAAAGAGTTAATAAGGTATTAGAAGATCTGTTAAGGATGTATGTTAAAGATCAACCAGGCAAGTGGGAGGATTATTTACACTTAGCCGAATTTGCATACAATAACAGCTATCAATCATCAGCTAAGTTTAGTCCTTTTGAGATTTTGTATGGACGAAAATGCAACACTCCTATCTCTTGGAGTAATCCAGTAGATAGATTAGTGTTAGGACCTGATTTATTGAAAGAAATGGAACAGATTGTGAAACAAGTGCAGGAGAACTTGAAGATTGCCCAGGATCGGCAAAAGAGTCAAGCAGATTTGAAAAGAACTCCTAAAGAGTTCCAGGTAGGTGAACATGTGTTCATCAAGGTAAGGCCAAAGAAGAGCTCCCTAAGATTAGGAAGTTGTGCAAAATTAGCACCACGTTACTGTGGTCCATTTGAAATTTTATCTAGAATCGGTCAAGTTGCTTATCAGTTAGCATTACCACCAAATTTAAAAGTACACAATGTTTTTCATATCTCTGTTTTGAAAAAGTATGTTCATGATGCTACTCATGTTATTGATTGGAACATTGTACAGGTAGAACCAGAAGGGGAAGTTCTGGTGGAACCGGATTGTATCCTCGGGAGGAGGGAAATTACTCTACGGAACCGCATAATTGGACAAGTGAAGGTGCAATGGAAGCACCTTAGTCCTGAAGAAGCTACCTGGGAGCTGGAAAGTAAGATGCGAGAAGCATATCCCCATCTATTCCAGCAGGTGGCTGAAGAAGAAGAATAAGTAACATCGAGGACGATGTTACATTTTAAGGGGGTGTGTATGTCACATACCCCAATTTTATTAAAATACTGTAATTATTTTATTAATATTCCTGAGACATTATGTTAAATTTAATGCTAAGTAGGAATGGATGAATCAGCAGAGTCTCCAGAAATGGAATGTAAATTCTGAATAATTACTATTAATAAATAAATTATGGAGACAACAGCATGGGAGAGCTGTTAAAAGAGGTTACTGGTCTAACTGGTGGATGGAATTAGGTGGAAGGACAAAAGACAAGTGGCAGCATCCTCAAACACTTCCTGAGTTGCAGGTGGCAACTTCCCTATATTTTGGGGTCATGATTCCCCAAGAAAGTGGAATCTGAGCAGGTGGCTCATTAATGACAGTTAACCCAACTAAGACCTAGGCAATCTTTTAAATACTACTCAATGAATTGAGCTGGGGGTTCAGCATTTGTTCTAGAGGGAGAATACATTCAGGTGAATGTTATTCAGGAGTCCCATTGAGGAAGTGGGAAAACAGTAAGGAAGTGTTTTGAGTAAGGAAGTTGCAGTAACTTGGTTCCAGTATAGCTGTTTTGGCTGAGGGAATTGTTTGTTGTACCTAGTTCCAGCCAGTTAGACCAGAGCAAGCTCGGGGTCCTGAGAAGTGCTGTCTGGGCACTCTCCAGGAATTGGTAGGGAGGAACAGCCTCCCATTGCTGTTATTGTCTACCATAGATACAGGTTCTGCCACTCTTCCTGCTGTTTGTTTAATTAATTTAAATGTAGAATGGACTATTTCAACTGTGTTTTGAACTATATTTATTGTCAGTAGATCAGTCTTTCTGTATTGTCTTTTGGTAGAATTTGCATAACTCATATGTCTTGTAATTTTTCCTATTATCACTTAAATAGAGTAATTATTCTATGCAGAATATATTGTTACTATTACAGTAATCAAATATCATGGTGATTTAGTCTAGAATTTCTATTAATAGTTAAATAATAGACATAGAATATTAAACAGTAGTTATTTCAGAAAATACACTCATTAAAACAATCATAAGATTAGACACATAGATAAATCTTAGAAATTACTGTGAAATAATTCCAAATAGAGAAATGTACAGGAATACTCTCTATTAGAGAAATATACCAGTTTATATCTGCTTCCTATTTCTGTCAACTATAGATACCGGTTATTCTCTGTATCGAGCTAAAGGAGAACAACACTTATATCATTATATTTATCTATACTCAGAACATATTTGACTGTTATCAATTATCCAAAAGATGTGTTTGCAATAATGTTTCATTGTTTAAAAACTTTCCATACAATCTTATTCAATAAAAATCGTAGTCAAATACAAACACATAAACAGTAAATTGTTTTCGTCTTTTAAACCTAATATTATAATATTATAGCCATGTTGTCACAACAGAGTTGACAGAGTTATTTTAAAAACAAGATAAACATATTGACTGGCTCAAAGCCAAGTCTTACTACTTAGAGACTTCATTGTTTCTATAACCAAATCATAAGCATAGATTAATGTTCATTATCGAGCTTGTATTACATATAATACACAGCACAGACGTAGGTTATCTTATCAATAGTCAAACATCTTAACACGCAGAGAAGCTATCAATGAGCTTAGCCATTGTTGGCTGTTATAAACCCTCGTAGTTATTTACTGTAATAATATTTATTTCATTATAAATATTTCTCCTTGAGAGTAGAGTAAAAACCTAACACGGCCGTAGCCAGACCACAATAAATTCGATAGACTGAAAACAAAAGAAAGGAAATGCTTTTATAACAGTTTGAACCTACAGGAAATCTCATACATAGTCCAGGCATACATTGTATCCACAGTTACAATTAATATTTAAACCAAAAATCAAAATTTCACAACACGTTTCCAGTCACCACCGAACTCAACCACTTTCATATGTATATATTAATCAGAAAGAGAATTCCCAGTTCGCCAGGGTTAACAATACATCTTCATCTATTACAGTAAGGAATAGAAAACCCCATTATTATCATTAATACCCAAAAACCACATAAATGCAGATAAACTCATATATTAATATCCCCACAATCGAGTTATCATCCTCTGCAAGTATCGGAGTAAATTCAAAGCAATCCTTTTATGTTAAACACTTTACTCATTTAACAAAACACAGAACGATACACGGCCACATGACAGGCTCAACAAGTTACAGTATCTATTAGCTTATACAGCGTGGATAAAACCCTGCGCATTGAAAATACAATAACAATAACAACCCCGGGGTCTCATAACAGACTGAGCCGTAGTTTGTTCTTCGTAGACATGCCGAGGTAACAATCATATCAACCATAAGCAAACAGTTTCATACACGCGACAGTATCCATAACACCCAAAACGATCACAACCCCATTACATAGGAGGTCCCTTCCAGACAGAACCCTAGTACAACAAAACCAACAAAGGGAGAGACAGCCGTGGATAACCAAGCTTACCCGGAGGAGCCAGCGCTGGAGATGAAGCCCTGTGTACCTTCAGGAACAGCATTACCTGCACATTACCGAGTGCCGAGAGTTGTTAATACTAATATAAACCTAAACAATCTTTTGCAAACTGAAAACTGTGAAACATTGATATTATCTTACCTGAGCCAATGGAGGAAGCAACCCGTAGACAACTTGGTAGCCACAAATTGAGCTGGTAGCGAAACCACATTACATTCGTCAGTTGGATGAGTAAGGGAAAATTCCAGTACTCCTCTATTGACAGTCGCGACAGGCAACATTTTAGACAAAACCCTTAAGCTGGGAATGAACCAGTCGGGGAGCACACTTCAAAACCCAATACACAGTCACCTCATGGATAAAAGCAACAAAGAAACCCTGCCTCAAACTCACACTAGCGACTGTGGAAGGCTGTAAGTAGCAGGTGACTCAAAATTGGCGATGACAACGAGACCAAGATACAAATGAAACTGTAGCAGACGCCAATTCAGAGCCCAAGACTTCTATACTACCAGAAGATGAAACAACGTGACCAGAACCTAAGCAAATAGCATGTTACAGTGCCAAACTGACGAGTTCAGACATGGAGGGTTTCTCCCTTACAACCCGAGCCCGAAGGCACAAATAATGACTAGGTAGGGTTTCATTACTGACTTATATATCATCCAACACAAGGAGGAGAGTCAACCACGTAGCCATTAAATATATCAACTTCACATGGGTCGAATTGCTATAGTTCAATTGCAGCTCGATTAATTGTTCATCAATTTCAAATCATTTGCATGGATATAAGTCTTGTGCAACGCATGGAAAAACAATATGATTGATCCACAATCATTGTATTGTATATAAATCGAAACCAAGCCAGCGATAATGTCAAGGGCATATTATAATTACCTACAATCATTTGAAAATGATGTAGTCAATTTTCTAATGAGAACACCACATCATTTAAAACATTGAAATATTACCATGACCATATGATGGATACACCATGGTTATATAAGTCCTATTATCATTATCACCACGATACTATTGTTAAACAATCAACAATGAGAATAACAATCTCTTTTTTTTTTTCCTCGGAAAAAATCGTAATTTTATTGCAAATAGATGAACAAAATTACACTCTGCACATGTAGTAGATTCAGTTCCCTACATTGTCCCATATTTACTGTCCCATATTGACATCATAGCTAATTATCCCATACAAACAAGTCTCTGCTGACCATAGTTCCCGCATATAGCAAAATACTTATAACAGAAAACAAAACCATCATTTGTCATCCAAAACTGAGCTATTGCTCAATTCTGTTCCTCAATAACCTCATGAAAAGGTCTATGATAATAGCTGAAAGTATCTCCACGAGAATGAATTGTAATCCTCCAAATACCAATATCTAATTCCTGCTGCGTTGCATCCTTTGAGAGCTGGTCAGCCTTCCCATTCCTCTCCCGGTAAATATGAGTAAATGAAATGTGATTAAAAGACTGCTTCAATCGAATCACCTCCTCCAGGATAGGTGATAGTACCATCACATGGCAAGCTGTGATCTCCTTAGCCCAGTTAATAACAACCATGGAATCTCCAAAAATCTGAAGTGAAAGGCAGCCTTGCTCGAGTGCAAATAACATCAGTAGTTTAAGTGACATGAGTTCTGCGTAGTTATTTGATCCTCTCCCCAATCCGGCCACCAGATGAAAAAAGTGATCCTCAGCTTTGTAAAGAATCCCCCCCCCTCCACAAACCGAGCCATGGTCCAATGATGATCCATCAAAATAAGCCCATGGGAATGTTTTATCAATCAGTTCCTCACACACAGCACGTGTTCTAATCACCTGAGCAGGGACCATGTAGTGTTGTATCACCGCTGCAGCTTGTGCCCCGACAGTCTCGATCGGTACCCTGCGCTCATGGTAAATGTGATGATTTCTGGTAATCCAGATCCCCCAGGCTAGTATACACGGTATGGCACATAATGAATTTGTGTTGTGTAACGTCCACCATTCCTGGAAAGCCGCAAGGACGCTCTCGCCCCTCCACCACATCTGTAGATGCAAATGCTTGCGAATATCCACCCAGACTGCCTGTGTAAATCGACAATGAACGAATAAATGTGCAATCGTTTCTTCTGCTTCCCGACATAGAGGGCAGATCCCCGGGCCTTGGAGAAATCGGTTTTGCAAGATGTCCCAGGTAGGTGCCTTATTTTCCAGAATAGCCCAGAAGAGTAATTTCGCCTTACTCGGACATCTTAACTTCCACAACTCTTTCCACCACCACACCAATTCCCTGTTATGTACTGTCACATTTAACTGGATATATCCATGTTTTGGTGTGTAAATACCCGAGGGATGATGATCCCAGATCAGTTCATCAGCCCTATTAGTCAGTCGAATATTTGTAATTCTTAAGAGCCTCAGATAATCCTCCCAATCCCCCTGCAGATCTGCAATGATCTCCAGTCGCTGTGCAGAGATCCACCCCTGATGCCAATGAGTAGATGATCCCGAATCCGCTATGTCAGCCAGAAAATGACAGCCTCTAGTAGCCAAATATGTCTGCAAGTCCACAGGGAGGACATGTGCACCCCTACTGCCAACCCAGGGGTCCAGCCCAATGCGGATGAAACGTCCATTGCCAATCCTCCACACTAATCCAGAACCGACCAATGAGAAATGCTGCACCACCGCCTTCCAGATCACAGAGCAATTAACCCGCCTCTTATTGCCCAGCCTGATCCATTCGAGAAGAGTAAGAGGAGCAATATATTTATGATATACAACTCTGTTCCAGAGACCCTGTGTATGGATTAGTCTCCACGACACTTTGGCCCCCAAAGCTTTTGCAAACATAAAAATATTCTTTAAACCCCATCCTCCAAGAGCTTTTGGAACAGCAATTCTTTCCCATCTTACCCACACCAATGCTCGATGCTCGCTCTTCCCCTTCCAAAGAAAAGCAAAACACAATCGTCGGATCTGCTCCAGGACACCTTTGGGGATCCAAGCAAGAGACAACCAATACACCGGTATTGCTTCCAAAACGGATTTGACCAGAACCAGCCTCCCCGCCCGAGAGAGCCATTTGTGGCTCCATCCATGTAGTCGCTGATCCAATTTTGCTAATAACCAGTGCCAATCAGCCTTCAGATAAGCATTCGGTTTCAAGTGAAATCCAAGATACTTTAATCCATCATTAATATCCAATGTCTGATAAGGTAGTTTGTTAGCCAGTCGTTGAATTTCCAGCTCAGTTAAATTCGAGCATGTGATAGTAGATTTATCTATATTTACTAACATACCCGCTGCCACTTGCAATAATTGTAGACCATCCACCACTTTATCTATATCCTGTTGCGAGCCATCACAGAATATCAGAATGTCATCAACAAAAAGTAGGTGTGTAATATACAATACCTGAGAAATGGAAATTCCCCGAAAGGAACCATCAGCTTTTGCATGCAGTATAAAACGACTGAGACCTTCAGCAACAAGAAGAAACAGCAGCGGAGAAAGTGGACATCCCTGTCGTAGGCCCCTGCCCGCATGGAAGAAAGGACTAGCCGAACCATTGATCAGAACAGAGAAGCTAACCGTAGTGATGCAGGCCATAATCCAACGAATAAATTCGTAGCAGAACCCCAGGTGAGTAAGAAGCATCCGGATATATAGCCAGCTAACCCTGTCAAATGCTTTAGAGAGATCTATCTTAATCACAGCACCCTTCTGTTTCTGCACTTTTAGTGTGTGTAAACCTTCCTGAGCCACTCCAATGGCCTCATGTATTTGGCGACCTTCCAAAAAGCCAAATTGCTCGCAAGAAATATGCTGTGACAATATATTCTTGAGTCTCCGCGCCATAACCTTTGATATGATCTTATATATACAATTGCAGAGAGAGATAGGTCTGAATTCATCAAAGCAGTCAGGCTTATCCTTCTTCGGAATGAGAGCTAAGAAGGTGGAGTTGAAGGGGCCATGGACAAACCCAGCCTTTCGCGATTCTTCCACCACATTCAATAATTCCTCTCCGAATAAGTCATAGAATCCTAAGAAGAATTCTATTGGCCAGCCATCTGGCCCCGGACTTTTATCTTTATGAAAGGAATGCATGACCAGCGAGAGCTCTATCGGCAACACCTCCTGCATTAACTGTCGATTTTCTTCATCCCCCACAAAGCTAGGGAAAAGCTGAGTCACCTTAATAACCTCAGCAATGGAAGCTCCAGGTTGAGCAGTGTATAGATCACCGAAATGTTTAACACCCAAATTCGCTAAGCCATCAAAGCTGGAGACCTGTTCCCCTTCGTCAGTTAGTTCCCATATAGTGTTGGTGAATTTCCTCCCCTTAGCATATGCTTGAAAAAATTTTGTATTTTCATCACCAGACTGAAGCCATATTGCCCTGCTCTTCATCCTCCACAACTCTTCTCTCTCACACAGAACCACGTTCCTGCTGTTCTCCCACTCCACCAACTCACCTTTCTGCTGTTCATCCAGATATCCCAATCCCCTACTGTTAAGAATCCGATCTATATTCTGCTCAGCAGCCCTCAAAGTCTGATCATCAATCGTCCTTCTATCATGTGCCCAGGATATAGTGGCCTCTTTGATTCGCTTAAGGTTGTTTTGAAAGTGTGCACCTGCATGAATCAAAGAATCATGTGGTTGATGAACCCACAGATCCTGAACCATCTTAATATAATCCGCCTCCTTCAGCCAACTCGGATTGAATTTGAAAGGGCTGGGAGGTTTATTCCTACCTCCACGTAACTCCAGGAAGATGGGGCAGTGGTCAGATATCCCACCTGACCCTACCCACTGTCTGACAAGATCAGCACCCAGTGCCAACCCATCGGCCACCAGAAACCTATCCAGTCTTTTAGCCACCCGATGTTCCCCAGCTCTCTTATTCCTCCAAGTAGGAGTTAACTTGGATGGTAAAATGTCGAGAAGATCCTTACGTGCAAAAGCATGAATGAAATAATTTGCTAATGTATCCGGCACAGCCCGAGGTCCCCATACTTCAGAAGTCCCCAGTGAAATATTTAAGTCCCCACCCAAAATCACTTCCCTTCCATCAAATCGATCCATAGATAACAAGGCGTCCCAGAATCCAACCCTATTTAAATAGGGCCCGTAGATATTGAGAACCGTGATCATCCTCCCAATCTCAGCATCCCAGACTTCCAAACCTATACCAGAAGATATGCCCCAAGAGCAATCACATCTGCAGCACTTATCTTTCCACCCTGAGGCCAGCCCTCCAGAGCGCCCCCGAGCATCCACTCCAACAAACTTCCATCCAGGAAGCAAAGTTTCTAATGCCCGAACTACATCCTCGCTGCCACCCAGGGTTTCTTGCAGCAGTAAAACATCCGGTTGATTAATTTCTACCAGCCTCCTAAGCGACGATCTTTTGATGGGACTCGCCAACCCACGACAATTGAAGGACATAATCTTCATATCAAACCCCCATCCTGGGTTTTCACTGCTCTAAGTGCCCACTCAATAGAAGATTGTTTACCCATTACTAAATCCACCTTCGCCCGGTCTTGTGCTTTAGACAATAGGGATTTACGGCCCCGACCTTTCCCCCCAACACTATTGGCCAATTCAGGGAGCCCCTTCTCCCCCATACCAGCAACAGGGATCTCCCTACTGCGAAGAGCATAACGTATACCACGGCCCTCAGAGCAGGTAGAGTGTTTGGTAGATACAATGGGTGTCGAGAAATCACCATCCACATCATTCAGCACACAAGGTGCTACCGGACAAGGAATGGCCGAATGGGCAACAGAAGGAGACCCAATCCCATCGTCCCCCAGAGCAACAGAAACATCAGAAACATCAGTAGATAAATGTGACATACCTGTGGACCGCTCAGCTGAACGCTGTCGTGGTATTGGAATCTGCTGTTGCAAACAGGTGGTAGTCAAAATAGTAGGAGTCGCTGATCCCAAGGGAGCTCCCTCATCAAAATGATCCTCACTCCTAATGTGTACCTTACCTATGTTCGCCGAAGTTGGCTGCAAAACCTCAGATCCCTGCCTCCCACTGAATTTCTCTGGCACTACAGATTCGTAGATGACCCCCCTGTTAAATGCAGGTCCACACCCATCTTCCACCACTGCCTGTGAGTATTCCTTCGACCCTGGATCTGTACCTACATCAGCTACCTCATCGGTCAGTGGCTTGCAATTCCGAAACGGTAAAGGACATCTGGCAACCATATGTCCAAGTGAGTGGCAGCGGTGGCACCTAAACGGCACACCCACATAATCCAGGGTCTGAACAAAGTCCCCCTCCTTGGATTGTACTTTGATCTCAGCAGAGAGTCCCAGCCGAATCTCAATATTTACCAATATCTTTGCCACCGTGTACTTGCCAGTCACGAGATGGGAGGAATCTGAACACACATATTCACCAAGAAAATTCCCCATCGCAGCAAAGCGAGATTCATTCCACAGATGCATTGGAAAACCAGGAAGCTTCACCCATATCGGTTCTTTATCTACCTTCTCCGTTGTTGAGTCGAAGAATGGGGTCCAACGTCGCAGGACTAGAGGAACTCCCAACATCGACCAATGGCCACTCAAAACAGCGTCGACCGCCCCTTTGTTCAAGAAAGTGAAGGAAAACCAACCCTTCGTCAATACCCGGACTTCAGGGACAAATGACACAATATTCCTCCACTGCTCAGCCGCCCAACGCCGAAGAAAACCCCGCCCATATCTTCTGCCACGAACATGCCCTACCACTGTAGTGAGAGAGAGATCCTCCACCTCTTCCATCGTAACATCCACCCCAAGCACCAATAGATCCTGTCGCTTCCTTTCTTTGACCATCTTAGCTGGTTTTTTAATATAATTGTCCGTAGCAAAAGTCCCAGACCGAGAATTATGTCTGCTGGTAAAGGTGGGCCCAGAATTGCCCACAGGTCCCCCACCAGTCATGGAAGGCCCAGACTCAACCCCCGAGCAAGTCATCCCAGCAGAGACAGCTCCATCAGCTTTATTCCCACAGTCACCAACCCCGACTCCCGTGTAAACAGCGTCCTCAGTCATGCCAATCCCCTGCAAAAAACTCAGATCCCGGAAACCTTCAATATATGCTCAGAAAATCCCTTTCCATCAACCAGTTCAAGGACCACCCAAAATTTCAGCCTTCATTATCTTGATCAATGACAGTCGACCAAGCAGATCAATCTCAAGACCGTTGCCAGAGTTTCATCACTAGAAACAACCATCCGTACATTGTTTGAATTGCTGGCTCATTCAAAGCTGCACATCTCCTGTCAAGCACCTTAGAGCTGTCATCAAATCATCTCCTGTTCGATCCATCCTCAATATGCCCCAATCGCATGCATTCCCAACAGGTAGCTAGTAAATTGCTCCAAGATTCCACAGCGTCTGTCCTGATCCTGCAATCTACAATTCCACGACTGCAATCTATCACGGCTTACATGCACCTGCGATCGTCCAGTAATCAATTATACAATGTAAACATCTATCTTGCTATCAAGCTCAGGTTTCTTGCTCGACTTTCGGCTTTCTTGCTCGGCTCTCATGCTCAGGTTTCTTGCTCGGTTTTCTTGCTCCCCCCTATATCCTTTAGCACGTAGAGTTATGCTCCCTTCTTCTTACATTTCTGCTTTGCTGCATTCACATTTTTTTCCCTTTCCTATTCATAAATCCGAGAATAACAATCTCTATTATTATGATGTTTAAATATAAACTCATCTACAGGTCCATACCATGAATGTAGTTTAAAACAAGGCACAGTTCGATAACATAAGTTAAACAACAGTAGACATTGGACTTTGAAATGTGGATGACTATAATGGAACATCGCTAGAGGCGTCACTTTTCCAACGCATACTAATAACCAGTAATTACAGCTAATAGTTGACAGTAGGTTACATTATGCTAACGTCACGTTATGCATACGATGAACATAATACAAACAATTGTTCCAGTGATAGTTTACAGCATTAACATAGAGTCATGTTCATAACGCAATGGATATGACGGAAACATTGTAATTCATCGCAAAAACCTGATGATACTATCCAGGATAAGAGATATCATGTCGAGACAGACTGTCAATCTTATTTCAAGCGTAAATTTCATGAAAAGAACTTTACTGTCTTACACGACAATCGGCAATAGTAAATAGATCTTCTTTAAGTTTTTACAGTGCAGGGAAAGGAGCTTGATGCTTACAAAGATTAAATTACAGTGATCCATACTTCACCGGTGTACCTGCGAACAAAAGACAAATTATGCATTAGCTCGCAAGCTAAGTAAGCCAGTCAGCTATGGCTAGCTCTCCCTTTGAAGATTGAAAGAAAACAGTCAACATTTAAAATCAGAAAAATCACATTTGTATTAAAACAGAACCTTTTAAAACCAGATTATGTTTAGTTACTGAAATTAAACAGGACCAGGAATGCAATTAATTAACATTTATTGTTATAATAAAAATTTTAAATTTTTCAGAAATTTCGGGTTCTGACATGTGGTATCAGAGCATGGTTCAGACACTAGGCTTGGATGTGACTCCACTAACTTCCGCAAAACAGTGACCATAAAAGAAAAATTTTAAATATATAAAGTACTAACTTATATTTTGGTTTCATGAACAGAACAAAAAATTTCCTTTTTCTGAATTTTTCAGACAGGTATGGAAAAACTGGGAGAATACGCTGAGGAGGAATCTCCAAACACTGTGACAAGACAGATGTCAAGAGAACCTGACACAGAAGAAGTAATTGCTCACACCACTGAGCTGATGCAGACCATAAGAGGATTAAAGACAGAGATGGAAACAGTCAAGAAGGATAATGAAAGGATTCTAAAGACTCAGGAGCAGTTAAATCAGCTATTGATAGAAAAATTTCAGACAGAAGGAAGAAGCAAACGAGCTGACTCAGAAGAAGTCAGTCATCAAAGAGGGTCAAAAAGGAAAAAACCGGCTAAGTCCGACAGCAGTTCCTCATCTGAAGAAAGAAAGGGACAACCCAGTTATCACACTAGCAGTGACAGCAGTGAAGCTGAGCTGCACAACCGAAGGAAAAAGTACAGGCCTTATGAAGAGATTTCCGGGGAGTTTAAGATGATAAAGCCCCCAACTTTCAACGGAGAATCCGAAACTGGAGAAGAGGCGGAATCCTGGTTATCCGGGATGAGAAAATATTTTCAGATCTATAACTACTCAAATCAGCTGAAGGCACGAATGGCCATCTACAACCTTTCGGGAAAAGCGGACATATGGTGGCAAGATCTGAAAAGGGTCAAGGGAATTAAAGAGAGAGAAGTTAATTGGAGTACTTTTAAAAGATACTTCAAGAAGAAATTTCTGTCTGAACATTATTATGAGGAGAGGGCCAAGGAATTCTATGAACTAAAGCTCGGATCTATGACGATGAAGGATTTAAACAGTAAATTCTTAAGTCTGTTGCGGTATGTACCGTATTTTGTCGAAGAGAAACCAAAAATACAGCGGTTTCTTAGTTGTCTGCCCTATCATATTAAGGACAGAATTGAATATGACAACCCCAAAACGCTGGAAGAAGCTATGCGCAAAGCTAATTTCTGTTATGAACAGAATAAAAAGAAAGAGGGAATAGCCAGCTGGAAGGCCAAAAAGAACAGTAATCTGACCGAGTACAAGAAAAAGGAATTTGTTCCCCATAAAAATTTCAAGAATGGCAAAAACGGAAATCACTTTAATAGTAAAAGTTTCCATGGAAACAAAAATGGAGCTGGCAGCCATTCGAACAATTACAAAAACAACAAGGAGGCTCCTAATAACCATGGAAACTACACCAAAAATTTTGAGCGAAAAGAACCTGTCAAGTGCTGGGAGTGTAATGGGCCACATTATGCTTCAGTCTGCCCAAACAGAAAGAAACAAATCAGCAATATTCATACTGTTCAAGATGAAATGACAGTTGGAGATTTTGCAGGAACTATGCCCCGAATCAATGCAGCGTTGGAAAACCGCCAGGCTGACTATCAAACTTCCATGGTTGAAGTAGGAGGTATGATTAACAAAACCCCTGTTACTATTTTAATAGATCCAGGTGCCAGTCTTAGTTATATTTCACCTCAGTTGGTAGAAAAATGTAATTTGATTGTTGAAAGATTTGATAATTCTTGGTCTGTACAACTAGCTGCTGGGGCAAAGAGGAAAGTAAACTGTTATGTAAAAGAATGCATCTTAAACATGAATGATTTTAGAACTACAGTTAAACTAAACATCTTACCACTTGGCTCTTATGACATACTTATCGGAATGGACTGGTTGGAACAACATAGGGTCGTTTTAAACTGTTTTGACAAAACTTTTAGATGTGTGAACAGTAGTGGACAGCCTGTAACTGTCAGGGGTATCCCTAGGAAAACAGTAGTTAGGCAAATTTCTGCCTTACAACTTAAAAGGGCAGTCAGAAAAGGGTGCAAGACCTATGCTGTAACTATTACCGATGAGACAGATAAGTCTGAAAGCAACCAGAAAACAGTAGAGAACATCCCTGTAGTCAATGAATTTATTGACGTTTTTCCTGAAGAAATCCCAGAATTACCTCCCAAGAGGGAGCTAGACTTTACAATTGAGCTAGTACCAGGTGTTGTTCCCAGTTCAAAAGCCCCATATCACATGAATATCTTGGAGCTTAACGAGTTGAAAACTCAGTTAAAGGAGTTAATAGACAAGAATTATATTCGACCCAGTGTATCCCCTTGGGGAGCACCAGTGATTTTCGTTAAAAAGAAGGACGGAACTATGCGACTTTGCATAGATTATCGTCAACTAAACAAGATGACGATTAAAAACAGGTATCCGTTACCTCGTATAGATGATCTGTTTGATCAGCTACGTGGAGCTACGGTATTCTCTAAGATCGATCTGAGATCGGGTTATCATCAGGTGAGAATTAAAGAGGAAGACATTTTCAAAACAGCTTTTAGAACAAGATACGGACATTACGAATTTGTCGTAATGCCATTTGGGCTTACTAATGCCCCAACTGTTTTTATGTGCTTAATGAACAACATAATGCATAAGTGCTTAGATAAATTTGTTGTCGTATTCATCGACGACATTTTAGTCTATTCTAAGAGTGAGAAGGAGCATAAAGAACACTTACGTATAGTCTTACAAGAACTGAGAGAACAACAGCTCTTTGCGAAATTCAGTAAGTGTGACTTCTTCAAAGACGAAATCCAGTACTTAGGACATGTAGTCACTAAGGAAGGGATTTCAGTGGATCCCGAAAAGATTCGGGCGATTTAAGAATGGCCAGTACCTAAAGATGTGACGGACGTTAGATCTTTCATGGGGATTACCGGTTACTACCGGAGGTTTATTGAAGGTTTTTCAAAAATAGCCAACCCAATCACTTCTTTGCAAAAGAAAGGCAAGAAGTCTGATTGGAATGCGAAGTGTGAAGAAAGCTTCAAGAAACTTAAGACCTTATTGACAACTGCACCTATTCTTAGAATAACGGACCCAAATAAAGATTTCATAGTTTGCACCGACGCTTGTAATGATGGTTTAGGCGGAGTGCTGACTCAAGAGGGACATGTCATTGCTTACGAATCTAGGAAGCTGAAAATCCATGAAAAGAATTATGCCACCTATGACCTAGAATTAGCTGCTGTAATTCATGCTTTAAAGATGTGGCGACACCATCTAATAGGCAGAAAATTCATTTTACTATCGGATAACGAAGGTCTGAAATACCTTTTAGATCAGCCTAATTTAAATGCAAGACAAGCCCGGTGGTTGGCATTCCTAAGTGAATACGATTTTGAAATCCAACACATAAAAGGGAAGGAAAATAAGGTGGCTGATGCCTTGAGCAGAAATGCAAATCTAAATTTCATATCAGCTAGCAGCACTTACACCTCTGACTTAAATAAACAGCTGGCTGAAGGGATAAAATTAGACGAAAATTATCAGCGTTTACAAACTGCAGCCAAAGAACAACCCACAGAAAGTTTGGTAAAAGGGTATAGTTTAAATGAAAACGGATTTTTATTGTTTAAAGACAGGTTGTATATTCCTAATGCACCTAAAGTTAAACTGTTAATTCTAGAAGAAATTCATAAAACCCCTTACTCCGGGCATCCAGGCTATCAAAAGACCGTCACCATGTTGAGAAAAGAATATTTTTGGCCTAACATGAAATCTGAAACAGCTGAGTATTTAGCTAGGTGTTTGGACTGCCAACAAGTAAAAACAGAACACCAACATCCAGCTGGATTGCTGCAACCTTTACCTATTCCTAGCTGGAAATGGGAAATAATCAGCCTGGATTTCATTACAGGTTTACCCAAAAATCAACCTCAGAATGATTCAATTATGGTAGTGGTAGACAAATTAAGTAAATCAGCACACTTTATTCCTGTTAAAACCACATACAAGGCTGCAAACATAGCAGATATCTTTTTAAAACAGATTTTTCGGTTACACGGTATTCCAAAAGTTATTATATCAGACAGGGATCCTAAATTCACAGGAAATTTTTGGAGATCCTTGTTCAAAGGATTAAACACCACTTTGAATTTCAGCACCTCTTTCCATCCTCAGACGGACGAACAAACTGAAAGAGTTAATCAGGTATTAGAAGATCTGTTAAGGATGTATGTTAAAGATCAACCAGGTAAGTGGGAGGATTATTTACACTTAGCCGAATTTGCATACCATAACAGCTATCAATCATCAGCTAAGTTTAGTCCTTTTGAGATTTTGTATGGACGAAAATGCAACACTCCTATCTCTTGGAGTAATCCAGTAGATAGATTAGTGTTAGGACCTGATTTATTGAAAGAAATGGAACAGATTGTGAAACAAGTGCAGGAGAACTTGAAGATTGCCCAGGATCGGCAAAAGAGTCAAGCAGATTTGAAAAGAACTCCTAAAGAGTTCCAGGTAGGTGAACATGTGTTCATCAAGGTAAGGCCAAAGAAGAGCTCCCTAAGATTAGGAAGTTGTGCAAAATTAGCACCACGTTACTGTGGTCCATTTGAAATTTTATCTAGAATCGGTCAAGTTTCTTATCAGTTAGCATTACCACCAAATTTAAAAGTACACAATGTTTTTCATATCTCTGTTTTGAAAAAGTATTTTCATGATGCTACTCATGTTATTGATTGGAACATTGTACAGGTAGAACCAGAAGGGGAAGTTCTGGTGGAACCGGATTGTATCCTCGGGAAGAGGGAAATTACTCTACGGAACCGCATAATTGGACAAGTGAAGGTGCAATGGAAGCACCTTAGTCCTGAAGAAGCTACCTGGGAGCTGGAAAGTAAGATGCGGGAAGCATATCCCCATATATTCCAGCAGGTGGCTGAAGAAGAAGAATAAGTAACATCGAGGACGATGTTACATTTTAAGGGGGTGTGTATGTCACATACCCCAATTTTATTAAAATACTGTAATTATTTTATTAATATTCCTGAGATATTATGTTAAATTTAATGCTAAGTAGGAATGGATGACTCAGCAGAGTCTCCAGAAATGGAATGTAAATTCTGAATAATTATTATTAATAAATAAATTATGGAGACAACAGCATGGGAGAGCTGTTAAAAGAGGTTACTGGTCTAACTGGTGGATGGAATTAGGTGGAAGGACAAAAGACAAGTGGCAGCATCCTCAAACACTTCCTGAGTTGCAGGTGGCAACTTCCCTATATTTTGGGGTCATGATTCCCCAAGAAAGTGGAATCTGAGCAGGTGGCTCATTAATGACAGTTAACCCAACTAAGACCTAGGCAATCTTTTAAATACTACTCAATGAACTGAGCTGGGGGTTCAGCATTTGTTCTAGAGGGAGAATACATTCAGGTGAATGTTATTCAGGAGTCCCATTGAGGAAGTGGGAAAACAGTAAGGAAGTGTTTTGAGTCAGGAAGTTGCAGTAACTTGGTTCCAGTATAGCTGTTTTGGTTGAGGGAATTGTTGGCTGTACCTAGTTCCAGCCAGTTAGACCAGAGCAAGCTCGGGGGTCCTGAGAAGTGCTGTCTGGGCACTCTCTAGGAATTGGTAGGGAGGAACAGCCTCCCATTGCTGTTATTGTCTACCATAGATACAGGTTCTGCCACTCTTCCTGCTGTTTGTTTAATTAATTTAAATGTAGAATGGACTATTTCAACTGTGTTTTGAACTATATTTATTGTCAGTAGATCAGTCTTTCTGTATTGTCTTTTGGGAGAATTTGCATAACTCATATGTCTTGTAATTTTTCCTATTATCACTTAAATAGAGTAATTATTCTATGCAGAATATATTGTTACTATTACAGTAATCAAATATCATGGTGATTTAGTCTAGAATTTCTATTAATAGTTAAATAATAGACATAGAATATTAAACAGTAGTTATTTCAGAAAATACACTCATTAAAACAATCATAAGAACAGACACATAGATAAATCTTAGAAATTACTGTGAAATAATTCCAAATAGAGAAATGTACATGAATAATCTCTATTAGAGAAATATACCAGTTTATATCTGCTTCCTATTTCTGTCAACTATAGATACCGGTTATTCTCTGTATCGAGCTAAAGGAGAACAAAACTTATATCATTATATTTATCTATACTCAGAACATATTTGACTGTTATCGATTATCCAAAAGATGTGTTTGCAATAATGTTTCATTGTTTAAAAACTTTCCATACAATCTTATTCAATAAAAATCGTAGTCAAATACAAACACATAAACAGTAAATTGTTTTCGTCTTTTAAACCTAATATTATAATATTATAGCCATGTTGTCACAACAGAGTTGACAGAGTTATTTTAAAAACAAGATAAACATATTGACTGGCTCGAAGCCAAGTCTTACTACTTAGAGACTTCATTGTTTCTATAACCAAATCATAAGCATAGATTAATGTTCATTATCGAGCTTGTATTACATATAATACACAGCACAGACGTAGGTTATCTTATCAATAGTCAAACATCTTAACACGCAGAGAAGCTATCAACGAGCTTAGCCATTGTTGGCTGTTATAAACCCTCGTAGTTATTTACTGTAATAATATTTATTTCATTATAAATATTTCTCCTTGAGAGTAGAGTACAAACCTAACACGGCCGTAGCCAGACCACAATAAATTCGACAGACTGAAAACAAAAGAAAGGAAATGCTTTTATAACAGTTTGAACCTACAGGAAATCTCATACATAGTCAAGGCATACATTGTATCCACAGTTACAATTAATATTTAAACCAAAAATCAAAATTTCACAACAGGTTTCCAGTCACCACCGAACTCAACCACTTTCATATGTATATATTAATCAGAAAGAGAATTCCCAGTTCGCCAGGGTTAAAAATACATCTTCATCTATTACAGTAAGGAATAGCAAACCCCATTATTATCATTAATACCCAAAAACCACATAAATGCAGATAAACTCATATATTAATATCCCCACAATCGAGTTATCATCCTCTGCAAGTATCGGAGTAAATTCAAAGCAATCCTTTTATGTTAAACACTTTACTCATTTAACAAAACACAGAACGATACACGGCCACATGACATGTGATATCCCTCCTTACCTTCCCCTTATTATTATGTAAAATATGCGTGGAATGACTCCGGCACACGACGCCAAACGATTCACAGTATTAAAACAAAACCCCACCATCTAGCAATTGTCATAAGCTAACCATTTACACTAGGTTAGTACTATGAAATCTTTTATTACTTTTGGTCGGGCGGACACCTCCAAGATATATAATTGGTACCCTTAAGAAGAGAAAAGACATATATATATATATATGATATTATTTATAATGTCTGGTAGCCAATGTTATTGGATCCTTAAGTTATTTATCTTCCTCATACACAACAGAACTATTGTTTTTCAGGAATAACTAGGAAATCGATTAAAGTCCTGGGTATATCGATTATGCCTATCCCTGCAAAAATGATAGCTTTTTGTATTTTAAAGATCTATACCTTGCGGTTAGATTTATATGCAATCGAGTTAGAAATCGATTGAAGTCTTGGCTATATCTATTATCTCGACCCCTGCAAAAGTGATACTGCAAAAATGATAGCTTTTTGTATTTTAAAGATCTATACCTTGCGGTTAGATTTATATGCAATCGAGTTAGAAATCGATTGAAGTCTTGGCTATATCGATTATCTCGACCCCTGCAAAAGTGATACTGCAAAAGTGATAGCTCTTTGTATTTTAAAGAAATAGTGTTTCTGAGATCTATCATTTCTATGATCTGATCATGTAATTGTCTCATAGTTACAAGGATCGGTTTAATGTTCAATTAGTAATTCTTTTGCAAAGATTCTGGGATCGACTTTGAACTCCCGCTTATATTACATGAAATCTTCTGCTATGTAATTTAGCCACAAGGTGATCGCATCTTTGAGATCTGGCAGTTTAATGTTGATTTTTCTTAAAACTCGGTCAAATTGTGAGTCATCACTGAGTTGCGTTCCATTAGCTGGTGTGATATCCCTCCTTTATTGCCTATTTTAAACTTTATTTTTGTTATTTTTAATAAATGTAATTGTTATTGTGTAAGCGACACTGGTGAGGAGCTCAAGCCCAAGGCCATCAGTAAGTTTTGAGATTTATGAGGTTTAATTTCATCAGTCGTAAAACTATAAACTTAGAATCAAGGCCACGAGAATTTCTTTTAAAAATATATATATATATTCTATATATATATATAATATATGTGATAATCAACTATTCTATATATGTATTCTTGTTAACCTATCTCTGAGAAAATCACCATCCCTTTATGTAACCTAGCGGGTAAGCATATTTTTCACTTAACGGATGTGAGTTAACATTGAGAAGGAATACTTATTAAATTCGAACCCTAAAGAGTTAAAAATACCACTCATTCTTAACCCCTCCACTTCCTATTTTGTATAAGTATGAAGAACATGTAGCTTGAGTTGAGGGATTCTTCCACCGCCACTTGTTGATTTGTTTTAATGGAAGAAAAACCATATGAAGAGTGGGGGGAAGGCTCGGCGAAGGAGGAAGAAATCTCTACCAGACGGTGTAGATGGCTCAGCGTTGAGGGAATTTAGGAGGATTGTCTCCTTGAGTGAGGCACCGAATCGCCACCTCCACCACTTGCTTCCTAAAACCCACGATCCTCACTTTAATGGAAGGATTAGTTGGTTCAAAACAAAATCGCCAATTGTCTTAAATAACTCGACCATTGTTATAGTGGAGCGGGGGAAATTTAAGCTGGGCTGCCACTTGGTTCCAAGCAGCCTTGAAAATACCGCCATTTGTTCATCAGTTCTTCGGGGGTGTGTATTCGTTTTTTGTGTTGGAGATTTATCTGCCACTTATGCGAATAAGGAGAAAAGAGAAACACGGGGAAATCACTCATTATATTTATGTTTGCAATGCTATTACGGAGGGGGGGGGGGGGTTTCCACATTCACCAGCGAAGTTTTGATTGGGGATCCTGGGAGGAAAGGCGACCTCGAGGATGAAGCATTGACACCGTGCGCATTACAGATAAGTAATTTATTTATTTTTTTTATTCCACTGGAAGAATGGGCATATGTTAGAATTGATACAAACCTCAATCTATACAGCGAGCCTGTCATTTTGCTAGGTCGAATGTACGCTGTTAATATTGATAGGATTCCTTTTAATTTCTGTTTGTTGATAGAAATTTAGGGATGCGATATATCTCTGTAATTTAGGGGACGGTTTCAAGAAAAGCTCGATCCTCTGAATATTTCAGTTTTCTATTAATCTCTCCAACGATTTCATCATTCCAGCAGTTGCCACTAGCGATCGATGCAATTTCCATTTTGGCAGGAGTTTGTTGTTAAACTCTGCACAGTGCATCAGATATGGGCGATCCATTGTTTATTATCTGTTATTATGAGTTGTTGTTAAAACTCTCTGTAGTATATAAGAAAATTTTGTGGCCATTGACAGAGTTTAGATCTGTGTGTAGTAGCTTTAAGGGTTAGATTTCCCATGGTTGTGTAGATAGGGTTTCGACCATACTGAGATAACCTCTATATTTTATGAAATAGTACAGTGTTGTATGCTTATTATTGACCACGCCGAGGTATGACTTTGACATTTTTGACCCGGCCTTTAGAGTTAATTCTCTGCACTTGATACATTACCCCGGTGATCTGACATATCTATCTTTTACTTAACCGAGCTGTAATCTCATCTACATCTCCTTTGGATCAATTCGATCTTTTGGCGGAACTGGAGATACACTTTTCCTTCGGGTTATTTATGCTGCTGAGATTATTGAGCATGATAGGTCTTTTTGTTAGAATAGTGTGAGTCTAGAACAGGTGGTTAAAAACTTGGGTTTATTAGTGTTAGGACAGAGTTAGATTATTTTTGATAGGATAATGCGAAGCTACGAACACTTGATTAAAAAATTGGGTTTATAAATTTTTAAGTCAGAGTTTGGCTTCTACTTAAGTCGAGTTTGAAATTCGAATTAGATCCCTGGTAAAGTAGTATGTTTGAATGTTCTTACGCTGTTTCACACTTTTCCTTTAAACTCTTTGATAGTCTTTTCTGAAAAGTGCAGGTACCTGCTAGATAGGTATTTGTGTTGATATCTTTAATTGATAAAGTATTGCTGCAATTCTCCTCTAACCACTCCGGAAAATGTAAGCTTGACCCCGTAAGGTTTTTACTGTTATTCTAGATAACAGCCTTATGAGAGTTGTGTTTAATCTTTAGAATGTTTTAGGTGTAAGCCTTAAACCACAGTAAGAGATTTAAGTAGTATTATGTTCTGCGTTTTAATAAGGTTAAGGATCAGTGATAGGAAGTTATCTGCACATATATAAGATTGTGAGCTCTGTTTGGAAGGGTTAAAGAAGATTACCCTTGTTGTTATATTGATGAATGCAACAAATGTGTTGCCGATGTAACCTCCTCTTGATGGATAATATATGATGAGCAATCTTGGTGGACGTAGCCCTCAAGTTGGGGGTGAACCACGTGTATATCGCGTTGTCCTCTTCTCATTTGTGCTTTGTGTGATTTATCCTTCTTTTGTCTCTTTCATATGGGTCTCATGTGATTTATTTTTATTCTTGAAGGTGATTTAAAAATGTGAAGGAATTCATTCAAGTTAGTAGTACTCAATGAATATTAAAATGAATATGTTAGATAGAGCATCGACTTTTATGATTATTAGTTGCTTCAAGAAATCTACTATAGATGATACTATTCCAATTATACTTAAGGGTCATAAGAAGTGGTTAAATGATGCAATAACCTATTGATACTTGGATATGGAAAGATGTTAAGTTAGGGACTATGAGCTTAAGAAAATAAGTAAATATGAGTGGATGTTATTGCTTAAGTAATGTAAATGACACTTATAGATTATTGAGTAGAATGTTCATCATCTATTAAGATAGTGGGGTTAAGCTTTCCTTATACTCTAAATACTAGGTATAAACTGAAACAATATAAGGTCTTTAAGAATGGTTTAAATATTGAAGATGAAAATAGTACAACTTATCTCATATGTGTGATCATGCTGATTTGATGTATCTACCTTATGCACGTGTGAATATATATAATGGATATCTAATCGTCAATTGGTTGTTGTCAGGATAGAGGGCCATGGTCCTAAATAATAAGTTGTGAAGTTCTTGTAACATCATGTATTTTACATATGAAAAAGGGTCTTAGTATTAATACATAAGTCCATGTTAGTTACATTTGATGGGTAAGACCTCCAGGGAATGCTCAAGGTAAATTGTGAGGTGAGCTAATGAAATTATGTTACTTAAATGGTCTTCTTATTATGAAATGTTTATGAGATTATGAATATCAAAACAGTATAGATTTTTATGATGAAGAACAATTTTTAGCTCGTCTTTCGATCATTAACATTAATTGGTTAATGGGGTTGACACATGGGTATGTTATGTCATTATGTTTCATTCTTTGATGATAACCAGTATCAAGAAAGTGTATTACATAAATTGAGTTCTTTTATGTTATTAAAGTGAGTTTTGCTTAATAGCTAGAGGAGAAAAAAATTATTTTTCTCAAATAACACTAACAAATTCATGGGGATGTCACATATGGTATCAGAGCATTAGGTTACAACACTAAGGCCTAATGAGCTCAACACGCGATAATTGAATATGAAGGTTTTGAGTTTACTAATCAATGGTTTGATTCAGTTTGGATGCATGGATTGTACCGGAGGTGGGGAAAATGAATCTCCGAGCTCGACTACAAGCGCAGGTTACAAACACTTGGGATTATTGGGCTCAATAGACGCAAACCTAAAACGTCAGTTCCAAGGATCGGCAAGAGGTAAGCAACATGACGTTTGGAAATAGCAAGTAAGTGTGTTCCATTTGGCTGGAACATTATAATGGCTTAGTACTGTCTATTGGCGAACATACATCGTATACGTCTCTTTATGTAATTGAATGATCTTCTTTTGATAAAATACTGAACGATGAATATCTCGTCATACTCTACAATGTATTTCATACTCTATAAGGTCAAAATTTACTATGGGAGGTAAGTCTTTATGAAATGGGTAATTGAAAGTAGAGTAAAAGCATGTATTGGAAGTTATCCTAACTATTTCAAAGTGAAGATATAGGCTACGGAAGTCTCCTAATTTGGTTGACCTTAGATGACTAAGTAAACAGGATTGACCAATAGCCTAGATTTCCAAATATGAAATTTAGATGGGAAATGTAAGCAACTAAGATCTGTTAAAAGATCCATTAAGTTCAGATCAAAAGTGAGTCTATATGTTAAAAGGTCCATTAAAGATTTGATAGTTTGGGTCAGTCTTGGATTTTGAACTACGTATGAAAAACGATCAAGTTCCGTTTACATTGGAGTTATCTTAAGGTTTATAAATTTATAATGCTGTTGACCTTAGTAGTAAAATCTGTAAAGGTGCATGCTGCAGGAGGAGCCATTGTGAATTTGATATTCTAGTTGTGAGGGAAGCATAATTATGTGATGTTAAGATGTTGTTTCTTTTTCTGAGGTATCAACTATAAGTGAGTTACATATGCTAAATTTATATTCCATAAGAAGTATAGTTTGGCTAGACTAAGATGTCTGGTTTCTTTTGAACAAAGAAATTAACTTTAATTGGTGTGAAGTTTTCTATGACTAGGAAATTGTGAGATTACAAAAGAGAAAGATTTGTTACTAGTCTCCTTGCCAATCAATTTCATTCTAGTATGTAAATGTATAGAATAAGTAATTATAATACGATTTTTGCGACATTGAAGCATGCTTGTACCCTTACATATAAGTACAACAAAAGGAAAATGGTTATAATTACAAGGTATACATGTGAATATTAATCAGTTAATACATAGGATGGAAAAGATATGAGTACCTTTTATATATACCTCTTATTTTCAGTAATTTCTACTAAGATAGACGTAGGAAACAATGAGTAGTAGTTATACTTGTAATTGTTCAATATTTATGATGACTTGCTATCCATGAACAACTATATGCTATTTTGTTAAGGGACAGATTATTGGAACCTAGAACCCACATGAAATAAATACAGGTTAGAAGGATGCGGTAATCTTCTGACGTCCTTATGTTGCCACAAGGAATGACTGTTTTTATTTACGATGTGTTAAGGAAAACAAAAAAAAATGACATGGAAGTTGCAGGATAGATCAGAGGTGATCTTGGAGACAATAATCGAGGTATAAGCTTTTACGAAGCAAGTAAAAATGATGTTTGAACGTAGGTTATATGTACGATTTTTCTTATGATTTAATTACCTTTATACGACTAACACTTTGAATGTTGTGGTCGAGTAAATGTTATTTTGTTTCTCACACATCACTGCCTGACACCCATCAATGGGTAAATGTGGGATATATATATATATATCGATTCATTTATAATACTAATGTGTGATGATACAAGTAAAACTGGAATCTCGGCAGATGAAGGTGAGCTATGCGGTCGCCTTTGGAAAGGTACAGGGTTATCTGTATAAGGTATGTAAATTTGTTTTAGACGATTGGTTATCTCTATATGATGTTAGGGTATACAACAGGGTTGTATAACTAAAATAGGAATTGTGTTGAAATGGTGAAATCTAACATTTGAGGTTAAATGAGCATAATGTCCATGGAACATCATAGGAAGAATGTTATATCATGTTCAAAGCATTATGAAGTATTATAAGCTAGTATGTGTAATAGGAAATGACACCTTAGATGATCACATATGGATATTTTATTAAGAAAGATGATTTTCTGTTTAAAGAAGGGATCTTCTTACAATATTTGATTTTGTATATAAAGTGATACTAACAAGTGAAATTTGGCAGATGGTGAAATTTCTGTGAAGCTTGTGAAAATGCAAGAGCATAAATATTATGCATGGTAAAATAAGGGGGGTGAGGATTTAAGATCCACGTCGCAACTGTGGTGGATTCTTTTAAATTTTGATATATTTTTAATCAGGAAACTCGACCAGATTGGTCAGAGTAATTGTATGGGTACAGAATGTAATGTGACGAAATAAATTTTTCTAGACTCAAGCAAGGTGGCTTGGGGAAAATAAATTCCGGGACTCAAGCGAAAAGGCCTGAGGGGAATTGTGTAAAGAGTGTTGTAATGGCAATGAAATACTCCCTGAAATCAGGGATTGAACAGCCACTAGGATTCTCGGAGAATCGGCTGGCTGTAAGACCTGGGCAAGCTATAAGAAAATGTATATGTGGGAGGCAGGACGCTGCTTAGTATGCATGAAAGAAATGTTTGCTGCGTGAGCACTAAGGTGTTAGGCAAGACATGAAAGAAATGTTTGCTGCGTGAGCACTAAGGTGTTAGGCAAGACATGAAAGAAATGTTTGCTGCGTGAGCACTAAGGTGTTAGGCAAGACATGAAAGAAAGGTTCGCTGCGTGAGCACTAAGGTGTTAGGCAATACATGAATGAAATGTTTGCTGCATGAGCACTAAGGTGTTAGGCAAGGCATGAGAGAAAGAATTGCTGCGTGAGCACTAAGGTGTTAGGCAAGAATCTCCTGGATCAAGTTAATGCTATTTGTTGATTTTTATCAACAGTATACAATCATGGAGCACTAGATTTATTCCATATATTACAAGTGATATGTGCAATAAAGAACTCATGATTTATGTTTCTGAGTTTGATTATGAAGTTGATGACAAGTTGTTACTAAACATTGTTCTTTTGAATTCTAGTTTTGCGATACAAATGATTACTCCAAGAGAAGAATGAACACCGAGGACGGTGTTATTTTAAAGGGGTGGAGGATGTGATATCCCTCCTTTATTGCCTATTTTAAACTTTATTTTTTGTTATTTTTAATAAATGTAATTGTTATTGTGTAAGCGACACTGGTGAGGAGCTCAAGCCCAAGGCCATCAGTAAGTTTTGAGATTTATGAGGTTTAATTTCATCAGTCGTAAAACTATAAACTTAGAATCAAGGCCACGAGAATTTCTTTTAAAAATATATATATATATTCTATATATATATATAATATATGTGATAATCAACTATTCTATATATGTATTCTTGTTAACCTATCTCTGAGAAAATCACCATCCCTTTATGTAACCTAGCGGGTAAGCATATTTTTCACTTAACGGATGTGAGTTAACATTGAGAAGGAATACTTATTAAATTCGAACCCTAAAGAGTTAAAAATACCACTCATTCTTAACCCCTCCACTTCCTATTTTGTATAAGTATGAAGAACATGTAGCTTGAGTTGAGGGATTCTTCCACCGCCACTTGTTGATTTGTTTTAATGGAAGAAAAACCATATGAAGAGTGGGGGGAAGGCTCGGCGAAGGAGGAAGAAATCTCTACCAGACGGTGTAGATGGCTCAGCGTTGAGGGAATTTAGGAGGATTGTCTCCTTGAGTGAGGCACCGAATCGCCACCTCCACCACTTGCTTCCTAAAACCCACGATCCTCACTTTAATGGAAGGATTAGTTGGTTCAAAACAAAATCGCCAATTGTCTTAAATAACTCGACCATTGTTATAGTGGAGCGGGGGAAATTTAAGCTGGGCTGCCACTTGGTTCCAAGCAGCCTTGAAAATACCGCCATTTGTTCATCAGTTCTTCGGGGGTGTGTATTCGTTTTTTGTGTTGGAGATTTATCTGCCACTTATGCGAATAAGGAGAAAAGAGAAACACGGGGAAATCACTCATTATATTTATGTTTGCAATGCTATTACGGAGGGAGGGGGGGGTTTCCACATTCACCAGCGAAGTTTTGATTGGGGATCCTGGGAGGAAAGGCGACCTCGAGGATGAAGCATTGACACCGTGCGCATTACAGATAAGTAATTTATTTATTTTTTTTATTCCACTGGAAGAATGGGCATATGTTAGAATTGATACAAACCTCAATCTATACAGCGAGCCTGTCATTTTGCTAGGTCGAATGTACGCTGTTAATATTGATAGGATTCCTTTTAATTTCTGTTTGTTGATAGAAATTTAGGGATGCGATATATCTCTGTAATTTAGGGGACGGTTTCAAGAAAAGCTCGATCCTCTGAATATTTCAGTTTTCTATTAATCTCTCCAACGATTTCATCATTCCAGCAGTTGCCACTAGCGATCGATGCAATTTCCATTTTGGCAGGAGTTTGTTGTTAAACTCTGCACAGTGCATCAGATATGGGCGATCCATTGTTTATTATCTGTTATTATGAGTTGTTGTTAAAACTCTCTGTAGTATATAAGAAAATTTTGTGGCCATTGACAGAGTTTAGATCTGTGTGTAGTAGCTTTAAGGGTTAGATTTCCCATGGTTGTGTAGATAGGGTTTCGACCATACTGAGATAACCTCTATATTTTATGAAATAGTACAGTGTTGTATGCTTATTATTGACCACGCCGAGGTATGACTTTGACATTTTTGACCCGGCCTTTAGAGTTAATTCTCTGCACTTGATACATTACCCCGGTGATCTGACATATCTATCTTTTACTTAACCGAGCTGTAATCTCATCTACATCTCCTTTGGATCAATTCGATCTTTTGGCGGAACTGGAGATACACTTTTCCTTCGGGTTATTTATGCTGCTGAGATTATTGAGCATGATAGGTCTTTTTGTTAGAATAGTGTGAGTCTAGAACAGGTGGTTAAAAACTTGGGTTTATTAGTGTTAGGACAGAGTTAGATTATTTTTGATAGGATAATGCGAAGCTACGAACACTTGATTAAAAAATTGGGTTTATAAATTTTTAAGTCAGAGTTTGGCTTCTACTTAAGTCGAGTTTGAAATTCGAATTAGATCCCTGGTAAAGTAGTATGTTTGAATGTTCTTACGCTGTTTCACACTTTTCCTTTAAACTCTTTGATAGTCTTTTCTGAAAAGTGCAGGTACCTGCTAGATAGGTATTTGTGTTGATATCTTTAATTGATAAAGTATTGCTGCAATTCTCCTCTAACCACTCCGGAAAATGTAAGCTTGACCCCGTAAGGTTTTTACTGTTATTCTAGATAACAGCCTTATGAGAGTTGTGTTTAATCTTTAGAATGTTTTAGGTGTAAGCCTTAAACCACAGTAAGAGATTTAAGTAGTATTATGTTCTGCGTTTTAATAAGGTTAAGGATCAGTGATAGGAAGTTATCTGCACATATATAAGATTGTGAGCTCTGTTTGGAAGGGTTAAAGAAGATTACCCTTGTTGTTATATTGATGAATGCAACAAATGTGTTGCCGATGTAACCTCCTCTTGATGGATAATATATGATGAGCAATCTTGGTGGACGTAGCCCTCAAGTTGGGGGTGAACCACGTGTATATCGCGTTGTCCTCTTCTCATTTGTGCTTTGTGTGATTTATCCTTCTTTTGTCTCTTTCATATGGGTCTCATGTGATTTATTTTTATTCTTGAAGGTGATTTAAAAATGTGAAGGAATTCATTCAAGTTAGTAGTACTCAATGAATATTAAAATGAATATGTTAGATAGAGCATCGACTTTTATGATTATTAGTTGCTTCAAGAAATCTACTATAGATGATACTATTCCAATTATACTTAAGGGTCATAAGAAGTGGTTAAATGATGCAATAACCTATTGATACTTGGATATGGAAAGATGTTAAGTTAGGGACTATGAGCTTAAGAAAATAAGTAAATATGAGTGGATGTTATTGCTTAAGTAATGTAAATGACACTTATAGATTATTGAGTAGAATGTTCATCATCTATTAAGATAGTGGGGTTAAGCTTTCCTTATACTCTAAATACTAGGTATAAACTGAAACAATATAAGGTCTTTAAGAATGGTTTAAATATTGAAGATGAAAATAGTACAACTTATCTCATATGTGTGATCATGCTGATTTGATGTATCTACCTTATGCACGTGTGAATATATATAATGGATATCTAATCGTCAATTGGTTGTTGTCAGGATAGAGGGCCATGGTCCTAAATAATAAGTTGTGAAGTTCTTGTAACATCATGTATTTTACATATGAAAAAGGGTCTTAGTATTAATACATAAGTCCATGTTAGTTACATTTGATGGGTAAGACCTCCAGGGAATGCTCAAGGTAAATTGTGAGGTGAGCTAATGAAATTATGTTACTTAAATGGTCTTCTTATTATGAAATGTTTATGAGATTATGAATATCAAAACAGTATAGATTTTTATGATGAAGAACAATTTTTAGCTCGTCTTTCGATCATTAACATTAATTGGTTAATGGGGTTGACACATGGGTATGTTATGTCATTATGTTTCATTCTTTGATGATAACCAGTATCAAGAAAGTGTATTACATAAATTGAGTTCTTTTATGTTATTAAAGTGAGTTTTGCTTAATAGCTAGAGGAGAAAAAAATTATTTTTCTCAAATAACACTAACAAATTCATGGGGATGTCACATATGGTATCAGAGCATTAGGTTACAACACTAAGGCCTAATGAGCTCAACACGCGATAATTGAATATGAAGGTTTTGAGTTTACTAATCAATGGTTTGATTCAGTTTGGATGCATGGATTGTACCGGAGGTGGGGAAAATGAATCTCCGAGCTCGACTACAAGCGCAGGTTACAAACACTTGGGATTATTGGGCTCAATAGACGCAAACCTAAAACGTCAGTTCCAAGGATCGGCAAGAGGTAAGCAACATGACGTTTGGAAATAGCAAGTAAGTGTGTTCCATTTGGCTGGAACATTATAATGGCTTAGTACTGTCTATTGGCGAACATACATCGTATACGTCTCTTTATGTAATTGAATGATCTTCTTTTGATAAAATACTGAACGATGAATATCTCGTCATACTCTACAATGTATTTCATACTCTATAAGGTCAAAATTTACTATGGGAGGTAAGTCTTTATGAAATGGGTAATTGAAAGTAGAGTAAAAGCATGTATTGGAAGTTATCCTAACTATTTCAAAGTGAAGATATAGGCTACGGAAGTCTCCTAATTTGGTTGACCTTAGATGACTAAGTAAACAGGATTGACCAATAGCCTAGATTTCCAAATATGAAATTTAGATGGGAAATGTAAGCAACTAAGATCTGTTAAAAGATCCATTAAGTTCAGATCAAAAGTGAGTCTATATGTTAAAAGGTCCATTAAAGATTTGATAGTTTGGGTCAGTCTTGGATTTTGAACTACGTATGAAAAACGATCAAGTTCCGTTTACATTGGAGTTATCTTAAGGTTTATAAATTTATAATGCTGTTGACCTTAGTAGTAAAATCTGTAAAGGTGCATGCTGCAGGAGGAGCCATTGTGAATTTGATATTCTAGTTGTGAGGGAAGCATAATTATGTGATGTTAAGATGTTGTTTCTTTTTCTGAGGTATCAACTATAAGTGAGTTACATATGCTAAATTTATATTCCATAAGAAGTATAGTTTGGCTAGACTAAGATGTCTGGTTTCTTTTGAACAAAGAAATTAACTTTAATTGGTGTGAAGTTTTCTATGACTAGGAAATTGTGAGATTACAAAAGAGAAAGATTTGTTACTAGTCTCCTTGCCAATCAATTTCATTCTAGTATGTAAATGTATAGAATAAGTAATTATAATACGATTTTTGCGACATTGAAGCATGCTTGTACCCTTACATATAAGTACAACAAAAGGAAAATGGTTATAATTACAAGGTATACATGTGAATATTAATCAGTTAATACATAGGATGGAAAAGATATGAGTACCTTTTATATATACCTCTTATTTTCAGTAATTTCTACTAAGATAGACGTAGGAAACAATGAGTAGTAGTTATACTTGTAATTGTTCAATATTTATGATGACTTGCTATCCATGAACAACTATATGCTATTTTGTTAAGGGACAGATTATTGGAACCTAGAACCCACATGAAATAAATACAGGTTAGAAGGATGCGGTAATCTTCTGACGTCCTTATGTTGCCACAAGGAATGACTGTTTTTATTTACGATGTGTTAAGGAAAACAAAAAAAAATGACATGGAAGTTGCAGGATAGATCAGAGGTGATCTTGGAGACAATAATCGAGGTATAAGCTTTTACGAAGCAAGTAAAAATGATGTTTGAACGTAGGTTATATGTACGATTTTTCTTATGATTTAATTACCTTTATACGACTAACACTTTGAATGTTGTGGTCGAGTAAATGTTATTTTGTTTCTCACACATCACTGCCTGACACCCATCAATGGGTAAATGTGGGATATATATATATATATCGATTCATTTATAATACTAATGTGTGATGATACAAGTAAAACTGGAATCTCGGCAGATGAAGGTGAGCTATGCGGTCGCCTTTGGAAAGGTACAGGGTTATCTGTATAAGGTATGTAAATTTGTTTTAGACGATTGGTTATCTCTATATGATGTTAGGGTATACAACAGGGTTGTATAACTAAAATAGGAATTGTGTTGAAATGGTGAAATCTAACATTTGAGGTTAAATGAGCATAATGTCCATGGAACATCATAGGAAGAATGTTATATCATGTTCAAAGCATTATGAAGTATTATAAGCTAGTATGTGTAATAGGAAATGACACCTTAGATGATCACATATGGATATTTTATTAAGAAAGATGATTTTCTGTTTAAAGAAGGGATCTTCTTACAATATTTGATTTTGTATATAAAGTGATACTAACAAGTGAAATTTGGCAGATGGTGAAATTTCTGTGAAGCTTGTGAAAATGCAAGAGCATAAATATTATGCATGGTAAAATAAGGGGGGTGAGGATTTAAGATCCACGTCGCAACTGTGGTGGATTCTTTTAAATTTTGATATATTTTTAATCAGGAAACTCGACCAGATTGGTCAGAGTAATTGTATGGGTACAGAATGTAATGTGACGAAATAAATTTTTCTAGACTCAAGCAAGGTGGCTTGGGGAAAATAAATTCCGGGACTCAAGCGAAAAGGCCTGAGGGGAATTGTGTAAAGAGTGTTGTAATGGCAATGAAATACTCCCTGAAATCAGGGATTGAACAGCCACTAGGATTCTCGGAGAATCGGCTGGCTGTAAGACCTGGGCAAGCTATAAGAAAATGTATATGTGGGAGGCAGGACGCTGCTTAGTATGCATGAAAGAAATGTTTGCTGCGTGAGCACTAAGGTGTTAGGCAAGACATGAAAGAAATGTTTGCTGCGTGAGCACTAAGGTGTTAGGCAAGACATGAAAGAAATGTTTGCTGCGTGAGCACTAAGGTGTTAGGCAAGACATGAAAGAAAGGTTCGCTGCGTGAGCACTAAGGTGTTAGGCAATACATGAATGAAATGTTTGCTGCATGAGCACTAAGGTGTTAGGCAAGGCATGAGAGAAAGAATTGCTGCGTGAGCACTAAGGTGTTAGGCAAGAATCTCCTGGATCAAGTTAATGCTATTTGTTGATTTTTATCAACAGTATACAATCATGGAGCACTAGATTTATTCCATATATTACAAGTGATATGTGCAATAAAGAACTCATGATTTATGTTTCTGAGTTTGATTATGAAGTTGATGACAAGTTGTTACTAAACATTGTTCTTTTGAATTCTAGTTTTGCGATACAAATGATTACTCCAAGAGAAGAATGAACACCGAGGACGGTGTTATTTTAAAGGGGTGGAGGATGTGATATCCCTCCTTTATTGCCTATTTTAAACTTTATTTTTTGTTATTTTTAATAAATGTAATTGTTATTGTGTAAGCGACACTGGTGAGGAGCTCAAGCCCAAGGCCATCAGTAAGTTTTGAGATTTATGAGGTTTAATTTCATCAGTCGTAAAACTATAAACTTAGAATCAAGGCCACGAGAATTTCTTTTAAAAATATATATATATATTCTATATATATATATAATATATGTGATAATCAACTATTCTATATATGTATTCTTGTTAACCTATCTCTGAGAAAATCACCATCCCTTTATGTAACCTAGCGGGTAAGCATATTTTTCACTTAACGGATGTGAGTTAACATTGAGAAGGAATACTTATTAAATTCGAACCCTAAAGAGTTAAAAATACCACTCATTCTTAACCCCTCCACTTCCTATTTTGTATAAGTATGAAGAACATGTAGCTTGAGTTGAGGGATTCTTCCACCGCCACTTGTTGATTTGTTTTAATGGAAGAAAAACCATATGAAGAGTGGGGGGAAGGCTCGGCGAAGGAGGAAGAAATCTCTACCAGACGGTGTAGATGGCTCAGCGTTGAGGGAATTTAGGAGGATTGTCTCCTTGAGTGAGGCACCGAATCGCCACCTCCACCACTTGCTTCCTAAAACCCACGATCCTCACTTTAATGGAAGGATTAGTTGGTTCAAAACAAAATCGCCAATTGTCTTAAATAACTCGACCATTGTTATAGTGGAGCGGGGGAAATTTAAGCTGGGCTGCCACTTGGTTCCAAGCAGCCTTGAAAATACCGCCATTTGTTCATCAGTTCTTCGGGGGTGTGTATTCGTTTTTTGTGTTGGAGATTTATCTGCCACTTATGCGAATAAGGAGAAAAGAGAAACACGGGGAAATCACTCATTATATTTATGTTTGCAATGCTATTACGGAGGGGGGGGGGGTTTCCACATTCACCAGCGAAGTTTTGATTGGGGATCCTGGGAGGAAAGGCGACCTCGAGGATGAAGCATTGACACCGTGCGCATTACAGATAAGTAATTTATTTATTTTTTTTATTCCACTGGAAGAATGGGCATATGTTAGAATTGATACAAACCTCAATCTATACAGCGAGCCTGTCATTTTGCTAGGTCGAATGTACGCTGTTAATATTGATAGGATTCCTTTTAATTTCTGTTTGTTGATAGAAATTTAGGGATGCGATATATCTCTGTAATTTAGGGGACGGTTTCAAGAAAAGCTCGATCCTCTGAATATTTCAGTTTTCTATTAATCTCTCCAACGATTTCATCATTCCAGCAGTTGCCACTAGCGATCGATGCAATTTCCATTTTGGCAGGAGTTTGTTGTTAAACTCTGCACAGTGCATCAGATATGGGCGATCCATTGTTTATTATCTGTTATTATGAGTTGTTGTTAAAACTCTCTGTAGTATATAAGAAAATTTTGTGGCCATTGACAGAGTTTAGATCTGTGTGTAGTAGCTTTAAGGGTTAGATTTCCCATGGTTGTGTCGATAGGGTTTCGACCATACTGAGATAACCTCTATATTTTATGAAATAGTACAGTGTTGTATGCTTATTATTGACCACGCCGAGGTATGACTTTGACATTTTTGACCCGGCCTTTAGAGTTAATTCTCTGCACTTGATACATTACCCCGGTGATCTGACATATCTATCTTTTACTTAACCGAGCTGTAATCTCATCTACATCTCCTTTGGATCAATTCGATCTTTTGGCGGAACTGGAGATACACTTTTCCTTCGGGTTATTTATGCTGCTGAGATTATTGAGCATGATAGGTCTTTTTGTTAGAATAGTGTGAGTCTAGAACAGGTGGTTAAAAACTTGGGTTTATTAGTGTTAGGACAGAGTTAGATTATTTTTGATAGGATAATGCGAAGCTACGAACACTTGATTAAAAAATTGGGTTTATAAATTTTTAAGTCAGAGTTTGGCTTCTACTTAAGTCGAGTTTGAAATTCGAATTAGATCCCTGGTAAAGTAGTATGTTTGAATGTTCTTACGCTGTTTCACACTTTTCCTTTAAACTCTTTGATAGTCTTTTCTGAAAAGTGCAGGTACCTGCTAGATAGGTATTTGTGTTGATATCTTTAATTGATAAAGTATTGCTGCAATTCTCCTCTAACCACTCCGGAAAATGTAAGCTTGACCCCGTAAGGTTTTTACTGTTATTCTAGATAACAGCCTTATGAGAGTTGCGTTTAATCTTTAGAATGTTTTAGGTGTAAGCCTTAAACCACAGTAAGAGATTTAAGTAGTATTATGTTCTGCGTTTTAATAAGGTTAAGGATCAGTGATAGGAAGTTATCTGCACATATATAAGATTGTGAGCTCTGTTTGGAAGGGTTAAAGAAGATTACCCTTGTTGTTATATTGATGAATGCAACAAATGTGTTGCCGATGTAACCTCCTCTTGATGGATAATATATGATGAGCAATCTTGGTGGACGTAGCCCTCAAGTTGGGGGTGAACCACGTGTATATCGCGTTGTCCTCTTCTCATTTGTGCTTTGTGTGATTTATCCTTCTTTTGTCTCTTTCGTATGGGTCTCATGTGATTTATTTTTATTCTTGAAGGTGATTTAAAAATGTGAAGGAATTCATTCAAGTTAGTAGTACTCAATGAATATTAAAATGAATATGTTAGATAGAGCATCGACTTTTATGATTATTAGTTGCTTCAAGAAATCTACTATAGATGATACTATTCCAATTATACTTAAGGGTCATAAGAAGTGGTTAAATGATGCAATAACCTATTGATACTTGGATATGGAAAGATGTTAAGTTAGGGACTATGAGCTTAAGAAAATAAGTAAATATGAGTGGATGTTATTGCTTAAGTAATGTAAATGACACTTATAGATTATTGAGTAGAATGTTCATCATCTATTAAGATAGTGGGGTTAAGCTTTCCTTATACTCTAAATACTAGGTATAAACTGAAACAATATAAGGTCTTTAAGAATGGTTTAAATATTGAAGATGAAAATAGTACAACTTATCTCATATGTGTGATCATGCTGATTTGATGTATCTACCTTATGCACGTGTGAATATATATAATGGATATCTAATCGTCAATTGGTTGTTGTCAGGATAGAGGGCCATGGTCCTAAATAATAAGTTGTGAAGTTCTTGTAACATCATGTATTTTACATATGAAAAAGGGTCTTAGTATTAATACATAAGTCCATGTTAGTTACATTTGATGGGTAAGACCTCCAGGGAATGCTCAAGGTAAATTGTGAGGTGAGCTAATGAAATTATGTTACTTAAATGGTCTTCTTATTATGAAATGTTTATGAGATTATGAATATCAAAACAGTATAGATTTTTATGATGAAGAACAATTTTTAGCTCATCTTTCGATCATTAACATTAATTGGTTAATGGGGTTGACACATGGGTATGTTATGTCATTATGTTTCATTCTTTGATGATAACCAGTATCAAGAAAGTGTATTACATAAATTGAGTTCTTTTATGTTATTAAAGTGAGTTTTGCTTAATAGCTAGAGGAGAAAAAAATTATTTTTCTCAAATAACACTAACAAATTCATGGGGATGTCACAGCTGGATAGATGCAGATCCACAGTTGGTATTTAATTGCTTTTGTACCTCATTGTTTACCCATTTTGTTGTGGTATTTCCAGTTCCACGGTTGATTTAAAATTGTTATATAATCTTCTGCGTTTCCTATATCGCATCTCCAGATCTAGTGTTGGTTTCAAAACTCTTGGCATCCCCTCTACCGATCCTAGCGTTAATTATTTTTTCTGTAGATGCCGTTGAAACTGCCAAAGGCCTTCTCCTAATTGTTGAGAGTCTAGTTATCAAAACTAATAAAAGTGACATTGGATAAGAAATGCCTCGATCATAATCACTTCAGTTTCCATCTTCGAGCTTTACGGTCAACTGAGATTTGATCGAGATCCTCTGCATGATATCAGGGTCAACTAAGATCCGATTGAAACCTTCTCTTGCGACCTGCCCTATCTATTGATACCTGGAAATATTGTGATTGCAGTTGGTTTAGCTAGCAGCTGTCGTGTGCAAAATTTTGGTAACTGAACTGATAGTTAAATGAGTGAAGCACGTATCAAAACTTCAATTGCACTCACCCATCATGTGGACAGATTGATGGCAACGTTCGAATATTGATTACGCATTAGTATCAGCACTTAATCGTGGGCTTCTTGTTGGGGTTTGAATGACAGAATTTATTTTTATTTGGAGGACGGATTGGCAATCAAACCTTGGTGCTTTTAATAGTATTAATGGGCAATTGACACCTCAACACTACGGTTTCTACTAACCATCGTGGAGCCTCCATATGATTGCCATTTGTCTACTCCTTCTTGAGAACTAGAACTCCCGAGGACGCGATATGCCCGAGGAAAGGGGTTCTCATCTCTTTAAGAATGAGGAACTCAAAAGATTTGGGGAGGAGATAGGAGGAAGGAACGACATTGTGAAGAATAGATGAAGTTCGTTATAGTGGGGATTACCCGGCCATGGAAGGAAAAGACCCCGGAGATCGCTATTTGTTTACCTTTTTCGCAGATGTCTACCAAACGCAGTAACCTCTAACTCATACCTACGCTGTCATTTGCAATTTATCAAGATTATGTTAGGTGGAGATCGTAGATCTCTCTCTGTTTAAATTATCTTGTTGATTTGGATATTTAATTATTGCTGCGACTAAAGTTTTACACCCCTGGGAAATCTCGGTTTTCCAGATCGAACTTTCGATCTCTGCCTGCAAGTGGTATGAAATTCCTTTATTTTCGTGTTATTTTTGTTTATGTTGCAGGTGCAATTATTATATTGCCGCAATGATGGGATTTCATTACCTATCTTATTGCTGAAAATAAATCATTGGGGTTTCAGTGCTAAAATGCTGCCTGTGCATTTTTGTTATATATATTATGTGTTCCTAGTATTATGAGGAAAGGAGAGCGTAGTAGCTTGACCTCGTTTTTGACATATTTGGATATTTAATTGTTTCTGTGACTAAAGATTTTACACCCCTGGGAATTCTCGGTTTTCCAGATCGAACTTTTGATCTCTGCCTGCATGTGGTATGCGAATTCATTTATTTTCGTATTATTATTTTTATGTTGCGGGTGCAATTATTATATTGCCACAATGGTGGGATTTCATTACCTATCTTATTGCTGAAAATAAATCATTGGGGTTTCAGTGCTAAAATGCTGCCTGTGCATTTTTGTTATATATATTATGTGTTCCTAGTATTATGAGGAAAGGAGAGCGTAGTAGCTTGACCTCGTTTTTGACATATTTGGATATTTAATTGTTTCTGTGACTAAAGATTTTACACCCCTGGGAATTCTCGGTTTTCCAGATCGAACTTTTGATCTCTGCCTGCATGTGGTATGCGAATTCATTTATTTTCGTATTATTATTTTTATGTTGCGGGTGCAATTATTATATTGCCACAATGGTGGGATTTCATTACCTATCTTATTGCTGAAAATAAATCATTGGGGTTTCAGTGCTAAAATGCTGCCTGTGCATTTTTGTTATATATATTATGTGTTTCCTAGTATTATGAGGAAAGGAGAGCGTAGTAGCTTGACCTCGTTTTGACATATTTGGATATTAATTATTACTGTGACTAAAGATGTTACACCCCTGGGAATTCTCAGTTTTCCAGATCGAACTTTCGATCTCTGCCTGCAAGTGGTATGAAATTCCTTTATTTTCGTGTTATTTTTGTTTATGTTGCAGGTGCAATTATTATATTGCCGCAATGATGGGATTTCATTACGTATCTTATTGCTAAAAATAAATCATTGGGGTTTCAGTGCTAAAATGCTGCCTGTGCATTTTTGTTATATATATTATGTGTTCTTAGTATTATGAGGAAAGGAGAGCGTAGTAGCTTGACCTCGTTTTTGATACATTTGGATATTTAATTATTTCTGCGTCTAAGTGATAATTTCTTTTAAATATTTGAAAGTAGAACCTGTAAGATATCTATGCTGGCTGTAGTTATAAACTGCACTAATGGTGTGGGATTTTGTACTAAGGCCAGAGCTTGTGGAGACATAATAAATACAGAGAAAGTTCTCAGTGAAGATGTAAGTTACAGCGACGAATAATCTCAGTGAGATAAGCCGTAAGAGCAACAATGAAGTTGCCAGGATGTAATTCTTTGGATAAATATTACATGATGCAACAACGGTTGGTGGACGTAGCCCAAAGAGTTGGGTGAACCACGTGAAATTTGGTGTCTCTTTCTAATGTGTCCTTACTTGATTAAATTGTCCTAAGATATTGTGATGGTGTTGTCGTTACATTAATACTTGGCTAGGTGATTGATAAGACATGAGTTATAGATAATCCTTGTATTAATCATGAAAGGTATGTTGTGTTTTAAGAATATTCATGTTTAAAAATTAATATGTTGAATGTTTTCAGAATCTTACATAATCGTTTTCTAATAATACTGTGATGGCGGACCTTATCCTCAAGTAACAAAAAAGGGGTTTTATCCTTAGAATGTTAATGAATGAAAAATTTAAATTTTACCAAATTACTCACTCGTTTTTTTGGAAATGTTACATATGGTATCAAAGCACAGGTTGCAAACACTTGGGCTTAATTGGGCTCAGTTGAAGAAATAATATAAGCTGGTCAAGGGAACTCCATCGGTAAGATGCAAACAAAGGATTTATGTTCTAAAGAATCAGCAGGAGTTAATCGACAAGATGTCTTTTAAATCGCAAGTAAGTATGCTCCACTTGTTGAAGCATTCTAAAGGAAAAGCATTGTCGATGAGTCAGCAGTTTATATGTTTCATTTCGTATCTAAATGATCCTGTATTGATAAATACTAGAGGATGAATATCTCCTCATGCAATTCCATTGAATGATAAGAAAGTATTCTTTGAAAATGATTATATTAATTGGACTATGTTCCTATCGTTATCTTAGTGATCTTGTTAATATTTTTATGTATATTGATCATAGCGATAGTAACATAGGAGCCTTGAATGTTCATAAGTTTATGAGGGCTGTATAAGCATAATTAGGATCATTCACCCTATGAAAGATGTACACTCCTACCCGGTCGATTGATGCCATGAGTAAGGTTTTAGTACTTATATGAGTCAAGTCATAGACATTCATCATAAGTACTTGATTGCTTTAATTGTGTATTATGGTGATTAGAAATGTTTTAAGGCTTGGAAATGTGACTATACAAATGAAGACAGGATAGCAAACATATTGAATCATAAGGATTGAATGAATGATGGCTAGGTCATATAGATATGTTTTGATAGGTTGAAGTTGAAGCACTCCGAAAGGTTTATATAGTATGTGAATTATGAAGGGGTGTAAGGTACATTTAGGTCATTATGAGAAGGATTGGAAGATTGTCGTAAATTACCTAGTTATTGATTTCATGCACTTATGTTGGGATGATTGTATTAAGTATGTACACGAGATTGTAAGGTGGAGGTGATCCTTATCATGTTAGAAAAATACATAAAGTATGCTAAGGGAGTAAGTCCTGATTTTCTCTATGTAGGCTATCGGTTATGTAGAAAGAAAATTTTCATTTTCGTTACACGATCTCGGAGTTGGAATAATAGACGTCTTACAGTAGAGGATTGATCGAAAGACGAATAGAAGAACTGACAAAATGTTATTGAGGTAGTTATATTGATCTTAGCCCTTGATAATTAGAAGGTATGGAAGATGGTTAATATTCAATACGCAATAGATCTTCAAAGTTATTGTAAGTGATGATCTCACATCCAAGAGGAATACTATACAAACAATAGATGGTTAGAAGAGTTGTATGAATGACTAGTAAAGGGTCATCCTCAGGGTAAAAGGTTGAAAGGTAGAGTAATTAACTTTATTTGGTTAAATAGACGTTCTACTGTATGAAATTTTCTATGACTAGGAAATTGTTGTACTTATTATCCCTTTGGGGCATGGGATTGTATAGAATAAAGAAGTATAAATTTGTGACACGGGAACACGCTTGTACCTTTGCTTGTAGTTTTAGAAGGGATGATGGTTATAATAGAAGGATACATGTGTATGCTAAATAGTCAATAGGATGCATATGATGAAACTGTAGGATTCTATTTTTATATATATATTCTATCTCGGCAATCCTTACTAAGAATGTTGGAATACTAGGAGTGGTTGACAGAAGGATTGTACTTTTATGTGATTAAGATTTATGTTATATGCATGGATACCTTGATAATATGTATCATTTTTGATGTATATGTTCTTATGATGATTGAGGGGATTACTAATGTGTGTTAATACAAGTACAACCTACACCTTGGCATATGAGTCCATACAATAAAGTGATATGCAGTCTCCTTCATAAAGGTATGTGACTATCTGTATGAAACTATACAAGTATATATGAAGACGATTTATTATTACTTACATGATGTTGGCATGTGCAAGAAAAATCGTATAATTAAATGGGTGCTTGACACAGTTAAAGTTAAGGATTGAGGTGAACTGAATGCAATGTCCATAGGAAGAATGCATTTCAAGACATTATGTAATTCTATTAATTAAGCCAGTGGTGTTCACTTTAGATGATGATCTTCTTAATTTTATGCATAGGGGAAAGATCTTCTTACAAATATTTTATCTTGTTACTAACAGGTGAATTTGGCTGATGGTCCAAATTTTGTGCAGCTTGTGGAAAGACAAGAGCATGAATATTATCCAAGGTAAAATAAGGGGGTGAGGATTTAGAACCCACATCACAACCGTTATTTATTTATTTATTTATTTATTTTAAATATTGATAATTATTGTTGAACAAAACACTCGACCCAGATTGGTCAGAGTAATCGTATGGGTACAGAAGGTAATGAGACGAAATCAATTGTTTAAATTGAAAGAGATCTTTCTAGACTCAAGCAAGGCGGCTTGGGGAAAATAAATTCCGGGACTCAAGCGAGAAGGCTTGAGGGGAATTGTGTAAAGAGTGTTGTAATGGCATTGAAATACTCCCTTAAATCAGGGATTGAACAGCCACTAGGATTCTCGGAGAATCGGCTGGCTGTAAGACCTAGGCAAGCTATAAGAAAATGTATATGCGGGAGGCAGGACGCTGCTTAGTATACATGAAAGAAATGTTTGCTGCGTGAGCACTAAGGTGTTAGGCAAGACATGAATGAAATGTTTGCTGCGTGAGCACTAAGGTGTTAGGCAAGGCATGAGAAAAAGGATTGCTGTGTGAGCACTAAGGTGTTAGGCAAGAATTTCCTGGATCAAATGAATGTTGTTTGTTGTTGATTTTGTATAACAGTATACAATCAGGGAGCACTAGATTTAATCCATATGTTGCAAGTGATATATGCAATAAATAACTCATGATTTATGTTCCTGAGTTTGATTATGAAGTCGATGACAGGTTATTACTAAACATTGATTCTTTTGAATTCCAGTTTTGTGATACAAATGATTGCTGCAAGAAAAGAGTGAACACCGAGGACGGTGTTATTTTTAAAGGGGATGAGAATGTGATATCCCTCCTTACCTTCCCCTTATTATTATGTAAAATATGCGTGGAATGACTCCGGCACACGACGCCAAACGATTCACAGTATTAAAACAAAACCCCACCATCTAGCAATTGTCATAAGCTAACCATTTACACTAGGTTAGTACTATGAAATCTTTTATTACTTTTGGTCGGGCGGACACCTCCAAGATATATAATTGGTACCCTTAAGAAGAGAAAAGACATATATATATATATATGATATTATTTATAATGTCTGGTAGCCAATGTTATTGGATCCTTAAGTTATTTATCTTCCTCATACACAATAGAACTATTGTTTTTCAGGAATAACTAGGAAATCGATTAAAGTCCTGGGTATATCGATTATGCCTATCCCTGCAAAAATGATAGCTTTTTGTATTTTAAAGATCTATACCTTGCGGTTAGATTTATATGCAATCGAGTTAGAAATCGATTGAAGTCTTGGCTATATCGATTATCTCGACCCCTGCAAAAGTGATACTGCAAAAATGATAGCTTTTTGTATTTTAAAGATCTATACCTTGCGGTTAGATTTATATGCAATCGAGTTAGAAATCGATTGAAGTCTTGGCTATATCGATTATCTCGACCCCTGCAAAAGTGATACTGCAAAAGTGATAGCTCTTTGTATTTTAAAGAAATAGTGTTTCTGAGATCTATCATTTCTATGATCTGATCATGTAATTGTCTCATAGTTACAAGGATCGGTTTAATGTTCAATTAGTAATTCTTTTGCAAAGATTCTGGGATCGACTTTGAACTCCCGCTTATATTACATGAAATCTTCTACTGTGTAATTTAGCCACAAGGTGATCGCATCTTTGAGATCTGGCAGTTTAATGTTGATTTTTCTTAAAAATCGGTCAAATTGTGAGTCATCACTGAGTTGCGTTCCATTAGCTGGATAGATGCAGATCCACAGTTGGTATTTAATTGCTTTTGTACCTCAGTGTTTACCCATTTTGTTGTGGTATTTCCAGTTCCACGGTTGATTTAAAATTGTTATATAATCTTCTGCGTTTCCTATATCGCATCTCCAGATCTAGTGTTGGTTTCAAAACTCTTGGCATCCCCTCTACCGATCCTAGCGTTAATTTCTTTTTCTGTAGATGCCGTTGAAACTGCCAAAGGCCTTCTCCTAATTGTTGAGAGTCTAGTTATCAAAACTAATAAAAGTGACATTGGATAAGAAACGCCTCGATCATAATCACTTCAGTTTCCATCTTCGAGCTTTACGGTCAACTCAGATTTGATCAAGATCCTCTGCATGATATCAGGGTCAACTAAGATCCGATCGAAACCTTCTCTTGCGACCTACCCTATCTATTGATACCTGGAAATATTGTGATTGCAGTTGGTTTAGCTAGCAGCTGTCGTGTGCAAAATTTTGGTAACTGAACTGATAGTTAAATGAGTGAAGCACGTATCAAAACTTTAATTGCACTCACCCATCATGTGGACAGATTGCTGGCAACGTTCGAATATTGATTACGCATTAGTATCAACACTTAATCGTGGGCTTCTTGTTGGGGTTTGACTGACAGAAGTTATTTTTATTTGGAGGACGGATTGGCAATCAAACCTTGGTGCTTTTAATAGTATTAATGGGCAATTGACACCTCAACACTACGGTTTCTACTAACCATCGTGGAACCTCCTTATGATTGCCATTTGTCTACTCCTTCTTGAGAACTAGAACTCCCGAGGACGCGATATGCCCGAGGAAAGGGGTTCTCATCTCTTTAAGAATGAGGAACTCAAAAGATTTGGGGAGGAGATAGGAGGAAGGAATGACATTGTGAAGAATAGATGAAGTTCGTTATAGTGGGGATTACCCAGCCATGGAAGGAAAAGACCCCGGAGATCGCTATTTGTTTACCTTTTTCGCAGATGTCTACCAAACGCAGTAACCTCTAACTCATACCTACGCTGTCATTTGCAATTTATCAAGATTATGTTAGGTGGAGATCGTAGATCTCTCTCTGTTTAAATTATCTTGTTGATTTGGATATTTAATTATTGCTGCGACTAAATTTTTACACCCCTGGGAAATCTCGGTTTTCCAGATCGAACTTTCGATCTCTGCCTGCAAGTGGTATGAAATTCCTTTATTTTCGTGTTATTTTTGTTTATGTTGCAGGTGCAATTATTATATTGCCGCAATGATGGGATTTCATTACCTATCTTATTGCTGAAAATAAATCATTGGGGTTTCAGTGCTAAAATGCTGCCTGTGCATTTTTGTTATATATATTATGTGTTCCTAGTATTATGAGGAAAGGAGAGCGTAGTAGCTTGACCTCGTTTTTGACATATTTGGATATTTAATTGTTTCTGTGACTAAAGATTTTACACCCCTGGGAATTCTCGGTTTTCCAGATCGAACTTTTGATCTCTGCCTGCATGTGGTATGCGAATTCATTTATTTTCGTATTATTATTTTTATGTTGCGGGTGCAATTATTATATTGCCACAATGGTGGGATTTCATTACCTATCTTATTGCTGAAAATAAATCATTGGGGTTTCAGTGCTAAAATGCTGCCTGTGCATTTTTGTTATATATATTATGTGTTCCTAGTATTATGAGGAAAGGAGAGCGTAGTAGCTTGACCTCGTTTTTGACATATTTGGATATTTAATTGTTTCTGTGACTAAAGATTTTACACCCCTGGGAATTCTCGGTTTTCCAGATCGAACTTTTGATCTCTGCCTGCATGTGGTATGCGAATTCATTTATTTTCGTATTATTATTTTTATGTTGCGGGTGTGCAATTATTATATTGCCACAATGGTGGGATTTCATTACCTATCTTATTGCTGAAAATAAATCATTGGGGTTTCAGTGCTAAAATGCTGCCTGTGCATTTTTGTTATATATATTATGTGTTTCCTAGTATTATGAGGAAAGGAGAGCGTAGTAGCTTGACCTCATTTTGACATATTTGGATATTAATTATTTCTGTGACTAAAGATTTTACACCCCTCGGAATTCTTGGTTTTCCAGATCGAACTTTCGATCTCTGCCTGCAAGTGGTATGAAATTCCTTTATTTTCGTGTTATTTTTGTTTATGTTGCAGGTGCAATTATTATATTGCCGCAATGATGGGATTTCATTACGTATCTTATTGCTAAAAATAAATCATTGGGGTTTCAGTGCTAAAATGCTGCCTGTGCATTTTTGTTATATATATTATGTGTTCTTAGTATTATGAGGAAAGGAGAGCGTAGTAGCTTGACCTCGTTTTTGATACATTTGGATATTTAATTATTTCTGCGGCTAAGTGATAATTTCTTTTAAATATTCGAAAGTAGAACCTGTAAGATATCTATGCTGGCTGTAGTTATAAACTCCACTAATGGTGTGGGATTTTGTACTAAGGCCAGAGCTTGTGGAGACATAATAAATACAGAGAAAGTTCTCAGTGAAGATGTAAGTTACAGCGACGAATAATCTCAGTGAGATAAGCCGTAAGAGCAACAATGAAGTTGCCAGGATGTAATTCTTTGGATAAATATTACATGATGCAACAACGGTTGGTGGACGTAGCCCAAAGAGTTGGGTGAACCACGTGAAATTTGGTGTCTCTTTCTAATGTGTCCTTACTTGATTAAATTGTCCTAAGATATTGTGATGGTGTTGTCGTTACATTAATACTTGGCTAGGTGATTGATAAGACATGAGTTATAGATAATCCTTGTATTAATCATGAAAGGTATGTTGTGTTTTAAGAATATTCATGTTTAAAAATTAATATGTTGAATGTTTTCAGAATCTTACATAATCGTTTTCTAATAATACTGTGATGGCGGACCTTATCCTCAAGTAACAAAAAAGGGGTTTTATCCTTAGAATGTTAATGAATGAAAAATTTAAATTTTACCAAATTACTCACTCGTTTTTTTGGAAATGTTACATGACAGGCTCAACAAGTTACAGTATCTATTAGCTTATACAGCGTGGATAAAACCCTGCGCATTGAAAATACAATAACAATAACAACCCCGGGGTCTCATAACAGACTGAGCCGTAGTTTGTTCTTCGTAGACATGCCGAGGTAACAATCCTATCAACCATAAGCAAACAGTTTCATACACGCGACAGTATCCATAACACCCAAAACGATCACAACCCCATTACATAGGAGGTCCCTTCCAGACATAACCCTAGTACAACAAAACCAACAAAGGGAGAGACAGCCGTGGATAACCAGGCTTACCCGGAGGAGCCAGCGCTGGAGATGAAGCCCTGTGTACCTTCAGGAACGGCATTACCTGCACATTACCGAGTGCCGAGAGTTGTTAATACTAATATAAACCTAAACAATATTTTGCAAACTGAAAACTGTGAAACATTGATATTATCTTACTTGAGCCAATGGAGGAAGCAACCCGTAGACAACTTGGTAGCCACAAATTGAGCTAGTAGCGAAACCCCATTACATTCGTCAGTTGGATGAGCAAGAGAAACTTCCAGTACTCCTCTATTGACAGTCGCGACAGGCAACATTTTAGACAAAACCCTTAAGCTGGGAATGAACCAGTCGGGGAGCACACTTCAAAACCCAATACACAGTCACCTCATGGATAAAAGCAACAAAGAAACCCTGCCTCAAACTCACACTAGCGAATGTGGAAGGCTGTAAGTAGCAGGTGACTCAAAATTGGCGATGACAACGAGACCAAGATACAAATGAAACTGTAGCAGACGCCAATTCAGAGCCCAAGACTTCTATACTACCAGAAGATGAAACAACGTGACCAGAACCTAAGCAAATAGCATGTTACAGTGCCAAACTGACGAGTTCAGACATGGAGGGTTTCTCCCTTACAACCTGAGCCCGAAGGCACAAATAATGACCAGGTAGGGTTTCATTACTGACTTATATATCATCCAACGCAAGGAGGAGAGTCAACCACATAGCCATTAAATATATCAACTTCACATGGGTCGAATTACTATAGTTCAATTGCAGCTCGATTAATTGTTCATCAATTTCAAATCATTTGCATGGATATAAGTCTTGTGCAACGCATGGAAAAACAATATGATTGATCCACAATCATTGTATTGTATATAAATCGAAACCAAGCCAGCGATAATGTCAAGGGCATATTATAATTACCTACAATCATTTGAAAATGATGTAGTCAATTTTCTAATGAGAACACCACATCATTTAAAACATTGAAATATTACCATGACCATATGATGGATACACCATGGTTATATAAGTCCTATTATCATTATCACCCCGATACTATTGTTAAACAATCAACAATGAGAATAACAATCTCTATTATTATGATGTTTAAATATAAACTCATCTACAGGTCCATACCATGAATGTAGTTTAAAACAAGGCATAGTTCGATAACATAAGTTAAACAACAGTAGACATTGGACTTTGAAATGTGGATGACTATAATGGAACATCGCTAGAGGCGTCACTTTTCCAACTCATACTAATAACCAGTAATTACAGCTAATAGTTGACAGTAGGTTACATTATGCTAACGTCACGTTATGCATATGATGAACATAATACAAACAATTGTTCCAGTGATAGTTTACAGCATTAACATAGAGTCATGTTCATAACGCAATGGATATGACGGAAACATTGTAATTCATCGCAAAAACCTGATGATACTATCCAGGATAAGAGATATCATGTCGAGACAGACTATCAATCTTATTTCAAGCGTAAATTTCATGAAAAGAACTTTACTGTCTTACACGACAATCAGCAATAGTAAATAGATCTTCTTTAAGTTTTTACAGTGCAGGGAAAGGAGCTTGATGCTTACAAAGATTAAATTACAGTGATCCATACTTCACCGGTGTACCTGCGAACAAAAGACAAATTATGCATTAGCTCGCAAGCTAAGTAAGCCAGTCAGCTATGGCTATCTCTCCCTTTGAAGATTGAAAGAAAACAGTCAACATTTAAAATCAGAAAAATCACATTTGTATTAAAACAGAACCTTTTAAAACCAGATTATGTTTAGTTACTGAAATTAAACAGGACCAGGAATGCAATTAATTAACATTTATTGTTATAATAAAAATTTTAAATTTTTCAGAAATTTCGGGTTCTGACATGTGGTATCAGAGCATGGTTCAGACACTAGGCTTGGATGTGACTCCACTAACTTCCGCAAAACAGTGACCATAAAAGAAAAATTTTAAATATAAAAAGTACTAACTTATATTTTGGTTTCATGAACAGAACAGAAAATTTCCTTTTTCTGAATTTTTCAGACAGGTATGGAAAAACTGGGAGAATACGCTGAGGAGGAATCTCCAAACACTGTGACAAGACAGATGTCAAGAGAACCTGAGACAGAAGAAGTAATTGCTCACACCACTGAGCTGATGCAGACCATAAGAGGATTAAAGACATAGATGGAAACAGTCAAGAAGGATAATGAAAGGATTCTAAAGACTCAGGAGCAGTTAAATCAGCTATTGATAGAAAAATTTCAGACAGAAGGAAGAAGCGAACGAGCTGACTCAGAAGAAGGCAGTCATCAAAGAGGGTCAAAAAGGACAAAACCGGCTAAGTCCGACAGCAGTTCCTCATCTGAAGAAAGAAAGGGACAACCCAGTTATCACACTAGCAGTGACAGCAGTGAAGCTGAGCTGCACAACCGAAGGAAAAAGTACAGGCCTTATGAAGAGATTTCCGGGGAGTTTAAGAAGATAAAGCCCCCAACTTTCAATGGAGAATCCGAAACTGGAGAAGAGGCGGAATCCTGGTTATCCGGGATGAGAAAATATTTTCAGATCTATAACTACTCAAATCAGCTGAAGGCACGAATGGCCATCTACAACCTTTCGGGAAAAGCGGACATATGGTGGCAAGATCTGAAAAGGGTCAAGGGAATTAAAGAGAGAGAAGTTAATTGGAGTACTTTTAAAAGATACTTCAAGAAGAAATTTCTGTCTGAACAGTATTATGAGGAGAGGGCCAAGGAATTCTATGAACTAAAGCTCGGATCTATGACGATGAAGGATTTAAACAGTAAATTCTTAAGTCTGTTGCGGTATGTACCGTATTTTGTCGAAGAGAAACCAAAAATACAGCGGTTTCTTATTTGTCTGCCCTATCATATTAAGGACAGAATTGAATATGACAACCCCAAAACGCTGGAAGAAGCTATGCGCAAAGCTAATTTCTGTTATGAACAGAATAAAAAGAAAGAGGGAATAGCCAGCTGGAAGGCCAAAAAGAACAGTAATCTAACCGAGTACAAGAAAAAGGAATTTATTCCCCATAAAAATTTCAAGAATGGAAAAAACGGAAATCACTTTAATAGTAAAAGTTTCCAGGGAAACAAAAATGGAGCTGGCAGCCATTCGAACAATTACAAAAGCAGCAAGGAGGCTCCTAATAACCATGGAAACTACACCAAAAATTTTGAGCGAAAAGAACCTGTCAAGTGCTGGGAGTGTAATGGGCCACATTATGCTTCATGCCCAAACAGAAAGAAACAAATCAGCAATATTCATACTGTTCAAGATGAAATGACAGTTGGAGATTTTGCAGGAACTATGCCCTGAATCAATGCAGCGTTGGAAAACCGCCAGGCTGACTATCAAACTTCCATGGTTGAAGTAGGAGGTATGATTAACAAAACCCCTGTTACTATTTTAATAGATCCAGGTGCCAGTCTTAGTTATATTTCACCTCAGTTGGTAGAAAAATGTAATTTGACTGTTGAAAGATTTGATAATTCTTGGTCTGTACAACTAGCTACTGGGGCAAAGAGGAAAGTAAACTGTTATGTAAAAGAATGCATCTTAAACATGAATGATTTTAGAACTACAATTAAACTAAACATCTTACCACTTGGCTCTTATGACATACTTATCGGAATGGACTGGTTGGAACAACATAGGGTCGTTTTAAACTGTTTTGACAAAACTTTTAGATGTGTGAACAGTAGTGGACAGCCTGTAACTGTCAGGGGTATCTCTAGGAAAACAGTAGTTAGGCAAATTTCTGCCTTACAACTTAAAAGGGCAGTCAGAAAAGGGTGCAAGACCTATGCTGTAACTATTACCGATGAGACAGATAAGTCTGAAAGCAACCGGAAAACAGTAGAGAACATCCCTGTAGTCAATGAATTTATTGACGTTTTTCCTGAAGAAATCCCAGAATTACCTCCCAAGAGGGAGCTAGACTTTACAATTGAGCTAGTACCAGGTGTTGTTCCCAGTTCAAAAGCCCCGTATCGCATGAATATCTTGGAGCTTAACGAGTTGAAAACTCAGTTAAAGGAGTTAATAGACAAGAATTATATTCGACCCAGTGTATCCCCTTGGGGAGCACCAGTGATTTTCATTAAAAAGAAGGACGAAACTATGCGACTTTGCATAGATTATCGTCAACTAAACAAGATGACGATTAAAAACAGGTATCCGTTACCTCGTATAGATGATCTGTTTGATCAGCTACGTGGAGCTACGGTATTCTCTAAGATCGATCTGAGATCGGGTTATCATCAGGTGAGAATTAAAGAGGAAGACATTTTCAAAACAGCTTTTAGAACAAGATACGGACATTACGAATTTGTCGTAATGCCATTTGGGCTTACTAATGCCCCTGCTGTTTTTATGTGCTTAATGAACAACATAATGCATAAGTACTTAGATAAATTTGTTGTCGTATTCATCGACGACATTTTAGTCTATTCTAAGAGTGAGAAGGAGCATAAAGAACACTTACGTATAGTCTTACAAGAACTGAGAGAACAACAGCTCTTTGCGAAATTCAGTAAGTGTGACTTCTTCAAAGACGAAATCCAGTACTTAGGACATGTAGTCACTAAGGAAGGGATTTCAGTGGATCCCGAAAAGATTCGGGCGATTGAAGAATGGCCAGTACCTAAAGATGTGACGGACGTTAGATCTTTCATGGGGATTACCGGTTACTACCGGAGGTTTATTGAAGGTTTTTCAAAAATAGCCAACCCAATCACTTCTTTGCAAAAGAAAGGCAAGAAGTTTGATTGGAATGCAAAGTGTGAAGAAAGCTTCAAGAAACTTAAGACCTTATTGACAACTACACCTATTCTTAGAATAGAGGACCCAAATAAAGATTTCATAGTTTGCACCGACGCTTGTAATGATGGTTTAGGCGGAGTGCTGACTCAAGAGGGACATGTCATTGCTTACGAATCTAGGAAGCTGAAAATCCATGAAAAGAATTATGCCACCTATGACCTAGAATTAGCTGCTGTAATTCATGCTTTAAAGATGTGGCGACACCATCTAATAGGCAGAAAATTCATTTTACTAACGGATAACGAAGGTCTGAAATACCTTTTAGATCAGCCTAATTTAAATGCAAGACAAGCCCGGTGGTTGGCATTCCTAAGTGAATACGATTTTGAAATCCAACACATAAAAGGGAAGGAAAATAAGGTGGCTGATGCCTTGAGCAGAAATGCAAAGCTAAATTTCATATCAGCTAGCAGCACTTACACCTCTGACTTAAATAAACAGCTGGCTGAAGGGATAAAATTAGACGAAAATTATCAGCGTTTACAAACTGCAGCCAAAGAACAACCCACATAAAGTTTGGTAAAAGGGTATAGTTTAAATGAAAACGGATTTTTATTGTTTAAAGACAGGTTGTATATTCCTAATGCACCTAAAGTTAAACTGTTAATTCTAGACGAAATTCATAAAACCCCTTACTCCGGGCATCCAGGCTATCAAAAGACCGTCACCATGTTGAGAAAAGAATATTTTTGGCCTAACATGAAATCTGAAACAACTGAGTATTTAGCTAGGTGTTTGGACTACCAACAAGTAAAAACAGAACACCAACATCCAGCTGGATTGCTGCAACCTTTACCTATTCCTAGCTGGAAATGGGAAATAATCAGCCTGGATTTCATTACAGGTTTACCCAAAAATCAACATCAGAATGATTCAATTATGGTAGTGGTAGACAAATTAAGTAAATCAGCACACTTTATTCCTGTTAAAACCACATACAAGGCTGCAAACATAGCAGATATCTTTTTAAAACAGATTTTTCGGTTACACGGTATTCCAAAAGTTATTATATCAGACAGGGATCCTAAATTCACAGGAAATTTTTGGAGATCCTTGTTCAAAGGATTAAACACCACTTTGAATTTCAGCACCTCTTTCCATCCTCAGACGGACGGACAAACTGAAAGAGTTAATCAGGTATTAGAAGATCTGTTAAGGATGTATGTTAAAGATCAACCAGGTAAGTGGGAGGATTATTTACACTTAGCCGAATTTGCATACAATAACAGCTATCAATCATCAGCTAAGTTTAGTCCTTTTGAGATTTTGTATGGACGAAAATGCAACACTCCTATCTCTTGGAGTAATCCAGTAGATAGATTAGTGTTAGGACCTGATTTATTGAAAGAAATGGAACAGATTGTGAAACAAGTGCAGGAGAACTTGAAGATTGCCCAGGATCGGCAAAAGAGTCAAGCAGATTTGAAAAGAACTCCTAAAGAGTTCCAGGTAGGTGAACATGTGTTCATCAAGGTAAGGCCAAAGAAGAGCTCCCTAAGATTAGGAAGTTGTGCAAAATTAGCACCACGTTACTGTGGTCCATTTGAAATTTTATCTAGAATCGGTCAAGTTGCTTATCAGTTAGCATTACCACCAAATTTAAAAGTACACAATGTTTTTCATATCTCTGTTTTGAAAAAGTATGTTCATGATGCTACTCATGTTATTGATTGGAACATTGTACAGGTAGAACCAGAAGGGGAAGTTCTGGTGGAACCGGATTGTATCCTCGGGAGGAGGGAAATTACTCTACGGAACCGCATAATTGGACAAGTGAAGGTGCAATGGAAGCACCTTAGTCCTGAAGAAGCTACCTGGGAGCTGGAAAGTAAGATGCGGGAAGCATATCCCCATCTATTCCAGCAGGTGGCTGAAGAAGAAGAATAAGTAACATCGAGGACGATGTTACATTTTAAGGGGGTGTGTATGTCACATACCCCAATTTTATTAAAATAATGTAATTATTTTATTAATATTCCTGAGACATTATGTTAAATTTAATGCTAAGTAGGAATGGATGACTCAGCAGAGTCTCCAGAAATGGAATGTAAATTCTGAATAATTATTATTAATAAATAAATTATGGAGACAACAGCATGGGAGAGCTGTTAAAAGAGGTTACTGGTCTAACTGGTGGATGGAATTAGGTGGAAGGACAAAAGACAAGTGGCAGCATCCTCAAACACTTCCTGAGTTGCAGGTGGCAACTTCCCTATATTTTGGGGTCATGATTCCCCAAGAAAGTGGAATCTGAGCAGGTGGCTCATTAATGACAGTTAACCCAACTAAGACCTAGGCAATCTTTTAAATACTACTCAATGAACTGAGTTGGGGGTTCAGCATTTGTTCTAGAGGGAGAATACATTCAGGTGAATGTTATTCAGGAGTCCCATTGAGGAAGTGGGAAAACAGTAAGGAAGTGTTTTGAGTCAGGAAGTTGCAGTAACTTGGTTCCAGTATAGCTGTTTTGGCTAAGGGAATTGTTGGCTGTACCTAGTTCCAGCCAGTTAGACCAGAGCAAGCTCGGGGGTCCTGAGAAGTGCTGTCTAGGCACTCTCCAGGAATTGGTAGGGAGGAATAGCCTCCCATTGCTGTTATTGTCTACCATAGATACAGGTTCTGCCACTCTTCCTGCTGTTTGTTTAATTAATTTAAATGTAGAATGGACTATTTCAACTGTGTTTTGAACTATATTTATTGTCAGTAGATCAGTCTTTATGTATTGTCTTTTGGGAGAATTTGCATAACTCATATGTCTTGTAATTTTTCCTATTATCACTTAAATAGAGTAATTATTCTATGCAGAATATATTGTTACTATTACAGTAATAAAATATCATGGTGATTTAGTCTAGAATTTCTATTAATAGTTAAATAATAGACATAGAATATTAAACAGTAGTTATTTCAGAAAATACACTCATTAAAACAATCATAAGAACAGACACATAGATAAATCTTAGAAATTACTGTGAAATAATTCCAAATAGAGAAATGTACAGGAATAATCTCTATTAGAGAAATATACCAGTTTATATCTGCTTCCTATTTCTGTCAACTATAGATACCGGTTATTCTCTGTATCGAGCTAAAGGAGAACAAAACTTATATCATTATATTTATCTATACTCAGAACATATTTGACTGTTATCGATTATCCAAAAGATGTGTTTGCAATAATGTTTCATTGTTTAAAAACTTTCCATACAATCTTATTCAATAAAAATCGTAGTCAAATACAAACACATAAACAGTAAATTGTTTTCGTCTTTTAAACCTAATATTATAATATTATAGCCATGTTGTCACAACAGAGTTGACAGAGTTATTTTAAAAACAAGATAAACATATTGACTGGCTCGAAGCCAAGTCTTACTACTTAGAGACTTCATTGTTTCTATAACCAAATCATAAGCATAGATTAATGTTCATTATCGAGCTTGTATTACATATAATACACAGCACAGACGTAGGTTATCTTATCAATAGTCAAACATCTTAACACGCAGAGAAGTTATCAACGAGCTTAGCCATTGTTGGCTGTTATAAACCCTCGTAGTTATTTACTGTAATAATATTTATTTCATTATAAATATTTCTCCTTGAGAGTAGAGTACAAACCTAACACGGCCGTAGCCAGACCACAATAAATTCGACAGACTGAAAACAAAAGAAAGGAAATGCTTTTATAACAGTTTGAACCTACAGGAAATCTCATACATAGTCCAGGCATACATTGTATCCACAGTTACAATTAATATTTAAACCAAAAATCAAAATTTCACAACACGTTTCCAGTCACCACCGAACTCAACCACTTTCATATGTATATATTAATCAGAAAGAGAATTCCCAGTTCGCCAGGGTTAACAATACATCTTCATCTATTACAATAAGGAATAGCAAACCCCATTATTATCATTAATACCCAAAAACCACATAAATGCAGATAAACTCATATATTAATATCCCCACAATCGAGTTATCATCCTCTGCAAGTATCGGAGTAAATTCAAAGCAATCCTTTTATGTTAAACACTTTACTCATTTAACAAAACACAGAACGATACTCGACCACATGACAGGCTCAACAAGTTACAGTATCTATTAGCTTATACAGCGTGGATAAAACCCTGCGCATTGAAAATACAATAACAATAACAACCCCGGGGTCTCATAACAGATTGAGCCGTAGTTTGTTCTTCGTAGACATGCCGAGGTAACAATCCTATCAACCATAAGCAAACAGTTTCATACACGCGACAGTATCCATAACACCCAAAACGATCACAACCCCATTACATAGGAGGTCCCTTCCAGACATAACCCTAGTACAACAAAACCAACAAAGGGAGAGACAGCCGTGGATAACCAGGCTTACCCGGAGGAGCCAGCGCTGGAGATGAAGCCCTGTGTACCTTCAGGAACAGCATTACCTGCACATTACCGAGTGCCGAGAGTTGTTAATACTAATATAAACCTAAACAATCTTTTGCAAACTGAAAACTGTGAAACATTGATATTATCTTACCTGAGCCAATGGAGGAAGCAACCCGTAGACAACTTGGTAGCCACAAATTGAGCTGGTAGCGAAACCCCATTACATTCGTCAGTTGGATGAGCAAGGGAAACTTCCAGTACTCCTCTATTGACAGTCGCGACAGGCAACATTTTAGACAAAACCCTTAAGCTGGGAATGAACCAGTCGGGGAGCACACTTCAAAACCCAATACACAGTCACCTCATGGATAAAAGCAACAAAGAAACCCTGCCTCAAACTCACACTAGCGACGGTGGAAGGCTGTAAGTAGCAGGTGACTCAAAATTGGCGATGACAACGAGACCAAGATACAAATGAAACTGTAGCAGACGCCAATTCAGAGCCCAAGACTTCTATACTACCAGAAGATGAAACAACGTGACCAGAACCTAAGCAAATAGCATGTTATAGTGCCAAACTGACGAGTTCAAACATGGAGGGTTTCTCCCTTACAACCCGAGCCCGAAGGCACAAATAATGACCAGGTAGGGTTTCATTACTGACTTATATATCATCCAACGCAAGGAGGAGAGTCAACCACGTAGCCATTAAATATATCAACTTCACATGGGTCGAATTGCTATAGTTCAATTGCAGCTCGATTAATTGTTCATCAATTTCAAATCAGTTGCATGGATATAAGTCTTGTGCAACGCATGGAAAAACAATATGATTGATCCACAATCATTGTATTGTATATAAATCGAAACCAAGCCAGCGATAATGTCAAGGGCATATTATAATTACCTACAATCATTTGAAAATGATGTAGTCAATTTTCTAATGAGAACACCACATCATTTAAAACATTGAAATATTACCATGACCATATGATGGATACACCATGGTTATATAAGTCCTATTATCATTATCACCCCGATACTATTGTTAAACAATCAACAATGAGAATAACAATCTCTATTATTATGATGTTTAAATATAAACTCATCTACAGGTCCATACCATGAATGTAGTTTAAAACAAGGCACAGTTCGATAACATAAGTTAAACAACAGTAGACATTGGACTTTGAAATGTGGATGACTATAATGGAACATCGCTAGAGGCGTCACTTTTCCAACTCATACTAATAACCAGTAATTACAGCTAATAGTTGACAGTAGGTTACATTATGCTAACGTCACGTTATGCATACGATGAACATAATACAAACAATTGTTCCAGTGATAGTTTACAGCATTAACATAGAGTCATGTTCATAACGCAATGGATATGACGGAAACATTGTAATTCATCGCAAAAACCTGATGATACTATCCAGGATAAGAGATATCATGTCGAGACAGACTATCAATCTTATTTCAAGCGTAAATTTCATGAAAAGAACTTTACTGTCTTACACGACAATCAGCAATAGTAAATAGATCTTCTTTAAGTTTTTACAGTGCAGGGAAAGGAGCTTGATGCTTACAAAGATTAAATTACAGTGATCCATACTTCACCGGTGTACCTGCGAACAAAAGACAAATTATGCATTAGCTCGCCAGCTAAGTAAGCCAGTCATCTATGGCTAGCTCTCCCTTTGAAGATTGAAAGAAAACAGTCAACATTTAAAATCAGAAAAATCACATTTGTATTAAAACAGAACCTTTTAAAACCAGATTATGTTTAGTTACTGAAATTAAACAGGACCAGGAATGCAATTAATTAACATTTATTGTTATAATAAAAATTTTAAATTTTTCAGAAATTTCGGGTTCTGACAAGAGGTATACCATCTGGGCTTGAGGATCTTCTCTTTATTCTTTTATGCTTCTTCTCCAGCTTAGCTATCTTTTTCTGAAGGTGTTCATTCTCCTGTTGTAGATTTTCAACTGTTTTTTCCAGCTCTGAACAGTGCCTGTCAGAATCCCTTTTCCTTCTGAGTGCTTCCTTGGCATCCACCACTAATTCCTGAAAATTGTCATGAACATCCTGAAGATCCTCTCTTAATCTTCTATTTGCCATCATTAAACCATCATTAACTTCCTGCATGTAATTCATTTGATGCTTATACTGTTTGACAGTCTTCTTTAAATTTTCTTTGTCAGAATTAACCAATTTCTCTATTGCAGCATCGTGCTCTTCATTAGGTTTCCAAAACATGTCAAACTTCTTAAATATTTCTGCTTCCTCTGTCAACAGTTTTTCAGAAGTATCTTCAATGATGTGGTTTGGGTTTTCTTCATCTGCTACCTGCACTGACTTACTCTCCTCTGTCAACATTTTCTCAGAAATGTCTTCAATGATGGACTTGGAGTTTTCTTCATCTGCTACTTTCCCTGACTTAATATCCTCTTTTTTACTTGGCTGCAGTTTATCTATCTTTGATTTATCATCCTCCATGGACTCTTCATCAGAGATAGTCACCTTATCAGTCTTCAATTTTGGATTTAACAGCTTTTTCATGTTTAACCTTAGTTTGTTTTTCGACCTAGTTTTAGGTCTCCAGAGAGTAGCTGCCTCTCCCATCATCCTTAATTTCTTCCCTTGGTACTTAACAGATGCTAATTCTACCACTTCCAGTTTTTTGATTTTCTTCTTAGGCTTTGTAGTTTTTCCATCTAAAACTTGATCTTCTTTAATTTCAGTTTTAACTTCAATCTCAGGAATAGACTGCTCCTCTTCTAACATATATCCTTCATCATCCGAAAGGATTGTGATGGGGCTTATTGGATGGATATGGATTTCTTCTTTAGCTACAGGAACTATTTTGATATCAACTTTCCTTTCATCCTGAGGATCTGCTACATGTGATAGATTCTTTTCAGGCAGTTCCTTTTTGTCCTCAAATAGTGTAAACTTCTTTTTAGTGTACTCTAGAATTACTTGGAGCTGATTGTCATCCTGTCTCTGTTCTACTACCTGTTTAGTCACCTTCTTAGCTTTAATGTCATGTTTGCTTGCAGGTTTGACTGAATGTCCTAACTTTTGCATCATTACCTTCCCCTTGTCAGTCTGTCTTTTTGGTTGTTGATCTTCTCCTTTAGGATGAACCCCTGACCAGAACAAAAAGAAGTCCCAAGTCCTTCCCTCATGCTGCAACACTGTAGTGATGATTAGTTTAATGAGACCATGGTGAAAAAGTGATTGAGAAGTGTGATCATCATGCTGTTTTATCTTGCTTGACATTTTCTGCAGGCTTTTAAAGAAAAAGAAGGGCAGATTCATTTTAGAAACCCCTGCCATGTGTTGAAGGAACCTGAGATGATATTTGAACACTAATGAATATATTCCTTCACAAGTCACATAACTCTGAAGTATCCGTATGGCCTCAATCCATTCTTTCCTGAAATTATGAATGAGAATACCCTTGTTCCAGTCAGGAGTCACATTAGGCAATAAGTACCTTTGGGGATCAAACTCAAAATGTGACTTCTTAAACCAGTTCTCACCCTCATTACTAATCTCAGTAGCTTCTGCTATTAATTCTACAGTCAGCTTGAATCTCAAAGTATCCATTATAATCATCTCATTTTTAAGTCCCTTAGCAAAATTGCAGGACACCTGAGCATCAAAACCATCTATCCTTTTGAAAAATTTTAACCAGCCTGCCTGCTGAAATAGCTCTGCACAATCAGGAAGCTTCTGAATCCATGTTAAGTCTGTGGGTGTTGACCTTACCACTTTTGCCACTTTTCCCCATATTCTTCTTTTCAGGAAACAGCAACAGTCTGATTTCAGGTTTCAAAATATGTTTTATAAGCTGTTTTCTGATGCTTTGAGCTCCTTTGAACTATGCTATACACTCCTGGATAGACCTTCAATTCAATGTTCTCTCCTCTCGACCATACAACAAAGTCTGTATAAGAAATTTCATATGTTCTCCGAGCAAGTGATTTTACAGGTCATAACAATTTTCAGCAATGTTTAAACCACTTGCATAAACTAACAAAATCCCTTCTGTGTAAAAAATGAGCATTACAAATAGATCTGTGAGTCTTTTCGATGCTATTTCCTGTATATTCTGATGTTTGATGGCATTAGGTCATGAGAGAAACCAGTTCATGCACATTCCTCATATCGGGCCTCAGATAGCTATTTCTGTGGTGAATTTCTTATTTTATGATCTATTCTATCCTCTTCAGCAACCAATTTCTCCAGATAATCGTGCAGCGAAAAAAACCCAAATTTTCCAGCTATAAGGGTTTATAACGGAATACCTGTCAATTGCTCATCTGTCGTGGCTTACAGCTTCGTTTTGGGGTGTCAATGGTCTCCTCTTATGAGCATAGGTGTCCTCATATCGTTTCTTTAACTGCTGGTGAATGAATTCAGAAGCCCTAATTTTCGCTGGCAATAAAACACACCTGTCTCTTCTCCACAGCAACACAATCCACCGTTTAGCAGTGAGCTCTCCTTCACAAACACTACTCTCCTGCAATGATGCGTGTAACAAGAGGAATTTGACAGCTAAACCGGGATTTGCTGGTTTCTGTGCAACTGATCCCGCATACCATGCAATGATGAGCTTGTTTTACTTCGTGACTAGCAACCAACAAAAATCATGCTCAAACTACTGCAAACACGTGTTAAAACACTCACACAAGGCGATTAGACACTCCCATTCTGCATCATGATTGAAATCAGTTCGAAAATTGAAAAAAAAACACAGGCCACGATATACCTGTAGCGCGCCCTTTGTTAAACTTTTGTATAGCGCTATAGGAATAACTTTTAGGCCAAAATTTAGCAATTTTTTAACTTTTTGCTAATTTGTCGGAGGTTCTGGTAGTGATTTAGTTTAAGAAATAAGTTTAACTGTTCTCTAAGACATTAATGATTCTACTTTTGAAAATATGACTCTCATTGACCCCCTTTACAATATAAAAAAAAAATCACCAAAATCAAATAAAATCTGAAAAGACTGGGTTCCAAACTTATTCAATCACCCATGAAGTTTCTAGGATGACTAAAACTGAAACTTAAAATCAAAAAATTTAACTAAGGTAGATTCAAAAACAAACCAAAACTGGAGAAAATAAATCAAAAATGGAGAAAAATTTACTGACTCTCCTTTATCAGTTTCACCATTGAAGGTTGGGGGTTTGATCTTTTTGAAATCCCCAGAAATCTACTCATACTGTTTATGGATTTTTCTTTTTGGTTTGTAATCCCCTTCGCTGCTATCACTTGAATATTTACGTTTCTTTTTACATGTGTCAATGGCAGCTCCTGATGATGTTGAACTATTATTCTCATCATCAGTTTTCGTTTTCTTATCCTTGTTTCCATGAGGTAAGTCTTCAATCTTGGAGGTATTTTCAACCCTTTTATCCTGTTCATCAGTTCAACACTGATCGAACAGTACTTGGTTTAGTTCTTCTCGTGCCTTCAGAATTCTCTCATTATCCTGTTTAACAGATCTTATTTATGTTTTCAACTCCTGAAAGGCACGTAACAATTCTGATGAATTGTCATTCAATTCACCATGGACTTCTTCATAATGTTGTCCAGTGCTATTGTTGGTATGACTGTTTGGTTGAAATTTGTCGTCCATGTGTTCAGCTGATCCTTCCATACATGTAATTTAGAAAACAATTTTCTGTATACAAAATAATTTAGATAGTAAAGATTTTTGCTCTCATAAAAATTTTATGTTGCATGTTCTTTGGACCTTTTCAGGCCGAGAATTCGACCATGAGTTCTGGTACCACATGTAACATCCCGAAATTTCACAAAAATTAAAATTTTTTAAAGTAGCTTTAAATGTTGTACCTTCTAATGTGGAAATAAAATAAATGCTAATCTTATTAACTAATAACAAAATTATGATAACGACCATTCATACTTCTTAACACAAAATACGACATTAGTTTTTTCTTATGTTAATTGTAATCTATATGCTATATTTAAATTTCCTTGCGATACAATCATCTAGACATAATACTGACAATTTTCTTTTGGATGGTGATGAAGGGGTCCTACAAGGTACCCTAAGGTTTACTTAGCTATGATAGCTAAAACATTCGAACCTGTTTCTTTGTGCAGAAACGCAGGTAAGAGTATTACAACAATTCAAGTGTTAAGAGTAATTCTAATTATGTTTTCATTTAACTATCAATGCTTTACGATACTCTAAGCACTTCTTTGCGTGAGGGTTATTAATGGTATGGATTTCTGTCCTACTTCTGTATGTGTTACTTTTCCCATACTTACAAGTCATAGAAGTCGTAACTAAAATATCTACACTAGACTCTTTAGTGAATGCCAAGGAAAAGATACTTACACTATGAAATTCTCCAATATGTGCTAGATTACAATGTCTAAGTATTTATTATGATGTTGTCATCAATTCTCTATTTGTAAAGAGTTACATTATCATGCATACTATTAGGTAAATTGTCACAACATTATATGTTACCCATACTATTGTAGCAAAGGGATATTATATTGTAAATATCCTATATGTGATGGCACTAGTATTGAATTAGTAAGACTATAGGTCCTAAACTTCCTTTTGTATTATCTACACTATGCATTATAATAAAGTGGAAAAACAAATGATACTGACAACATAATGCTACGATGTATAATTTAAGAAATTCTAACTGTAACCAAGTATCAAATACCTTTTATAAACTACAACCTAAGCTATTTGGGAAATATGCAACATATATATATAGCTATGGGTTTTATGACTAATACTTTGGGAATGTAATAAAATATTATATTGCGAAAAACCCTAATGTGATACTATGCATTGGCAACTATACTTTGATAATGTATAAGGTTTACACATTGCAACACACCATTGTATTGATAATGGATGGTGATAGGTATGTATTTCACTGCAGTCATAGGTTGGCAGGTTTAACGTGTCCAAACTGAGCATTAATGATCCCATCTAACTTCCTTGGTGGAATGTCCTGCTAGCTGTCAATGTAACAAGCTTCACATGAAGACCTTGTGAAGGATACTATTAGCATGCCGAGCTATACATAGATAACTTAGTGAAATGCCTCCGAGCTGGTCTTTGCATTGGTAAGGTCATTAATGGAGTTTAAATGAAATGGTGCATCGTAGAGCATGGATCTATGTTGGCTAGATCTCGCCCGTCGATCTGGTTGTATCTCGATTTTGGGACTTCAAACTTAATATTACCACTATGTCTTCATTGAGATTATTCTTGGGCATTCATTTGGTGTTACTGGGCTCGGTGAAGAGGCTGACCATCTGTGAAAGTTTAGGGTTTGGTGGTTGCTCACCTGAGGACTCCTTCCTTGGCTTCGATGGTGTGACCTGCTACTGTATCTTGAAGCTATTCGGGTTTTTAAAAAGGTTTCGAGAGCCAAGAGTTTAAAGGTGAGGAATTACTGTAAAATTTGGCTGTAAGTGTGATTCCGGAAGGTTATATCAGTTCGAGTCTCGATTCAATGCGAAAATCTTGTCGAGGTAATGTCTTGTTTTCAACAGCTTAGGTTTTCCTATTACTACTCAATCAATAATTTGATATGAGAATTTTTAACTGCATTCTTCATGTTTTGACAGGTATAAACCTCTTCCCGCAGGTATGCTTTGTCTGAAGCTGAAGGGGAAGGAAGGCTGCTATACCATCCAGCAAGCCTTAGTGGTTCTTATACCTGTAGGTTCTCCTGGCATGTTGGTCGAAACTAGATGTTTTGACAAGGTCTGAGGAAAGTCCTTGGAAGAGGATCTTTAATTGTTGACATGACTTTTGAGAGCCTCGCATCATGTGTAGAGAGGATGGAATCCTTGGCTCTTTTTAATATCCTGCCACTGCAGCGTTTCGCTGTAACCTTCGTTGAAATGTAAACTTGTTTTATGATGAAATTTTCTAAAGAGTTGGACCCTCTATCATTTTAATGGAAGAAACAATGTTTTAAGAAAACTTAAAATTGTTATGAGCATTTTCTAGGTTTATATAAATTGATAATTTTGATTAGGCAGAACAGTATTGATACTAGCCGAGAGCCGTGCGCTAACTTGTTTCTTGACAGATAAAACCCTGTGCTCATAGTGTATATGTTTAAGTTTGGAAAATGATAATGTAACTCAGTTTTGGTTTTGAACCATAACTTGATTTATGAAATAATACTCCCATGTATGTTTGCTTGAATGGTTAGATAGCTAATGTAATGTAATAGTTGGGCAGTAGGAATGTGTTTTGGTTTTGGAAAAGAATTGATATTTTAAGTTTCGAAGTATTTGGCCGGAAGCTAGCTATAAAATAATTTCAGGGTTTTTAACTTATGTTTATAATTTGTAAGGTTGATGTAAGCTGTTTAAGTATGTGACTGTCAAATCAGTTATGAACCTGTCACAATATTGTAAATTATTTGCTTCCTTATTAAGGGTTTTGAACCTATGTCTAACGTAATGCAATGGAATGCTAAATAATAAATGATAGAGTGTTGCGGTTCTGCCTACGATGAAAGTGTTTGAATTTAATAGCTGTAGTTGATAATTAAATCAAAATATGAGATATGGATACTGAAATGAAATAGTGATATTCAGTGATGTGAATGATAAGTAGCTATTTATCGTTTATATGTAACAACTCTGTAAAAAAGAATAATTGTAGCTGTTAAATTTCTAGAAATAATAATGCCTGAAATAAATGGAAATATAACACCTTATTGTTGGAAAGAATAATAATATAATGCATAGTATTAGCTTTCAAAAATAGATAGTAATAATTTGAAAACCTAGTTTTGTGCAGAGATGAAATGTTTTAATTTTGTTACTAAGTAAAGAAAATGCTATATGTATGTTTTATGATATGCTATTCTATTTTCTGAGTTTATACATATATAATTGATATTTTATATTTTAAAAGAAACACTACAGTGTTAATCTAATCATTGAATTGGCATTCTACCCATCATTCATTTATATTAATTCTACTTCTATGTACTAGAGTACTATACAGAAAACAATATGGGAAAAATACAGAAAGGATTTTTAATCAATCATCTCATTTACTTAACTATCATTATACAAAATCATACCTAGGTCAGAAATTGAAATAGTTTCTTCTATATAACTGTAAATACTAAATCTATAAATGCAGAAAATCATTTAATTGAAAATAACAAGACATAACAGTAGAACCTAATTGAATGTAGGAGAAACAAACAACCCAAGGAGCATGTTCCACCCAACCTACTCCTAAAGACAACCAAATTACTTGCCTTAGGACCCCTGAGCCTGTTCACTGAACCACTAGGAAGAAGAATCTGTAGAATCTTAGGTCATCAACTTGCAGCAACAATGTAGATCATTCAGTCATATAAACTTAGCAGTCAAGGTGACCTTGACTTGCACCAGCACCAACACCTCTGGTTTCCTTCTGAAAAAATATTTCAGTAGATTCACAATGCACATTCCACTTAGCCTCCCTATTTCTACAGAAAATAATATGGAGCTCCCTGCTCAATTCGAATTTCCTTATCTAGGCTTCCTAGGCCTTTTTAGTGGTTAACCTGATCATTAATGAGCTAACAACTCTGCTCCACCCACTTGGGAAATAATGCCACAATTTTAGGGGTTGTTGTCCCATAACCAACAGCTAGTGGTGGATTGCAAATGCTGACACCTGTCCCATGCCTTCTAACAGCTTCCATTCCTCCTAGTGGGTCAGTGAACACTCATTTAACAGTTTCCTTGGGTGTTTGTCTCTTGTTTTAGTTTATTAAATAATAATAATATGTGATTACAATCATCCTTGACCAGATTTGAAATTATAATTTAACATAATGTTTTTGCAAATAAAATATATAGTCTCAAAATTTGGGTAGGTGACAAACATAAACCTATACAACTAATAAATCATCACCTTCAGACTTGATGTACAAATTGCTATCAACAGTACCTTTCTTGAATCCTTTGTCCTGTAGATATTTGTCTAATCTAGAATACCAGGCTCTTGGTGTTTGCTTCAATCCATACAATGCCTTTTTCAATTTGCAGACATAATCAGAATTGTCTGTTAGTGGAAATCCTTCAGGTTGCTCCATATATACTTCTTCTTCTAGATTTCCATTTAAAAATGTTGACCTAACATCCATCTGCTAAACCTTGAAGTTCTTAGGGCATGCATAAGCAAGAAACATTCTCATGGCTTCCATTCTTGCCACAGGTGCAAATGTCTCATCAAAGTCTTATCCTTCAATTTGAGCATATCCTTTACATACCAATCTAGCTTTATTTCTCATTATTTGTCCTTTTTCATTCATCTTATTCTTAAATACCCATTTGGTTCCTATCACATTATTATCTGTTGGTCTAGGGACAAGTTCCCAAGTATCATTCTTTTCAATTTGATCAAGCTCTTCATTCATAGCTATTATCCAATCTTCATCTTCACTCGCTTCATTAAAATTCTTGGGTTCTATCATGGATATAAAAGCAATGTGTGACTGTTCTGAATCTTTGAGTAGTTTTCTCCTTGTCTGAACACCCTTATTCTGATCACCAATAATCTGACTTTCAGGATGAGTTTTCTAAATAATTCTAAGGGGGAGTTTTACTGATTGCTATGGTGAATCTGCCTCTTCATTCTCTGACTTGGAGTCTTCTCTTTCTGATTCTTGGACCTGTTCTTCTTCATCTTCAGCTATATCCTCTATACACGAGTCATCATTGTTTATCTGAGTGTCTTTTACGTGACTCCCTTCATCTACTTTAATATCAATGCAATCAACCATTCTATGCAATCTCTTATTGTAACATCTATATCCTTTATTGTTTGTAGCATACCCTAGGAAAACACCTTCATCAGCCCTATCATCATATTTGCCAAGATGCTTATCATTATTCTTGATATAACACTTACTCCCAAAGACTTTGAAATGCTTGATTGTAGCAGGTCTCCCAAACCATAATTCATAGGGATTTTTATCACTGTTCGACCTTAAGTGAGCTTTGTTAAGTATATGAACAGTTGTATGAATTGCCTCTACCCAAAAGCCCTGAGACATATTCTTTTCTTGCATCATTGATCTTGCCATCTGATGAACTGATCTATTCTGTCTCTCAACGACTCCATTATGTTGTGGAGTCCCTGGAATTGTATACTCTCTTTTGATACCCAGTTCATCACAAAATTCCTTGAAATGCCTTGAACTAAACTCTCCTCCTCTATCTGACCTTACTGCTTTCAGTCTTCTTCCTATTTGATTCTCGGTCAGAGCTTTAAATACTTTGAATTTTTCAAATACTTCAGATTTCTCTTTCAGAAAAGCAAACCAAGTAAGTCTAGAATAATCATCTATAACTAGCATAAAGTAATTCTCTTTTCCTGTACCTTCCTTCCTTGATGGTCCACACAAATCCATATGCACTAACTGAAGAGGTTTATCAGAAGATGGGATGCTCTTGGATTTGAACTGTGTTCTAGTTAGTTTTCCCATTTGGCAAGGTTTACAAACAACATCATACAGTTTTTATATATTTGGGAAATCTTTCACTGCTCCATTGTTTCTAAGCTTGATTAAATGATCAAAATTTAAATGTCCAAGTCTTCTATGCATTAGAGAGCTCTCATCATACTTGCTTAGATGACATTCCTCCTTTTATTCTTTCAAGACATAAACATCATTTTCTGTTCTTATACCTTTTGCAACTAATTGACCTGAGTTGACAGAATTTATCTTACAATCTTTAGCAGTGAAAACCACTTCACATCCCCTGTCACAGACCTCACTAACACTAATAATATTATGTTTTAAACCATCCACACACAATACATCTTGAGCTTTCCCTTGGCCATTACGCAGACTCACTATTACATATGGGCAGATTGTTCCATGAAATATTTCCACGTTTTCAACATTCATGGGTTAAAAAATTTAATTTTTATATTTTTTATTTTTCAGGGCGGAAAAACCGTGGCAATATCCATGTTTTGTAATGTTCCACGAACTTTCGTCGATATAGGGACAAACTGTTTAGGTTTCACTATTTGTAAGTCCCCTTTATTTTTCATATTCTTTTTCTCTTCAATATTATCCTATGTACTTTGCTACCATAGGAAACACCTCATCACCATCATCTATAACTCTTTTACCACCTTCAACATCTTTGCAATATGCTTCCATTCTCTCCCGATGGAGCTTACATCCCAAAATGTGGTTGTTAAATGGAACATATTTCCTCAAGCTACTTCCACTCAATGGTATTCAAAACTTCCCCATCATCTCTCCTCTACACCATCACCAGTATTTCAATGAACACAACTAATGCTCGCCACTTGAAAACTTATCATCATTATACTCTGCTTTCATTGCAACCACTCCTCTATTGCAATATTGATCTTCAAATTGTTTCTCCTATTCTTCATATTTTCTATTTATTGACATAAACTCTTCTTACTAGAGAAATTTCTACTTCTCCATGATGAACACATCATGTATTCCTTCAGCATCTTCATCTTCAATATTTATAGTTATCTACTTTGCATTTTCACTTAAACATCTTATTCCATGACAAACATGCATGTGTATTCCTTCATCATCTTCCTATTCAAGATTTCTCTTCTACTTTGCATTTTCATCTCAACAACTTATTCACTTTAAAAACATCATTGTTTCATGTTTTATTTGGTCCATTCCACTTTCTTTTCTTTTGTTGCACATTCCACTTGACCTACAACAAAATCAACACAAAATATTATGGGATATTCATATTATATTATAAGTTATGGTTATTTATGTATCTATAATACTAATAATACTAATGTTTGTAACGTTTGGGGGTTGTCAACATGAAATGCTTTGTTGGAAGTTAAAGTCCTTATTGAGCTTTCAAAGCATGTTAAAGCTGCCATTACTTGTTTCCTTTACACACTACTTGGGGTCCTTATAATACTCCTTGTATTTTTTCACTTATTTCATTTTTCATGAGTGCTCCACTACTATAGGGATATATATACCATAGGTAGTGCCATAGTGGTGGTGAAATAATGAAATACCAAAGAATGCCACAAAGCTCGTATGGGATCATGACTTGTATCTAAAATTTGGGTTAATGGTGAGGGCATTAAAAGTGACTCTACGATAGCACATGGGTTCTTGGTTACTACACCATCGTCGAGGGTTTTGATGCAGTCATAGTTCGTTTGTTGGAGTTTGAATGCGCCTGAGGGTTTCGTGGTCTGACCTAAGCTTGGCTCATGGCCGTCAGCCCACCAGGAAGGTTGCATATGCAGGAATGGTGACAACTACACACATAGGTAACTCTACGATAGCACATGGGTTCTTGGTTTCTACACCATCGTCGAGGATTTCGATGTCATAGTTCGTTTGTTGTTGGAGTCTGTATGTTGGATGCGCCTAAGGGTTTCGTGGTCTGACTTGAGCTTGGCTCATGGCCGTCAGCCCACCACGAAGGTTTCATACGCAGGAATGGTGATAACTACACACGCAGGTAGCTCTACGATAGCACATGGGTTCTTGGTTTCTACACCATCGTCGATGGTTTCGATGTCATAGTTCGTTTGTTGGAGTTTGTATGTTGGATGTGCCTGAGGGTTTCATGGTCTGACCTGAGCTTGGCTCATGGACGTCAGCCCACCACAAAGGTTTCATATGCAGGAATGGTGACAACTACACACGTAGGTAATACCCTTATTGTCTTTCTTGTTAATTTGAATTGATACGAATACAAACTCAGGTTCTGACCGGTATATTTTTACTTACTTGGTAGGTAATAGTTTGGCCCTCTCCATTTGCATGGTTACTGGTTGATGGTACAGGTTTAGAATTGGAGGCATTTGCAATTGGTAAGCTCAGAGTCCACATTTCATTACCTCTTCCTCTTGCCTCTGTGGAGTGTTCATCGAGGGTTTCGATGTCATAGTTCATTTCTTGGAGTCTGTATGTTGGATGCGCCTGAGGGTTTCATGGTCTGACCTGAGCTTGGCTCATGGTCAGCCCACCACAAAGGTTCCATATGCAGGAATGGTGACAACTACACACGCAGGTAATACCCTTATTGTCTTTCTTGTTAATTTGAATTGATACGAATACAAACTCAGGTTCTAACTAGTATATTTTTACTTACTTGGCAGGTAATAGTTTGTCCCTCTCCATTTTTGTGGTTACTGGTTGATGGTACAGGATTAGACTTGGAGACGTTTGCAATTGGTAAGCTCAGAGTCCACATTTCATTACCTCTTCCTCTCGCCTCTATGGCGTGTTCATCGAGGGTTTCAATGTCATAGTTCATTTGAATGTTTGGTTCTCTATTTAATCTCTGCGTTTTCCTATGTATAAGATCCAAGTGTATGCGTAGAAGAAATGGGGTTTAAGAAGGTCGCCCTGTTTTCCTGTAGCATGAGAATCTATAAATGGTAACTATTGATAGATATTCCATACTGAATAAAATCGTTTTGTTCTTCTGTGTAGGTGATTTAGTTTAAACGTTTCTGTTTCCCAAGATAATTTTGCCTCATTTCTAAATTATTTTCATGGGACCTGGGCTTTTGGAATTCTACTTGGGGTTTCAATACCTGACTTGGGTGTCTATCGTTTTGTTGGTGTCAATGTGGGATTTGATCCTTGGATTCCGTCAGGTTTATAGAGTTGCAATATAAACCTTAGAGTCTGCGTCCATAGGGTTTGAGCAGTAATAATCCTTGAAGGTTCTGTTGTGTTCTGTTATGGTTTCTATAAATCGTGTTTACTGTTTAATGTTCCCATAATTTATTTCCTGAATGATTTAAATTACGAGTTTTGGTTCTTTCTTTACTATTACATTTCTGGAATTTCATAAATAGAGATACAAAAGAGTTTAAATGGGTGGAATGTTAAATGGATTCGATCCGAGTTCCTGCGTTTGAAACCCAACGCTTGTTTGTATTTAATGTATGCAGTTTTAATGAAGGAAGGTTGTGGTGCCGATGATTGTTAATTCATTTGATTGAAAGATGACTATGTAAAAACATCATGCGTTTTCGTTAAAGTTGTAAAAGTAATGGAATTCCTGAGTCTACGTTTGCAAATTGTAATTTCCTTGATATGGTTGAAGCACTAGATCTAGCTACAGGATAAGACTATAATAGTGCATACATCCTCATAAATTAAGCCATAGGAAAGAAATAGGCAATACAAAGCCAGGGTATGTATCACATTTAATGTTTGGTGTTTCCTGTCTACTTTATATGTGTTTAGAACATTGTGCAGTCATGCAATGGTTATCTGTGTAAGCAACTTACATCTCGAGGACCAACTTCAACACAAGGACCACACAGGAGTGTTGAAGTTGATAGAGATCAAAATTATGTTATAAATTCTTTTACTGTTTCTTTAGTGCTAGTCAAAAATTTCGATGGTAATTGTGAGGAAATTTTGCTTCTGTAGACCATATTACTAAATTGAAAGGTAACATAGGTGGCTTTTATTTTCTATAGTACAAGGTACTATATTTGTACCCACACTTCAGATCTGATTTTTGGTTTAATGTTGACATGTAGATTTTCAACGGCATCTCTCTTATTGTTATTTGATCAATAGAGAGAAAAGAGGGATATTTTTATTTGGCATCCCACCACCCTTCCTTATACTATGATGATGAAATTTTAGGCTATATTGGACAGCTGTACATTTGAGAGAGATATGACTAGTTGTACCTTCCCCACCTTGATTGAGATATGATTGGTCTTGTGGTACCTTATCTTTCACTTGTGTTTAATGGGGTCATTTTCCCTCCTTGAGTAACTTTTTTAAAACCACCTTGTTGAATTTTTTCTCTTATAGAGTACTACGGTTGTTTGGCCACATTTGGAGCATACCCTTGGTTCTAAGGGTCATGGGTCCCAAGGCTACCACCTTCAGGCTTGAAGTGCACCTGACAATGGAAGACACAAGTGTAGTTTACTACCACCATGCAAATTTAATTTGAACTTTCAATTCCCATCACTATTTCCTCTCATAAGACGTCCCACAACCATTTCTCTTGACACCCACTCCTCATTCATTATGTATGCATTTCAGTATGCAACCGTCTCAGATTCGCACTGCGTTTCCCTCAATTAGTTAATCAATTCAGTATGACCCATGCCCACCGTCCAAGGAATGTTTCCAGTGGTCGTGGGTCATACTGAATTGATTAACTAATTGAGGGAAAACGCAGTGAGAATCTGAGACAGTTGCATAGTGAAATGCATACAGAATGAATGAAGAGTGGGTGTCAAGAGAAATGGTTGTGGGACATCATATCAATGTGATTGTAAGGCACTCTTTGAAGGTGAAGTCCACAATTTTAAGTCTTTTTCCTCATTTTCATGCCTTTTTGTAAGAAAACAAGGTGGGTATTAGCATCAACATTGAAAATTCTTTCCATTCAAACCTATCAGGTATACTTTTAGGTCAACATTATTCTTGACTCCGAACTGTAGGTACAGTTTGGAGAAAAGAATACTACTGACCTAAAAGTACACTTGATAGGTTTGGATGGAACAAATTACCATGGACATCTATGTTGTTGTATTTTTGGTTTAATTTTGTCGTGGAGATCTTCAACTATACCTCTCTTATTGTTATATGATCAATATGTTTATTTTATTACTTGTTACTGATTGAGTTATTAAATACTTATTGTACCTTCCCCACCTTGATTGAGTTATTATTGGACTTCTGGTACCTTGTCTTTGACTTCTGGTTAATGCGAACATTTACCCTCCTTCATTTTTTTAATACCACCTTGTTGAATTTTTGGTCTTATAAAGTACTTGACTTTGATCACCTGTGATCAGTTGTGGTGTGCTGATAATCACTTCTTTTATGCTGAGACTTGGTTGAAGTTTATAATTTTTGTGACTTTATTTATGTTGAGTTATGTACTGTGCTTGACTTTCATTGACCTAATTAACTCCAGTCATTTCTCTCTCTCTGGTTTGTAGACACCCTCTTGTAGGGTCAGCTGGTTCCTAAAGAAGACTGGCCTCTTCGAGGCACAAACAATCTTTTCTGAAAGTAACACTTCTAAGTATATTTTCAAGAATAGTTTCACACCCAGGTTGGTATCTTAAACTATATCTCTATTTTTGTTATATGATATATATGTTTATTTTATTACATGTTACTGAATATTAATAGTTTATCGTTTTAGTTTGCTTGTCAATGTAACTCATTATAACAGTTTTGAATATACCAAAGAGCCTGTGTTAAGAACTTATGGGTTGTACATTTGGAGTTCTTGGTTTCAAGAGGTAAGTATTTAGATTGACTAATGTATATCCATGGAATACTTTTTTCTTGGAAATTTGTTTTTATTGTTTCTATTGGCATTTGTGTTGTGGAACTAATGTGAATTGTGTTCATTATTATTAGCTGATACAAGGAGGGCACATACTACCTTAAAGGTGTTTGATTGTTATCACATTCTTGTTTTTTATTAAATGTTTTTTTGCACATTGACTTTTTTCTCACATCATTCAAGAAACGTTTATAACCATGCACTGTAATCACAGCATCTAACTGCATGGAAGTTGGGACACTGTTACTTTATCACATGTGCATGTGCTCTCTGTTTTCTACCTTTGAATGCAAATGACACAAAAACCTATCTCGGTGGTTACAAATATGCATTTGGATATTTGTATACTGGGGTAAATTGTGAGGTGCAGCATGTAGTCATGTCCTTCAAGGCACTGTTCATGCTATGCATTGATATTCAACATGGTGCTTAATAATTATGTATTTGCTTTTTTTAAACATATAAGCTCGCAACTAAATTAGTGAGGTTTATATCTATAATGATCTAAAAACATCTGAAGGCTCACTATTGTCCAGGGTCTCAAACACCACCTTTCACAAGAAATTAGCATTTCTTTAGTTCATTGTGCTGTCAGTTGACCATACAAAATATTATATATATCCTGGAAGGGAAAGGCAGAATCAGTTGATATTCCTCGCTCAACACCCAATTGATTACCTGGTCTTTTCCATTGACAGGAAATTAGGATCATGTCCATTTAGGGAATCTTAGAGCAGTGAGTCCCCTGAGGGGGGCTGCAAGTGATGTGCCCACTGGTAATGAACCAGATCTTTGCTTCCAATTGAGGGAAGATGGTCCCTTTGAAGATAGAAGGCTTCCTCTAATTGTATCATGCCTTGGCCTTGAGACAGGAAATTTAATGAAATTGGGAGTCCTTGATTGAGACTGAACCATTTTAGTGTAGAGATTTCATCCAGAACTGATCATAGAATGCGATATAGACACTGTGGGAAAACACATGATGATGTTGATCTGTGTGTGATTGCATATGCAGCTAGAAAATATATAGAAGGTGGCATGAAATCAAATGAAATTCTGGGTAACAGCAAGTGCAGAGAAGTTTCATGTGTCACATAAGAAGACGGCAATAGATTATGGAGAAAATCCCATCTCCATGAAGTGTTGTATGGAGTCAGCAATATTTACATGGGAGATGTAAACATGGTTGTGATACATGTAAAATTGTGTAATTTGTCTTTGTTTGGAGTTGTTTGGTCTTAAGTGAATACATCTTCCCATTTGAGTGCATGGTAATTGCATTGTTTGCATGTGGTGCCTATATAGTTCTATGGTATTTTTGGCAAATCCTCTTACATAAAGTGCACTTGATAGTGAAAATTTATGCAGCTCATCAAAATTTGCAATTGGGATCTTTATTTGTTTTGGTTTTTATTGGGTTAGTGCATTCATTGGATCAGGTGGCCTCTAACATGGAAGCTAAGTTGGGCTCTTCTATTGTTCCCTACAAAGAGTTGCTTGTTCAAAAATGCAGTGAGTTTGGAGAATTGAAAACCGTAGCATTGCAAACTTCAAATGATAGAATTTGTGGAACAATTGTTTCCTATAGGGTATTCATGACAAGTAGAATTGTGATCTTATTTCCTTGTAGGGGTTTAAAGTAAAACTTTATCATGCCATTTATTTAATGCAAGATACTAATGAAAAATTTACACTAAGGTCACATTTCTATAAAGTCAAATCTCGTACATTTTTCACTTCATATAGAAACATCAAAAATACATTTCGTATGTTCATTCAGGCACTTGAGATTGATACCTTTCTTTTATTGAGTAAGGAAAGATTGATACGTTTCTTTTATTGAGTACATTCTTGATCAGGATTCCCATGAGAATAGAGGCCTTTTCCTTTAAGGCCTCAATGATATATTACCATAGAGCTGGGAGAAGGGCTTGACGGAGAAGCTGAAGGCATGACTGTTCAGCCAGATGTGGGGTTCAGAATGTGACAAGGAGGAGATTCTGGTGGTTCCCGAAAGTTGGAGTTTCGATGGCGATCGGATCACCATTCAACTGCTATCCACATGTGCTTAAGATTGGGGCTTACAATTCTTCATGTTTATACATTTAGTTCAAGTTCTTGATATATCTATCTAGGACTGTGTTTGTTGTTTACAAGCAACTTTGATGATAAATGAGTCTGAGAAAGTTCTATTAAGAAGTGAATAGAACTAATAAGTGAATAGAGCTAAGGTATAATTCTTTGTAAGACCTTGCTCATACATTGCAAAAAGTTGTTTAAGCCTTATGATTATTCAAAGGACACAAGGATGTGAAATCTGAGCTTGAAGAAGAATAATTTGCGAAGCATTGAAACATATTGATAGAATATTTGAAGGACTTGTGTTATAACTTGAAGACTAAGCATATACATTGTAACCAAATTGAAGTTGAGTTTGAATAGTGTTATGGGAGAACATCAATTATATCTTCATGAAGACCGAGCCTATTCTTTGTGACCAAATTGAGTTTGAGTTTGAATATTTGTGCCATTAAAAGACAAAACTTGAAGTTGAAGAATTGATTGTTGAAAAGGGATAAGTATGAAAACTACTTAAACAAATTTTATTTATGTTACTGCTTATCATAAAGACTTAATGGTAACTACTTTAAGGAATACAATGCAAGATTATTTGTTTGATGAAGTTTGATAGAATTGGAAACCATCATTAAGCAGACTTGTTTACAGATCTAAAAGGAATCATTGAGATGCAAGAGATGGTTCATGAGAAGTGCTTCCAGTCTATCTGAAGCCAATCTATGACTGTATTGTCGTATTCAATTTTTTTTAAACTCCCAGGTATCGTCTCTTTATCGACGAACATCAATGTAGGCTATACAAAATGTTTCGACGCAGTTGTTGAACCTGCCACGAACGTTTGGGAATGCAACCGTGGATACTGTGACAATCATTCGTGGAACTATAAAAGTATCTTCCACACAGGTGTTGAATCTGCCACAAAAGATTGTGAATGGATTCATGTATATTACGATGAATATTCATGGAAGCTTCAGCACATTCGTGGAAATTTATAGGAGTTGTGCGTTGATATAGAGATGAAATTGCGTCGAAGGATTCATTTTACGTGGGTATCAGAAGTGTTTTGTTGTTGACACATGGCATCAATGAAACATTGCTATTGCCACGAAGTGGGATTTTCGTCCCTATATCCACGAATTTCTTTCCATGAAAAAAAAAAACCCAATCGTTGAAACAAGGACGAAAATTCATGGCTATTACAACGAACGTTCGTGGCAAATTAGACCATATGTAGTAGTGACTTACCATTCCTTTGCCTCTGATTTTTCTTGGAGCATCATTTCCAAAAGTTACATTTCCTTATTTGTGTTCTCTTAGAGATAGAAACTTACTTTTATCCCCAGTCATGTGTTTGGAGCATCCACCATCAATATACCATGGGTCCTTCTATCTTTGAGCAGATAGCACTAAATCACATTGATTTCTTTCTTTCCCCTTCCACACTTTTCTTTCAGCTTAATAATTCACTCTTGAATCTTTTTTGTAGTTCTTCAAATAACATTTTGTAGCCTTGTGTCCAAAGTTATGACAAACATAGCATTCTGGATCATTGTACAGAAGATCAAAAGGATTGACATTTCTATCATGAATTCCTTTTCTGATTGTTGATAGAGTATGATAGTTTTGATTACTCACTGACTGTTCCACTCTATGTTGTAGCATTTGATTCTTACTAGATATTCTTTGTTGCATGTTTCTAGGATTAAATACATAGATTGTACCTTTGTGACCAAATCTAGAACAACAATAATAGTAACCAAATCTAGAACAACAATAATAGTAACCATTAAAGAAATTTTGATACCTAAATATTAGTTGTCCTCTTGGAATTTATTGCCTTGTCATTCTGTATTGTATATCTTCTTCATGCTTTATTGACTACAGAGTATTGCTTTTTGTTCCTGTAGATATATCCTTTTTATCATTCATTAGATTGTCATTACTGTTGGTTTTATTTGCTTCAACTTTGATGGAGGTTGCAGATTTTGTGAATTCTGATTTCTTGTTGCTTTGAAAGTTGATCACCTTAGTAATTTCTTTGTTCTCTGAGTGACTACTGCTTGAACCTTGTTCATAGCCTAAACCAGATTTAATCAAAGGAGATCTTTGCTTACTCAAGATATTATTTAACTCTCTTGAGGCTTTAATACTTGAACAATTCTGATGATACAAATTTTGGAATTTCTATAATTCTTTATTCACAGTCACCACTTCTTCCTCTAACTTTTCACATCTTTTTTTACTTTTAGCCAGCTGTTGTTTAAGAATTTCTTCTATTTTCTTTGCCTCTTCTAGTTCTATTTTTACCAAAATATAGTCTATACTAGGTTCTTTGTCATTCTTTTCATACTGTATCAGCAATTGTTTTTGTTTCCTCTTCTTTAACCTGAGTCTATCAATTTCTTCCAATGCACTAATCAACTCACCTTCCATATCAACTACAACATCTTCATCATTTATGTCACTTTCGGCACATTCAATGTCAAGATCTTCTATGGCCATGAGCATAAACTCATTCTCCTTATTTTCACAAGATGATTCACTTCTGAGGAATCAACATCATTTGCACACAAGCCTTTGTTTTTGTATTTATCATATCTCTTAAAAGAATGCTTCTCTTCATTGACAGGATTCCTATCCCTTTTCTTATATGGGCATTTAGAGGCAAAATGTCCTACCTTTCCACAGTTGAAACATTTAAAGGGTAGCTTTCCTTTATATTTCCCTGATCTAGTTTTCAGTTTTCTTACAAATTTTGCTTCAAGCTATCCATTTCAATGTCAGAGACTTTGTCTGCTTTAAAAGAAGCTTCTCTAGTGGTATTTTTATCTTTGCTAATCCTCATTTCATAGGCAGTTAGAGTTCCTAGAAGTTGATCAATACATAGAGTTTTAATATCACTCATTTCTTCTATTGTAGAGACCTTTGGATTGAGCCTATCAGACAAAGATATTAAAATCTTTTGAACAAGAAACACGTCATCAATATCCTCACCAAGACCCTTCATAACATTCACAAGCTCTTCAACTCTTAAAAAATACTTACTAACAATCTCATCTTCATTCATCTTTAGCTGCTCAAATTTCAATCTATATGTCTGAAGTTTGGCATTTCTTACTTTTTCATTTCCTTCATAGTTGTTAATGAGTTTATCCCACATATCTTTGGAAGAATCAAGGTGCATTACTTTCACAAATTTTGATTCAGCAAGACCATTTAGTATAGCATTCATTGCCTTAGCATTGAAGCTGAATTCCATCTTATCATCTTTGGAAGCAAACAAAACAAGTTTTGTATACCCGGTCTCTACTACTTCCCAAACATCAACACCTAAGGACATTAGATATGTTCTCATTCTAACTTTCCAAAAGGCAAAATTTGTTCCACCAATCATAGGAGATTTATTGGTTGAAACTTCATGGCTTGTCATGTTTAAGCTTTCATATCCACCTTAGGCTAAAGGAACACTGCTCTGATACCAATTGTTGAAAGTATTCAAATGACTGAGAGGGGGGGGTGAATCAATTATTCCTGTGCTTAAACAAATTTTCATTCTTTTTCCCTTTTTAATCTTGATGATGTGTGACAATCAATATGATATGAGATGTTCTATGCACATTCCTTATTAGTAGGTATATTGTTATAACAGAATTAAATATAAGGCACATAAACAATATTCAATCACATATAATATGCAGAGACACTGATTTTCTTGAGGAAACACATAAAGAGAAAAACCTCTTCTTCTTAGGATGTCAAGTAGCTTCAACTTTTGTACATCTCTCTTTCTTTGAGCTCTTACTCAAATGAGGATGCAACCTCTGATTACAAGCAACAACTTGTAGAGAGCACCAACTCTCAATCAATCTCCAGCACCCACTGGATGGAAGCACCAACTTCCAATATTACAAGCACCAACTTGTAACTTGAAGACTATCAGTCTCCCCTAGCACCTCCCTGCCACCCAGTTTTTCTAGCTACAACTAGAAGGAAGCTTCTACTCCCTGAGTTCAAGCACCCACTTGAATCTTGAGGACACAGTCCTCCCTATAACCTCCTTTCCTCCCTTAATTGCTCGATTAATATATTTTACAATGCAATACAATATCACAGATAAATCTTTGCTTACCAAACTTGCTCTGTTCTATTCTTTTGTTCTCCTATTCTTTGCTTCAGTCTCATCACTCTTTTGTGTTCTTTTTCTGTTCAGCTTCTACCTTTGTGCTTCTTCTATTCTTCTTTGTCTCTACTCCTCATTGATTTTGCTTCTGCTCCCCTGTCTCTACTTTCCTCATTTATTCTACTTCTGCTCCACTATTTCTACTTTCCTCATTGATGAAACTTCTTCTGCATCTCATTTACACTCTGATCTACTCTCTGTTATTGTTATTGCTTATTTTTCTTATTGTGCAGAACTCCAGACATACCCCTGAACGACTAACCCTACAATGAGCTCTCTTTCTCTCCTTTATTCCTGCTCCTCTAATCCCATCAGCTTCCCACACTTCGAATTCCAAACAAGAAACAATTACAATCCCTGTAACTTCCCGTAACTGAATCCTCCTTCTACGCAAAGAGAGATTGGACATGTACACAGAGTATACAATAACCGTTCGATTAGATTTGAGCTTAATCTGCACCGTCCTTTGAATATTATTGGTTAAGAAAACAAGACATACAGCAAACCTCCGATCAGTTTAAACAAATCATCTCCACCATTAGATTGTACATGACGAGCTATTTGACTTTTCAATGGCTTAAGCCTTCGAGCGCTTCATAGCATTCACTTGTCCCTAATCATAAGACCATAATACAACTAAAAGGGCGCTTGTTTCACTTATCAATGCAATGTGGAGCGTTGGATCCCATCGGGTTGGAGCGAAAGAATATGAGTCGTTGATTGCATTATCTTTTTAATGAGGTTTCTGGCCCGCATATTAAACCTCCAAACAAATGCTATTTTAGCGGCACTTTTATCCATGTGCATATGCGCCAAGACTAGAACCTCTGATAACTTGTGAATAAGCCATTGCTATCACTCTGCTAACACATTGTACGTTCTTGTGCCTTTGCTTGTAGCCATGTCCAGCCTGCTCAAGCTCTTTCACCACCTGGTTGCCATCAATGACAACCAAACTACTTCTCAACTTGGTCAACCATCCAACACCTTTCATGCTTGTTAAAGTACCTGAAAGGGCGTCTATCTGGTATAAGTTTAACTATTTTCTGGACCTAGTAGACTAATTATGAAAAATGAATACTCTAGTCACATCCGCTAGAAGAGTTCTTCAATGCATAACTTTTTGCTTTTTCAAAAATTGGAGAGCAACAAATGAAAAAGACACCCACTTGGAGTCTTCGTATTGCTTTCAGACTCTCTAAAATTGAAAGCAACCACGAGCATTCACTATCTTGGGATCATATAAATCCACATGAAGGTACTTTTTCACGATTTCATATTCTTCTTATCGCGTTGAGACTCCTTAAAATTGAAATCAACCATGAGCATGCACTGTCCTGGGCTTGTACAAATCCACACGACAATACCATTTTGTATCATACTTCTATCCCTTCTTCAAGCTCCTAAAACCATGAAGAAGGCCCAAACGGTGCCTCTCGGCACCACAACAGATCATATCTAGTCCCCACATTATGTCAACACCCCCAACATGGTCGCATTTTTTCGGAGTATTCTTCTATGTGTCACCCTTAGAGTCTCCTGATATCACTGATCAGTTTTCCCCCCTGAGTCTCCCCCATTACAGTCACAGTCCCTGGTCCATTAAGCTATGATCCCCTTCCCCAAAGTCTGTTTCATATGCTTCCAGGTCAGCCTTTCCATCATAAACTGAACAAAATAAGTTTGAGTCCCCCCACTATGCGCCCCTGTCCCCCCACCATAGTATGTCAGTCTCACATTTAGTACTATCACCTCTTGGTTTTACAGCTCGTGCTCTTAGCAAGGAAACATCATTTCCTTAATAGTTGCAGGTCTCCCTTTGTCAATACCAGCACATGTATTCTAGAGTCCATAGACCCAAAGGCCCATGTACCTTAGACTCATCTCCATCAGTGGTGAGTTCCTATAGACCATCTGAGAAGAGTCATTAGTGCCTCTTGGAATGGTTGTTTCTCACATGCTCGACTCCAAATCCATCATCGCATCATTGATATTCTTACATGGTATTGGTCCCTTCGGTTATTGGTCGAAGACCCCAGATGTCCTTTGACTCTAGCACATTAGTGAGTCTATTTAGAACCCCCAGTTGTATGTTCCCACAGATATCCAGCTATGTTGGAGACAATGTTGGAAGCCCTTCAGCTCCGTGCTTCCTAGAGTATCCAGTTCAAATGCAGTTAAGTGTACCTTTGATATTCTGACTCTTAGTCATTGAGTCCATACAGTTTTTGGACACCTTTAGATCCAAGAGCATCAGTTGTTATGGTACCACATTCAATATGGATTCCATTGTTTCCATGTATCAGTTCTTTAGATCAGTCATGGTTGGACCATGAGCATGTCCCAGATTTGTGTCCCCTCTGGACCATTATGATGTACACATCAATTCTCTATGTATTGTTCAGGTCCCCTTTTTGGGACTCATTATTATTTGTATATCTTGATACAAGCATGGGTATCCCTGCCTCATCCATATATTGAGATTATTCCTCATTCATTGTTGAGGTCATGTATTCTCAGTTTTAGCCTTTGCAGTTTGTATGGAGCACGTGTTCTGGTCTCCAACTAGTTCTAGATCTCCTCCATCACAATGCTCATACCCCTGGAAAACGATAGAACCTATGATGTCTTTCGGCCATACGATGAGCTCCTGCCCTCACACATCAGGGGGCAATCTGTTAACAACCAAAATTATTCACTAGCTCATCTCCTTAGTCACATAACCCATTTGTCCACTTTTCCTACACTTTTGGCCTCCAAAACCCTAAAAAAACCTCAAATGGTTACCACTAGCCTAGATCCAAATTCTAGGCTCTATCAAGCACCGAGAGGGATCAAATCTCCCCACGTGCAAACCTCTCCTTGAAAAGCTCCTTGAGTGTAATACGTGAGCCACCTAACCCTAAGCTCTAAAGTCTCTAGTTTAAGTCTCATATTTACATTTTACTTTATATTATTCTTTTTTGTTTATGGCTGACATAATATTTATTACTTTTTACTTTGTATTATTTTGTTACTGGAAAAACACTCTAAAGTCTCATATTTACTTTTTACTTTGTATTAAAAGTAAAAAGTAAAGTCTCTAGTTTAAGTCTCATATTTACTTTTTACTTGCATTATTCTTTTTTGTTTATGACCGACATAATATTTACCACCTAATCCTAAGCTCTAAAGTCTCTCGTTTAAGTCTCATATTTACTTTTTACTTTGTATTATTCTTTTTTGTTTATGACTGACATAATATTTATTACTTTTTACTTTGTATTATTCTTTTTTTGTTTACCTTGTATTTTTTGTTACTCGACAAGCACTCGATTCACAAGATCTCCCCTATACTAGGCTGTAGAGCGCCTCTCGGCGCAAAAATGAAAAAAAAATCATTATTTCCCTCCTCAATTAGTGAAATTCCTCCAAAAACGGTCAAAAACCCTCAAAAAATGGTCCAAAATTCCCAAAATAAAAGAAAAAAGGGAAAAAAGTAAAAAAAAATCAAAAGAGGGAAAAACCCTAAAACCATTTACTAATACTATTGGTTCCCCAAAACCATGGGCCAATACTCCACCATCCAAAATATATATAAAAGGTGATGGAGGCCCCCCATTTCACATCCATGATCAACTCTTCACATCCTTATGTTGCCGAAATTCTTGTTGAACTTTAGCCTATCACCTTGAGCTTTTGTTTACCATTATAGTTGAGTCTTGGCCACCATTGGAGCATTTGGAGAAGAGTTAGGAACCCTAGAGACTTGGTGCACTACTCATGTATGGCTACAAGGGCTCCTACAACCTCCCCTTTTGAGGTAACACCATATTGTAAACCATTTTTTACATATTAATATAGAAAATCATATTTGCATTCGTGCATTCCTATCCATTTTATTACTGCAGTAGTTAATTTGTTTAATTTTTATTTCCATTGTTGCACTCGCATATATTAGTTTAATTTGTTTATTTCTTAGGTTTTACCCATTTACATGAACTGCTACTAAGGGTTCCTAAATCCTTAGTAGGTTCTCTTTAGCACGAGCTGGTTCTCTTTACCACTAGCCTGGTTCTCTTGTAGACGATGTCAATTTTCTCAGCATGACCTGCAGTGGATGATTTAGTGTCTCCATTATGACTCATAGTAGTTGGTGACTTGTCATCAATATGACCAGCAGTGATCAATGACGCGTCCTCAACATGAGAAACAATGGTTGAAGACATACTTTCAGTATGATTCGTAGTGACTGAAAATTTGGTCCTAGCATGACATAAAGAGCCTAGTTGCATAGGTTTAGTATGATTTACAGTGATTGAATGAGTGCCCGCAAAATGAACTCTATAGGTTGGGTAGGTGCCCCCAGCATGACCTCCAGAGGCTAGGTGGCTGCCCCCTTGCTTTGACATCTTCTTCCTATTCTTCCTCTATCTATTCCTTTTATACTGTTTGTTACTAGTATTACTACTTTCACCACATGAGGTAGAAGGAGGAGGAGAAGATGTTACTGGAGAAGAAGGCATAGGGTTCTGATGCTCTTGATTTGAGGTGCTTACTTGAGAAGCATTAGGAGCATGCAAGGCTTTCAGAGTGGGAAAAAACCAAACTGGTAGCCCTATAGTGAATCCCAGAAGATTCAAGGTAGCCATTAAGGGAATACCAACATTCCTAATGAATGGAAAAGCACAAGGATCCCCTTGAACATGGGTCCCTTGATTGGTTCTCACTGGAATGCTAGCCATAGTTTCTGAATCAATGAGCAAGAAAATCTCTAAGGCCAATTAAGAACAAGTAGCACAAAGAGCACACCACTAGAAAGGTCCTAAGTCATCTAAACTAGGAAAAAAGATGCCTTCTGGAGGGAAGTCTCGGATTATTAGGGCCCAGAACAAACTAGTGAAGGATGAAGAACAGTTACCTGGGGTCCACAATACAGAGTCTCTGGGTGCAAGCATTTGAATCACCAACCGTCCTCCCAAATAACTGCAAGGGATTTCCTCCCATGTCTGTCCTAGGTACAATGGAAATAGCCTTCCACCATCACCTGTGTATGAATCCTAGAGTCTGGATACTAAGGCTACCAACCTTGCAGATAGGTTCCGGGGGGACAATCGTAGGTCAAATCAATGTGCATGGGCAGGGTAACAAAGCCTGGAACTCAAAAGCACCAAAAGGTACTAAAAATTCCTCGTACTTGCATTGATCTTGGTAGATGCTCAATTGAATATCGGAGTGGTATCTCCTCTACTAAATCTCATACGACCTCCTGCTTGACTCCGGTGTGAGTGGAGCTTCCCAATTCACCTTCTACAAAGATGGGTTTTCTCCCTAAAATAAAGACACCTATGTTTTGACAAGTTTGAGTGATCGTGGAGGAGTTAACTTACAACTCCCTACCTCCACAATCCTACTTAAGATATTAGGTGTGTTTCTAAACTAGAAGAAAACCTAATATCCTATGCAAGTTACCGATTTCTTGCTTTAAAAATGCACTTCAAAAACATTCATAAGTAAAACAAGTGCAACTAAAGAAAGGTATCCTTTAACTGAAACATGAAGCACTTAATCACGACAAATATGCACTCACCCACTCTCCATTTCTTTTCATTGCAAGTCCTAAAGATATAATCTGGAATGCATATGCAAAAAATTTGTATCTAAAGCAATTTTTGGTATTTTTGAATGCAAAAAGTAAAAATTTAAAGTCTAATGTGCAAAATCAAACTTAAAACCTAAGCATGCAACTATTCAAACAACTAGCTATGCAAAAGAAAATTTCTTGTTTTTTGATGCAAAGCACTCCTAAATCTTTTAAGTCACGTGCAAAGTATTAACTTGTAAAATCAACCAAATTTTTTATGTTTTTTCAAGGTGAGAACAAAGCTGAAATTCAAAGTAACACACTACCAAAGCAAATGCAAAAACTTTTAGATCTCCAAATTAAACAGTGAAAGCAACCATAAACCTTCATATTCTTATCATGTAAGCATGTCAAAAATTGGGAAAATCACACACCAAGTACTTTTAGACGCAATAAAAGAAAAGTACCTACAAAGAAATATGGTTTGGTAAAGCTAGGTGTGCACACAAACAATGCAATCAAGGTCCTAAACAATAGAAAGACACTTGAGCTTTCACTACAAAAGAGAGACCAAAAGAATAAGTAAGGACAAGAAACCAATCTAAAGATTAAAATCACTCAAATAGATACAATAGGGTCAAATAGACTCAATAACTTCCAAATCCAATCAAATTGGAGCAAGTAGATTCAATTAGACTCAAATTAGGGTAAAAAACACCAAACTAGTTGACAAACCCCCAACTTGGGTCAACAAGCCCCAAATTATTCCAAACAAGCCCATATTTATTCAAAAATATCCCAAACATAAAAATAAGATCAATCAAAAGACAAGACACCACTACTAAGGTGTCCTACATAGACCTAGGATTAGCAGGGACCCCAAAAATTGCAATCAAAACCACCCCAAAAGCTCCAAAATTGAAAAACTCATGTATAGGAGGTACCTGCGAGTGTGAAAGGGTAAAAGCGCGAGGGATACATGGGTGTAAAAGGCTTACACTTGCGAATTTGTCTTAGCCTGTGACTGTAAGTATCACAAACTCGCGAGTATGCAGAAAAGTCCAAAAATTTGCAAAATTCCACTCAAAAACTAAGCCAGGAAGGGTGTAACAAAGATTAATGACTAGTCCTAACATGAAATTAAACTCATACCTTCAAATATTTTGGAAAAAAGGCCTTGGATACCACAAATCAGATAGGATTCTCCCTAGTGGATTCACCAGTTCTGTTGTTAGGGAAAATGTTCCTATTGTAGGGGTGAGACTACCAATGTACAGGGGTAAAAGATAGACATACAAGGCTCTGCAAGTACAATTATTAAGCAAAGAGATTAGGGTTTAGGAGTATGTGTACCTTCTTTAGGAGTTTCATCCAAGATTCTCTTGTTGTTCTCCAATGCAACACCCTACAAAACAAGTACAAACCTTCCTCAAACCAATTTGACTACAAATAAAAGATTAATATTTATGAGGAAATAAAACATCAAATTGTAATCAGATCTGAAACATACATGAAAAAATCTATTTGGAAAGGAAGAATGTCTGATATTTATTAATGAATGAATCAAGTACATCAAATTTTACCTTCCTTCAAGCATGGCACTTCATGAAACCAATATTCAAGGTCTCCTAATCCTCTTCTCCAAGGATCCCAACCTTTGATGAGATGTGCTAGGGTTTACAAGAAACTAGGGCACAAGTGGGGGGGATGTGAATCCAAATTCTTCCAGCATAAAATTATAATGGGATTGGTATCCTTTCATGGTCACTCTTCCTCTCTTATATAGAAAGTGAAGAAGATATGGTCGAATAGTAAGTAGTTACAACCGAAGAGGAGGTTCCAAAACCACCCAAACCGACCATCTTTCAGGATTTTATACATTTTTTTAGTGTTTCTGATTTATTTGTGACTTTGAACAGGGACAACCAGCGGGTACCCGCAACTTTTACCATATGCAACCTGCTTTTTTTGGAAAACCCGTAGGTTATGAACCTTACAACCTCTGTTTGTGGAAAAATGGTCAAAACAGACTTCTTTGGGGGTTTTCTGGAGACGTTTTGGTCTCCAAAATTGTTCCTAAGGTTACTACCTATAAAATGGGCCATGAATTAGGTAATTCCATCCATCTAAAGTCCCAAATATGGCTCTTCCATCCACAAATTTCCTTTTGTGTGATTCACACTAATCTCATTAAGTTGTTCATGGTTAATCAACAGTTCAATAATTAACATTGAGAGGAATCTGTGGTAGGAATTTTACAATTCGACAAGTTTCGAACCTATTAAGCAGGTTTATCCTCATGAGACAAAACGCTCACATCTCTCAGTATTTATACCTCAGATCCAATTGCAAAAAGAGAGTGAGCGTCTTGTCTCCTAAGGATGAACCTACTTAATAGGTTCGAAACTTGTTGAATTGTAAAATTCCTACCGCCAATTCCTCTCACTGTTAATCTCATTAAGTGTTGTCATGTGACCAAGAGATGTAAGTGTCATCACGGATGGAGAAGTGCCAAATTTGGCTATAACACTAGTCAGTTTGTAATGTATGTCTCTGGATTTTTTTCTCTTTATTTACATTTGAAAATTCTATGGATTTTTATGCTAGTTGACCAAATATTTAAAACATTCTGTAAGCTTTGATTTTTCCATTTTGTTTTCAAAGACAAACATTACAAAATCAAATAAATATAAATATAAAATATATTATTTTTAAAAACTATTTGATATGGTTTAGAAATCATATTTTATATTTATTTTTACAAAAAGTGGCTTTGATTCTTTTTATAAAACTTTTGGATCCTTTTTATGAGTCTCCTCATGAAATCATCCAAGTGTAAGTTAAATATAAAATAAAAATCATAGTCATTTCCAATTGTCAATTCCAGCATCAAAGTATTATGACCAGTATTCACGAGATCATTAAGTGCTAAAGCCTGCCAAGATAAAATCGTACAAGTTGACAAGAAGCAACACGATGGTTCATTGATGAATCGACTTTCACTAGGGTTTTTCTCACTGTATAGACTGAATATTGAAATAAAATGTCAAAGGATGAGCCCGAGCTCTAATGTTCTAGTATTTATAGCAGTCTTTGGTGTTAATGGGGCATCCTGGATATCAAGTCTTGAGCACCTCCAAGTATAAGATGAATGCTACAAGTTCATAGTGTCCATAAAGACCGCCTAGATGAACATCTAAGTTCCAAATGTTAAGGTGGAATGTTTACAATGAATGCCAAATTCGATTATCAAAAGTGCCCAAGGAAGAGCTCTTATAGCATCAACACTTAGTGCACATGGAGCTCGATCTTGGATGCACCATTCTCATGTACAATATGGATCTATTTGCCATTGACCTCTTGTAGGATGAAGCTGATGTGGAATATCTATTCATTACTCATATATTGCATTTGGATACTCTTGCTGAAGGTTTAAGAAACATTGTCTATCCACGGTTCAGTTATAATATGTTGTTTTTCCATCTACAGGTAGTAAGACTCAAATAATATCTTATTTTCATAGGTGCATATCAACTTCAAAGATCAACTATAGAAACAAGGCAGAAAAATCAGAGAATGATCATTTTGAAAGTCAAGTGCCACTTGTAATATTGGTGGTTCGGGTTCTATTTTATTGAACATAAGACAGCATTGTTTACATTTTCTAACAATTACTTGTGCTATTGTTGGATGGATGATCACAGTTTCTGGATGATTGAGGCAGTCAATTATATGAGCAATTGTGTTGTGCCAAATATGTTTTGGATAGGGGAAATAAATGTTTGTTTTCAAATACAAATACTTGACCGCTAGGAGTACATCATGTTTTCCAATAATGAAAGTGAAGAAACATAATTTTTTGGAATTGATATCAGAACCAACAATGAAGCTATTGCTCTTACCTCTGATCCTTTAGATGGTGATAGTAAGGATTCAACATGGGATCTTGGGCATAAAATTTGAGTTTTGAATACATGAATAATCCATTTCAGTCAAATATCATAAGTGGTAGGGCATCTAAAAATAGAGTAAGATCACTTCCATATTTTTAAGTAATTAGTTGAAGGCATCGATTCCATACTTTTAGGCATTGATGGATTGTTAATAAATAGGTGGGAAATAGATTGAATGGTAACTTTCATTGGAATATCCAAATCATCATTCACACTTGCTGAATTCATCAAAGATCCAAAGATCATAAAAAAAATCAAGAGAATTACATGATCAAAGAATTACCACTAATATAGGATCTGGAACAAATTCCAGATTACATACTTTTATTGTTTCTATGTTTAGTAAAGGAGGATTCTAGATGACCTCTAGTTTATATATTCAATGTATTAAGTATGTAAGGAGGGGGGTTCTGGGACCCAAGAGATAATTCCAAGGGTAGCAAGGCCTATATGCATTATTGTAATCATGTGGGCATTCAGTTTCTTTAATCTTTTATATTCAGAGAATATTGAGAACCTTTTAACCAATTTATAATATTCTTTGTTTATTGTTTCCATTTTCATCATCATTTAAATGAAATAACAGTCTTTGAGTATCAATCACTACTTTTGATTAATGGATTCTTGTGTTATGAAGTTTTCATTGTATTCTCCCATAACTCATGAGTTCATTTAGATCTTTCTTATTCATTTCCAGAAATTATTTCTATTCATGAGTATTCAATCATTGGAAAAGCAGGGATGATCTAGTATATTTTATCCTTGCTATTCATTTTTGTATCATTAAATGCTTCTACCTTTCGTGTTGTAAATCAAACCTATTTGTTAATTTGTTTTATTTCCTCTGATTCATGAAATATAGCTGAAGAATCCATGCCCAAATATTTTTCCTCTTCTTTTTTCTCATCTGGTCTATTTGAATCACTATTTCAACCAAAAAGTCAAACCCTTTTTAAAGATGTGCTATACGTTGCTCTTTTGCAGTCAAAGAGCAAACTTTAGCACTAATAGTATCCCAAAGAATTGTCAATGAAGAAAGAATAAATGAGCTTGAAGAAGAATACATTTATGCAATAGGCTTAAATTTCCAATTAGATGAGGATAACAATAAGATTTATTCTTTAAAACAAGAACTTACTGAAATAAGGGAAGAGATAATGGAAACCCCCTTTAGAAACTTGCTAGTGGTATATGTAGGGACAATATACATCCTGGAACAAATAATTGATGAGATGGATGAAGAGCATATGGAATTGAAAACCAAGGTTGCAAATAATTTAAGGAAAAGTGTGGAAATGGAAGAGTTGGACAATAAAACGAAGGACAATCTTAATATATAGGCATAAAAGCTAAACAACTATGATAAAAAGTTACATGAGTCGAGAAAATAAATTGTTGTGCTTGAGGGAGAGGTCAATGAATGGAAAATAATGTGATAAATTACAGGATAGATCACACAGCTAGAGTAAATCTCACTAATCTCACTCAAGAATTGCAGAGAAGAAGAAGAATAAGAAGAATTGAATCAATATTCACTCATAACTAAGAAATGGTAAAATCTGTAGTATAATCATACATCAGTTGTAAGCTGGCACTGTGAAACTGAATAATCACTCGATACAATCAAATGAATTCGAATACACCTAAGGTCATTTGAATATTCCTCAATGTGTGGCTTGCATAGCATTGGAGACATCACCCAATTAGTGGTAGTAGTCACAAATAGTCAAATATCAGTCAAATGAGTCTAACTTAGTATAAATGATCCATGTGAGCATAAATCAAGGGAAGGAGACTCCAAGGAGGGCCCATGAGGCTATCAGTAGGTTAAGTGGCACTCTGATATAGATAACTAGAAGCTACAGGCAGTTAAACTGAGCAATAAATGCATGAACTAGGAAATCAATGTTGCAACTGACTGTTGGAATCCAAGTAGGTGTAGTAGGGTGCATTTGTAATCCAGGTGAGGCAAAAAAGGTGCACTAGGTAGGTAGAAGGGCTACCGAGGGATAAAAATAGGCTCCAAGGGGCTGAAAATAAGATCTAGGTGTTGGGGAGACTACCATACTGATAACTGGATGCATGCAGTATGCATGCAAAGCATGCAAATATAAAAAATGATGGTGAGAATATTCCAACACCTCAACGCAAGCCGGACTATGAGGGAACACATAACTAAAAACTAGTAGGGCCCTGGTAACTGAGACCAAGGTCACCCCATACAACAATCTAAATAAATAAAGTGAGGAAAGAGGGAAAACCCAGTGGGAAGAAATCCCCCCCTCAATATCGACTGTATAAGGTAATCAATCATGTACATCACTCACCCCAAAAGGTAAGTCAACTTCTCCACCGAAGAAATATCTATCGGCAAGAAATGGATCAGTAATGTGAGAAGGATGAAACCTTCCATTCTGAAAATCAGATCCGGTTCTCATTTGATCAAGTGGATCACTAACAAGATCTATGACAGATCTAAGAGTAGTGTCTACCCATATAGGAAGAGGAGGATCAGTAGGCCGTAGATCTGGATCTTGGTCTTCCATTGGCTCATATTCACTATTAGGTGCTATATCTTCAGGTTCTTGTGGATCTGGATCTAGAATTCGCTCTTCATCATATTCACTTCCAGATTCAAAATTTGAACTCTCATGAGATGAAGCTTCACTCTCTTGCTCATCAAGAAGTGGTGATGTGGTAGGAAAGCTCACTTGCTCATCAGGATCAGCATCATGAAGTGGCCATTCCTCAAACTGTACACTCCTATCAAGGAATGTTGTCATAGTAGAAGGATCAAGAAACTTGTAGGATTTTTCACTCAATGCATAACCCACCATAATACACTCTCTGCTCTGTGGATCTAGGGATCTCCTTTTCTCTACTGGAATCCTTTCCCATGCTCTGGATCCAAACACTATGAGATGAGATACATCAGTTTTTTACCTCATCCATGCTTTGAAAGGAGTCATATCTTTGAGTCCTTTGTGAGGAACTTTGTTTTGAACGTAGGCAACACAGTTGATGGATTTTTCCCAAAGACTAGGGTGCAACCCTTTCGACTTTAGCATGGAGGTTTCCATCTCTTTTAATGTTTTTTTCTTTCGCTCAACAACACCATTCTGTTGTGGTGTGTAGGGAACAATATGCTGCATCTCTATGCCTTCTTCAACACAAAAGAATTGGAAATTGTTGGGCCTGGCCCAAGTGGGGTAGTTTTGAACAAAGAGGTTTTGGAACTGCGAAGCTGAGTGTAGTTCAGTCGAAACATTTGTGTACAAGTTTTTGGGATGCTGCGAAGATGTGCGTAGCGTAGTGTCAGAAGAGCTGCGAAGATCAGTGCTGTGAACTGTCCAGACTACGGAGATCTAGCATGGAAGAGTGTTGGATAGAGGATGGGCATGTGTTCTGATTAGACTGCTAGCGGTCTATTTTTGGTAAGATGCTTCAGGAGTGCCAAGCGGAGGGCAGGAGCAGTTCGAGAAGAAAGCGACTGGTCGCACACGCAAAAGATACCACTACTTGAACCAGTCGCACGAGGCCGTTAGAGGAAGAATGGATCGGTGAAAGCGACTTGTTGGCACGCATGTGACAAGAAGGCCGATAGCGATGTGGGCATGCACAAAGGGCAGGCCACGATGGAATATTCACTGTCAGGCGCCAGCAAGATCGATGAGCTGGAAACTGTAATTATTTTTGTAAACCTAATGGTTTTTTCCTGCGGATTATAAAGACATGACCTACGGGCATGATCTATAAATAAGGCACGATTTTGTAAGGGAAGGGTTACTCTTCATTTTGGTCATTATTGAATATTGTTATAATCTTTAGATCTAGAAGCCATTGTAAAGGCTCTATAGCTGTGTGCCCAGAGACCTATTTGAGAGAGAAGAGGGTCTGCAGCTGAGTGTGCAGACTAAGAACTGTTGTACCCTTCTCAAAATATCAATATAACAACAGTTCCTGTGGATGTAACCTCCATCCGGGGGGTGAACCATGTTAAATACTGTGTAGTGTGATTGCTTGTTTTCACATATGTGTGTTTGCTTAAGATTGGATGTCTGAATTCTCATTTATCAGCTGTAGTGTTAATACTTTTGTATGCATTCTCCATAAGATAAAGATGGGAACAATATGTTAAGTATTGTGTGAATGGGTGAATGGAGAATGATAAGTATTCTAAGTCTGTGAACATATCAGTTCATGGAATAACTGCAATGGTTAGTTTGACTCCATAATTCTTTAGACTCATTGTATTGAAGGTGCGCAACATTGTGTATTTCATCTGCTTGCAACTGTTATAAGGTTAATAATTCAAGACAGTATATGAATGGTTAATGTTAAGTAAAGTCTTCAGGATCTAGCGAGTCGGTAAGAGGAAGCGCATAGTCTATTGCGCTGTCCTATTATTTGCATTATGTCGGAGCAGCGCAATATCTGGATGCGCTGACCTCGCAACAGTTAATTTGTGGAAGTGCAGACCGCGATGCAGTCTATTGTCACGAAGTTCCCTGGTTCGCAGCACAAAACTAATAGTACGCTGTGCAGTAGTCCTATCTGAACAACTCATCACCCAGTATGGAAACCTAATTCTGTAGTGCCCCCATAGCTACACCTTAGGTGAGACAGCAACCTTTTCGCAGGTTGTTTCCGAAGGGCCGGTGAGAAGGGGTTTTGTTGGTTCATTGTAACCGCGAAGAACCTGGGTCTATCTTGAAAACCTCTAGTACAGATATCAAGCCAACAAATGGTTCTAATGCCGGGACTATGAATCTGTGATGAGTTGAAGTCGTGATGTGCAAAGAAGTTGAGCTCGACGTCGACTTTTGGTATCCAGACAAGAAAGAAATATGGGCCTGCTGTGACAAGATTGAGAGAGACTTCGCAAGGAAAGAAAATAGAAACTCGCATCTCTCTGACGTTCAGTGGTTGAATAAATACTTGTGGAAAGACGTGCATGAATATTTCTGGGTGTCTTTTGGATGTGAGCTTCACGAGTGGCTATCAAGGCTCGTAGAACACAGAAACTGTATCCTGCGAAGCGCACTGACTGAGTGGACACCAGAGTTTATTGAATAGCTCAAAGCACTAGACAATCCATTTTTGCACGCAGTCGACTTCTGGGTTGACAATACATTACAGAGTTTTGTGACGCAGTTCGCTATGGACATGCTAAATTCCTATAGCGCAATCAAAAGAGAATTTTTCAATGGAATCAGAGGTAAGTTTATGAACAACCTCAGTTTATATATTAAAATGCTTTTGGACAAAAAAGGTACTTTTAGAATGTAGTAAAATATTTGCATCTATCATGGTAGACAGTACATATAGTGGTTCCTATGAATAAATTCATAATCTGAGAAGTGGAAAGAGATACAAGTTTTCCCCTGAGAAAACTAATAGTGGACCTGGACTCCGCGTAGACACACATTCAAAAGCTGACCCTGATAGCCAAACTGCACCTCTATCTTCCACCTATCAGCCTAATACACTGCAAAATATGTCGGTTGCACAAACCGTGCCTCCCTTATCTCAAAACCCATCAGTCCAGAACCCACCAGTTGCAAGCACTGCGCAACCCGTACCGCAGAAAACTAGTACTAACAACACCGTAGGACCAGGTGCCCAGACTATCCCGTCTCAATCTAGTCAATCTTAGGCTACACCACTTCAGAACATCCAACCTCAAAATATTATCCCTAGTACCACTTAGAGAACCACGCCACCTCGAAGGAGGATGGTTGATGATATCAAACTGCTGATATGCAAAGGAACGGGTCTAGAAGACCCTGATCAACACTAGTTTCTATGTGAAGTAGTGTGGAGTGTAAAGCAAGTACAGGATGACACTGTGAGGCAAGCTTAGCTCATCACCACATTTAGAGATAGAGCCCTACATTGGTTCATGAAATACTCGCAGGCTCAGCCAAGAACCTTGCAAGAAATCAAGGCTGCACTCACAGAAGAATTTAAGAAGCCAAAGTCAGAGTCGTAGTGTATAACAGAGCTAAAAGAGATCAAGCAAAAACCCAATGAAATGGTCTTGGAATTCGACCAGAAGTTTAATACATTACTAGACCAAGTAAGCTTCGTCATAGCACTGCAGCAACATAAGGAATGGTTTATAGTTGTGATGTTTCCCCATATTAGACAACCATTGATGCAACAGCAAGTGGCTTCACAGCCAGAAGCCCTGGAGATCGCAATGAAGTTGGAAGCTTCACCGATGGCAGAAAGTAGCTCTAGGATGTCTCAGATCCAGAACTAGTTGACCACCTTGACATTAGAATTACAAAGCATGAAGAATGGAAAGGAGCAAAGATATTAACTGAGGCATGAGGTTTGGTGCACAGGTTGTAAGGGAGAAGTACACACTAAGGATAACTGTCCTTTATTCCAAGATTTCCTTAACATGGGAGGACCAAACCCATTAAATCCTCACCCAGGGCCATGGTGTGAAATTTGCAGAACCAGAGGACATCGGCCAGAAGACTGCCATATGATATAGAAGTACGTGACAACACCCAAAAATTTATACTGTAATTTCTGTAAGTCAGTTGGGCATGATGAGTCCAACTGCTGCGCATATGAGCTCATGTTAGAAAGAAAGAAGGATATTGAGCATATGTATGGAGGAATGTACAGAGTCCAAGAAGAGACTCCATAGAAACATATCAATGCACAGCAGGATTAGGGAGAATACAGAGGCCGCGAAGGAGGAGGATACCGCGAGAGAGGAAGGAATAATGTCCCGACGCAAGGAAGAGGCCGAGGTCAAGTGATCTACTATAACTGTGGCCATCCTGGTCACGTATCTAGGGATTGTACCAACCCATGCACCACATGCAGCTATTGTATCTCTTTCGATCATGTTATAGAATACTGCCCAGTGCTGGAGGTAGAAATGTAGAAGAGAAAACGGCCAGAGGCACAGGTCCTGGATATCCAGTTGATGACAGCAGAAAGGAGACCTGCGGATCAAAGTATTAATGTAGTAACACGCAGTGGTGCTACAACAGGGCGAGATAGAGGAGCAGAAGCTTTGACTTCTAGTGGTTTTTATACCAAGCAGACTCCCCTTGAGACAGTATGGATTAGAAAAGCTATTGGGAAATAGCCAACATTCGACTTGAAGAAAAATAAGGAAACTTTTCAGGAAGCACGAGATGTCTTCAAAGAAGCAACACCAAAACCATCAAGAATCCCGTTGCGCAGTGAAACACTGCATATGGAAGATATGCCAGTTGCTTATGACAACACAAGTGCTACAGCAGAGACATGCACCTCTATTGCACAGTTCCTTAGAAGCTGCATGAAGTTGTTGAAAAGTCCAAATGCGATAGCAGAATTGCATAAGGTTATAGACTAGTATGAACGATGAAGTGAAAATGAAACTGCTGACAACGCAGTTCATCATATTAAGAAACATAAGAGAACAGGCAGAGAAATGAGACTTAGTGCCCAGATAGGAGATTATGAAATGGATGAGATCATTCTTGATCTGGGATCAGAAGTGAATGTCTTAACCAAGCAGACATGGCAGTAGATGGGGAGACAAATTGTTATGGTCACCTCTCTAATTGAGAATGGCCAATCAGAAGAAATTCATACCCTTTGGACGGTTATCCAACGTCATTGTTGACATTGATGGAGTGCAGAGTCATGCAGATTTCGAGGTTATTGAGATTGTGGACGACATCTAGTCTTTTCTTGTGCTGTTAGGGATTGACTAGGCCATTGATAACCTCTCCATTATAAATTCGAAGATAAGGAAGATGATCTTCGAAGGAAAACATATCAGGGTTATCGCACCATTGGACCCTACGGATGGAAACAGATACAGTGAGCCGATTCAGGAAGAATCCAGGGCTCAAGATTTAGACAGACTATATAAGATGGATGCCAACCAGGATAATAGTGAACCGATTCACGAGGAATCCAGAGAACAAGACTTAGACTAGCTGTACAAGATGACCACAAACCAGGAAGATTACATTGATCCTACTGCAGATGGTACACTCAACTGGAGATGCGACACTTCTTGCATTTCAGACTCGGATGCAGGATTGGAAAACTGGCAAAGTCGCATGCATGAAGTATCTACAAGGAGATGCGCACGAGTTACAAGGTCACTGCGCTGGATTGGAAAGGAGGTAAGCCCAATCCCTGCATATGATGGTTCATCTAATGTTTATCCCTTTATTAAAGATTATACTGCAACAATTCCATAAGCACACCGCTTACCAGCGTTAGACATGGCACTGCATGAGACACCTGCTAGATGGTGGGCTGCGCATAAGCAAACATTGACTCAATGTAGGATTAAGATGCAGATTAGGTTTGCTGACAAAGTTACCCTATATTTTGAGAAATATAATGGATAGACAGATCCAAGATAGCATATTGAGGTCTGCTCACAGGCATGGCAAGAGAGACCGAAGACAGAATGGGTACACCTATTTGTGCACACATTGGAAGAAGAAATTCCAAAGAAATGGTATTTAGACTTGGAGTTGCACAGAGGAACCACAGATTGGGACATGTTGACTGCGAACTTCCAAAAGAGCTTTAGCTTTGAGGATGAAAACCTGACTATACACGATGCTCTACAAATAATTAAGGAGCGCATATTCAGAGAAGAGTGTCCACACAGAAATATGACAATGGAAGAATTCTTTGGAACTGACATTGTACCTAAATGCTTACAGCCAGAATCCACTGAACAATTAGAACAGGCAATGGAGTGTTATAACCTAGCTGAGGAGGCTAAAGGAAAAGAATATAGTGATGAGGAGGACTCGCGCAACATTAAGATACCGAAGTCAGAAGGTATGCATGAGGTAGAGAGACCTCTGCTGAAAATTCCAGACATGAGCGGGCCTGTAAAGATAGAGAAAGTAAATATTGGCACCAGTGAAGAGCCAAAGTTCGTGTCTATTGGGGACTACTGGGATGATCAGACTGTCACAGAGATCGCAGACATATTGCAGGAATATCAGGATTTATTCCCAACAAAATTTATAGAGATGAAGGTTATCTTGGGGGACTTAGGAGTTATGAACATACCTCTTAAGTCGGGTGCGAAGCCCATTAAGAAAAGACCATACCGCTTGAACCTGCAATAAAAAGAGAGAGTGAGAGAAGAGCTAGATAAGATGCTCAATGCAAGGAACATTGAGCCAGTGGAAGAATCTGAGTGGATAAGCCCTACAGTTTTCCAAGACAAGAAGATGAAATGTGAGATCAGGATTTGTGTGGATCTTAGAAAGCTAAATGATTCTTCAATGCATGACCCATTTCCTACACCCTTCATGGATGAAGTGCTTGACAATGTTGGAGGAAATGAAGCTTATTCCTTTACCGACGGTTTTTCTAGATATCATTAGATCAGGATTGATCCTACGGATAGACAAAAAACTACTTTTGCTATAGAATGGGGGTCGTTCCAATACACAGTGATGCCATTTGGTCACAAGAACGCACCTGCCATCTTTTCTAGAGTTGTCGTCGCGACGTTTAAAGATTTTATGCATAAGTTTTTAGAAGCTTATTTTGACGAATGGAATGTGTTCGGATTGCTGAAGAACCATGGTGCTAATATTAGACTCATGCTAGAAAAGTGTAGGCAGCACCAGATCTCTTTAAACTTAAAGAAGTGTGTTTTCTATGTTCCTTATGGGATTTTATTGGGACACATTGTCTGTAAACAGGGTCTGATGGTTGATCCTGCGAAGATCACGATCACTGTAAACTTACCCACACCAAATTCAATCAAGCAGTTGCGCACTACATTGGGGCATACTAGTTATTACAGAAAGTTCATAAAGGGGTATGCACAGATTACCGCAGCCATGGAGAAGCTAATAAAGAAAGATGAGCCATTCATTTGGAACACAGAGTGTGATAAAGCGTTCGAAACCCTGGAAAAAAAAATGGTCACTGCGCCAATCCTAGTGTTTCCAAACTGGGAGAAGGCTTTTCATGTTCATGTCGATGCGTCATGTATAACATTGGGAGTTTTCTTAGCACAACCAGGAGAGGGAGGTATTGACCATCCCATTGCATTTTCGAGCAGGAAGCTCTCATCTGCAGAAAAGAATTACACCATCACTGAGAGATAAGGCCGTGCGATGGCCTATGCACTGCAGAAGTTCAAGAACTATTTGCTTGGTGCACACTTCCTGATGTTTATTGACCATTCTGCGCTAAAATACCTGGTCAATAAGCTAGTGTTAGGGGGGTGAATCTGCAGATGGTTGTTACTCTTCCAGGAATATGATTTTGAGATAATAGTTAAACCTGGCAGATTGAACTTGGGACCTGATCATCTGTCAAGGATTGAGTCAGGAGAAGAGCCTACCAATCTTGAAGACAATCTTCCTGATGCGTAGTTATTTTCTATCCAGGTAGCTGATGAGTATTACAAAGATATCATAGACTTTCTAACCACTGGATTAGCACCCACAGAGCTCACTACGCAGCAAAATAAGCAGCTGGTAGTGCGAGCAACATACTTCACCATTATCACAGGTCAGTTATATAAATTGGGACCGGATGAAGTACTGTGCAGGTGCATATTAGAGCATGAGAAACCATTCATATTGGCAGATGCACATTTCGGAGCAGCAGGAGGTCACTATGCAGGAAAGGCCACTGTGCAGAAGATACTGAGATCAAGCCTATGGTGGCCTACAATTCACAAGGATGCAAAAGAACATTGCCAGAGCTGCGATCTCTGTCAGAGGGAAGGATGACCATCGCGAAGAGACGAGATGCCATTGAATCCACAGTTGACGTTGCAGGCATTTGAGAAATGGGCAATTGATTTTGTGGGGCCTATAAACCCCCCAGGGAAGCAAACTAGTGAGAGGTATATCATCACTGCAACTGATTACCCAACCAAATGGGCAGAAGCAAAGCCAGTAAAAGACTGTAGCATAGAAACTTCTGCGTAGTTCATTTTTGAAGACATCCTTACAAGGTTTGGATGTCCAAAGATTTTGATGAGTGAGCAAGGCACTCACTTTCTAAACAGGACTATCGATTCATTGACATAAGAGTTCCACATTCACCATTAGCACAGTACGCCTTATCATCCTCAAGCGAATGGAACTGTTGAAGCATTCAATAAGGTACTGGAGAATGCACTCACTAAGGTATGCAATGTGAATTGGGATGAATGGGACCTATGCATTCCCATGGTGTTATGGGCATACAGGACCACATGCAAGAAGTTGACTAGCCATACACCGTTTAGGCTGGCCTATGGGCAGGAAGCCATAATGTCGATGGAGTACATTTTTTCCAGTTTGAGAATAGCAATGTTTACAGGCATGGAAAATCGCAACGAGCTGGAAGAAAGATTCTTACACTTGGTTATTCTGGAGGAGGACCGCTTCATCATAGGCTTCCACCAACAAGTGTAGAAGGAAAGGGAAAAAGCATGGCATGATCGCCACATCAAGAACAAGTCTTTCCAGGTAGGTGATCTAGTCCTCCTGTATGATAGCAAGTTCATGAAATTTCCTGGAAAGTTTAAAACACATTGGCTTGATCGATATACTATTGTGCATGTTACTAATGGTGGAGCAGCTCAATTAGCCACATTAGTAGGAGATAACTTACCTGGCTTAGTTAATGGCAGTAGACTAAAACCCTATCGGGATAGTTCTGCTTCGCAGAACCTGTGATGATTGAAAGGAAGAAATTTCTAAGTGCCACGTAGAGTTGAAATTGGGCACTAGAAAGCTGAAGGAGTCTGTACGCAATGTATAATGAGGAGCATATATATACCGCGCAACACTTTTAGAATGTGATGTTGCGTGGAAAAAAAAAAGAAAAAGAAAAGAAAAGCCGCACAGTTACGAAGTCCAAAAGGAAACTGCGAAGATCAAGTTGGATAAGACAGAGACTTAGCTCAGAAGCCAAAGATTAGATACCGTGAAGTAACTACGTAGGAACAAGGAGGACCTGTCACGCAGTTCGACACAACACTTAAGAAAAATAGCCGTTACAGTGTCGGTCAGAAAAATAGCCATTATATAGCCGTTGCCAGCAACCGCTTTGGCATTTAATGCATAGATAACCGTTCTGAATAGATTTTTGAAGGAAAATACTGAAGGATCCATCGGATTTGGCCAACAAATACCACCATTAATGCTCATCTAGTAGTTGAGGGATGCAGAGGAGGTCAATTGTGCCTATAAATAACACTAAATTTAGTCTCGCGGGTGTTACCAAACACTTAGAATTTTCTATGAATACTTCTGTGTGAGCTATTTTCTACAATCCAGTTGAAACCTTGTGAGTTTTAGCCAGTGGATGTCTGAGAGGTCTTCAATCGAAGAATAATTCACAGTTCAGGAGACTGTGCGGATTTTCAAACACGGAGGGATCCAAGGGTTAATGAGAACCCTAGTTAAGAAGGTTGTCTTAGAACAAGTTCAAGCATCAACAAGGTCACCAAGACACGGTCCAGTAATGCAGGATAAGGGAAAAAATCCAGGGGCACCAAGAATGAAGGTACCCAAGATGGGTTCGACAGTACAAAAGCCACCAGTAGCGGATAAAGAGATACCCTTGACAATGACCCTGAACTACATCTCACCGCATGCATTGGACACACCGGTCTTTAAGCTGATGAAAAACACCAAATATGATATCCCGTTATCGCCGATATCAAAGCATGTTGAAGTAGATAAGAATCTACTAGGTAAAATCCCAAACTGTAAATGGGAGGATTATGATCTGATGGCGATTCAGAAGGAGTAGCCCAATTTATGAACTGAAGTTCCCACAATTCCATCCTGACCGGTACATGTGCTGGAAGAAGGATGCAAAGGGTGAACTGAACTTGGTCACCGAAAGTTGGATATCTGGAGTAGTCCAATCTAAGTTGCTCAACCTAATCAGGCTCCCACATTTTGATAGATCCCCAGAGCTGAACGTGGTGGTGCGAACACTGATGGAACGCATTCACCAGGGTTATTTGTGGCTAGACCTCAGCGTCAACATAAACATTGATTTAATCCACCGTATCACAGGCCTGAGTAAGAAGGGTAGAGATCCCAAGCAATTTTTCCAAGGAAAGAGCAAGGATAGAGAAGCTGTGGAAATGATGAAGAAAACCCAATCCATCGTCAAAGGAAAGAGGGGTTTTCAAAAAGACGACATCGAGGATAAGGCGATGAGATTTGTCATGCAGCTATTAGCAGGAAAAATCTTAAGAAAATGCGGGCCTCTAGAGGTAAGCGTGGGCGTAGTACTACTTGGCACCGCGATAGCGGAGGGGGAACAATTTAATTGGTCTCAATATCTACTGAATGAGTTCATGGAGGAACTCAATGACACGCAGATCAATGGTGGAAACTTTCACTATACTTGGATTATAGTATTGATCGCTCTTGTCGGATGGAAAGAACCAAAGGATTATGTTGGCGTAATCACTGATGCCAATGAATGTAGGGGGCCCCGTTTTTCAAACCTATGGGAAAATCTGAACTCGCAGAGGCAGCATGCAACAACTGAGGTTTTCTACCAGTACCATAACCAGCTGCGTGACGCAATCGTAGCCACCCCCAGGATAACAAAGCAGGTAACTAGTAAATACATTCGCATTGTTGATTTTTATGCTAACATGCGCAGTATCCACATCTCACCAAAGGTGCATAAGAGGAAGGAAGAGTGGTACGCAGGAAGCTACCACATGTATGAAGAAGATATAGACAATATAATGAAGGAATGGTCTGCCGAGTTCCGAGTAGAAGTTGTTGAAGTCCCTAGAACCTTAGAAGAGGACGAGCCAATTCCAAGTCCATGTCCGATAACCGAAGAAAAAGAAACAAGAAAAAGAATGGAGCCTGAGAGCCCAATGCAGAAAAAGGGAGCACGCAAGAAGCAGAAAGCTGATAAAGGCAAGTTAGATACAATACTCAAGAGCGGTGATTATGAGATGATCGAGGTAAAATTCACGAAGCAGATGGAAGATCTGATGACTGACAAGGAGAAAAAAGATAAAGCAATACAGGATAATCTGCAGAAGAATATGACCACGTTGGAGGGAATTACACTGAAAATTGAGGAAGTGCACAAGAGACTACCCCTGCCGTGCAACTCAGAGTCCGAAGGAATGTCGGGAGGAACATCGTAGCAGCCACAGTTGACCATGACCATTCCTGCGAAGTCACGGATTATCAATCTGGATACGAGCACTTTGAGTTTTCCCATGCTAGAGCAACTAATGTTAGACTCGAAGGATGTCGAGCGTGTGGAGCTTGACTTGGAAAAAATACCACTGTTGGGCCTACACTACTTACACCTACAGTGCATCGAGGAGATGCATGAAAGAACTACTGATGTGCTCAAGGGACAAGATGAGGTGCAAGCAGCTAACAGGAAGTTAGAGGAAGCTAGCTCGGGGAGAGCTATGGAATTGCAAGATGAACATGATCGTTGGCTAAGACTTGAAACCATGATCACTGCGGTCGCAGATAATATAGATGAATTCGAAGTCCAAATAGAACCAGCAGATACTATTGTTAAGATTGGCGAGATGGTTACCAGTATTAAGACAGAGATGCAAGATAGGGAGGTTGTTCATGAGGTTAACATTGCTTCCTTGAAGGAACCATGAAGCCCAAAGACCCCACCAAATGAGCAGCAGCTGAGAGCGGAAGCAGTGAAAGCAGCAGCAGAGACTATTGTTGCCGAAGTAGCTAAGTGCCAGAGTCTATTAGATGACGCATCGAAGGCATTCACAGCCCTCGAAGAAGAGCCAGGATTGCTGGAAGTGAAGAATGCTGTCAAAGATTAGAAAACAGCACTAGAGAAGCTGGATGCAGAAGTGAAAGCCCTACCGCCAAGAGACAGGCTTTCCAAGTACCGGGAAATAAATGCACTTAAGAAGGAGGTGCAATTCCTCAGAGAAAAAGAGACCGAAATGGGAGCCAAGTCGCAACCATTACTAGAATATTCCAGCACGATATCGCAAGAGATCGAGGAGAAGTTAAAGGATATGCACGAGAACCAGGAACAGGTTGAAGGATAGACATGTGTAGAGGTCACACCTGACATGCTGGAGACAGTTAACCAAATTGAGCAAGACACGAAGCAAGCAGTCCAAAAGTTGATTTCTACATACAATGAGTTTGTTGCAAAGCTAACTCCGCAAAATGACGAATAGCTCAGGGAAGCTGAAGTTGCAGGTGGCTTGGGGACAATCCACATGTGAGTGTTAGGGGCCTGTTGGGCCTGGCCCAAGTGGGGCAATTTTGAACAAAGGAGTTTTGGAACTGCAAAGCTGAGCGTAGTTCAGTCGAAACATTTTGTGTGCAAGTTTTTGGGATGCTGTGAAGATGCGCTCAACGCAATGTCGGAAGAGTTGCGAGGATGAAGTGCTGCGAAGTGTCCAGACTACGGAGATCCAACAGAGAAGATTGTTGGACGGAGGATGGGCATGTGTTCCGATTAGATCGCCGGTGGTCTATTTTTGGTAAGATGCTCCAGGAGTGCCAAGCGGAGGGCAGGAGCAGATCGGGAAGAAAGCGACTGGTCACACACGCAAAAGATACCGCTACCTGAACCCGTCGCACGAGTTCATTAGGGGAAGAATGGCTCGATGAAAGCGACTTGTTGGCACGCATGCGATAGGAAGGCCACAGGCGATGTGGGCATGTGCGAAGGGTAGGCCACGATGGAATATTTGCTGCTAGGCACTAGTAAGCTCAATGAGCTAGAAACTGTAACAGTTTTTGTAAACATAAGGGTTTTCGCCTGTGGATTGTAAAGACATGACCTACAGGCATGATCTATAAATAAGGCACGATTTTGTAAGGAAAGGGTTACTCTTCATTTTGGTCATTATTGAATATTGTTAGAATCTTTAGATCTGGAAGCCATTGTAAAGGCTCTACAGCTGTGTGCGCAAAGACCTATCTGAGAGAGAAGAGAGTCTACAGCTAAGTGCGCAGACTAAGAACTGTTGTACCCTTCCCAAAAGATCAATATAACAACAGTTCTTGTGGATGTAGCCTCCATCCGGGGGTGAACCATGTTAAATACTGTGTAGTGTGATTGCTTGTTTTCGCATATGTGTGTTTGCTTATGAATGAATGTCTGTGTTCTCATTTATCAGTTGTTGTGTTAATACTTTTGTATGTATTCACCATAAGAGAAATATGGGAATAATATGTTAAGTATTGTGTGAATGGGTGAATGGAGAATGATCAGTATTCTAATTCTGTGAAGATATCAGTTCATGGAATAACAACAATGGTTAGTTTGACTCCGTAATTCTTTAGACTCATTGTATTGAAGGTGCGTAGCATTGTGTATTTCATCTACTTGCAACTATTATAAGGTTAATAATTCAAGACAGTAGATGAATAGTTAATGTTAAGTAAAGTCTTCAAGATCTAGCGAGTTGGTAAGAGGAAGCGTATAGTCTGTTGTGATATCCTATTATTTGTATTCTATCTGAGCAGTGCAGTCTCTGGATTCGCTGACCTTGCAGTGGTTAATTTGGGGAAGTTTGGACCGCAACGCAGTCTATCGTCGCGCAATTCCCTGGTTCGCAGCACAAATATAATAGTGGATTGCGTAGTAGTCCTATCTGAACAACTCATCACCCATTGTGGAAACCTGATTTCGTAGTTCCCCCATAGCTACACCTTGGGTGAGACCTCAACCTGTTCATAGGTTGTTGTCGAAAGGGACGGTGAGAAGGGGTTTTGTTGGTTCATTGTAACCGCGAAGAACCTGGGTCTATCTTAAAAAACTCTAGAACAGATATCAAGCCAACAGAAATCACCCTTGACATACTCTCCTCCATTATCAGTGCAAATGGCCTTGATCTTTCTATCTGAAAAATTTTCTACAGAAGACTTGAAAAACTTAAAGTATCCAAACACTTATGATTTTAATCTGAGAAAGTATACAAATACAAATCTTGAATAATCATCAATAAAAGTAAGAATATACCTTTCCTTTTTCAAATATAGATTTGGAAATGGCATTGCAACATCACTATGAATCGGATCTAGAGGTTGAGAGGCTCTCCTTGCCTTCCCTTTCTCAAACTTCTTTTATGGATGCTTTCCCATCAAGAAACCCTTACAGTTTCCCTTGGCAACTTGACTTTGGTTAGTCCTTCAACCAACTCTTGAGTGTGCATATCTTGTAGGTACTTTTAGTTGAGATGCCCAAATATTTCATGCCATAGCCTACTCTCTTCATTTGCATGAGTGTGAAGAGCAGACTATTTGGAGAGCGGTAGAAAGTGGGAGAACGCATAGAGTTTCGACTTGTGGTTTGCAACACTTTTTGCAATGGTAGATCCTGATACCATGTCTTGTATTTCGACCTCATTTGGAGAGAAGATCACCCTCTTGTGCTCTCTAGTATGGGTCATCTGGTAGACCAAAATTAGATTGGTAGTAAGTATAGGAACATAAAGTACATCTGAGAAGTACCCATGATCAAGCTTGATCCTTCCAATCCCCTCAGAGGAGACCTCAAAATCATTCCCCAACATGATTAAAGGGCCAACAGTGTATTCGAAACCAGTAAAGAGAGATTTGGAGGAAGACATGTGCCTTGATTATCCTAAATCTATGATGAAGGAGGACTCTCTTGATGCACCTGCCATGGGAGCATGGCATCTCTCCTTGTCCTCATATTTTGAAGATTCAGCTTCTTTCTTCCTAGCACATGCAAGTACTTGAAGGTTATTCTTGTCAAGTAGCTGAGCCATCAGATCTATAGTCTTCTTCATACAGCTACTCTCAAGATGAAATCCTCTATTGCAATAGGTACATTTGGATTTCCCCTTGTGATATTGCTTGTCTTTCTTGGAATTCAAACCTCCTTCTGACTGATAGGGAGATTCCTTCTCCTTTTGCTCATTCTAATTTATGTATGAAAATTTTTGCTTTCCTTTTCCATTCACTCTCTTCACTTCAATAGCTACAAGTTTTGAATCGATTCAATACTCTAGAAAGGATTTTGGAGTTCATGAATATGTCCATCTTTTCTTTCCATTCGAAATAATTGAAGGAGTTCAGTTTTAGATCCCGATTGATACTGTTGAATTCGAATTGAAGATGGAGATAACCTACAAAACAAATGAAATTGTTGATGGATATTTGTTGCAAATTTGAATGAACACTTCCTTAGGACAATGAGCACATATGACTGGATCCTTCACACCTAGATAGACCTCACCGGATTACTCCACTGAATTCAAGACAATTGCACCAGGAATTGCTATGGAAATCCAGAGGCTTTTGGTGCTCAATGAAAGACAGTTGCTCAATGAATTACTGCAACTACTATTGCTGCCATTCGAATAGCTGGATCCAAATCTGATACCATTTGATATTTTATAGGATAGATCACACGGCTAGATTAAATATCACTAATCTCACTCAAGAATTGTAGAGAAGAAGAAGAAGGAGAATTGAATCAGTATTCACTCATAACTCATAAATGGTAAAATCTACAGTATAATCACACATCAGCTGTAAGCTGGCACTGTGAAACTGAATAATCACTCAATACAATCAAATGAATTCGAATACACCTAAGGTCATTCGAATTCTCCGCAATGTGTGGCTTGGATAGCATTAGAGACATCACCCAATCAGTGGTAGTAGTCACAAATAGTCAAATATCAGTCAAATGAGTCTAATTGAGTCTAATTGATCCATGTGAGCATAAATCAAGGGAAGGAGAATCCAAGGAGGGCACATGAGTTTGTCAGTAGGTAAAGTGGCACTCCAATATAGACAACTGAAATCTATAGGTAGTTAAATTGAGCAATAAATGCATGCACTGGGCAATCAATGCTGCCACTGAATGTTGGAATCCAAGTAGGTGTAGTAGGGCGCATTTGTCATCCATGTGAGGAAAACAAGGCGCACTAGGTAGGTAGGAGGGATACCGAAAGATAAAAATAGGCTCCAAGGGGATAAAAATAAGCTCTAGGTGCCGAGGAGACTACCATACTGATGACTGGATGCATGCAATATGCATGCATGCAAATATAAAAAATCATGGTCAGAATATTCCAACAAATCAGACATGAGGAGGCATTAACAAAGGCTATAATGGTGAAAATGTTGTCATAGGACAAGCGAATAATGTGCGCAAAAGTGGTCAATAATTTCCCTTCAATAAGGAATCATTTATGATTATTTTTAGAATTTGATGCTATTTATCAAGAAGTCAAAAATACTTGACAAAGAATCGAGAGAATATCCAAAGCACATATCAAACTGCTAAACCCATTCATATCTCCAGAAGAAATTATGACCTATTAACTTGAGGGGTACAACCTTAGGAATGACACCTTCACTCATTGTAAGGCCATGTTTGACAACATTCTAATGAAGGTGTCTAGTAGTCTTGCAAAAAACTCCTCATCTTTATGCAACTCAATTTTGAGGAATTATTTAGGTTATCTATCTTGTTCTTCAATGCAAATGACCTATTCAATATGTCCGATAGATCAAGAATAATCTCCACTACGTCCTCAATATTATTGGACACAATATTCCTTATGCCCATGATCAAGATTTGGGAATACTTATCATTTAGAGGATTTTCAATTACATCCTCCTATTGACTTTTGGGCTCTCAAATAGACACAATCTTGGTAAATAGGGGTATTGGATCCAATGCAAATTCAAGTTCCAAAACCCTTTTCTTTATTATGTTATTTTCCTCCCATTTCACTTTTATCAAATATTTTAGAAAATATAAAGTCACCTGATCTATCTTCCAAGACCCATTAGTCCCTATATCCTTTGCATCGAAGTCTACATTTTCTTGTTCCATGGATCCTTTTCCCTTTACCTTGACTTTATTAATATGCAATTTTTTGGTATCTAGATTGAAAATGGTTGTTAGAGTGAGATCGGATTATCTTCAAAGGTAGGTAAATCAGGTTGTTACTTCCTTAGAAATCACCCTACTATTTTCTAATTTCATGAACTCATAATCAGACAAATATTCTCAAGAATCACTAATTTCCATGCATGAATTCCCATTTCCGAGATTGGGAAATCTCTTCCTTTTTGGGACCGAGGAAGAAATGTGCCCTGATGATAAATTTTCCCTATGGGGTCCTCATTGTTATCACTCCCTCAAGGATTAGAAGATGTCCCCTTATTTCCTCCATCTGAGATGGTAGAGGGATCTCTCCTCAGATTCAAGGTGGTTCATGCATCTTGAGTAATTATGCCTCCTTTAGCATCAATGGTCATGCTAGTGTGCTAGTGATTAGGAATTGATACTCCTTTAGAATATTTATTCTTTCCCCCTTTTTGATTGTTTTATAGCTTGAGTTGTTTTGTGTAGAAAATTCAACTAGGTTGGAGGATTCCAACCTATCCAAATCATTACTAGGGTTACAATGTGCTTCCTTATTACTTAGACTCTCACTGTCACCTGCACTTTTGATTGGTTTATCTTACATTTGGAATGACCAACCAATCTTGTCTTTCAACTGATGTGTGACAAAATGACCATAAAGGTCAAACCCATGGATTTCATTTACATCTTTCAACTCCCATCCCTCCATTTATCTAGAAAGTTCTATTAAATGGTTGATGATTTTAACAGTAAAATCGAATCATTTGAAAGGCATTGAGATGAATTTCTTTCTTTTGCTTTTGTCAAGAGAAATCACCCAACTCTCGTATTGTTAGTAGAACTCAAAAACGAAAATATTTCGCAAATGAAACATGGAAGTAGATAAATTCTCCCTTAAAAGTCGTAAACTCAAATATAGGTGTAATAATCCTTGAAAACATACTCCCATTTTCCTTTGAGGAATGAGTGACATGCAATTCAATCTCTCAAGTTCTTTTCCTACCAGCATACACCTAAAGGGCCCTATGAATGCATCTTGAATTCTATAGAACTGAAAATGTGTAATATCCATAGTTGGATATTCTCAATAAGTTAGGTTTGAACCCATAATTTCTGAAATAACCCACATATCCGTAGATATAAAAATGATATATAAATTGATAAGATAAGATGATGTCTTTTACAAGATAGACTTTCTCGTATTATATAATTTTTTAAAGGGTGTCTAATGCAACTCTTCATAAAGAGTTACCCCATTTCACTAATTAATTATATTATTATATTATTGTTGTTTGTTGTTATTATTATTATTATTATTTATATCTATCTTTATATATATATATATAGATATATATAGTTATATATATGTTGATGTTTATTTTATTATTATTTTATTTATAACATTGCCTCTCTCTTAGAAAGGCTTTGTCCTCAAAGCCTTATAACGTTGTTGCACCGTTCCTTGTGATGTCGTAGCTGATGAAACATGTTGGTACGAACTTCTAAGTGTAGAACATAACTTCCGATATGTTGATAGATCAATCTAGCCAAAATTGATTTGTTGCCGACTATTGGGATTCTCTATTGATCTATTGTCAGATGCTTTGAGCACATTAGTACCATTATCTTTCGACAATTCCCACTTTTTAGGATACTAGTTTATATGGTTGGGGTGTTGATAGGGAGTTATTGTTGTTTGTTTTTTTACAAGATTGTCTTCTTTCTGAACTGTGACGAAGACTGAATTTGTATTTGCTTCTTTTTTCTCAATGTAGATTTTTTAGTCCAAGGGCTTTGATGTCCTCTTCTGAATTTGCTCCAACTTATTGTCTAACGAGTCTTTTTCTTTTTTAAGATTTCGAGTCATTTCTTCTTGCGCTTTCTTATCATCTTTAAGCTTCTGAATTTGATCCATTAGATCTTGTTTGTGCTTCTTGAGGTGACCATTTCCGTTAATGTTTTCTAATAGTTTTTATGAAGATCTCGATTCTCCTCTTCTAGCTTTTGATTTTGTTGTACTTTATCCTTCATCTTTTCTATTTGAAGAATCAATTTCTGATTATGATCTCTTAAACGAGAGATCTCTTCTTCTTTATCTGTGACGATTTTGTCGAATTCTGTCTGCATCTTTTGATCTGACTTCTGATTACCCTGTGAAATCATCTTTGATATATCCTTGAAGTCTCCAGATGTTGGAGCTTCTAAATCTGACTTTATTGTAATATCTTGAAATGTGATTCTCTTTTGCTTATAGGTCCCCAATGTTCTAATCCAAGGTAACTCCAAAACTATGTCACCATCAGAACTCCATAAGGAACTAACAGTGAATTGAGATATCACCATATAATCTCCAATATTCAATTCTAATCCACTTATTTAAAATTGCTTCCTGTCCCAAAAGTCGAGCCTTTCACTTGTATTTGATTCAGGAATCACTAAATGGTTAGCAAATTCAGCACTAATATAATTATTTCTTTCACTAGGGGCAATAGAAATGGTGACATCCTTCCCTGCAAGTGTCCCTTTAACTCTAAATAGTATTGAGACACTCATAAGTGAGGTGTTAAGAAACCTTCCCTTCTTTTCAACATTAAAACCCCTCTTCTTGAGTTTTCTTTGAAATTTATTCAATATCTCCTTCTTTTTTATAATAAACAATATTCAATATGATTCTTCTTCTAATATTATTTTCCCCTTAATATATGTAAAATGGTGTAGATTGGGTGGTTGGGAGGAATGGTTGTTACCTTCCCCACCTAGGTTCAAATCTCACTTTTGGTTTGTTGTTAGGGAATAAAACCAAACCCACTTCTCTCAAAACCACGTGCACCTTAAAACCATGTGCGGTTTTACTTTTACTTTTTACTTCTACTCACTTCTAAACTTTACTTTTACTTTTTTTTTCCTTTTTTATTCTTTTCACTTTTTTTTTTTTCTCTATTCTATTTTCTTCTTTTTTACTTGTCTTTCTTTTCTTCTTTTTATTTTCTTTTACTTTTGTCTTTTTCTTTCTTTCTCTTTTTTTCTTTTTTACTTCTTTGGGCCACAGGCCTGGTTTTGGGCAAGGTCCTAGATTGGTGGCTACAAGCCTGATACCAATGAAATAGAAATGGTGACACCCATTTATGCTAGTGCATAATAGAAAGGAGATTTATGCTAGTGCATGAAGTGATACCCACATTGAATGGGTTCAAATATGAAATTAACCTCCTTGGGTTGCAATAAATATAATAGATTACAAAAAGCAAGAGAAAATACTGAATATGAAGACATAAAGAGACTCATGGGTGCTTGGTATGTGGCTAACTGGTGAGAAATACTATTGTATATTATTATGGCTAATTAAAATTGGCTCCCTATTGAATCATGTAGAAACAAACATATATAAAATACCTCCTCATTTGAACAATGGTGTCTTATCCTACCAACCTCCAAAATAAATATGTGACTTGCTAATATGAGTTAGACATCTTAGTGATTTCAATTTCCCCATCTCTTCCCTTGTCTTCTAGGTGAGAGAACCACTGGTCAAGAAGGGTTTGTCTTGCATCCTGAGCATTCGGGAAATTTCCCGCCTCTGCAACATTGAATGTCTTGTTTAGTTTAGGGATTTTAAACATTATTTGGAATGTGAGAGGAGTGAGGGATACTGGGTTTACCCCCTCTTCCTTTACCCTAATCATATAGTGAATTTAATCAAATTTATTTGAACACTAATGGACTATTTCCCTATAGTCCAATGATGAAGACCTTGAGCATGCAAGCTGATTTTTGCAACCTAGATGTCCAAATGCAGTTACTCTATTTGTATTCTTCAAATAAATTGGAATACTAATGGTAATCCTTGTCTATTTGAGCCAAGGGATTTGTTGTGTCACCACAATACTTCTCTATATTTTTATTGGGTGCCATGTTCTAGTCATTTATTTTTTCACCAGATACACTATCGAAGTAAGCATAATGCTCACTTTAATCATGATTATAAAATCATCTCAATTAAGTCCAGTCATGTATGAATTGAATAGTCTTCCACCCTCACACATAGCCAACCCCTTCGAAATATAACAACATCATTTGAAATCCCCCTATGGATCATGTCAGAGTATATACATTAAATGTCTTGGTGATCACAAAGGATGGTGAAAAGACAAATCTTAGGGTAGGTTGAAATGTGTCCACATGATCTCATTACCACCAATTCCACATTAATTTGGGAACTAGTGAAGGGATAAAGGATTAAGAGATAGTGCAAGAATGAAATGCAAGGGAAGGGTAGTGTGCAGGTGTAGAGAATAAAGTTTGATAGTGAGTGGGAAAAAGTCTATGCACTTCAAATTATAGAAATGAATTGACACTTAACCTAGCACATAGTGATTCTTGAAAAGGTAAGTGCAAAGATGCAAAGAATAAGGTTGGATAATGAGTGGGAAAAAGTCTCTTCACTCTACAATTCAAAGAAACGAACTCATTCCCGACCCGACACTTAGTCAATTTCCCAATTTTTGTTTCTCTAACATAGTCAATTCTCGAAAAGGTACGTGTGGAGGTGTGGAGCATGGAATTAAGGAAAAGGAAAATAAATTTGTTTTTCCTTTACATAAGGAAGGAAACTTGTGAAAAATGTCTAAGGAAAGAAAAGGTATCAACAATTGGCTCCAACTATGAGACAAGCACTCCTCGTGGGTAACTAAGAATCCAGAAAAGCTTGAATCTTGGTGGGCATGTAGTGAACATAAAAAAAAAGTTCCAAGCAAATGAAATCGTATGAACAACGGTGATGAATGGTACCAATTGGTTTGTCTAATGAAAAATTCAGTTAAGAAATGATTGAGATATTTCCCATTCACATGAAACTTGAGTATTTCACCCACCATATCCTTGAACATATAAGAATTAAGACATGAACCTTTTCAACTTGATATGGCCCAACCAAGAGAGATTCAAATTTCATATGCATAAATGGATTTTCCTTCGCCTCATTCCACAATAATACCAACTAACCTTTCTAAAAATATTTCAATGTGGATTTCTGATCAAAATGGTTCTTCATAGTCCCCTGTCTCTTTTGCATGGCTTGCAAGGATTGTTCTCTTTTCTCTTCCAACTGGGTAAACTCCAAGTAATGTTCCTATAAAGGGGTGATCCCTTCTTCATCCTCAAATCTAGTGGCCAAGGATAATGGATTTAAATCGAGGTTCACAAGAAGAATGACATGTTTTCCATATACGCGTGAAAAAGGGGATTGTCCTATGCTCCCTTTCAAGGTGATCCTGCTCTCCTACAACACATTTATCAGCTTCTTATTCCAATTTCTCTGATTCTCAGAAATGACATTTTTTTAGAACCTGGATCAGTTTCTTGTTTATCAACTCAACCAACCAATTCCCCTACGGGTAGTATTTTGATGACTTCCCATTATGATTCTAAATTTTCCACCAAACGTCGTGAACTTTGAAGCCATGAAAATAAAACTATTTTATGTTATGATCTTCTCAATGATGGCAAACTTGGGGAAAATGTTCTCTTACATGAATTTAATGAGTTGATCTTGGTTAGTCACCTGGAGGGATACTTCTTTAGACCACTTACTGAAATAATTGGTTGCTGTCAAAATATAAGGATGTCGACTGTTATTGGATTTTGAATTTATAGGTCCAATAACATCCAATCCCCATTGGATGAAAGGATCTTTGACCGATATTGAATTCAATGACATAATATCCCTCTTCATCCATCCTGCAAACTATTGAAAAATATTACACCTTATGATCATCTGATATGGATCCCTGGAAAGGGTGGGCCAATAAAATACAACTCTGATGACCCTATGGTTTGTTACTAAAGATGAATTTTTTTTTCCACAAACACCTTCTTGCATCTCTTTAAGGACCACATCTCTTATAGTAGGGAACAGACAATTTAAAAGCATCTTATAAAAATTTCATCTAAAGATCACATTAGATACCAAGAGATATCTAGTTTACTTCATCTTAAAATCTCTCCTCTCTTTAGTTAACATTTCTATAGGGAACTATCCAGAAATGATATAGTAAACAATATCATTGTACCTATCACATTGAGAAATCATTGGACCATATTCTTTCCTCCCTAGAGACACATTGTTAGGACTCATGAAAACTACCTTAATAATCGATATCAATTAACGTAGCCCTTGAACTCAAACAATCTTCAGTGGTTTGATCTCTATGTCGTACTCCTGCAAATTTGTAAACTAGATCTCCCATGTCCCTTTGAAAAATTATTTATTAAGTATTATCTTGATAAGGGGAAAAGGTACATATGCCAACAAATGGCATGAAAATATATAGGTCCTAAAAAATCCTACTACCATCACCAGGGAATATATTTTCTTTTCTATCGGGGCACATCAAAACTCGTAATCTTGCAAGGATTTAGTCATGAAAGAAAATTATAGTTCATTACCTTCTTGGTTATTCTAAGTGAGGACCATTGTGATTGTATCTTGAACACCAAAAGAGAAAAACATGAATTCATGTTCAAGGTTCAGACATATTAGCACTAGGGAATTCATGATTGGTGCCTTAACATTGTAGAAATATTTTTGAACCTCTAGGCTCCACTGGAAAGGCGTATCCTTCTTCAAGAATCAATTCATTAGCTTCACTATGGAGGCATAGTTAAGGACAAACCTTCACAAAAATTAATCTTCCCAAATAAATATTGGAACCCCTTCCAATCAATAGGAATATTCAAATCATTTGGTTCCTTTACCCTCTCCAACTCAATGTAAATACTTTTCTCACTGGAAATATTCCCCAGTAATTTTCGCTCTGAGATAGGAAAATAAACTTCTTGGGGTTTAATAATATAATGTGCTGACTAAAATGGAAAAAGACATCCCTGAGATGAAGGATATGGATTTTCCTGAGTTTTGAATATACTATGAGATTGTCCTAATACACAACCATGGTCTTACCAATTGTATCACAAAATTCATTTTTTATGGCTTGTTGGAAGGTAACACCAACATTCATGAGTCCTAAGGGAACCTGAACATATGGGTAGGTTCACCACTTGGTAGTGAAAGATTTCTTGTATCAATTTTGTTTTCCCACAATTACCTCATTATACTCCAAGAGACCATCATAGATCTTGTTATTCTATAACTCAACAATTTATCATTTAATCGATCTTTACTAGTGGTCTCAATTTCATAGTCATCAATCTTGGACTCTACCTGACTGGTATCGTGTTTTCCTTCAGTGGTATATTGGTATGTTGGAAGATGCTTTTATCTTATTATCTTAGGTTAGCATATCTCCATGCAAACATGTCTTCGATCTTCTTGAATATTTTTGTGAATTTCATAGCCTCTTAATCCATGTAATCAAGAACCCTGATACGAACCGTTACAGCAAAAACCTCCAGATGTTAGTGAAGGCCGCCCACTAGGATCTTAACATCCCACCATGCTCCACAGTCCAGACTCTGGGCTGGATGTGCGCCCGTACAGTGGTTTCCCCTTTGCACCGTACGAGCCCCAGACGAACACTGTAATGTCGATGTTGCCACCCGCTCTAATCCCAGATGTGAGGCACCTACAACAATTAATTAATAAGAATATGCGAAATAGTAGAAATGACAGAACTCAGAATCACTTTTATATTGATCGCATGCCACTTCGAGGGGGAAACCTCCTTTGAGCAAGCTCAATACAAATAACTTCACGGTGCCTTCATAGGTCTCAACACACACATATATACTAAGTCTAGGCACCATACTATGGGTCAAAACCATGGGCCACTACAAACTATGGATCAACAATACTACGGGCGACTTACAAAACATATGCGCCAACAACAATAACACAAACTATTGATCAACAAATACTACAGGACAACTTACAAAGCATATGCGTCCAACAACAATATACTAACAAAGTAAAGACATGGGTTCCTAACATCCCCTCCCCCTTAAAAAAATCTTTGTCCTCAAAGCTTTAGATGTGGAAATTGTTGTTGAATCTGAAGGAGTGGTTTCCATGTAGCATCCTCTCGTTGCATACCGTGCCACTGAATTAAGACCTCTGTGATAGAGCGAGAGCGAAGCTGACGAGTGCACCAATTGAGGATGGCCTCCGGCTTCAAAAGGATAGATCCTTCCTTATCCAGTTCGGGTAAAATCGTTTGTCCACTAATGTTGGTGCCAAGAACTTTCTTCAGACAAGAGACATGAAAGACTAGATGAATGCGGGAAGAAGGAGGAAGTTCCAATTTATAAGCAACGAACCCAATCTTCTAAAGAATCCGATATGGCCCATAGAACTTTGGAGCGAGCTTATGATGCCCTTTGAGTTTCAGGGAAGATTGCTTGTACGGCTGGAGACGAAGAAAAACCATATCACCTACTTGAAAAGTGCGCTCAGAACGGTGCTGATCAGCTTGTTGCTTCATGCGATTTCTTGCCATGTGAAGATTGTCCCACAGAATGCGAAGAATCTAATCGCAGTTTCGAAGGACTGTGTCAACTTCCTGAATTGGTGAACTGTTGGGGGTGTATGGAAGAAGAACTGGAGGTGCCTGACCATAGACTGCTTCATATGGGGTCATTTTAGAGGCTGTGTGGTAAGAGGTATTGTACCACCATTCAGCGAGAGGGAGCCACTTTTCTTACTGATGTTGTTGTTCAGAGGTGAAGCAACGAAGATAAGTTTCCAAGCATGTATTGATAATTTCACTCTAACCATCTATTTGTGGGTGATACCCTGAACTCATTTTCAGTTTGGTGCCAGTGTGGCGAAATAGTTCTGTCCAAAAATGACTAGTGAAAGTCGCATCACGATCCGAGACAATGGAAGAAGGGATGCCATGAAGACGAAAGATCTGGTCCAGGAAAATTTGAGCGACTGAGGAGGCTGTATAGGGATGGCTGAGAGCACAAAAATGACTATATTTGGAGAGGCGATCAACCACAACAAGAATCACTGTCTTCCCGCCAGATTTAGGGATCCCTTCAATGAAATCCATAGAAATATCTGTCCAAATCCGTGTAGGTATGGGCAAGGGTTCGAGCAATCCTAGAAGGAGTGTTGTTTCCCCCTTATTGCACTAGCAGGTATCACATTCGGCCACCATCTGTTGAATTTTCCTTTTCATGCCCTGCCAAAAGAAGTTACACCATGCCCGTTCATACGTTTTGAGGAACCCAGAGTGCTCTGCCGATGGAGAAGCATGGAGTTCATAGAAGACAGCCTGTTGAAGATCTGTGCTCTGGGGAAGCACCAGACGACCCTTGTATCTCAGAGAAGCACCATCCCAAGAGTAATGTGGTATAGCATAAGGGTTGTTGGTCAAGCATTAGATGATTTGAGATAAGGAAGAGTCATTGACATAACCCTGTTGAACAGATTGCAACCAATTTGGAACAGGCATAGAAATAGCTGAAAGAGAACCTTGGGCATCAAATGTGCGAGAAAGAGCACCTGCCACAATATTGTCTTTACACTTCTTGTAAGTGATCTCATAGTCATAACCCATGAGTCTGCTAACCCATTTCTGTTGTGCTAAGGAGGAGACACGCTGTTCCAAGAAATATTTCAGACTCTGGTGATCAGTCTTGATGCAGAAATGATTCCCTAATAGGTATGGTCGCCACTTCTGTACTGCATGCAAAATAGCCATCATTTCCTTCTCATAAGTAGAGGCAACTAAATTATTACCTGAAAGGGCTTTGCTCGTGAATGCAATGGGGTGTTCAACTTGAAGGAGAACAGCACCAAGTCCATTGCCACAAGCATCACTCTCAATAGTGAAGGGATTGGAAAAATTGGGCATAGCTAGAACAGGTGTAGTACACATAGCTTGTTTTAGTTTGTCAAATGCACACTGAGTAGCATGTGTCCATGTAAAAGCATCCTTTTTCAATAGAGCAGTTAATGGAGCTGCAATCTTCCCATAATCCTTGACAAACTTGCGGTAGTAGCCAGTCAACCCCAAAAAACCATGAAGGCTCTTGAGTGTCTAAGGATGCGGCCAATTGTTCATGGCATCGATTTTGGCAGGATCCACGCGAACCCCTTGTGTTGAGATAATGTGCCCGAGATACTCAACTTCCTTCTGTCCAAAAACACATTTAGACTGCTTGGCGTGGAGGTGATGGTCAGAGAAAAGTTACATGACAAGATCCAGATGCTAGAGATGTTCATCCCACGTTTTACTGTAGATGAGGATATCATCAAAGAATACCAGAATGAATTTCCGCAAGTAGGGTCGAAATATTTTATTCATTAAGGCCTAGAATGTGGAAGGAGAATTAGTGAGGCCAAAGGGAATGACTAAAAACTCATAATGGCCATCATGTGTGCGGAAAGTTTTTTTAGGGATATCATCCTCATGAACCCGAATTTGATGATACCCAGAACGAAGATCCAACCTGGAGAAAAAGTGAGCCCCATGAAGCTCATCAAGAAGCTCATCAACAATAGGAATTGGAAACTTATCCTTGATGGTGAGGTGATTAAGTGCTCAAAATTCAATGCAGAGGCGCCATGACCCATCTTTTTTGTGGACAAGAATAACTGGAGAAGAAAAGGAACTAGTGCTTGGGCGAATAATACCTTGCTTCAATAAGTCCCGAACGAGCATTTCAATCTCCGTTTTTTGGTGAAATGGGTAGCGATAGGGCCTGATGTTGGGAGGAACACTTCCAGGAAGGAGCTGAATATGATGGTCTTTTGGCCTGGAAGGTGGCAATCCCACTGGTTCAGCAAAGACACCTGTATATCGATCTAGAATTTGTTGTAGATCTAAAGGAGTAGTGGAGACCGCTGATGGTTGCATTTGAATGGAATGGATCTGAGCGATGACACCATGTGAGTTCTTCTTGAGGATTTTTTCCATGCAATGTGAACTGATGATGCTGAGAGAACCTGGTTGTAATCCTGTTAATGTGTGTTTTCTTCCATTGAGGAAAAACTGCATCCAAATTTCAGCAAAATCCCATAAGATAGGGCCAAGTGTTCGTATCCATTGAGCGCCCAAAACCACATCACATCCGCCTAAGGTCAAGGCAAACATGTCAGAGCGCAAGGTATAATCTCCCATAGATATACGCACATTTCGACACTTCCCTTTGCAAGGTAAGGTGCCCCCATTGGCAACCATGACTTCAAAGTTGGAGCAAGGATGGATAAAACAATCAGCTTGTTTGGCAATCCGAGGGTCAATGAAATTATGAGTGCTACCAGAATCAATGAGTATTGTAATAGGAAGCTTCTTGAAGTAACCCCTGACCCGCATTGTTTGGGGGGTGGTGATTCCATCTAAAGCATGGAGAGATATCTCTGGCTGGTCATCCTGAGAGGGAGGGTCAATAGGCGGTTCATGAATGTCGATCGGAGCATCCATTGTTTCTGGATCTTCGTCACCAATTTCAGAGGCAGGCGGAGAATCCACATCCAAGAGATAGAGCTTTTGCTGAACACATCTATGTCCTCGGGTGAATTTCTCATCACAATTATAGCAAAGCCCCTTTTCTCTGCGTGCTTGCATCTCTGTTTCAGACAAACGCTTGATAGGAGTTGGTCGAGGAGCCTGCAGTATAGGTGCTCGTTGAGAACCCATATTTCGAAAGGGAACAAAAGTGAGCTTGGAGCGTTGTTGGGATGCAATCTTGTCTTCTGCCAACTTAGCCAACCCTAGGGCTTCCATCATTGTGTTGGGATAGAACATTTTGACCTCAGAGCGGATGGAATCCTTTAGACCACTGACAAAACAACTCTGGTAAAAGTCATCAGACAATCCTTCAGTGTGGTTGGCTAGTTTCTCAAATTCAGTTTGATACTCTCTCACAGTGCCAATTTAGAGAAGTTTAGTGAGGGCTCCTGTGAAGTCATCAAAAGCACTAGGACCAAATCGTTGCAAAAAGAGCTGGCAAACAAAAACAGAAACTGCTTCAGTAAAGGAAAATGTAGACTTAGGAAAAAATCTGAAGGGTAATTAGGGTTTGACTAGGTTTTGGACACTGTTGAATAGATAGGGAAGCAAAAATGAGGATTTCAGAAGCAAGGTGAAAGAATGGGAAAATTTGGCAGAGGGGGACAAAGAAGCAGAATTCAGAAAGGAACTCTGTGCTAAAATTTGAAGGTGATTGGGTGAAATCTGAGGAAGTTATGGCAAACCCTAAAAATAGACAAATGTGGGATTTTGGGCTTTGGGAAGGGGAATTGGGGATAGGGTCCTTAGGAATGAAATATGCAGAATAAGATGACAGGGGTGCCCTGAAAATTTCAAGGGAAACAGAGTGAAAACAAGGGAGATATGGAGAAAAAACTGATTTATTTTTTTTTCCAGACTGGAGCAGCTACGGCTCGGAAGGGATCTAGAACAGATAAATCTGTAATGGCTGGATCTGAAACGGCACAGCAGTGATCGAAAATCGTTCAGCTGGAAATAAATATGGACCCCAGGTATGTGCGGCTTCCTAACAGTTTGGGGGTTTCACTCGGCCACCAATGTTGTCTGACGGCTTGCGTATTGGGGCAGTACCCCTCACTCCACGGCTCAGGTAAAACTGATAACCGCTTTGCCAAAAACGACAGCTCTTGGTTTACCTCACAGGTGGGAACTAGTCAATCAGGTAGGGATCGTTGCCCTTTTCGCTGGTAGGTCCTCTCAATGGGCCAGCTACTTCGGGGTTCCTATGGTACTCCTCACAATGAGTTTTAGGGCTTATGCCCAAGTACTTCCCACAGTTAAGTGGATAGGGATTATTCCCAAATCCGAACCTGCAATAGATGCAAAAAAAAATTTGACAGAAATTTCACTCAGCGAGACCAAGAAAGTGCTCTGATACTAGATGTGATACGAATCGTTACACCAAAACCTCGAGATGATAGTGAAGACCGCCCACTAGGATCTTAACAAACCCACACTCAACATCCTTGGATTATGATCAGTTCCAATGTTCACAGTTTTGGTTTTCTAGATCTTCCACAAAGAATGATTTTCTTCAAGATTCCTTTTATGGATCCTCTCATTCCTATTAAAAAGGGACTCAAGGTCCAATGTAACTTGGGTAACACATTCACATTTATATTTAAAACTCCAAACATGTCAAAGTTCCCATGAGTGGACATCTTTTCCTTTGTCTTCGAAAACATACCATCTAGCTCTTCTTCGTCTAATGACTCCATAACATTTAATAGTTTATTAATGTGTACGCCATTATCAAATGCCTGCGAAAAATATTCATTATTGGGAACTGACGATTGGAAATCTAAGCCAATTTTAAGACTTGGGCTAGGAAACAAGGGGTGATGATGTCGAAATAGCCAAGGAGTCAACATTTTGATTCTCTTTTCTAGGGAAAAATGGTATATTGAAGGAATCAAAACCATGGGTCAGTCTCCAAACCCTACAAATGTCTTCTTTAAGTAATACTTTCTTCATTGTGTATCTCTTCCTTACATGGTTAATGACAAACTTTGAATCTCTGACAATAATCAAAATTTTGACCCATTTTCTCCAAAGTGAAAACAAAAACTTGAATCAATGTTTTGAATTCTATAGTGTTGTTAGCACATGGGAGATTCAACTTAAGGGCATAGGGATGCACTTCACTAGTACGAATCTCAAGGAATATCCCAGCCCTGCTTTTGAATTTTGAGCACATGCCATCAAAATCCATTTTCCAAAATCCTTTGAATGGATCATCAATAATTCCTTCATGGAAAATGCCTACATCATCTTGGTTCAATATGACAGAATTTTCCAGGCTAGAGTCAAAAAAATTTCCAATCCTTTGAATGTCCTTCTTCTCAAATCATATGGGTATCTTTTACTCACGCAACACTCAAGTCAACCACCATTCTTGATTGGTACCATCATGCATCTCCCATCATTCAACATATATCTTCTAAGATGGGAGAATCACTCTCTTCCTAGAACCACATTGTAGGCCGCTTCTAAATCCACCACAATTATTTATGAATTGTCCTTACATGGCGTGTCGAACTAATCCAAACAAATAAGTCTTTAATCTTCCCATAAGCTGGGACTTTTCTATACTCAATCGCATAAATTCCTTCTCCTGCATTGTAATACTTTGTGCACTCTATATCATCACATGCATGATGGAAAAAGGTATGATATTATTGGTGGCATCATTATACACCATGCAATTGTCCAAGAGAACTCTTCATTTTCTAATGATATGAAGAAAGGGGGAAGGAACCCTTCCCCCCACTCGTTGATGTGTGGAACTACATTGTTGCTTCTTATTCATGACTGAAACCTCTTCCCTCACATTCCAATTACATTCACTCTCCAAATCCTTAAGTAGGTTCTCCCTCTATTATAGAATCTTACCACCTATAGGAATGGCAGTGTGATATGCAAATTGATAAGCTCTTCCACTATGTCGTATCTCATGAGTGAGGATGATTTGGCTACCATAGTTTGCCTCAATTTGATCATAGTACCTATAAATGTGTGAGACATGGATGGTAAGTTCATGGCATGTATTCCACCATTAAGGGTGACCTTTTCTCTATTTATATTAGAAGCATATGACTATTTATTCTTGAATTTGTTGAATTAGGTCCTAGTCTATGTTAGTACTGATATCGTTAACAAGAGCGACCATAGGTATCTCGGTTGTGCAATAAGAAGATCGTCGCCTCTGAGCGAGAGTGTGGACAAGTCGTGGCACGGGCAGAACGAAGAAAGCAGTTCACCCGGTGGCATAAATTGACTGGATGCATAATAGGAGAAACTGAGGTAAAATGACCATTAAATACCATGATCGACAACTGATATTAGTATCTGCGCGTCGAAGGTGCTCATATTTTACCAGGGTAAAAGCATCCTTGATTGAAAACTACTCCAAGCATGTGGTAGCTCCGGAGCGGTTCAGGGCCCCAAAAGCAGTCTAGATAACCCACTATTAGAGAGCCCTAAAACAACCAAAATCCACCAAAGTGGTTTATCGCCACACCGTCGAACATCCGAGTCCACAGGACAAGGCCGAATCACCTCATAAAGTTGCAGAAGAAGGCACGCATCTCAAGGAAGCAAAGATACATCATCAATGGACACGTGAATTTCAGGACGCTGAAAGTGCTTCGAGTTTAACACTCTTGAGACACCCCTGAAATAAAACCATCATCTACACATGGCGGCCTCAAAATCATTTAGGGGCCGAAAAGAGGTTTCCCTAAACCATCTTTTTAGAGCCCTGAAACCTCTAAAACTTGCCACAGTGGTTTCCCCGACCATAGGCCTCCAAGCAGTTGACTGACAGAGGAAGTGGGATCCACCCATTAAGAGGCACTGGCAGTGCATGCATCTCAAGCGCGTCAAGGCATAAGATCGATGGTTGGTATGAATTCAGGATACCCAAGATGCTTGTACGTTAACATCCCAAGACCACACCTGAAAGAAAACCACCATCTACATGTGGTGTCTTCTTGTTGAGTCAGGACCTGAAAAGCGGTCTCCTTAAACCGCTCTATCTAGATCTTGAAACCACCATTTGTTTACAGTTCACCACTTCCAATCGTGGTGAATTCCCCTTTATTCCCTTAAACTGTCCTTAAACGATCATTATCTCTGTCATTTATGAGCAAACGTCACCCAAAATTTAAGAAGCCAACTACCCCTTAACCCTAAGGCCAATCCCCTCATGCAACGCGAACCCGCATTAAACCTTTCTAAGTTGAAATCTCTCGCTATAAATACTACCCCAGGGAAGCCATTACGCATTCTTTTTCCAACTCCAAGCTCCCCATTCTTCACTCTCTGCACCTGTTTCCTCAAATCTCCCTGATCAATTAAGAACAAACTTTCCCTGTTGTAACCCTACGTTAGCATGAATTCTGTATCCACTCCCGAAGTCGCTTCCGCCTCCACTACCAGCAGTCCAGAGGACCATCTAAGTGATGAATTCTTCAACATTCATGAATCTGTGTCTTCCTTCCCAAACTTGCACCAATTATCTCAGGAGGCTAAGGAACATGCAAAGAACGGAAATGATTTATTCAATCAATCGAAGTCTGGGCTAGCTAAGATGACTCTCTCCATCCAGATCGATTCCTGAGTTAATACAATGGTGCGTGGAAAGTTACGTACCAGAAAGGAAAGCCATCATTTCCTGACTGGGAAATGTGGTCTGCCCAATCCATAAAGAGCTTATCATGGAATTGACAGACACCAACGAAGATCCCTCAAGGCTCTGTTTTGACGAGGAGGTGTTGATAAAAAAAATTCGAGAGTTGTCCCTAGAAAACAAGGATGTCTTCATTTAGATGTTATTGCCACCCAAGACTAGTCTATCTAGCACTCATTCAATGTTCATATTGGAGATTTTTGCAGGTCATGTTCAACCAGTATTGTCGATGATATGCCAATTCGTTGGGTATGATCATGATATAGTGATTGACGATGTTGTTCTAGGTTTTTTTTTTTTATGAACCTCTCTGAGCATGAAGCACCCATCATATTGGACTTGTCAGTCTTCCTCGCTCAATCCATTCACCTTCAACTAAAGAAATTTTCATCAAAAAATATTTTTCAATTTTGCTCAATACTTCTATACATGATCTTCTGTCATAACAAAAGTTACTTTATCAAGGAAGATCTTGACATATCAGTGGTCCCCGTTCCTCCAGAGAATAAGTTTTATGCATTCGTAGATACTGTCGTGTCTAAGGTTTATACATTATTGTTTTATGCACCTCTGCAAAGAATTTTTCTAGAGTGCAAACAATTTCTCTAGCTTAATCCAAATGAGGTTGTGGGTGATTCATTTTGCTTTGAAACTCACACCAAAATAATAGTGTATGGGACATAGTTAGCTCTGCAAAAGCTCCCCATATTCTTGACGCCTCGGGTGTTTGCACTGGAGTTCATCCGCCAAAGATTCAATTGTGATGAGGTGCACTTCATGAAAGGAAACAGTGCTAGAACCTTCAAAGTCCCCAGTGAAGCTAATCCTTTCAAGATACGGAGCAAAAATTCTCAAAGAGAAGTTGAGGAGCTACTGGCTTCATACGGTTTCCCTTTAAGCAAGATACACAATTCTGATCCCAGGGGGATCATTTCTCAAAAAATATCGGTGGCCTGTTCTGCAGCGTACCTCCACGAGTTGCACCCCTCGTTAGACAAGATGGCCAATTTGGATAGTTGGGAACAATTTCAGGTTGCTTTGAACTCGGGAAAAGATTTTGGAGCACTATTTGTTCCAACACCCCTTAACATTGACACATTGGGGAAAAGAGACATGTTAGAGTCCACGTCTGCTGCCAGGAAGGAAGGATCAGGGAGTATGGGGTCAAGGACCAAAAAATTGAAAAGAGAAGGGACGTCCAGTGCAACCTCAAAAATGGTACTGGCGCCCACCCCCGTGACGCCTGTCATTCTTGAAAGTTTCCCTTCTGCAACGTGGCCATAGAGTCAAGAGGCTCAGTCCATGGAAGGAGCTTTAGTTACCATATCATCCGTCAAGTCAGGTTTGTTCGGGATTTATTCTCAGATTAAAGATGACAACATCGATCTAGAGAAGTCATTGTTTCCGAAGAAAGAGATTGATATGAGAAGGCAGTACAAGATGTTATCAGCATTGGATTTGAAGCAGGGAGCCCTCAAAATGGCTATCCTAGAGAAAATAGTTCTAGGGGGGAAGAAGAAACCCTCTACTTTAAAGCTACTTAGGTAACCATAAACATGAACACGATCCTGTCCAAGGATATCATCGAGCTTTATCGACAGATGGGTGAAGGAGTGTACAAAGACATGCGTAAGTACACTATGAGCACAAACACGTTACAGGTTGTGGTCCAGAAACTAGAGAAGCAACTAAAGAATGAAAAACATTCAAATAAGGCTAAGCAGTTAAAAATAGCTAACTTAGAGCACCAGATAGTAAAGATGGTCCAAAATCCTAGCGACGTGGCTCAATTACAATCCATGTTAAAGGAAAAGGATAAGGAAATTGCATCCCTGAAGAAGAAGATCAACATTCCCTCAAGCGAGCATTCACAGACTTCAGAGGTAGTCGCGATACAAACAGAGTTGGAAAAGTCGATGACTGACGGTCAAACACTCAAAGAAAGGATTGTCTCATTAGAAGGAGAATTGGAGGAGGCTAGAAAGCTGAATCAGGATATCCTACAGCAGAAGGCCGTTACACTTCAAACCTCATCGATTTCAGATCCAACTGATCAATTGGCCCAGGATGTGACCGAAATGAGCATGAAGGACGCTCAGTTGAACCAAGTGCAGACTCAGTTGAAGATAAAGTGCGATGATCTCCTCAATGCAAATGAGAAGCTAATTAGAAGAGATCAGGTCATCTCAAAGCTCCAACAAACTGTTGATGAGCTCCAGGGTAAGGTCCAAGAGCTATCCAAGAAGCTCATTGGTAAAAATTTGATCAGAGGTGCCAAAATTGCATTATGGGATCAGATGGAGGCTCTGATAACGTCTTAGTGGATTCATTTCAGTGTAACCCGGGAAGAAACAGAAATGACTTAAACCACCACACTTGACGCACGATTTGTAATGAACAATAAAAATAAGAAGTTCGAGCCAACCAGGATGGAAATTGACTTCTTAAATGAAAAAACCTTTAAGGAGCTTCGAACATATGTTGTCCAGGACCGAACCAAAATAATCATGGAAGCAAACAAGGTAATCACCAAAGCGACATTGGCACAGAATGTTGCCGACATGGCAGCACAATTAAAGTAGGATGTTCACTCCTTCAAAGGGTAGTTCAGGTCAATATTTTCCCTTGGTCTTCCTTCCTTCTATGATGGAAATGGAGACCTATATTCATAGGAGCATTATATTACCATGATGATAGATGCAAGGAATGTCGAGATTCGCATGACAAATACTTTGCAAGAGCTCAGCGGAAAGGAAGTTGTGGATAAGTTACATAAAACTTTTGAGATACTTAACCAACTCCAAACTATTTTCAGGAGCCTCCCAAAGGATTCCTTTGAGCGCTACACTGATCTAGATTCATCTCTTATAGATCTCAAGGTATTCCATTACCCTTTGGGTAAATACTGGAAAGGCATCACTAAATTCCTCGAGCTTAAGAAGTTAGAGAAGTCCACCAAAGAGCAAGCAACAGCTGCAGCTTCATCGGTACATCTAGAAGCATAGGCCTCTTCCACGCAGCAAGGCATTCCTCTACCTTAGTAGAGTGGAACCCAATCTCAAGAGCAAGCTAGTTAGCATTAGTCCATTGGACTGTTTTGTATCAAATTTTGTTGGAAATTACAAACAAAATTGTATAAGCCAGTGGGCTGTAATAAACTCTTTGTAACAACTTATTTTGTAAAGCTTGTGAAGGCTATATATAGTAGAATTGGAAATGGCCAATGGTCGGCTCTTTTTGTAAGAAGTATAACTTCTAATATTTTGCAGTATGATCAATATATAAAGAATAACCTCATTTTTCTCGATCTTGGTGTCTTGTGGATTCAAACTTTTGATATGTCCAGTTAGTATTGTTTCTCTTGTTAATTCATCTTTGTCATATTGTTCATGATTTATGAAATTCATTCTAGTTTCAATACGAGTGTTGTAAGCTTAAATTATTGTTCCTAAGGTGATTATGGCATGAAGTATTCATGTTAGGTTATCTGGAAATAATATCCTCATATTGTTCAGGTTTAGTTATGTGATCATTTTTGTTAAAACTATTGAATTCCTCCCTTAATCTCGGTATGTTATTCTCAAACATAAAACATATATTTACTCTCTCTGCAGTACATTTATTTTGTGCCATTCCATTAACATCAATTCATTCAAATTCTTATCATTGGCATATTGAAATATTGCCCACATTATTTCAAGATTGGCTATTTGTATTATTTTAATGTGAATGTTATTTTGATGAAGCAAAATAACACATGAAATTTTATTGATGCCCAAGCACAGTTCTAAAAGTAGGCTTAGAACGTCTCTGGGACTAACAGTCTACATGATGCTCTCCTTCTTGGGCTACTCAACATCAAAATATGACTCTTCCTTGGAATCTACAAGGGTCATAGCCTCGTCATCCATAACTAAAGAGAAGAAGACACTTTGGGATGAGTCTTCAATTGAATGGTAGGGTAAGCATCCTCATCTTCTAGTGGATTCTCCTAGTCATAGTATTCATCCATTTATAGTAGATTCTCCTAGTCATAGTATTCATCCATTTTCACTACATTTGGACTAGGAACTTGTGGTGATCTATGTCTAGGGTCATTCCTCCTTTGGTCTCATTCAATTATGCCTCTAAACCCTAGAGTAGGCACACTACATCTTGGGGTTACTGTCTTAGTCAAACCTTGTCATCCCTTCTTAATAGGATGACTTCATTCTACAATTGTCAAATGATTTGGTTCAACTAACCAATATCAGTGTCTTGTCAAGCATGAGATGTCTCATTATCTGGTGGGATATTGTACACATTCAAAGTTTGTCCTATCGTCATTATAATGAATAGATGTTGATGGTCCTTGGGAGACTTAATAAAGGGTTTCCACCTGCCTCTGAACTTGTCGTAATATGTTTCAGTTCAACATTACTTTCAAGCATGTCTTCCTCCATTTCTTTAGATCTACTCATTTCTTGTTCTAATTGTACAATGTGAGCAGAATTCCTTCCATATTTGACATTAGTAGGAATGTAATTTTTAGAACAACCGAAGATTACCGATTCATTTGGCCATTAGTTTTCAGGGATCTTTTGCAAGGTTCTAAAAAATCAAAGATTAAAAAATACCAAATTTTATCATTCTTTTTAAGGTGTATTTTGGTGAACTAAGTGAGACGCGTATGATGTGACAGATTGAGGCATACCTCATCATAAATACATCGTCATTATCATTGAACCATGTGATGGAAACTGTGAGGAGTAAAAAATACCAATCATAACCTGGATCAATCAAAGTCTGTAGGAAAACCCTCACCATTGCATCATCGTGAGTAAGGTGAATGTCGATAATGGTAAGGAATTGATCGATGTTCTTTTCAAGGATCATAATTCTATCACCATTAAAGAAAGGAAGTACACCCATAGAGATACTATGCAATAAATAATGTTCCCCCTATAGTGCCAAAGGGAACATTCTTGGCCTTCATTGTGGGTTTCTTTGTCTCCCATTGTTCCCTCTACCATTATGTTTTCGTTGCTCATTCTTCCTATATCAGTCCACCATATCATTGATTCATTCCCTACACATAGTATTGAGAGGTGACAGGTTGGGAAAAAGGAACGACGGAGAGGAAAAAAGTTTGGTATCTTCCAACTTTCATTTCAGCTATTAAGAATTGTAATCTCAATGGTCATAAGTGCATTAATTAGTTGAGTTGTTAGTTGGTTATAGTTTTACTAGGACACTTGGTTGTCCCATAGTATTTTATGTTCCATAGTATTGGACAGTAGTATTGTTGTGATCTAATCCTATATAAGCTTATGGTTAATAATGATAATGCAATGAATATGCCCACTTGTGTTTCATCCTTTACTATCTTGATATTTTAACATTGTATCAGAGCAGCATGGACTGATCCATACCAATTCTTTTGGGTAAGCCTTTTCACAAAGTGGAAAGCACACACGTTTCACATCTTCTGGAGGTTGCAGAACAAGACGGGAACACATTAGCGCCGACGCACCTATCCCTATCGGAAACTTCGTAACCCTTCCATCGACACACCTGTAGTTAAGGAAAAGCATGTCACTGATGCACCTAGAGTGAAGGAAAAGTGTGTCACTCGCGCACTTGCTGTTTAGCCGAAGTGTGGTGAACACTTTTCACTTAAACAAATTTTGAGTGATGCACCCTGTGACATACTGTGTCAGTTATACAAGTTGTAGAACTGTGTTTAAAACACAATCATAGAAGATGGATAGTACTAGTATGAAGCATATCTCCGAACAAATGTTGACCGGATCCAACTACGAGTTTTGTTCAATCAAGATGCAGACATTTCTTCAACTCAACAAATGTTTGGATATGGTTGAAAATGAATTCAAAGAACTAGATGCAACTGCTCTGGCTGCTATGTCTAAGGATCACAAGAAATCCCTTAAAGAAAGTTGAGATTGAAATCTCACTACAAAATGGTTGATCCATAGCTGCATTGAGGAGGCCATCTTCCCGAGAATCTTAGGAGTTACCACCGCGTATGAAGCATGGAATCTCCTTGCATCTGCAAAAAAAGGTACAGAAAGAGTCAAAACAGTAAGACTCCAAACCCTTCGACTTCAGTTTGAAAGTATTAAAATGAATGAAACTCAAATTGTAGATCAGTTCATGACTAGGGCTTTGGGTATTGTGACTCAATTGAAAACCTATGGCGGGGCCTTGGAAAAAAAGGCTTTTGTCCAAAATATTCTTAGATGTCACACTAAGAATTTTTCTATGGTTTTTACTACTATAGAAGAGTCTAAAGATTTGTCCAAATTTACCCTAGAAGAGTTAACAGGGTCCCTTCCATCCCACGAAGCTCGACTCAGTGAAGAAGAAGTGTCTCTTTCAAATGCATTCAGCGCTCAGGGTTCCCTCAAAATAGGTCAAGGAAGAGCATGCAGAGGACGAGGAAAAAGATGGAGAATTTTTCATTCTACAGAGGATAGAACTGGTCATGAACACTCAGATCACAGTGAGCACTTTCACAGCTCTCAAAACCAGAGAGGGAGAAGCAAGAGATTGACTAATAGGTCCAACATTCAGTGCAACTACTACAAGAAGCATGGCCGCTATGAACAAGACTGTAGAAAGAAGAAAGAAGAACAAAATAGTGGTGGAGCCCATGTCTCCAATGTTGAAAGAAGCTCATCAGAAGTCATGTTTCTCTCATGCCAAGCAACCGAAGAAGAATATCATTCAGATATATGGTTGCTAGATAGTGGTTGCAAAAATCATATGACATGTAACAAATCATTATTTCCTGATCTAGATTCATCTCTTAATACAAAAATCAAGCTTGGTGATAATTATCTTGTTCCTGCTCAAGGCAAAGGCCTTGTTCCCATTCTTACTAAACATAATGAAAAGAAGTTTATACATGATGTATTCTATGTTCCTAATCTGAAAGTCAATCTGATCAGTGTGGGTCAACTTATTTAGAATAAGTATGATGTCAGGTTTATTGATTCATATTGTGTTGTCTATGATAAATCCCCCAGTAGAACACTCTTAGTCAAAGTACAAATGACCAAGAATAAAATATTCTCACTCAATCTGAGAAGTGCTATCCTGTCACAGTCATATGCACATACTGTTTCCAGTCTAGATGAAACATGGTCGTGGCACTGTAGGTATGGTAATATGCCCTTTCAAAGTTTCGGTCTCATGAAAAAACAGTCCATGGTCAAGGGGTTACCAGTTATGAATGAACAGTCAAGTTCTTGTGAAGACTGTATCTAAGGGAAACATCAAAGAAACAATTTCCCCAATTCCACATCTCGAGCCAAATAACACCTTGAGTTAGTTCACATAGATCTATGTGGACCCATGCAAAACAATCCATAGGAGGAAGTATTTAAATTTTCTGACCTTTATTGATGATTATAGCAAGAAAGTCTGGATCTACTTTCTCAGACACAAATAATATGCCTTTTCCAAGTTTAAAGAATTCAAGGAATTGACTAAAAAGAATTTAGGTAAATCCATCATAGTACTCAGATCAGATGGTGGAGGTGAATATGATTCACATGATTTTGCAGAGTTCTATAAACAACATGGCATCCATCACCAATTCACTACCAGATACACTCCACAGTAGAATGAAGTTGTTGAACGAAAGAACCAGACAATCATGAACATGGCCCGAAGTATGTTGTCATATAAGAAGATGTTAGATGATTATCGGGATGAAGCTGTTGCATGTTTAATTTACTTCCTGAACCGATCTCCCACAGTAAGTGTTAAAGATAAGATTCCTGAATAAACATGGAATCGCACTAAGATTAGTGTTTCACATCTCAGAGTATTTGGATGTGTGGCATTTGCAGACATACTTGATGAATTAAGGAAAAAGATGGACAAGAAGAGTGCAAAATGTATCTTCACTGGTTACAGTGAACATCAGAAGGCCTACAAGCTGTATAATCTTGTCACAAAAAAGGTTGTGGTGAGCAGAGATGCTAAGTTCCTTGAATACAAATGCTAGAGTGATATAACAGATATTCAACATACTGAAAGTCTAGTATCACTCAGAACTCCCAAACTAGAGGTACAACGGCAACACCAACAAGAAGCAACACTAGCAAAAAGTCCACCACTGAACCAGAGAACTAAAATCTTAAAGGATTTATATGAGAAGACTCATTTTATTGATGAACAACTATTGTATGCTCCATTTTCCTATCAGCCCACATGTTTTGATGAAATAGTAAAGGATGCATAGTGGGTACAAGCAATGAATGAATAAATTGATTCTATAGAAAACAATCATACTTGGGATCTTGTTGATCCCCCACTATAAGAGCAAACTCAATGAAAAAGAATACATAGAGAAGCACAAAGCAAGGGTGGTTGCAAAAGGATTTGCTCAACAATATGGTGTATACTGTGATGAAACCTTTGCTCCAATAGCAAGGATGGACACCATTAGATTTGTACTTGCAATAGCAGCTCAAATCCAGTGGCATGTTTATCAAATGGATGTGAAATCTCTCTTTCTCAATGGCATACTTGAATAAGAACTCTATGTAAACCAACCACATGGTTATGCTGTCAAAGGTCAAGAACAAAAGGAAAGTAAGATGAAAAAGGCCTTGTAATGGTCTAAAACAAGCTCCACGAGCTTGGTACAACATAATTGATTCTTACCTCATCAAAAATGGGTTCAACATGAGAAGCAATTAAATCCCTCTATATGTCAAAACAGATCAACAAGGTAACATTTTGATTGTATGTCTTTATGTTGATGATATGATTTATAGTGGAAATCTGATGCTAGAAGAATTTAAGGAAATCATGGAAAAGGAGTTTTAAATGATTGATCTTGGTCTCTTGAAGTTCTTCCTTGGTCTGGAAGCTCACCAAAGTGAAAATGGAATCTTCATCTATCAGCATAATTCTGCTACAGACATTCTGTAGAGATTCAAAATGGATAAATGCAAACCAAAAGAAACCCTCATTGCTAGAGGAACCAAGTTAAGCAAGAATGATGAAGGACTAGCGGTGAACTCTATAATTTACAAAAAGTCGGTAGGCAGTTTAATGTATTTGACTGCAACTAGACTTGATTTGATGTATGATGTCATCCAGATCTATGGATTTATGGAGTCTCCCAAAGACTCTCACTAGAAAGTTGGTAAAATAATTTTGAGATATGTTGCAGGCCACAATTGGTTATGGAATTTGGTATTCTCATTCACCATACAGTACTCTTATAGGGTACACTGACAATGCTTTTGCTGGAAACATTGATGATAGGAAAATTACATCTGGTTATGCTTTCCATTTTGGTACCAGTCTAATTTCATGGGCCTCTCAGAAACAACCCATTGTCAGCATGTATTCTGCAGAAGAAAAATATGTAGCAGCAACTACAGCAGCATGCCACTCAGTTTGGATAAGAATCCTTTTGAAGGATATGGGACAGACGGGAAAAGAACCAACACCTATTTCTTGTGATAATAGTTCTGCCATACAATTGTCCAATCATAATGTGTTTCATAGAAAGAGTAATTACATTGACACTCGCTACCATTTTAATCACGAGTTAGTCAATAGTGGAGAGATCACTTTGTTGTTTTGTGGCTATAAGGAGCAATTGGATGATATGTTTACCAAACCTTTGCCAATATCTGCATTTGAGTTTCAAAGGAAGCACTTAGGCATTTATAGTGCCGAGAATACTGTCCCATTTGAGATTAAGGGGGTGTGTTAAGAATTGTATTCTCAATGGTCATAAGTGCATTAATTAGTTGAGTTGTTAGTTGGTTATAGTTTGACCAAGACACTTGGTTGTCCCATAGTATTTTATGTTCCATAGTATTGGACACTAGTATTGTTGTGATCTAATCCTATATAAGCTTATGGTTAATAATGAGAAGGCAATGAATATGCCCACTTGTGTTCCATCCTTTACTGTCTTGATATTTTAACATGAGCTTCAAAACCATCCTTCTACTTATTTTCAACAATCATTTAAATGATCTTGAGGTGGAAAACTCTTAGTTCCTAATTTATGGATTTGTCGCCAATGAAGTTGCTTTCTCTCTTCCTTTGTGAGAGGCCTTTCTTATTATTCCAAATCCTACCAAGTTCACTCAAGCTCTTTGCACTTTCTCGCAATTTGAAGAACTATCTAGTACAACTAGTTTAAAATGCTTCCTTGATCTTTTAAGCCAATGGGAAGTTGGGGTTGGATAGGTTTTCATTAGACATTCAATAAGAGTCGCGAGAACAACAACTAGTCTACGAGGCAATGATATTGGTCACTCCCCAATATGGCCACCAAAAATGTTGATCTTTTTACCCTTTATGGAAAAATCAAGCTCATAAAATGATATTAAGTGTTCCTCAAGATATCCTCTGCAATTGCAAGTTTATACAGGTGGTACTCATCTTGGGCTACTCCTTTGACAATGGTTAGACAATGTTATTAAAATGGTCTTAGAGTAATTCGCTCTTATGTAATTTTATACATTCATATCAAGTTCATTCCACTAGCTAACAAAGGACCAAGTACGTTGATGACCAAGACAAAGATAAATCACTCACAACCAACCCTTTAGAGTATTTTCATACATCGTCAAACAACCAAAACTTCATGGAATGACAAAGAAAACAAAAGATAAAATAGCGATGACAAAGAGCTTTGATAGATTAATTAATTCATATCGAGTGAGTTTGAAAAGCCTAATAGACACATATAGGAAAATGGAACATCACTACAAGAAAATTATTGTTGCATGAAACTTATAAATAGTTCATTGACTGGAATAAAATGAACCCAAAATATAATCAATTTAAGATTGTCAAGGATCAATTTGGAATTTCGTCTCTATTCAAAATCGCTATGAATAAATAATTAAGCAAGAAGTTTGAAATGCAATCACTCTCGTGAGTTGGGATGTGGCTCTTGTGGACCATAAAATAAATAATCGATACCTGAAAAGAAAACGAGAGGAATGGCTCAATATCAGGACTTAGACACAAGAAATGAATAAGACCAATGACAAGGAATCGAGGAAGGAAATCCCTTAGTGTTTTCATATATTAACAAGCAAGACAAAGCTCATTTTCACAAACTATTTACTTTTTAATTATTTATATACGATTTTATATAATCGCACAAATAAATATACATCCTCGTTTGCAGATAAGATATACACTACACCACACTACACCAGAAATGTTATTTAGGCATCCCTTGGTTATAGCTATTTCCTGCTTTGAAAAGTTGTAGTTATCCAGATAAGTACCTAGAACAGTATACAAAGACACATGCATCGCTTTCCCTGCATTAACGCCACTTATTCAATAGGAGAAATGACGATCTTTCCTCTGGCTCGTCCACTTTCCTGATGTTTGAAAGCCTCTATAACGTCAGAGAATGAATACGGGCTCTTCGGATCAATCACGGGTCTCAGCTTCTCACTCTCTATGTACGGCTGCAGCTTCTCCAGTTTATGGCCGTGGGGTGATACTCCGAAAAATTCAACTCTGGAATTAGGCTGAAACGAAGCTATGTCCAGAACTTTGGCTTCCTCCTTGGCCACTACATGCGACTTGGACGAATCCCCTGCAAATGAAACAAAAACGTCCATTAGAATACAGCATAGTTGCATTAGAAGCCAAGTGAAGTGAGTGAGTCACTGACCTATAGTATCGAACACGAAATCGAATTTCTCGGAGATCTGATCGTAGCTCTGCTTGGTATAATCGATGACCAGATCTGCCCCAAGGCTTTTCACAAAGTCGAGTTTACCAGTGCTAGCCGTGGAAACAATCCTGGAAGCTCCATAGACATGCCTGGCCAGCTGAATTGCCAGGCTGCCCACTCCGCCTGCTCCTCCCACAATGAAGACGCTCTTCCCCTTCTCAAATTTGGCTATATCGAACGCCTGCTGCGCAGTCTGGATCGCAAGCGGCAGGCTCGCTGCTTCCTCAAAAGATAAATTTGTGGGCTTTGGCGCCACCAGATATTCCTCCACTACGGTGAACTGGGCGAGAGTCCCCCACTGTTTTGGCTTGCCGGCTCCGAAGTTCTGGATGTCGCTGTAGACCTCATCGCCATTCTTGAACTTGGAAACACCATCGCCAAGTTCCACCACCACTCCTGCCGCATCACAGCCCGGCACAGCCTGCATAACACAAACGAACTATTTATTGGAAATCTGGATTTTGAACTGCTAATCAAAACCACAGTTTAAATCCAACATTACTATCACTGAAAAAATTGCATTTTCACATACATAAATAGTTATGGTTGACTGTTGATAATCATATCAAAATTGAAAAATACAGACCTTCTACTTGTTGAATCATAATAATAGTAAAACAACCCATCATAAATTCATTTAACGTCATACACTGAGCGGTTCGCCGCTAAGGTTTTATTTGCAATCTATGCATATTATTGATCCGTGTGCAGATAAATCTTAAAACCCTAAATTGTGGAAGGGCATGGCTGCCCATGGTGATAAAATAAGCTTATGTTCATGTCAATACCGGGAAGTCGGAATCCCTGCTTCTGAATAAGCCCTCCCGCCTCTTAAAATCTACGGGATTGAGAGCAGCAGCTCGAATCTTAACTAAAAGCTGGCCTGGCCCCGGCTTTGGCACAGCGATTTCTCCGAACTGCAACACATCTACGGATCCGTATTCGTTGTAGAACCACGCCTTCTGAAGTATACTCATATCTTCTTTCCGCCCTGAGCAAGTGTCTCCTTTTCCTTTGAACCGAACTTTCAAACTTGAATGCTTTGAAGGGGAGCGCAAGGAGCTGGTATTTGTAAGCTTTCGAGGGAGGAATGTAGATTTCAGGTTAGGGCCAACTACCACGATCATTCTAGAGTGACTACAAAGTAAAGGCAAGAATGCATTGCATCTAGACAGAAAATGTGAAAGAATGCATTGCATCTAGACACAAAATATCATCACCTGTCATGATCACTTTTGTTGGAATGCAAGATGATATCATGATAAGATAGTGATTATTCAGCGGCCTACACTCATGAAATGTTCTAGGAGTAATGATGCATATATACGATTAAAGATGGCGCATTAATTCACATTTACATCTATATTTTTTAAAATATAAAATAAATAGTATGTCATGAGGACGTTTTCATAATTTACTGTTCCATTATGTAGATGGGGGCATTGTTAGAATTTCATTTTATCTCTGCGGTTTAGATTAATATTTTTGAGGTTTTGAACTTTAATCTTGTCATGTCTGGAAAGGGTTATTGGGTGACGATTAATGGAAAGATCGAATATTTTGTGTTGATATAGTTCTGTTGACAGGGGTTCACTTCATACTACTGTCAATAAATATTGACACATACTCTCTTAAACATCGACCCAGAAAGGTTTGACCATTTCCAACAACATCGGCCCAGAAAGGTTTGACCATTTCCAACAACATCCGCAGAGCGAATGAAGTCTCACCCGAGATGTCTAAGGGGGCTGCAGGAACCAAGTTTACGCAGTTGCAAGAAGACATGCATTATCTCACACTCATTCCTGACACAATCCAAAGATTCGCATTCGCATCAACACATTATCATCTCCTAAGTAACGAATTAAACAAATTATCAAAACATGCTTAAGGAATCTCCGGTACATACCATAGCTGCGGAAACATCAACTACGATATCCATAAAACATCAAACAATGCGATACTCAAACAAGACGAAGAAACAAAGATATAACATAATAGATCATTCGCATTATCAAATTGTTCCATACATCACAAAACCATTACAGACTCAAAAAAACAGTTGCGATCCAAAAAGACCAAAACCAAATAGATGCTCCAAACAAATCGATCAAAGGATCGGAACAACGATAGGTGTGATTATCAAATATTCCCTTAGGATTACAATCATACTTCTATTTATAGGCTCATTTGGCCATTAAAAAATGGTCCAAATGACCCATTACTAACTAATTTAACCAAATACTCTGCATACATTGGATCTTTTGTAGTTTGCAACCAGTCATGTGTTCATGTTGATGACCCTTTCGTCACTTGGGGGTTCCACACTTGTGCGCTCTGGACCCGTGCCAACAAACCCCTAACACAAAATTGTGGCTCGCCCTCGAGCCACCTCAGCTAGAAACTGTTGGTGTGTTCACCTACTTCCTGAACTCATCTTAAGCCGCCCTGATTTGGTCGATCGCTTCCTTGACCATAGCTTTAATCATCGTTACTATTGCTACTTCATAATCCTCTTCGTGTTGTGAAACAATATTTCTAGCACCCATGGTGGACGAGGTGTGTAAAATCCAACTGCTCCAGTTCAGGAACATCCGCTTCACGAATTTGATCATCCTTCGCTAGAGTCGAAGTGTCCCTGGCATTGGTTCTGCGGTGGTCTAAAATCCCACTACTCCTCCAGCAACTGCAGCCCATGCCAAGCTGCAAGTAGCCTGATTCATCCATCGGTCGATATCCATTGGTCGGTTGGCACTTCTCTTCTTCCTAATCATCGGCATTGATGCAAACGTTGGTTGATCATGAGCACTTGTCGTCCTCACCCTTGGCACACCTTGTTTGCTCGTGTTGGAAATGAAATGTGCCATCATAAATCTCTAAGCTCACTCTTCTCTCTAAATCTTCTTCTACAAATTCTTCACTAACTCTCTCACATGGAACAATGAGTCTAACTATCCCTCTACGTGTGTATATATAGCTTCACTTTCCCGCTTCTTGTCCATCTTGTCGATCTTGGAAAATGATTTCCAAATCGTCCGTCAAATCCTTCGTTGATTTACCGAATCCTGTGCACTCATTGGTCATCAATAGTGTCATCATTCACTTGCGTCGTCGTCCACCGTGGCTTAACTGCTGCAATTATTACCCGATTTGACCCATTCGCACCTTGTCGAACATCGACAGGCCTCAAACCTCGTCTCTATTCCTTACTTTTCCATTGTTCCGTCCTAGTGCTCTCAATAGACTCCCAAACTTCACAATGTACTTAGGTTTTTTTTTCATGTCGACTCAATTGCTTTTTCAATCGCTATGCGCCTAGCTATCCTGGAAGGGATTTAGCTGGCTCCCATTCATTAAATTTGTCAACATTGTCTTATCTAGATTTTTTAGCTACATCGCACCTTCGTTAGTAATGAAATTGATTATGTATGTATCTAACCAATGCATCTGTAGCTTACCTGGGTGTTTCGCAAACTTACTGTCATACAGCAGAACCATGTCTCCGGGTTAGAAATGATTTTCTTTTACATGGAAATCATGCCAAACCTTTTGTCGATCATTTTCTACCTGCTGATGAAATCCTGCAATGAAGCGATCCTCATTGAGCTGTAAAATTTGTGCCAACCATTCTTCAATGGCTCCATCGTCACTCATTCCTATCGTTGTTGCGATGCGCAGACTCAGGACAATATACTCCATTGGCATCACTGCTTCTTGTCTGTATACTAACTTGGGAGGAGTTAGGCCCACAATACTGCTGGAATTTGTAAATCCTAGTCGTCACGATTTTTGTTACACACCTTGGTGAGCGCATGCTCCAATACCTTATTCAGCACCTCCACTACGTCATTCTCGTGCGGGTGATATGGGGTACTCCATCGATGCTGGAATTGAAATTCTTTCATCATAGACCTGATAGTTTGATTGACGAAGTGAGTTCCTTGATCACTCATCAGTATCTTTGGGAACCCGAACTTGGTGACCACGTTGTCAATGAGAAACCTTACTGCCGTCGTAGCTGTGCAATCCTTTATCGGCGCTGCTTCATCCCATCTCGTGAAGTAACCAATCACAATAATTTTGTATCGTGATCTTATTCTTCTACTTGGTGGGTTGATGGGTCCCACAAAGTCAACTGCCCTTTTTTCGAAGGCTTGTAACGTCAACTGAGGTACTAGTGGAATTTCTTCCCTATGCGTTGGTTTTCCGGTCCTTTGACATACATCATAGCTCTTAGAGTAATCTATGGGATCGCCATGCACTGCTGGACACCATAGTCCAACCCTAAGTATTTTCCTAGTAGTCCTGCACCCTCCACAATGACCACCTGGGATCCCATCGTGAGATTCCACCAATACTCTTTCTTGTTCATGTGCAAGGACGCATCGACGAAGGACTTTATTTGGTCCCATCTTGTAGATTTCTCCTGCAATTAGTTGAAAATCAATAGCCCGAATGACTAGCTGCTTCTTCTGACTGGTAGTGAACTCCTACAGTGCTCTTCCTGTAGCCAAGAACTTAAGAATATGTTTGTAATGGTCATCAACCATTCCAATCCTGAATAGTTGTGCATCGGGTAAGCCTTCATCAATGCTCCTTGGTTCTTCTCCGGACTCAATCCTTGACAAGTGATCAGTTCTTACATTCAATCGCCTTGCTTTCACAATGATTTCAAAATCAAACTCTTGGGATAGTAGCAACCATCGACAGATCTCCCCCCCAAAACAGGATTATTAACTAAGTGTTTTAATGTAGAGTGGTCAGTAAACATTTTGAAATTCCCTCCAAGAAGGTAGTGTTGAAATTTCTGTAGCTTATATACCATCGCTAGTCCTTCTCTCTCTGTTGTTGTATAATTCTTCTCCGCAGTGGACAACTTCCTGCTTGCAAATGCGATCGGGTGGTCAATCGATCCTTCTCCTGGATGGGCCAATATCATTCCGAGCGCTATTGATGATGCATCCACATGGACATGGAATCTTTTTTTCCAATCAGGGAAGACTAATATCGGTGCTACGACCATCTTCACCTTTAGTATGTTGAGGCTCTTTGGCATGCATCATTCCACTCAAACTTTGCATCATTCTTTAGTAGCTTCTCCATCGGTGCAGTGATCGTTGCATATTCCCTGATTAACTTCCTGTAATATCTAGTATATCCCAACATCTCCTTTAGTTGATTCACTGTCATTGGTGGTGGTAAGTCGGCGATGATTGCAATCTTCACCGGGTCGACCAACATCCCCTCCTTGCATACAATGTGTCCTAGAAGGATTCCAAATGGTGCGCAGAAAATACACTTCTTTAAGTTCAGCGAAATATGATGTTATCAGCACCTCTCTAGCATCAGCCTTAGGTTCTCAACATGGTCCTTAACCAGCCCATATACAGTGCAGTCGTCCATATACACTGCCAGAAATTTGTGAATGAAGTCTTTAAATGCAGCAACAACCAGCCTTTAAAAGATCACAAGAGTGTTCTTGAGACCAAATGGCATCACTGTGTATTGAAAGCAACCCCATTCTGTCACGAAAGTTGTTTTATGTCGATCTTCTTTCGTGATATTTATATGGTGGTATCCTAAAAATCCATCTGTAAATGAATATATCTCCTGGCCTCCAACACCTTCCAGTACTTCAACAGTGAATGGCGTAGGGAATGGATCGTGAAGACATGCATCCTTCAGTTTCCTTAGGTCGACAAAAATATGGGTTTCACTGGTCTTATTATATTGGACTACCATTGGGTTGATCCATTCCGATTCTTCGACAGGTTCTATGATTCTTGCATCCAGCATTCGCTCTATTTCAGCGTTTACTCACTCCTTATACCTGGGATTCAGTCTATATGGTTGCTGCTTTACTAACTTCGCATCAGGTTTCAATGGAATTTTCATTTCTCCTAGCTCCCCAGAAATGCCCTTCATTTCTGAAAATTTCATTGGGAACAAGTCTTGGAACTCATGCAGTAGATTGGTAACCTTTCCAATTGTCGAATCATCCCAGTAATCTCTAATACTAACGAACTTGGGATTTTCCTCCGACCCAATATTAACCTTTTTAATTTTTAGCGGTTGTTGGAATTTGTCGAATGGTATCTCTGGTGCTTCGACATCGCGGATTTCCTTCAAATTTGGGACATAAATATCTCTAGGATCGTCCTCTTCGTCAGTTCCTCCTGACACATTATAGCACTCCATCATCATTTTTGATGTTGCATTCCAGTGTAATCCCATTGGTTTTTCTGTCGGAACTTCTTCGAGTACCTTCTCACGGATCTCCTGCAGTGCACTGTGGATGAAAGGGTTCTCATTAGAGAAGCTAAAAGTCTGACTGAAGATAATGGTCAATTCTTCCCATGTAGATCGCAGTTTTGCTGCGATGTACTAGCTCCATGGTACTTCATCTAGCGTATGGATGAACGTATGAACCCATTCCCACTTCAGTTTTATTTCCCATGCGCTTTGACATTCTTCCAGATGATCCTTTGGATCACCGCTTCCACTGTACTTCTTCCCATAGCAGCATTCAGTCTCCCCAAACCTGACTTCTATCAATTGTCGACATAGTTTCCATCTCATGATTGATGACTTTTGCGTTGCCCACCACCTTGCTAGCGTAGCCTTCAGTGCTTATTCTAACGCCAACAGTCATTGTGGTTTTGATACATTCTCTTCGAATTCAACAATAAATATAGACAAATTAGGTAATCCTTCATATGTCGACAGATCATATACCCATGTCCCTACCCATCTCAATGACTGCGTGATTCGTGCGCACCTTCTAAATGACACTTCATGCAATAGAATCTACCATTTTTCTAGCACCTCATCGGAGTCTGATGATGCCAAAATAACACTTCGCCACCCCAATTCCCTGTCGATAGTGGGATTGACGTAATCCTCCAAAACGTTGTAGGCATTGTCCCGTCCTTCTATAAACTCATCCCTCATTGGTTCAACATATTTTTTTCCTTCCGATGGATCAAGTGGGGTGATTACTCTCTTGTCGCAGTTTTCAAACGACATCATCCTCTTCTTAAAGTTGATAACAACCCGATTGTCCATTTCCCAGTCTATTCCAAGCAACACCGGATATGGGCTTGTGTTTTCAACTATCTTTATGATTTCGAAGAGTGCTTAAGTCTTCAATCCTTCTACTTTGGCATGGAGATGAGATAATCGACCAATTGGAGTGAACTTACTCTGATTTTCCAATGAAAGCTGCACAAGGGACCATACAGGCTGCAGTTTCCCCATCAGCTCCCATGTTTTCTTAGTCAATATGTTTACGTCTGATCCTAGGTCCAAAATGATAGAATCGAGATCATATGCACCAATCTGTGCATTTGTCCTCATTTATCTTCCTGTCTTCTTCTTGTGCACTCGGTTCACTAGCCGATCTTGTCGCCATTCCTCCTGTCAATAGAATAGACTAGCTATATCTTCTAGTGCATCTTGATCCTTTTCCAAGGTCAAATACATTTCCGAGAAATTCCTAATCCTAAGGGTGTTGACCTTCCCTAGTGACCTCTGTGAATATGTCGTATCAAATATCGGTGGCATCTCATAGACAGGTTCCTTCTTGCTTATAGGTGGAAAATTAGTCTTTCTCATCGCATCCCACACTTCCAAAAAGGTTTCCTTCTCTGCTTCTGCATCAAATCGAACATGTTTCCTTGTTGTAGGTCGAACACTAGGTAGTGGCATGTCTTCTCCTGTTGCAGCTCCTCCCCTGGTCACTATTGCGACATTCACGGGTCGACTTCTTATCTCTGCTGAAATCTTCTACACATTAGGATTAGGATTTTGATTATGATTTAGATTCGGATTTGGTTTTCGTTGTGGCAGATTCTTATTTTTCCACTTTGCAATCAACTGGGGACACTCCTCGACACTTTGGTCCACTGCACTACAATAGGTACACTGTGGAGTTGGATTCAGACAATCCCTCTGATAATGTCCAATTTGGACACAATTATAGCATGTAATTGACCCTCGACCTTGGCCAAAAGTTCCTCCACGACCTCCGTGAAATCCTCCTCACGGATTATTGCACTGCTGTAGATTTTATGGAGGTAGTTGATACTGCGGTTGGTTGTACTACAATGACGATTGGTTATACTGAGGCTGCTATTGATTATAATGTGACTATGACTGGTTGTACTGTGGTGGCGATTGATTATACTGTTGTTGCGGTTGTATAGGAGGTTGCTCCTCTCCCTTCATAAAAAATGTATATGCAGTTCTTGTTGAAATATTGTAACTTCTAAGAATATTATATTTGTACTTTATTCCGAAGATGTTTCATTCCTCCTTGAAGACCTTATTATATATTTGGAGATGTTTTATTCCTCAATGGATACTGTGGTAACTTGGGTTATTAGACTTCCCTAGTGGGGGTCGGCCCTGTATGTGGCATGTGGGTCAAAGGGTTATTAGACCACCCTAGAGGGGTTGGCCCAGTCAGCATTATGTAAAGTGATTAAGTTGGGGCCGACCTAGCTTCTGTAAAAGACAAGTCGGAGTTGTGTATAAATAGAGGAGGTGTGTTCCTCATTTAACACACACTACACTCACTTGTGAATAGCGCATAGGTGAGGGAGAGATCTTCTATGGAGGATAAGGAGCTCATGTCTATGGTTTATATCTTTCTATTTATTGGTCATCTATTTTGAGGAAGCTTTGCTGGGTTTTCTACCCCATGAGGGTTTCCCAGGATAAATCTGTGTCTCTTGTGTTTATGCTGTGCTTGTTGTTCTTTCAGTGATCCTGCATATGCTATTATTGTGAAATGGAATATAATGCTGATATGTTCTGTCTTAGCATATTGAATCTTAACATGGTATCAGAGCTAGCCTGAAGGAAGGCAATGTATGGCACTTACGACACTTGCTTCACTTGCGACAATTTGAAGGTTAGGGTTTTATATAGAAACAACCAGTCATCGTGGAACTTTCGCTATAAATACATTTTGGAAAAGGTTTAGGATCTAAAACCTTTAAGGGTCGTAGATAACATACCCATGTACCTTGTATCCAAAGTACACCCTCTAATTCATTGTACTTTGTGATTTATGATCAGTACAAGTTAGGGTTTCTGCCTCTTCCAGATCTCAGTCATAAACAGGTGACCTAGGAAAAAAGGTCACAACTTGCGGTAGGAATCTCCAAATGAAATTTTGTAAAATGTGACAAGTAGAGCACGGACTATGGTTTCTCTGGTAACTTTATCAGAGGCTGAGGTTGAACTAGTGACACGTGGCACTCCGTACAAGTTCGCTCTCCTGTTTTAACCCATAAACAGGTCACGTTGCGACACTTGGCATAAATCTCTCTCTGAGAATCCAATTGAGGTTAGAACTATGGGGTTGGATAGATGATAGGTCAGGCTACAACAAGACAAATTTTTAGACCATGTGGATTCGTAATTTTAGAGATGCACCAAAAACAATCAGGTGCATATTTCTGTCCAAAGAGATTTGGATTTTGAGCACCTTCATTCTTGAATCGTCACTCCTGTGGGAAATTAGGGTTTTAGAGAAAGTTGAAATTCTTGGAATCGGAGACCACGGCTGAATGCTACTAAACAAAATCGAAATTTAGAGACCAAGATCGAAATTTTTGGTTGGTCAGAAGGCTGGGCTTGATCAAACCCTAGTTCGGGATTTTGATCGGAAAGGTGGAAAATTAGGGCTTTTGCAAAAGTTGGAATTTTTGAAGTTTGTGACCATGGCTGGAAGCTCCTAAAAAAAATCAAATTTTAGAGCTTTGGATCGAACCTTTTGATTGGGAAGAAGGGTGGGATTCACCAAACCCTAGTTCGAGATCCTGTCCAGAAGATCCAGAAGTTTCAAAGATAATTTTGAGGGGTCAAATTTTGAAGATTTCAAAATTGAAGTATGCTAGCTTGATCAACTCAGCAAGGCGCATCTTTCCATCCATTCATAAGTTTGAAATTCAAATCTTGAATTTTTAGGGTTTCTCTGACAAACCCTAATCTAGCTCCAGATCTAGTTTCAGCAAATCAAAGTGGATTGGGTTAATCCTAGAAGAAAATGAATTGGACACCTGCATAAGTAAAGAAGTTCCAATTTCAGATGGAGATGAGGCTAAGGCCTTACATAAGAAGACTACAAGAAATCTCGACAGGTATGACTTGAGGAGATACAAGTATGTGTTGAAATATGTTCATGATTAAGTTTATGATATGATTGTCTTCATGTTATTGAGGTTAGTACAATTATGATTGTTTGATAATGAATGCATGTGAATGATAGAAGACATTCATTGATTTAGGTTATATGATTGTACTAATGCACCTGTGGTGTTGTATGAGGATGATGTTGTCTGCTAACAAGATACAGGTACATCAAGGAAGACAAATCAAGTTCTATGACCATCATGACATAAAGACAAACACTCATCCATAATCTTTGATCACATATAAGCTCTTGTTACGAGGTATGTATGACTTTGTTCTACTATGCTTAACTTATGAGATATGCAGGTTCTAGCACAAGGAAGAGAACAAAGAAGATATTGTTTGGGTATGTTAAGACATAACCAAGCTTGATAATCCATGTATGCTTTCCTATATCAAGTTAGAATCCTACCTTGTTAGGATCTTAGGTAAGTATACATGTGTATGAAATGATCATGACCATACATACTTAAGATTATTTAGAATCATAATGTTTTGATAGTATTGAGACTATACTAATGAATGTATGATTATGTATGAGATCATGAGGATGACACTAGTGCACACTTGAGCATGCATAGTGGTCCAGAATGGATAAGAAGTTCAAAGACATATAGAGATGAAGTGGGAGGCAACCATAAAAGATAAGTATTTGAGTTGTTCTTTGAATCTCTGAAATAGTAAATGATATTGCTTGTAATAGCTGTATGCATATTTATATTCCTAGAATATATCATGCATAGTGTGAGCATTCATATAGCATTGAACAATATACTACTAATATGCATATGATGGGTAAGTTGGACAAACATTCCATTTTTGTTTATCTAGAATGAAACCTCTTTGCTGACATGCTGAGAGCTATGCATGCTCTTGACAGTATGTTCTTGTAGAGATGGAAGGCATTTAGATAGCCATTGTATGCATACAAAATATGGAAAAGTGTTATGCCAAAATATTGGTCAAGATAGTTGCATGACTATGTGAATCATGTCTGTATGCATAATAGGTTATCATGTCAACATGATTTGATGATTATGAAGTATTACTATTCATGTAATTAAATTTGATTTGTAGGTAAGATCATGAACAATGATGAACACCGAACAAGTGATGGATGTTCAACAAGAAGACTTACAAATCAAACATACTATAGAAGGTTCGTGGCTAGAAGATTCTCTTAGAAAGAGGAAGAGGATCATGACGAGCTGTTTGATCCAAGTGGCTAGATAAGACCATTCTCTTAATGGTGTAATTGAAGAAGAAGTGTCAATCAAGAAAACTCCCAGGATTTAATTGAAGAAAGCTCGGTATGGGTACCCAGGATCGATAGTCATTTGATGATCCTAATGATCACGATGGGTGATGCAGATTTCAACCTTTGCTACAAGGTTGAAGATGGTTTCTATATACATATGACATGGATGAAAGAAGGAACTCACCATAGAGTTTGAATGATATTGAGGCTCATATCAGTAGACCCATCTGACGAGAGATGGCATGGATAGATATGCAGAAGATCACTCAATGCAGAGTGTGAATGATGTTCAGTCACAGAGGAAGAATTGATAGCTTCTTGACAAGCTTGGGCTTTACCAAAAGTAAAGCTGATCCTAACCTTTACCTTAAGGTTATGGATGATGAACTTGTCATACTATTACTGTATGTGGATGATCTCTTTCTGACAGGGAATGAGAAATAGATCATGGAAAGTAAGAAGAAGCTATAGAATTTGAGATGAAATATCTCGGATTGATGCATTACTTCCTAGGTCTAGAAGTATGAAAAGGCTCAAAAGGAATCTTTCTCAACCAGAGAAAGTATGTTGTGGAAATATTGAAAAGATTTGATATGTTGGAATGTACAACCATGGCCACTCTCATGGGTTCCAACTTGAATTTGTTAGCTAATGACTCATCAGAGTTAGTGGATGTAACTCTGTACAGACAGATTATTGGGTCATTGATGTATCTAACGAACACTATACCAGATATATGCTTTGCTGTGAACACCTTGAGTCAGTATCTAGTGGAACCTAGATGTGTTCACTTAATAGTTGCAAAGCATGTGATGCGGTACCTGAAGGGTACAATAGATTTTGGTTTATGTTATCTTGGAGATCATGACTTCGAATTGTATGGCTACACAGATGTTGATTGGGAAGGAAGTGTATCAGACAGGAAGAGCACATCAAGAGGATTTTATTGTCTGGGATCTGTCATGATCTCGTGGTTTAGCAGGAAGCAGTCTAGTGTGGCTCTCAGCAAAGCTAAAGCGGAATATATAGCTGCTTGCTCTGCTAGTTGTGAAGCGTTATGGCTTCGAAAGCTGTTATCCGGATTTTTTGACTTAGAGATGGATCCCACTGTGATCCTGTGTGACAACCAGAGTTGTATCAAGATGACAGAGAATCTAGTGTTCCATGATAAGTCAAAGCACATAGAGATATGATATTTCTATATACGAGATATGATGCAGAAAGGAGCTATAAAGCTCAAGTATGTGAGCACTGAAAAACAAGTTGCTGATGTATTGACCAAACTTCAGTCTCGAGTAAAGTTTGAGTATTTCTGAGACAAGCTTGGTGTAGTTCAGAAGGACCCTCCTCGAAAGGGGGAGTGATGTGGTCACTGATGATGAGAGTGCCTGCATCGACAGTGAGGTTGATGATGTGGATAATTGTATCGATGATGTGGATACTTGTATTGATGATGTGGATACTTGTATCGATGATGAGGATACATGTATTGATGAGGCTACCTGTTCCGACGGTGAGGTCGATAATGAGGTTACCTGTCCCGACAATGAGGTTAATGATATCAACCATAAGGTTGAGAAATGGTCCCTAGTGGACGAGGTGGATTGTATCATCCACATTTCCTAAAAGATATCCATAGACATATGTCTCCGAGAAAGAAGTCCCTAGTGGACGAGAGGGATTGCATCATCCCTGGACTTCAGTCCCCTGAATTGACCCGTAGACATCTGTCTCCGAAAATTGATGATAGGACCGCATCGTCCCTGAGCTTTTAGTTCAAAATGTACGTGATAAATCCTAGATATGATCTAGGTCACATCCAGTATGAAAAAGGACTGGCTCTGTGGTGGTAAATCCTAGATCTGATCTAGGTCACATCCAGTATGAAAAAGGACTGGCAGTGTGGTCGGGATTGCATCGTCCCTAGACATGGATTTGTCTTAAACGGATCATGGACTGCATCGTCCCTAGACATGGATTTGTCTTAAACGGATCACGGACTACATCATCCCTAGACATGGATTTGTCTTAAACGGATCACGGATTGCATCGTCCCTAAGCTTTTAGTTCAAAATGTACGTGATAAATCCTAGATCTGATCTAGGTCACATCCAGTATGAAAAAGGACTGGCTCTATGGTGGTAAATCCTAGATCTGATCTAGGTCACATCCAGTATGAAAAAGGACTGCACTGTGGTCGGGATTGCATCGTCCCTGGACATGGATTTGTCTTAAACAGATCACGGACTGCATCGTCCCTAGACATGGATTTGTCTTAAACAGATCACAGACTACATCATCCCTAGACATGGATTTGTCTTAAATGGATCATGGACTGCATCGTCCCTAGACATGGATTTGTCTTAAATGGATCACGTACTGCATTGTCCCTAGACATGGATTTGTCTTAAATGGATCACAGACTGCATCGTCCCTAGACATGGATTTGTCTTAAACGTATCACGGACTGCATCGTCCCTAGACATGGATTTGTCTTAAATGGATCACGGACTGCATCGTCCCTAGACATGGATTTTTCTTAAACGGATCACGAACTGCATCGTCCCTAGACATGGATTTGTCTTAAATGGATCACGAACTGCATCGTCCCTAGACAGGGATTTGTCTTAAACGGATCACGGACTGCATCGTCCCTAGACATGGATTTGTCTTAAACGGATCATGGACTGCATCGTCCCTAGACATGGATTTGTCTTAAACGGATCACGGACTGCATCGTCCCTAGACATGGACTTGTCTTAAATGGATCAAGGACTGCATCGTCCCTAGACATGGATTTTTCTTAAAAGGATTAGGATTGATCATCCTATAAGTAAATCTGCACTGCATCATCCATAGACATGGATGTGTTTAATTCCTATACTAGTAGAAGGTTGGCACAATTTTAGAATGGCCAATATAAAAACTATTTAATGACATAATAAAATTGTGTGTGTTACTTTAACAATTTTAATTCTTGACATATCAAGTAATATTGTCCATGTTAAGTACCATGTTTTATTATATTAGGAGGTTGGAAACAATTTATAGGCGACAAGAGAAACTATTATATAAGTGCATGCTAAGTTTATTGTTTTAACAATTAAAATCAATTATAAACTAAAATAGAAACATAATTATTTATATTTTCTATTAAAAGTTAAGTTGATCTAGGATTGCATCATGAATAATAAATTGTGCAAGAAATTCTTACATAATTTATTATTAAAGTTATTTAAAGGCATTGATGATCAAAGGCTATTGCTATTACTAACTTGGAGTTTCGTTATAATTTGACATTATGTTAACTATTGTGTCTAGGTTGAGTTATCATAGTAAGTCTAAGAGATTGACATCATTTTAGAGTAACCTATAATGTTGTGGAAATATGGAAATATGACAAAATACCAACATTGTGTTTGTTACTACAACAATTATAAACATTGTCATAGTAACTATTTTTGTCTTTATAATTTATTATTATTGTTGGTGGTTGTGGTGGTGGTGGTGTATTAAAAACTAAGTTGATGAATGTTTACTTTGTGAATAATAGATTAATGTGAGAAATTTCTTACCTATAAATTTATTTAATGATATTGATGTTAGTAATGCCTCAATTATTTATTAATATTAATTATTTTAACAATCAAAATCAATTATGAACTAAAATAGCATCGGTGTAATACAATTTGATTTGTTCAAATACAAAGGAAAAAGGGAAAACCAACATGTTGAATTGAAAAGAGCATATTAATATTTCTTAAAACAATGATAGATTTCTTACAATATTTAAATTATCATTAATATTTACATTTATGTATTAAAACAAAGTTTATCAAAATTTGACTCATGAATTGCTAATAAATTGTAAAAGAAATTTCTTACATAATATAAAGTTATTTAACGACATATTAATATTGTGTTTGTGACTATTATTAATTTTTTTAATAATTACACTAAGTGTTACTACTTTGTGATATATTTTATGGATTAAGTTGTGTGAAAGTTTTCAGACCACAATGAGTTTTTCATGATTCTCTTGATGATGGGTGAAGTGTCCACTCAAAACATTGGTCTAAAAAACTTTCACTGAGCTTAGTCCAGAAAATCAATAGCTTGTAGGTTAAATCAGGCATTATTGAATTTGATTATGCACATTTGATATAGTGAGATGTTAGGTTGATCTAAACAACACATTGAAAAGTTAAATATTGAATGGTGTTATGTAATTTGTATAGAGTATCCTCACATAAATTAACATTGAAGTTGAACCAAAATTTTCATATATGTAGTAAATAATATAAAATTCCACAAAAAATAACTTGAAGTGAATATTTGATACACTACAAACATTGAAAAGTGTTTCTTCATGTATATTAATAAGTCATTCAAAGAACAAAATTACATTCATGAATCATCTCCACCTAATCTCATATATTCGTTGAAGCGGATCAAGTACAACTTCTACACCACATTTATTTATCTTGGTCTTCCTGCAATCTTCTTGCTTTGGAATCCATGCCCAAACTATGGTATTAATTGGAATAGATCCAAGTTCTATGTCATCGAGAATTGGTACCCAATATTGTTCTAAATTTTTTCCCTTGTATTTCCTTGAACTAGGCTTCGACCAATCTAACTTTACATGAAGATTCTCACTTTCATCATCCTGGAAGATGTTCGAGGTGGTTTTTTCCATCCAAATCATCTCTCCTTCATCCTCATTTCATGATCTAACTAGAAACATCTTTCCTTTCTCAACATCATTCATAGGATTGAATGTTGGATTTGGCTTGTTGCACTTGGGTCCAACATATATCAATTCATCTGTCACATTAACAAAATAACCATCCATAATACTTGATATTACATGGAGTGCATTACGATCAACATTGACATTTTTCCTTGTCTTGGGCCAAAAATCCTAAGAAAAAGAACAACTTCCATCCATTCTTGTATGATCATTATAGATTTCATCTAATGCATCAAGAACACTTTTCCAATACTCTACCTTTTTATTCCATTCCTATGTAACAATTGGTGAATTCTCATTGCCAATAGTCTCTTTCCACATTTTTATGTATGTTGTTATTCCTTCCTTTTGTTCTTTTAAATGGACATCATTGTCTTTGGGACCTAAGAAAGATGGCTTCCCTATGGACAACATAGGTCGACCTTCATCATTTATATTCCACAACTCACTGGTTTTGACCATTCAATGTCTCTGATGGATTCTTTATACCTCATAACTGGAACATCATTGAGTACAAGAAATTGGAAGTACTGGACATTAAGATGTCTAACTAGTGCATTTTTTTCTTCATTGATGTATCCATTAAGAAAAAAATTGAAGTCATACAGTTTGTCAATAAGTGTACTTGGAAACAATCATTTTTCTTCTATTGTGCAATATGTATCCATCATTTCAGGTAAAGAATCTTTACTTTTCAAGTTGGAAGACATTCTTCTGTAGGTTCCATCTATGTCTTCATGGGTGTGCCCCACCAGCAAGAACCCAACCTCAATAGTGACGAAGACACCAAGTGCAGTTAATAGTGATAGAAACATGAAAACATAACGATTCTTATTATCACTAGTTGCATTGTTCAACCGTAACAACAAATGTGGAGGAAGAAGTTTAAAATCAACATTCTGATTTTTTGATCTTCCATAAGATAGAAAATCAGCCTTGGACACTCTACATTTTTTAGTAAATAGAGGTTTCAATGTAATGCATTTGAAAGTGGGTTTCTTGAAATTCCACTCTCATAAAGTAGATCACCATACATATCAAGGTGTGGGTATTCAAGGTCCCTCAAGCACATTGAAAGGAATTTAATGGAAAATTGTGATCCCATGTGTACAAATGGTAGGGAGAAATGACCAAAATCTCCTGTGTTATTCCCATGTGTTAGGATTCCTGTCAACGACAAACCCAAGTTTGCTCCTGCAATAGATTTTGATTTGACACGTAATACTGGGGTTGAAGTCTTTGTTTTGTCCATTTTATTAGGGATAATGCTCAAGTATTCCTTTGGAAACCATCTGACATAATTCAGTGGGCATAGCAACAATATCTTCCACATATAACGATCTTGTTATGTTTGTTTAGTCTACCTCTTGCCTTTTCTTCCAGCTCTTTTGTAGTCGTTGACTTCATCTATGCTTTCAACACGATACATTCACTACATTTACTGACGTCAATGTTCTTTGAGAATGCCACATCTCAAAAATGAGTATTCCGAATCTTACTCATTATTGGTTGTGATATTGATGGATCATTGAGCTTTTGAAGAGCCCCATTGATCTCGTTTAACAAAGAAATTTGGGTCTAAGTTGAAGGAAACAATCTTAAAGGTGCAGACGTTCCATCTTCTTCAACTTGATATGTTTGATTTGGTGAAAAATCTAAATTATCCATGACAATTATGTGCAATATTTCTATGGATGCCATGGTGTGTGCTCGTGCTTTGCATTTGTTGGTGTTACCATGAATGGATTTGATCTGTCCATGCTATGAATATTTATTTAATATTATTATTTATTAATTAGTAGATTATTAGGTTATTGGTGAAAGGGTGTAACCCTTCACAATGTTGGATCAAGCCCTATATAAAGGCGATCTTATTGTATCATCTTTTATCTCATCAATTCAAATATATATATCTTATTCAAAATGGATCTCGCGTCCTAGTTTTCTGCCGCATTTGGTATCAGAGCGGAACGCTCCTTCGGCCTGAGCTCGGATTCGGCTCACATTCAGAGCGGACTCGCTCCTCCTCAAGTGAGCTCGGACTCGGCTAATCAACTCCTCCAGCGAGCTCGGATTCGGCTCCCTCTTCTTTTCACTCCACGCCCCATCCACCCCGCGCTGCTCCACCCCCACGCCTGCATTCTCCCACCGCCTGCACGCCTGCAACAACTTCCCCGCACAGATCCTCCAGTCGCTCGTCGTCCTCCCATCCGTCCGTTGCTCTCTCATTCCCTCCTTCCCACCTGCTCCCACGCCCCTCCACATCCTCCCGCGTCCTCCTGCCATCTCCTGCTCGCACCCCTCTCCTTTTTCCTTACGCCCTCGTCTTCTCCATCCCAGTTCTCCCGCCTGCTAACTCCTCGTCCGCGCCCTCGCAACACTCCCTCTGCACTTTCCCGTGCTCTCTTTTCGGCTCCCTCCACTGCGTCTTCCACTCCTTCCCGCAACACCCCCCGCCAGCCACCCCCACGCTGCCTCCTCTCCCTCCCTCCCGGCTGCGCATCCTGTCCTCTGCCTACTCAACCGAGGGCAACCCCACCACGCGCCTGCATATTCCCTTCCACTGTTACGCATCCACGCTCCCGCCTACTCGCCCAGCACACCCCTCCACGCCCACTCCAGCACACCGTCCACGCCACACCTGCCCCATTTCCTCCCTCGCTAAGCTCTCTCCATTCCCCTCCGCATTCTTCCACCGCCGCCTCCCCACTATCACTTCCCGCCATTCCCAAGACCTGCATACATTCAAAACACAAAAATATTAATAATACATTTTTTATTTTTTCATACATAATAAAATTATTATAATTTAAATAATAATTATTGTATTATTATTTTAATATACAATAAATTATTATTATAATTTAATAATATTTATTATTATTTTATTCCTTCCCTAACTCTTATCCTAAACACCAAAATCGATTCCAAATATTCACCTCCCCACACCCGGTCAAGAAAAATGGCTGAGTTACGAGACCGACTAGAAAAATTAGAAAAAGACCAAATTAGAGATTTAAAAATCGTCGAAGGTCTAAACTCTAGAATGGACAAACTTGAGAAAGTGTTTCAAGAAGATTTTAAGGAAGAGATGAAAAATAACAATGCCGTGCTTAAAAAAGAAATCAAAGATGAAGTTGTTCTGGTACTAGAAAGAAGGCTGAGTGAAAAATTTGACACTCTAAACGAAAAACAAAAAGACTAGGATGACAAAATGAGTGTTATGACTCAAAACATAAACACCATAACCCAGAACTTGAGCACCTTGACGCAAAACCATAATATATTAATGGAGATGTTACAAAGACTAACGCCTAAGACAGACCAAGTCAGTAGTCCAGATGTGTTAGATGCCTCATCTCATATTGTCACACAGGAAGCACTTGCCAAGAATCAAGAAGAATTGCAAAAAGAAATAAAGATTAACAATGCGACGCTTAAGCAAGAGATAGAAACAAAAGTACTGCCAGAGATGGAGGCACGATTAAACAGCCAAATAGAAGCTATCAGTAAGATAGTAGAGAATAAAAAAGATAAAAATCACCGCCAACAACGAAGCAGTTCAAATATGTCACTTACGTCATCCAGTAGTTCCGATCCACCATCAAAACATAAAGCAAGAGGGAATCAATATCACCCTTACATAGTGTACCCACCTAAGGCAAAAATAGAGTTGTCGAAATACAATGGAAGTGAAGACCAATGTGTTGCTTGGTTAAACAAGGCAGAAGAATACTTCGACATTTACAATATTCAATCTGATGAGGAGAAGGTGAAATATGCATCAATGCATATGGAAGGGTATGCCTATAATTGGTACCTTTGGTGGAAGAGAGACAATTTTTCCTACACCTGGAACTTGTTCAAAAATGATTTTTTTAATAGGTTTCAAGGAATCAAGGAAGATGAGTTTTTCAGTAAACTTACGAGATTACAACAAGTTGGAAGTGTTGAAGAATTCACACACCAATGGGAATCCTTGTCGACACGAGTATTTGGGTTGTCTGACAAGCAAAGACTCGAAACCTATTTAGGAGGTCTTAAACCATACCTCCAAAGAGAGTTAAAGTTACACGACATACCTAACGTAGAGGTAGCAAGACATAAAGCAAAAGCCGCAGAACGCAAACTGGAAGGAATAAAAACAAGAGGCGACAACCATCATCGACAAGAAAAAGAGACACAATGTAGGTACTGTGAAGATACGTGGTCACCCGGCCATCAATGCCACAAACCTCAATCATATGCCTATGAAATGGAAAATAGATCAAAGCCATCTAACAGTTACTCTGATAATAGAAAGAAGAAGAAAAACATATGTCGTCGATGCGGTGATGATTGGATCCCAGGCCATAAATGTAGGAACAATCAGACAATACAGTGCAAAATCATCAATGGAAAGGAAGTGCAAGTATCTACACAAGAAATCACGTCTGATTCTAATACCGAAACTGAATCTGAATGACGAACGACATTAGGAAAATACTCAAGCTTTGAGGACAAAGCTTTCCTAAGGGGAAGGCAATGCTATGAATATTTATTTAATATTATTATTTATTAATTAGTAGATTATTAGGTTATTGGTGAAAGGGTGTAACCCTTCACAATGTTGGATCAAGCCCTATATAAAGGCGATCTTATTGTATCATCTTTTATCTCATCAATTCAAATATATATATCTTATTCAAAATGGATCTCGCGTCCTAGTTTTCTGCCGCAGTCCATGTTGGAAATAATGTTGGTAGTTATAGAAGGTGCTTTAAGAAATCTTATGTATCTTGTACCATGCTTTCTTACCATTGATATTTTGATTAAATCTCATTCCCTTTACTTTCCTAACAGTAGGAGGTAGGCCATGGCCATGGCTCTTTGACATGATTGTGCTTGAATGGGGTGAATTCAAGACAAATTCCCTAATTCCATTTTTATTTATGAGTTCCATATCCCTTCTAGGAGTTGCAATGGATTTCCTATCTACATGTTGAAGACAATCTTGTTTGCAACTCATCCGCTGCCAAAAGTCATATTTCTTTCTCTTTATCTATCTATGTTTGACAATTTTCAATTTTTTTGTAGCCACGACTCATTTAATCCTTTTATATGGCATCGTTACATGCATATCAATTGAGTCTAGATATTTTTCATTATAAATATCCCCATCCCATTTGTTTAAGGGGCTTGTGTCCTCTATAAGATCCCATACCACCATTTCCTTTGGTGACTCCTTGAAATTTTCCTCCATCCTTAAAATCTCACCTTCATCATCCACCAACTTATTTATTGGCCATCTAACCAAATAGTGTATAGACTTATCCCAAATCCTACATCGTTCACAATTTTTATCTGTCTTCCACAAAAACAACGAATTTCATTTCACCCTCAACCATGTCATCCTCACGGACATTAACTATGATCCATTTGGCAATGCACATGCCTGGTACTATGCATTCATGTGTAAGAGAAACATTTTTACATGTGAAAGTAAGTCTATCTTGGGGAATATTGGATGATCATGGCAATGAGGTTCCAAATCTGATTCTGGGACAAATCTCATAAGATCTCGATGCACCCCCTAGTGTATTCTCAAATCATGTTGGATGTAGTAGAAGAGCATCATGTTTTAACACCTTCTCAATATCACCACTATGGATGCTTTCTTTACCATCCTTCCATGCACATTATGGAAAATATCTATATTGAATATGGAGACTTCACCCACCTTCACTCCACGTTATAGAAGATCTATTTTGTCTCCAATAGAAAATGCAGAAGAGGCATTTGCACCTGTACACCAAATTAAAGAAAATTAGTATTTGCTCAAAAAAATATTCAATGCACTATCAATAACACTTAACACATGCTTCAAAATTTTGATTTACCTATGTTATGCCTCAAATCCATGATATTCCATGGATGTATGCCCCCTTCATCAACATATTCCACAATCGAATGTGGTTCAATCACATCAATTACCAAAACCATAACATATTGTGAAGAATCTGCAATAATTAATTAATGCAAATACACGAGATATCAGAAATAAGAGAACTCAGAATCACTTTTATATTGATCACAGGCCACTTCGAGGGGGCAACCTCCTTTGAGCAAGCTCAATACAATTAACTTCACGGTGCCTTCAATGATCTCAACACACACTTATATACTAAGTCTATGCCCAATACTATGAATCAAAACCATGGGACATATAATACTACGGGACGACTTACAAAGCATATGCGTCCAATACTATGGGTCAATACTATGGGCTAATATAAACTATGGATCAACAAATACTACGGGACTAATTACAAAGCATATGCGTACAACAACAATATACTAACATAGTAAAGAGAAGGGTTGACACAGGTTCCTAACATCCCCTCTCCCTTAGAAAAAGCTTTGTCCTCAAAGCTTTGTTTGCGGAAATTGCTGCAGAATCTGAAGGAGTGGTTCCCCAGTAGAATCCTCAGGTTGCATTTCGGGCCACTGACGCCTTTGGAGTGTCAGGGAGGATTGCTTGGAAGGCTGTAGATGAAGAAGAACCCTATCATCTACATGAAAAGTGCTCTCGGAATGGTGTTGATCGGCTTGTTGTTTCAGTGGAATTCTGGCCATGCGAAGATTGTCCTGTAGAATGAGAAGAATTTGATCGCGGTTTCGAAGAACCGAGTCAATTTCTTGAACTAGGGAGCTGCTAAGGGTGTATGGAAGAAGAACTGGCGGTGTCTGTCCATAGACTGCTTCATATGGTGTCCTTTGAGATGTGGTATTGTACCACCAAAGCGCTTCTAGGAAATCCATAGAAATAGTTGGCCAAAGCTGTGTAGGGATGGGCAAGGGTTTGAGCAATCCGAAAGGAGTGTCGTTTCACCCTTGTTGAGCTGGAAAGTATCACAGTCAGCCACCATCTATTGGATTGTCATTTTCAGTCGCTGCCAAAAGAAGTTACATTGTTCCCAGTCATACATTTTGAAGAACCCAGAGTGCCCTGCTGATGAAGAAGCATGGAGTTCATAGAAGAGATAGCCCTGTTGAACATATTGGAACCAATTTGGAACAAGCAGAGAAAGAGCTGTAAGAGAAACTGGGTCATCAATTGTGTGAGAAGGAGCATCTGCCACCATATTTTCCTTACCCTTCTTGTAAGTGATCGCATAGGGATAACCCATGAGTTGGATAACCCATTTCAGGTGTGTTGGGGAGGAGACCCATTGTTCCATAAAATTTTCTAGATTCTAGAGATCAGTCTTGATGCAGAAATAATTCCCTAATAGGTATGGCTACCACTTCTGTACTGCATGCAAAGTAGCCATCATTTCCTACTGAGAGGTAGGTGCGACTAAATTCTTACCAGAAAGGTCTCTTGAAGGCGGCAAGTTCATTGGTTCAGCAAAGACACCTACATATCTATCCAAGGAGGTAGTGGAGATCGTTGATGGGTGCATCTGAATGGAATGGAGCTGAGCGATGACACCATGTGAATTCTTCTTAAGGATTTTTTCTAGGCGATGTGAACTGATGATGCAGAGAGACCCTGGTTGTAAGCCCATTAATTTGTGTTGTGCCCCACTGATTGAAAACTGCATCCAAAGTTCAGCAAAATGCCATAAGATGGGGCCAAGTGTGCGTAACCTTTGAACGCCCAAAACCACATCACATCCGCCTAAGGACAAGGAAAATGTGTCAGAGCGCAGGTTATAATATTCCATAGATATACGCACATTGTGACACTTTCCCTTGCAAGGTAAGGTGCCCCCATTGGAAACCATGAATTCAAAGCTGGAGCAAGGATGGACAAAACAATCAGCCTTGTTTGGAAATCCAAGGGTCAATGAAGTTATGAGTGCTACCAGAAACAATGAGTATGGTAAGAGGGAACTTCTTGAAGTATCCCCTGACCTGTATTGTTTGTGGGGTTGTGACGCCGGTTACAGCATGGAGAGAGATCATGGGGGGGTCGTCCTGAGATGGGGTGTCAACAGGCGGGTGCTGAATGTCGACCTGATCATCTACTGTATCTGGAGCTTCTTCACAAAGTTCAGAGGCAGGCAGAGAATCCACATCCAAGAGATAAATATTTTGTCGAACCATGAAGCCTTCATACGTTAGTTTTCCATCTAGCACAACCACATTGTCATCAAATGCAATGCACCATGAAGGAAATCTAACTCGGGTTAGCTTTCTTTCTAACAACATTGCAAGGTGGATGAAAGATAACACGTGTTTGCCTTCATATGTTATCTTTCCATCTAACACGACAACATTGTCATCAAATACATTGCACCATGAAGGAAATCTGAGTCAGGTTAGCTTTCCTTCTAACAACATTGCATGGTGAAAGAAAGCTAACACGTGTTAGCCTTCATATGTTAGCTTTCCATCTAACCCAACCACATTGGCATCAAATACATTGCACCATGAAGGAAATCTAACTCGAGTTGGATTTCCTTCTAACAACATTGCAAGGTGAATTGAAGATAATGTATGTTAACCTTCATATGTTAGTTTTCCATCTAACACAATCATATTGTCATCAAATACATTGCACCATGAAGGAAATCTGACCCAGCTTAGCTTTCATTCTAACAACATTGCATGATGAATGAATGCTAACGCGTGTTGGCCTTCATATGTTAGTTTTTCATATAACACAACCACATTGCCATCAAATACATTGCACCATGAAGGAAATCTAACTTGGGTTAGCTTTCCTTCTAACAATATTGCATGGTGAATGAAAGCTAATGTGTATTAGCTTGCATATGTTAGCTTTCCATTTAACACAACCACATTGTAATCAAATACATTGAACCATGAAAGAAATCTAACTCAGGTTAGTTTTCCTTCTAACAACATTGCACGGTGAATAAAAACTAACGTGTGTTAGCCTTCATATGTTAGCTTTCCATCTAACACAACCACATTGCCATCAAATACATTACAACATGAAAGAAATCTAACTTGAGTTAGCTTTCATTCTTACAACATTGCACAATGAATGAAAGCTAAGACGTGTTAGCCTTCATATGTTAACTTTCCATCTAACACAAACACATTGTCATCAAATACATTGCACCATGAAGAAAATCTAACTCGGGTTAGCTTTCCTTCTAACAACATTGCACAGGGAATGAAAACTAATGCAGGTTAGCTTTCATATGTTAGCTTTCCATCTAACACAACCACATTGTCATCAAATACATTGCACCATGAAGGAAATCTAACTTGGGTTTGCATGATCAATGAAAGCTATCAAATGTTAACCTCCAAATGTTAGCTTTCCACCTTCATATGTTAGCTTTCCATTTAACACAACCACATTGTCATCAAATGCATTGCACCATGAAGGAAATCTAACTTGGGTTAGCTTTCATTCTAACAACATTGCACAATGAGTGAAAGAAAACGTGTGTTAACCTTCATATGTTAGCTTTCCATCTAACACAACAACATCGTCATCAAATACATTGCACCATGAATGAAATCTAACTTGGGTTAGCTTTCCTTCTAACAACATTGTACGGTGAATGAAAGCTAACACTCCTCGATTTTTGTGCCATTGTATGGATAAAATCCATACTGTACAGATCTGTACAGACTCTCCCACAAGAAGAAAAACAATGCTTCAATTTTCATGTTGTTGTATGGTCCCCTTTCACCTTGAAATATATGAAATTTTCTATGCTATAAATGTTGTATGGTCTTGGAAAATGTGCCCACTCTCCTGTGGTATGGTCTTAAGAAATGTGCCTCTCTCCCTACTCAAATTTGTGTGCTCCTCTTCTCTTGTTGCAAGTCTCTCTTCCACTCTTCACCTTAAGATCTTACACTCTCTCAACTCAAAAGTATCCAATTCCTCTTTAGATCTCCCTTTGACTCTTCAAGATGGGTAAATGAAAAGTCACATGATCCAATGGTCAAGATTAGATCTTGAGACCATAAGATCAATTTTTGTGTTATATTCTCAATTTATGGCAACTTAAGTCATTTAATTCTCACCCTAAAGCAAAAGTCGCTTTCATTTTATAAAAATAAAGTCACTTAACTTTTATAAAGTAAATGCCTAAAAAATCACTTTAAGTCCCCCACATGTTAAGACACCAAGCCTATGTAGAAGACCATCCAATCTAAAAATAACTCAATGCTCCCTCTTAGCGAGGAAGGTGTTTTGCACCACCCCCAACTTATCTCTAAATTTGAAAAAAATTCCCCTTGTCAAATCCTTTCTAAGGATGTCTGCAAACTGCTCATCTGTAAAAATATATTGTCGTTATACTTCCCCTCTCTGAACATAATCTCGGATGAAGTGGTACCTAATCTCAATGTGTTTCGACAGGTCATGAAACACTAGATTCTTCAAGAGTTTGATTCAACTCTTATTATTATAGTAAATGACAGTAAGGTGAAACTGCTGACCAAATAACCCAACTAGCAACTTGCGAAGCCAGATGGCCTCACAACTTGCCAAATTGGTGGCCATATACTCTACCTTGGTGAAACTCGATGCAACTGACTTCTACTTCTTGCTGAATCACGACACTACTGCCAAGCCCAAACTGAAACAACACCTTGAAGTGCTCTTCCTGTCAACTGCACTGCCTTCCCAATCTGAGTCAATGAGGCCCAATGTAATTTTTGCATTGGGGGGTCGAATTCACGAAATCCCTCCCCGAGAAATTGTGGATAGCTCAATTGCATACGCTACCCCTAGACACACGTTTTGGAGTTCACGAAACTCAATTCTGTAGCTCAATTGGAAATCTAGGCCCTTAGAGCAATTGTCCATGTCCCTGAATGACACCTTGATGCGAGCATCAACTCACCATAACTTGCAATCTGGGGCTTGGATTGAAAAACCGTCATCTTTGTTGGGTTCAGGACATGGGGATTCATCTAGGATACTCCTCTCCTCCCAAATCCTACGATCCTCCGTTCCCAAATGCTCAGTCCGCCACCAAGCCTCATCCACAAACCAACAACCGACACACTGTCAAGCTCACTACCCCAACAACGTTCACAACAGGGTCTACTTCCAAGGCCAATGAACTTTTACCAAGCCAAATGAACACTTCGGCAATCCACACAAGTGTCCCAGCTCACTTTCCTTTCTTCTGTGGCTTCAAGTGACTGACACTACCACAATTCCTTGAGCCCAAACTCACCCCAAACTATCAAGTGAGACCGGCTCACTTCGGCCCCCAACTTCAAGCAACCTTCAATAAACAACCATGTGGTCGTTGCACTATGTAAACAACTTGATCCAACAAGAAACACCAAAGAAACTATCTTACCCAGGCTAACCGACCAACGCAAGCTTCCACTAAGGCCGTGCTCGCTTCAATCAAGCTAAACTGTGAAATGTGAGCTTCTATCAAGGTCTACGCACTTTCTTCACTGTAGTGTGCACCACTATGCAAGTTCGGACGACTTGCACTCAATTTGCGTTGCAATCTATGAAAAATCGGTCACACTGTGTTCAATCCTTAACAACCAATGCAAATTCGGTCTGCCTAAACTCAACTTCAGGGTCGACACTCAACTTTTTCTCAAGCCGCGCACTTTGCTCACTGTTTTGATCGACTACATTCAATTTGCTCAACCCAAGCCGACGCACTTCATAAACTTCTACGTTCAACTCCACTCAAGCCATGCACATTCAGAAACCCACTTTTCCTCTTCAAAAGTGGGTAGAGCTCTTCATAAGCCTCTTATACCGTCTGTGACACAACTAGACATCTTTTCCCTCAACTCAACAAGTGTCCCTACCTAACCAGTGCAGCATGAATCAATGGTGGGCTTGGAGGCTTGGCAGTTCAAGTCGCATGTTGACTGATTACGTCTAAAAACAACAAGTTCCTTAAGTCAATCTTCCTATCGCACACCCTCCTATTGCATTTTGCCTCCTGAAGCACTTGTAGGCCTGCCTTCTACAGTGCCTGTTAGCCAAACTCATGCCTTCACCTCAGTCTGCGTCCTTTTCCCTAGAACTGGCCATAGAGTTAAGTGTAAGTGTGCCTTGCTTGTGTTTGCTTCTTGCACTTCTTGCAATTATGTCTTCACAACTTGAGCACTCCTCCAATTTATAGCCTTGCATCAAACCCAAATGCAAGTCAAGAGTCGATGCACCCCAAATGGGCCTTTTCGACGTCGAAGCCCCTTTCCATTTCTAAGTGGACCAAGCGCACCAAGCTAATGTCTCAAGTTGATGCTTTTGTTTGCAAGTCAATCCCATTGGATCCACACCAAGGTTGACGTGCCCAACTTCAAACCAAACCTGAGGCCCTTGCCAAGGAGCCTCTCCATCAAGCCAATGGTTCATAAACACATCAATGGAGTTGCAATCCATCTCAAGATCCACTTTCCAACTGACTTCCAACTTTTCTTATTTTGAACGCTTTGGGCCCACTCACAAGCTCCAGGCCGCAAGTGCATCCACATAATCTATAAATCCAATACCTTCCAAACACACTTCACAAGTGTTGATCCTTGCCATTGCGTCCAAGGCTTCTCCAAGCTCAACAAAATGCTTTCACGTGGTTCTGGCATGCGGCCACATCCTGCTTGACTCTATCTCAATCAAAGTTTTCAATGCGCAACACTTAGGAAATAGGTCACAAACCTTGGCCAAGTCCAAGGCCTAACATTTATACCTTTCTCATGAATAGCTTGGTGATTTCGAAAAGAATACAAGAGGAATCAGTTTGAAATTGTTAAGGAAGATGGGTTACGAAAAACATGGGATAGGCAATAGAAGACAAGGCATCCTAAGCCCTATTATAGAAGGCAAGGCATCCTAAGGCTTATAATAAAAGGCAAGGCATCCTAAGGCTTATAATAAAAGGCAAGGCACCCTAAGGCACCAATAGCATTTTCATCTGAAGTCTCCACAAGTGCTGCCATCTATGGAGTATACCCCATTCTTTGCGTTATATTTGGGATCATCAAAGATAGGTTTTCTTAGCTTCTTTATTTTTCGCTTCCAAATTCCTCCAAGTGCATCTATTACTTGATGATTTACTTTTAAAGGAACTGTTATCCCTTACATTTTAGGTCATTTTTTAACATTTAGTTTTCCTCACGTTAAATATTCAGATGGTTGGAGCAGCTCATGAATGAGATAGGGTTTTGTGATGAGGCAATGTTTCGTCATTGGATTAATGAGATAGTTGATCATGGATAGACATGCCCCTGATGCTTAATTGGTTTTGAACATTGATGATTTCAACATAGGTTTTGTAAAATTGAAGATAACATTCTATTCCATTTGATGATAGCATGTGTATTTTGACAAGTTGTGAGATGTTGGACAAAGGGAGAAGTCATTGTACTCCCATTCTCATTATCTATATCAATGCAGGGGATAAATTTGGGTTTTCTCCAAAGAGATGCCTAATAAGAAGTATTTGATCAGCAGGAGAGGGGAGATCATGTTGTTGATTCCAAAGACAAGGAGCAAACAAGCATTCTATAGACTACAAGATTGATTGAGATATCATTAAGAAACCAATTGAATGCAATAACTCAATAGTATTATGTTGAATGACACCACAGTATTGTTTCTTCATCAACGAAGAAATCAAATATTGTGACATTCATCACCATTTGATTGCCTTGATCCACTATTAAAACACTTAGCATGGAGATCAATTGAAGGGTATCCTTCCTAGTAACTCGGCTAGAGGCTTTCAATCATAGTCACAAGGGGACCATTCCAAGCAACTGTGCTTGATCAGAAAAGGGGAATTCAAAGTATTCTCATCTATAGTCAAGGATACCTAAACCATGGGCATGAATACCTATTTAAAGACACAATTTAGAGCTAGGACATGCTAAAAGTATAAACAACATGTGGGGTTATAGTCTTGCCCTGTTTCTGGCTTAGATAACAATCTAAATAACCATCCAAAATACTCAAACCATCACAAATCCTATGTTTGTATGAAGAGTACAAGTGTGTTGATCTCTAAATTAACTACCTTGACTTTCTTTATACATAGTAGACCCTGAAATGAAGGTATATTCACTTGATTCTAAGGATTGTAGCTACCATGAAGTTTGTCATAATCAGTATCTTCAAAATCTGGGTATTGTTGGGTGTTTCTTACCTCATCTTGAGCATATTTCAAGGTTGTTGGAATAGTTTCGGTGCACAAAAACAAGCAAGTAAATGCAGCACATTGACCAATAAAATAGGACATGTCCAACATATGATTCCAACAATGACATCTATGACAGTGACAAGTCTGAGCGATGATTCCAGTATCCTTCAAATAGCTAAGCAGTGACCATCATGTTTCATCATATTATACTTCTAAAACTCACATAAAAGGGGCTGATTTGATGATGTTTTCAAGAATGCTTCATACCAGTAGTAGCCTTTCTTCTACAACAACATATATGGTAGCTAGAATGAGATGCCACATGGCATTTGGAGATTAGAAAGAACTTAGTTCAATGACTTACTTATACACATATGGAGTTTGACTTCATTGCCCTCTTAAGCTAACATGTTTCTTATTTGGCACTGTGACACATGTTGAGGGTGTGATGTTTTAATTAAGAAATCATGGAAGGCTCCCTCATCTTCAACCTTATTCCATCCTTGGAGTTCTATTTCCTTGCTCATATTGAGGTCTTTTTTATAATAGGGGTGCTTTTCTTGCATGGATACCTTACACATGTGGAGGTAGATTTGGTGGAGCATTTTTGGCATTTGGTGGAGCATTCTTGAATATAAGAGGGAAGATCAGGTCTGGACAATTTAAACTTGACTCAGATTGTTCTCAATGGGCTATAGTTTCTATATTAAATGAAACATTAAAATATTTCAATTCATGAATGAAATTCATATCTTGTCTTGGTAGCTCTTTCAGTGAGATGAGTTGCAGTGTATTGAATTCCTTAACTGCCTCACTATTATCTCAAAATTGCCGAATACCTTTAATAAATTAACCTTTTGTTATATAGCTTGGGCCTAAGAAGCACCTCTATATGTGGTTTCCATTTCGCTAAAGAAGCCTCTCTTATATAAGGTCATCATTTTCTTGGATGGGGAGAATCAGAGAGAATTTCAATCCAAACACAGTTAACAAAGTCGGATAATCAGCATTGTATCTTGAGGCACATCATTTATCATTTCTCACTAAAGATTCTCACCGGTCAACAAGAAATGCACCTGATATAAAAGAGTGAACTAACTTGTAACAATATGCTATGGTAAAACTTGCATCAACCTATCTAATGGTTACAAACCAAATTGTAGGGTCATAAAAATTAAAATGAAATTAGTGTTCCAATTTTGTATATGGGGAGAGGTGGCATATTTAACAAGCATCCTAGACTGCATTGTTTCCATCATCCTTCTATCTATCATCATATAGTTATAAACATGTTTTTCAAAACCTGAGTAGTACCACCCTCAACAACAGATGCCTATTGCAATGAGGAACACAACAATGTCACAAATGGACAACCAACCAAGCATATTCCATTAGCATATGAAGCTGGCAGTGTTTAGTTATAATTGATCCTTTTTAATGGTACAACATGACATTAATTGTTGACTAAGAAGTGGGACTGATGTTGGCAACTTGGCAGCAGCCAAGAAATGCTAGGCACCGTAATGAATGGCCTCTTGAAAATATGCTCATATGACCTGCTAAATGAAAAGAACATCAATACCAATCAGGTCTACCTTATGCCATTAGGTACAAAGGTTAGACTGATGGACTTCTATTTTTAAAGGGGTGCTAACGGAGGTCCAGCTGACAATAATTTAGAGAAGCTATACATGATTCCAGAATTCCCTGGGCCATAGAGATCTCTAGGGTTCAATAGAGAATATTGAGTCAAACTAGAATACTGAAATCTAAGAAGTGCAAGCAAAGGCTGATCACAGTCTATTGATATGTAGTCATTCTTTTCAACATTACTATTAGTACTTAGTAATAATATATAGTAATTGCATGTTGGTCTTGGTCTTTCAAACAAAAATTAAGCAGATGGTTCATCTTTATGTGCTTCCTCTCCTGTTTTTTTTTTTTTTTAAATAAGCATTTGTATTGTAGCCAGATTCAAATGGAAACATAATTTAGGATTCAATACTTTAAGATGGAGGATTTCTAGCATATATACTAGAGACTAAGCCTTTAGATGGCTGAAAAGGGTAGTAACTTAACAGACAGTATTGCATAACTAATATATATGGAATCTGGATCACTTACAAAGACACTTCAAAGAATATAACTTCCAATCAACTAAATGAAATAGTTCAACTGAGAATGCAAGGAAAATCAGTACTGCTGTTGGATGTATGTAGAAATAACTTTCCTTCTTAATCATGGATTAAACTGATACTGGACTTCTTATGTAGCTTATGTTTGTAATATAAAACAAGTTACCAAGACAAGATATGGATTTCATTTATGAATTGAAATCTTTTAATGTTTCATTTAATAGAGAAACTATAGCCCATTGAGAACTATCTAAGTCAAGTTTAAATTGTCCAGACCTGATCTTCCCTCTTATATTCAAGAATGCTCCACCAAATGCCAAAAATGCTCCATTATAAACCATCAATGCACATTATAAACCATCCCGTTGGCATCCCATTAGATATTTTCAAATCTAAATCTACCTACTTATCCATTTACCACCAATTAAATTTGTTACTTAATCAACAGCCCCATGTCTGTTTTACTTTTAACCTTTTTGTGTAAAATATCAAACTCCAATCTTCATTTATTCCTATAAAAAGGAAGTTCACAAAATTATCGGTAACTGAACAGCTTAAAACCTGTTACACTCACCGCAAAAAGAAAGAGCTAAATGTTATGTATCAACTACCTAATCGATATTTTACTATCCAGTTCAATGGTACACCAAGTCTGATATTTTTATGTTGAAATTTGCATAAGGGAATGGCGTTTTCAGCTCATATTGTATCGAACTGGGAGGGGTAGTGAAGGAGAAGTCATTATCATTCTGTGTGGAAAAAGTGCAGGATGGGGTATCCAGAGTCACAAACGATTATGTTCGGTTATCCATAAATTTTAGTGAGACATACAAAATTATTCCAGCATTACCAAGAGGCATATTTCTGTCTACATGGTGGAAAATACCATTTCAGCTGGTTGATTTTGGATTTGGGAAGCCTATATATGCAGACCCCATTGTGAATGCCATGGTGGAGTTTGTGTTGCTTCTCTCCAATGGAAAACAAAATGGTGGTCTCAACATCTACATTGCCCTCCAAAATAATCAGTTGGACAAATTTGGGCAGTTTATCTATGATTTTTAAGTTTTCACAAAATATGTATGGGAATTCATCATTACCTTTAGCACCATGTAAAACCTTACTGAAGTACTCAGGTACCATTATTATGACTCTTTGCCACCATGACTGTATAGGAAGGTCACAGAACAAGTAAAGAAAGACAGACTCAAAGCTGCAAAATGATTTACTCTAAATATGATGCACATGCTAGAAGTGATAACCCAATCTCCATGCAAAAGACTATGTCAAATCAACCATTGAATTGATGACTCAAATTACACCAAGGTCGACATTAACCATGAGGAATTGATATAAATGTGATCCCGTGAAGTGATGATTTAAAAAATAAATCAGTATAATAATCATTGAGTTCATCCCCATGCTGTCTAGCAAAGGACATATCATACAAACCTGATGGTTTTATGGAATACTCAAATAGGCTCAGACAACAATACAAGTAGGAGTCGATATGTCATGCCGATGTCCAAAAGAGACTTAGGACCTGCAGTTCTCAAATCACCCCTTTCAACAAAGCAATTGTGATCTCATCGACATCCTTTCTTAATCAGAAATACATAATGTCATATTTTTCTCTTGGAATATTTGACAGGAATTTCTAAAACTTTAACATTACCTCATCATTTTCTCCCATGAAAGGACTAGATGGGTTGTCAATAGCAATTCGAAGACTGCCAACATACTAACAATGATAGATGAATTTTCTGTAGAATGTCTTGTATGAATTCTTTTCCTCGCCATCAAACAATTGTTTATCCTCTTCCTCCTTAACTAGTGCCACCCCTTCCATATTGAGATAGTTGCATAAATGCACACGAATGTTGTAACAATATCTTGTGCCTGAACTCTTCCAACTTTAACAGTTGCATATCCGTAGTTCAATACAAGTGATGTTTCTTGGACCTCGATATATGATTTTGGTGTCCTTTCTCATAAATAGTCCAAAACACTTTCAACCTAATCCATATCCATTTTGGCCTCTTCTTCAACCCAATCCATATCCACGTTCAAACACTCGCTTAGAGATTCAAATAGCATGTAGATTCCATTCATGGAATGACGCAAGTTTGTATTGGCAATTAAACTAGATAGGATCTACACTCTTCCAGAAGGCTCTCAAAGCCTGCAATAGTGAGTTCATTAAAGCAACATCTCATGTGGTCCTGGGTAACCTGCTATAGCCTACCATTGTAGTGGGAAATTTTGATTTGGGTGAACTTGTAACCTTGTTGCTAGGAGATAATACCTTTCTGCTGGGAGAGAATAGTAAATACCTTGCCCAGAATAGAACTTGTTGCTGGCAGATAATAGTATACTCAGAATAGACATCTGTTGGGAATTCTTGGGTAGTGGACAATGGGCATTGGATATATGTAGACATTACTGGGTACTAGTCTCACAATATTTTACATTGTTGGGCACTTCTGGACTTGTTCTCTTGCTACTGCGTGTCGAAGATTGAGCTGCTGGGTGAGCATTTTCCATTTGGAGGAGCTGAAACTATTGGCATCGTGATTATTATGTTATATGATATACAAGGATAGATAAATGGGAATACTGAAAATTTTCTTGTTCGTATATATTTAAAAAAATAATTAACACCAATAGAAAATCTACCTGAAGCGATCTGCCTGAAGCAGTATGCCTGAAGGAAATTCACAACAATCCATAGAGGGTACGAACGAAAGAGAAAAGAAGAGGAATGCAATTACTTCACTAAATAATTTTTTGTATGTTTTTAATCGATGTAATCCAAATGAAAGTAGAGACAAATCAAAAGCTGCCAGAAATGAGATGGGTTCTTTTCAGAAATCTTGTTGTGGATTGTGCATAGAGAAATCCCTTCAGGAAAAATCGCAATCTTCATTCATTTCAGAAACTATTTAGGTATGATTTGAAATTTTGTTTAGACATTACTTCAAATACATGGCATGCATTCTCAACAAAGATTACCCGATTAGCCTTGATCCAGATTTGAATAAATCGGTTCTCTATACCAGTTCAGCTCTCCATCACCGTGGGTTCTCAACGATTTGTCACCATGGGTTATTTTTTCTGTGTCAACATGTCTGCTATCGCACGGAATATTCTGAGTCACTGTTCATCCCACCGATTCAGTTACAAGGAGTATTCTTATCTATGGTGCAGAACTCGGGAGGGTAGTTGGGAGGTAGGAGGAGCAGCCGCGGATGCAGAGATCAAAGCATTGTTAGCTATGCCGCATAACTAGGGAAGGCAGCTAGGGAGGCAAGAAGAACAGTCGGGGATGCAAAGATCAAGGTAGTAGGGCCTACATACCGGGGTAGAGTTTTTGCTGTTTGTTGTTTTTGCATTTTGATTTTTTTTTCTTATTTAATTTTTTTTATTTTAATTGTGTTTTTTTAGAAGGTTAAACATTTTACATTTTGGACATTTTGGACTATATTGACAATTTTGTTTTGATTCTATAAGTAATGTGGAATGTTGTTGCTTGACTTCTTTGTTTCTGCTCCAACACTCTTGGTGTTCAGGTGCTCTTAGACTCCTTTGAAAAAAGCAAAGCCCAGTTATAACTCCACAAATTGAATTGGGAATCTTCTATATTTTTATCGAGGGAAAAAACTAGATCCATTTAAAGGATACAGTGGTGATGTGGAGAAGAAGCAAATTGAAATTCTGGGTTCTATGTTCACTTGTTAGAGCAATAGGAGTCTTGAGCTTGGTGGTCGAATCCTAGGATCAAAATGCAGTGACCCTTTTTCATATAGAGAAGTCGATATCAAGAGTTGTAGAGACCTTTCAAGATTTCATAATGGAATACAGACACTATAAATTAATAAGAAATTTGAGGATACTTGTTTGCATGGCATAAATTTGAGAATACTTGTTGGCATGGTATCAATTCTCAAAATAGTTTGAGATGAAAATGTATGTAGTAACAAGGTAAAATAATCATTTTCAACATTACATAAATAATGAATTGCTAATAATCTCGTTACCATGCAATGTTACCTCAATTCACACTAAAGGAGCTTATTGCGTCAAGTATATCGGTTGTGTGGGTGCCCTCAAGAGCAATTATGGATCACCGTAGGCATGCATTGCCTTTGGATCGACACTCGAATCAGATCAGCGCCCTCGTTGTTCGGGCACCCTATGACTCTTTTAGAAAAAGCAAGGTTGAGTTATTGATTGAATTTGGTCACTCATAAATATCAATATTAAAATTAGATATCATTAAATTATTATTTCTTTCTTTTAAGAAATAATTGGGGCATAACACCCTAGTTTTCATCCCCAACTCATGTCTTCGTCCTTGGTAACAATCCCTGGTTTATGAGACCTTTAAATATTTGCCATATAAGACTCATAATATTTGAAATATTTATGCTTTGGGATATGTGGTGTGGTCTAACACCATATGCAAAGTGAGAAGGTATATCCTTTACTTTGACTTGTCCATACCTTTGCATCACAAAGAAAAGAAAAAAATATTACTTTCAAAGTCTCACAAATTTTTCCACGGCATTGGATGATAGGATTCAAAATTTCTAGCATAACTATGATGAATATTTCAACCAATATGATGAGTTGAAAATAGTCACAAGGCTTTGTTTTTTTCATTCAGGGGGATTTTGAGTAGAATACTTCACTCATTTCATTGCTAACCAAATGAATATCCTAATAACTTAACCCCCTATTCTTCTAAGATTTAAAAAAAATGGGAAGGATATCATCACCATGATACCAATATTTCTAGGAAAGGACAATTATTTGCATGCATTCACACACACCTTGTCCAACGTGGATATGGTGTTGCCTACTAAAGGATTGCCCATTATGTAGAACTATGCTGAATTTCCCTCCCAAGCCATACATGAGAAATTTCCAACTTTTCATCCTTGAGGATTTTTAGGTATCAATCATATCTCTTGCACTTTCCAATCATTGATCAACCCACATCTTTTAGCACCTAAAGTTTGATAGACGGGGAGAGGATGGGAAGGACAAAATGGTAATGGAACTATTGCCTCTAGTTCAGAAAGTGGATATGAAAAAGTATAAAGGTTTTATTTATTAAATAATGTGGTGAAATTAAAGGTTCTTCAAGGTCAGGATCCTCCAAGGATCTCATAAGAATGCAAAGAGAAGCTATAATTTATCCCACAAATTGGGTATGGGGACTGATATCTTCATTAAGAGCAGAAGGTGTTCTAGATGTGTGGTTCTGAGGACAACCATTTCAAATTGCTTATGTTAATGACTCATCTTTTGTTTCTAGAATTGTTTCACAAATTTCTATTATGAACGAGTCGCACTTTGTTGGAAAGAAGTAAACTCATTTTACACTATCATTTTCTTTGCAAATTATTCATTTGTGACTAGAGGTGAGTACTCATAGGAAAACATAATTATAGAGTATTGTCATTTCACTAAGGATAAGGCCTAGAGATATGAATCATATCATATCATTCAAAAGGATGGGAAAGTATAGTATCATCATGAAGAGAGGCTTGGCACTCAAAACTTGGTCAATCTGGATTCATGGAGTGTCACATGTTGGTCATTTTAGTACGAGAGGCCCAGGAAAAGGGTAGGAAAATATAAGAGTTAAAATACTCAATTGATCTTGACAAGATCAAGTTATATTGTACTTGTTGCATAAAGTATCCCCCTCTAAACCATACTCAGAAGCTACGTATTCTTCCAAATTAAAATAGACAACATAATGGAGAGGATACACATTTATCTGATCATAATCCCGAGTCTTGGTGGGATATGAGCATGTTCCTAGGGAAATTGGAAGAAACGCATGAAAGAATTCTTGAATAAGAAAAGTTTGTGGAGTTGTATAATAAATTTCATGGGATTAAAGAAGATAGTAATATCATTCCTTATATAATGGATGTAGTTAATGTTGGAAGCACCCAATTGCTTCGTACAGAGGGAACACAAACTAAAGTTGTGACTCAATCTACAAAGAAGACAAGCCTACGAAAACCCTTTGTTGCCTCCAAGGATGAGAAAGATGCCAATTTTGTGAAAGGTTTTGACATGGCCCAAAATATGGGATATTAAAGTGTGGTTATGGGTACTGGTAAAGATGTTCAAGGACCATGGAGAGAATTGGAAGTAGAAAAGAGATATAAGGGCTTAGGTATCTCCCTTGCATTGATTCATCTCGGGTGTTAGGGGAGGGGATGTTTCTTCTCTGGAAATGTTAGGCCCATAGCTAAAGAAGTTGGATAAAATCCCTTCCCAAACTCCAGATAGAATGTCCCTTAAGTGTTTATGCTCCCAATCCCTAGTCCGTGCCTCCCATCTACTTTCAAAGGACCCAATACTTGTCTGGTGATGATGAAGATTTAGCAGTTGCTTCTTAAATTCCCAAGACAAACTTCCAATGCTAAGAGTCTCCACTAGCACCAAAAATTGCTATAAATTCTTCTGGCCAAAAGGTAACTTATGGAAATCAAATTGCAAAGAGATACCTTAAATGAAATCTCTGCTCATCTCCTAGAGGTAATTTCAATACCCACCTTCAAAGGAATGACCTTCATGGAGAAGACTATCCTTGAATTGATGCCAAGTAAACTCTAAAATCTAGCCAATGTGGAGAAGGAGGAGACAAATTCTACTCACCTCTCCTAGACAATGATGATTTTAGGATATGTACAGATACGGTGTCTTAATGAGGCTCTACTATTTTTTTAAATATGCCTCAACAAAATTTGTTCTCTTCTACAATGACTATCAAAAATTAAAAAAAATGGTAGTTATACCAACTTTGTGAAGCTAAAATACCAAACATGATATTTACCAAGTAATTGGCTATCAAAATATTAAATACATTTTCAATCACTTTAATTTTTGCTATCCACTACAATTTTGCTTGTTGTCAATATTAATCATAGTAAAATTGACTACAAACTGAAGTCTCTTGTGTAGTACATTTAACACAAAATACCCATAATTCCTAAATTGTGGCATAAGAACTATAATTTAATTGACCTCACAATCTTCGTACTTGCAATTTAAATTATAAAGCCCACCAAATATCCCTAGCCCTTACATTAGTATGATCTTGGTTCAATTCTCCTGGAGATGGTCTTGTACCTAACTTGTATTCGATGGGTGCATGTGTATGTATATGCATGGTGTTCTAGGTCCAAAAGGATCCCTGGGCATACCACTTTCAAAATGATGCAAATGAATTAAGAAAGTTGGTTCATTCAAACCATTGTATCTCCATTATAACTACATCGTGGCACGCCATTCTTGAATATTATATATCATGTTGGTATATATCATTTTTTTTATTTTTTGGATGTGGATGTAAATATTTCTTACTTAGTATTTCTTAAAAGAAATATTGTATCTTAAATATTTAGGAACCAAAATCCTAAATATTATATATTGCTTATCTTAATGTGTCACCTACCCAAATTTCTGAGAATTATTATTTTATTTGCAAAATACTTTATGTTAAATTTAAATTACAAAGTTTTGTAATTATGATCAGTTTTGATCATGGATGAATGTAATTACTGAATATTATTATTTAAATAAATTAGTTAGGAGACAAACACCCAAGAGGACTGTTGAATGAGTGTTCACTGACCCACTAGGAGGAATGGAAGCTATTGGAAGGTGTGAAGCACCTGCAACAATTAATTAATAAGAATATGCGAAATAGCAAAAATGACAGAACTCAGAATCACTTTTATATTGATCGCAGGCCACTTCGAGAGGGAAACCTCCTTTGAGCAAGCTCAATACAAATAACTTCATGGTGCCTTCATAGGCCTCAACACACACTTATATACTAAGTCTAGGCGCCAATACTATGGGTCAAAACCATGGGCCACTACAAACTATGGATCAACAATACTACGGGCGACTTACAAAGCATATGCGCCAACAACAATAACACAAACTATTGATCAACAAATACTACGGGACGACTTACAAAGCATATGCGTCCAACAACAATATACTAACAAAGTAAAGACATGGGTTCATAACATCCCCTCCCCCTTAAAAAAAGCTTTGTCCTCAAAGCTTTAGATGTGGAAATTGTTGTTGAATCTAAAGGAGTGGTTCCCATGTATCATCCTCTGGTTGCATGCCGTGCCACTGAATTGAGACCTCTGTGATAGAGCGAGAGCGAAGCTGAAGAGTGCACCGATTGAGGATGGCCTCCGGCTCCAAAAGGATGGATCCTTCATTATCTAGTTCAGTTAAAATAGTTTGTTCACTGATGTTGGTGCCAAGAACGTTCTTCAGACAAGAGACATGAAATACTGGATGAATGCGGGAAGAAGGAGGAAGTTTGAATTTATAAGCAACGGACCCAATCTTCTGAAGAATCCGATATGGCCCATAGAACTTTGGAGTGAGCTTATGACACCATTTGAGTTTCAGGGAGGATTGCTTATATGGCTGGAGACAAAGAAAAACCATATCGCCTGCTTGAAAAGTGCGCTAGAACAGTGCTGATCAGCTTGTTGCTTTATGCGATTTCTTGCCATGTGAAGATTGTCACGCAAAATGCGAAGAATCTAATCGCGGTTTCGAAGGACCGTGTCAACTTCCTGAACTAGTGAATTGTTGGGGGTGTATGGAAGAAGAACTAGAGGTGCCTGACCATAAACGACTTCATACGGGGTCATTTTAGAGGCAGTGTGGTAAGAGGTATTGTACCACCATTCAGCGAGAGGGAGCCACTTTGCCCACTGATGTTGTTGTTCAGAGGTGAAGCAACAAAGATAAGTTTCCAAGCATTTATTGATAATTTCAGTCTAACCATGTATTTGTGGGTGATACCTTGAACTCATCTTTAGTTTGGTGCCAGTGTGGAGAAATAGTTCTGTCCAAAAATAACTGGTGAAAGTCGCATCACGATCCGAGACAATGGAAGAAGGGATGCCATGAAGATGAAAGATCTGGTCCAGGAAAATTTGAGCGACTGAGGAGGCTGTATAGGGATGGATGAGAGCACAAAAATGACTATATTTGGAGAGGTGATCAACCACAACGAGAATCACTGTCTTCCTGCCATATTTAGGGAGCCCTTCAATGAAATCCATAGAAATATCTGTCCAAATCCATGTAGGTATGGGAAAGGGTTCGAGCAATCCTGGAAGGAGTGTTGCTTCACCCTTATTGTGCTGGCAGGTATCACATTCAGCCACCAACTATTTAATTATCCTTTTCATGCCCTGCCAAAAGAAGTTATTATGTGCCCGTTCATACATTTTGAGGAACCTAGAGTGCCCTGCTGAGGGAGAAGCATGGAGTTCATAGAAGACAGCTTGTTGAAGATCTGTGCTTTGGGGAAGCACCAGACGACCCTTGTATCTCAGAGAAGCACCATCCCAAGAGTAATGTGGTATAGCAGAAGGGTTGTTGGTCAAGCATTGGATGATTTGAGATAAGGAAGAGTCATTGACATAACCCTGTTGAACCGATTGCAACCAATTTGGAACATGCATAGAAATAGCTGAAAGAGAACCTTGGGCATCAAATGTGCGAGAAAGAGCATCTACCACAATATTGTCTTTACCCTTCTTGTAAGTGATCTCATAGTCATAACCAATGAGTTTGCTAACCCATTTATGTTATGCTAAGGAGGAGACACGCTGTTCCAAGAAATATTTCAGACTCTGGTGATCAGTCTTGATGCAAAAATGATTCCCTAATAGGTATGGTTACCACTTCTGTATTGCATGCAAAATAGCTATCATTTCCTTCTCATATGTAGAGGCAGCTAAATTCTTACCTGAAAGGGATTTTCTAGTGAATGCAATGGGGTGTTCATCTTGAAGGAGAACAACACCAAGTCCATTGCCGCAAGCATCACTCTCAATAGTGAAGGGCTTGGAAAAATCGGGCATAGCTAGAACAGGTGTAGTACACATAGCTTGTTTTAGTTTGTCAAATGCACACTGAGCAGCATGTGTCCATGTAAAAGCATCCTTTTTCAATAAAGCAGTTAATGGAGCTGCAATCTTCCCATAATCCTTGACAAACTTGCGGTAGTAACCAGTCAACCCTAAAAAACCACGAAGGCTCTTGAGTGTCTGAGGATGCGGCCAATTGTTCATGGCATCGATTTTGGCAGGATCCACGCGAACCCCTTGTGCTGAGATAATGTGCCCAGATACTCAACTTCCTTTTGTCCAAAAACACATTTAGACTGCTTGGTGTGGAGATAATGGTCAGAGAAAAGTTGCATGACAAGATCCAGATGCTGGAGATGTTCATCCCATGTTTTACTATAGATGAGGATATCATCAAAGAATACCAGAATGAATTTCCGCAAGTAGGGCCGAAAGATTTTATTCATTAAGGCCTAGAATGTGGAAGGAGAATTAGTGAGGCCAAAGGGCATGACCAAAATCTCATAATGGCCATCATGTGTGCGGAAAGTTGTTTTAGGGATATCATCCTCATGAACTTGAATTTGATGATACCCAGAATGAAGATCCAAGTTGGAGAAAAATTGAGCCCCATGAAGCTCATCAACAACAGGAATTCGAAACTTATCCTTGATGGTGAGGTGATTAAGTGCTCGGAAGTCAATGCAGAGGCGCCATGACCCATATTTTTTGCGGACAAGAAGAACTAGAGAAGAAAAGGAACTAGTGCTTAGGAGAATAATACCTTGCTTCAATAAGTCCCGAACAAGCATTTCGATCTTCGTTTTTTGGTGAAATGGGTAGCAATAGGGCCTGATGTTGGGAGGAACGCTGCCAGGAAGGAGCTGAATATGATGGTCTTCTGGCCTTGAAGGTGGCAATCCCACTGGTTTAGCAAAGACACCTGTATATCGATCCAGAATTTGTTGTAGATCTAAAGGAGTAGTGGATACCGCTGATGGTTGCATCTGAATGGAATGGATCTGAGCGATGACACCATGTGAATTCTTCTTGAGGAGTTTTTCTATGCGATGTGAACTGATGATGCTGAGAGACCCTAGTTGTAATTCTGTCAATGTGTGTTTTTGTCCATTGAGGGAAAACTGCATCCAAAGTTCATCAAAATCCCATAAGATAGGGCCAAGTGTGCGTAGCCATTGAGCACCCAAAACCACATCACATCTGCCTAAGGTCAAGGCAAACATGTCAGAGTGCAAGGTATACTCTCCCATAGAGATACGCACATTTCGACACTTCCCTTTGCAAGGTAAGGTGCCCCCATTGGCAACCATGACTTCAAAGTTGGAGCAAGGATGGATAAAACAATCATCTTGTTTGGCGATCCGAGGGTCAATGAAATTATGAGTGCTACTAGAATCAATGAGTATTGTAAGAGGAAGCTTCTTGAAGCAACCCCTGACCCGCATTGTTTGGGGGTTGGTGATTCTAGCTAAAGCATGGAGAGATATCTCTGGCTGGTCATCCTGAGACGGAGGGTCAATAGGCCATTCCTGAATGTCGACCTGAGCATCCATTGTTTCTGGATCTTCATCACCAATTTCAGAGGCAAGCGGAGAATCCACATCCAAGAGATAGAGCTTTTGCTGAACACATCTATGTCCCTGAGTGAATTTCTCATCACAATTATAACAAATCCCCTTTTCTCTGCATGCTTGCATCTCTGTTTCAGACAAACGCTTGATAGGAGTTGGTCAAGGAGCCTGTGGTATGGGTGGTCGTTGAGAAGCCATATTTCGGAAGGGAACAAAAGTGGGCTTATAGCACTGTTGGGATGCAATCTTGTCTTCTGCTAACTTAGCCAACCATAGGGCTTCCATCATTGTGTTGGGACAGAACATTTTGACCTCAGAGCGGATGGCATCCTTTAGACCACTAGTAAAACAACTCCGGTAAAAGTCATCAGACAATCCTTCGGTGTGGTTGGCTAGTTTCTCAAATTCGGTTTGATACTCTCTCATAGTGCCAATTTGGCGAAGTTTAGTGAGGGCTCCTGTGAAGTCATCAAAAGCACTAGGACCAAATCGTTGCAAAAGGAGCAGGCAAAAGTCTGCCCATTTTGGCTCTTCATGAGCCTTGATGTACCAACGGTACCATTGAAGAGCTTCCTGTTCCAAATGAAAGGATGCAAGAGGAACTTTGTTGAAATCAAAAGTATTATGCAAACTGAAATATTGTTCTGCACGATAGATCCATCCAGTTGGATCAGTACCATTAAAGCGAGGAAAATCAAGCTTCGGACCATGAAAATTGCTGGAAGAAGAGAACCCATTGTATGATGAAGACTCGTACTGCCGTTTGTTGTTCATAGCTGAATGTTCAAGATGGAGGCCGAGAAATTTTTCATCCAGATCCTGGAGTTTGGCTTGGATGGCTACAAGTGCTTCTTCCATGGTTTTTGCTTATGCGCGGGTGACAACCATAACCAGGATTTTTTATTTTATTTTATTCGGTTGACTGGGTAGAAAAACAAAAACAGAAACTGCTTCAGTAAAGGAAAATCTAGATGTGGGAAAAAATCTGAAGGGTAATTGGGGTTTGACTAGGTTTTGGACACTGTTGAATAGACAGGGAAGCAAAAAATGAGGATTTTAGAAGCGGGGTGAAAGAATGGGAAGATTTGGCAGAGGGGGACAAAGAAGCAGAATTCGGAAAGGAACTCTGTGGTAAAATTTGAAGGTGTTTGGGTGAAATCTGAGGAAGTTATGGCAAACCCTAAAAATAGATAAATGTGGGATTTTGGGCTTTGGGAAGTGGATTTGGGGTTAGGGTCCTCAGGAATGAAATATGCAGAATGGGATTACAGGGGTTCCCCGAAAGTTTCAAGGGAAACAGAGTGAAAACAAGGGAGATATGGAGAAAAAACTGAATTTTATAATTTTTTTTTTTTTAATTTTTAGAATGGAGCAGCTACGGCTCGGAAGGGATCTGAAACAGATAGATCTGCAATGGCCCGGAAGTGAGCAGAAACAGAGGGATCTAAAACGGTGCCAAATGGATTGAAAACGGCTGGATCTGGAACGGCTTTCAGAATGGATCTGAACCGCTAGATTTGAAACGGTGCAACAATGATCAATAACAGTTCAATTGAAAATAGATATGGACCCTAGTTATGTGCGGCTTCCTAATAGTTCAGGGGTTTCACTCGGCCACCAATGCTGTCTAATGGCTTGCGTATTGGGGCAGTACCCCTCACTCCACGGCTCAGGTAAAACTGATAACCGCTTTGCCACAAACGACAGCTCTTGGTTTACCTCACAGGTGGGAACTAGTCAATTAGGTAGGGGTCGTTTCCCTTTTCGCTGACAGGTCCTCTCAATGGACCAGCTACTTCAGGGTTCCTATGGTACTCCTCACAATGAGTTTTAGGGATTATGCCCAAGTACTTCCCACAGTTAAGAGGATAGGGATTATTCCCAAATCCGAACTTGCAACAGATGCGAAAAAACAATTTGGCAGAGATTTCACCCACCGAGCCCAAGAAAGTGCTCTGATACCATATGTGAAGCACCTGCAACAATTAATTAATAAGAATATGCGAAATAGCAGAAATGACAGAACTCAGAATCACTTTTATATTGATCGCAGGCCACTTCGAGGGGGCAACCTCCTTTGAGAAAGCTCAATACAAATAACTTCACGGTGCCTTCATAGGCCTCAACACACACTTATATACTAAGTCTAAGCGCCAATACTATGGGTCAAAACCATGGGCCACTACAAACTATGGATCAACAATACTACGGGTGACTTACAAAGCATATGCGCCAACAACAATGACACAAACTATTGATCAACAAATACTACGGGACGACTTACAAAGCATATGTGTCCAACAACAATATATTAACAAAGTAAAGACATGGGTTCCTAACAGAAGGTATGGGACAGATGGCAGCAGTTTCATCACACCACTAGTTGTTGGTTATGGGACAACAACCCCTAAAAATAAGGCATTATCCCCCAGGTGGAGGGAGTGAGCAGGAAGCTCATTTAATGACCTAGTAACAACTGAAAAGGCCTAGGCAGCCTATAAAGGCAAATTCGAATTGAGTAGGTAGCTCTTAAGCAATATTTCTGCAGAATATTTTCCTCAAGTGAATTAGGTGATCACAAGAGAGATTCGAATAGGGAGGCTAGTGGTGACTGTAATCTTAAGTCTGCATTATTGCTGAGAGGAACCAGAGATGCTGGTGCAAATCTATTGGACTGCTAACCATTGAAGATTCTGAAGTTAATTACTACAGCAAGAAGAAGTTCTATTCCTGAGTTTCTTCCTCCTGGTGGTTCAGTGAACAAACTTGGGGGTCTTAAGACAGTACTTGACTGTTTTCAGGAATTGGTTGGGTGGAACAGTCTTCTTGGGCTGTTTGTTGCCCTACAGATTTATCCAGGTTCTACAAATTCTCTACTTATATTCAGTTAGTAATTATGTTCTGTGTAGCTAGTATGTTTCCATTTCCTGTTTTTGAAAAGAATTTAATTCTAGATTTGTTTACAATCTGCATGTTAAAGTTTAAATGATGATTTGGAATTGATAAATCGATATCTATATTTTTCCCCATGCTGTTTGTGCATCATACTCTAGTACGGATATGCAGATCAAAATAGATTGGAAGATAGGCAAATGCCATTGATTCGATAAATTGTACAATGATTGAATTTGTTTTCATCATTCTTCCCTATACTAAACAGTAATAGAATTTAATCTATAAAATCTAGAAGATCCTAATTTACTATATTGTTTCATAGAATATCAGTATCATTCTTCCTCTATATATATATGTTATTTAGTTTTCTACATTATAGTTAAATATAGCAGGAAGTTCTGTATAAATATATATTATACATGTTTCTTGAGCTAAACGAAAAACAAACAATGCATAATATCTATATAGTTGCATTACATTGTTTTATCATTGTTATGCATATAGAAGTAGATAAAAATTATACTTTGTCATATCATATTATGTCTGCATTTTAAACATAATCACAAACGGATTAATGTGTTCATCATACCAAGACTGTACACACAATCATCACACAGTATTTCTCATTGTACATACATACACTATGTCTAATTCTTACTTTATCTTTCTCTAAAAAAAACTTTACAGTCCAAACAGAGATTTAAAATACCTTAAACATTTCATTTCCTTTAGTCATTTATTTTGCTTTAGGTATTTTAACTGAAAGCATCGATCTCCAATTTAGGACTCATTTCAAAACCTAGTTGGTTTTTCAATTTCCTTTATTTTATTTTTTTATATTCAAAACAAACTCAACTCATATAGATTATAGATCGAAATCTAAGTCATTCGAAAGACTCATAATTTTAAGCTTTTCTACTTGACTTAAGTTTCAATCCTGTTCTTTTCATCTTCAACCAAAAAGAAAACTATTTCGAAATTTCTTTGACAGAGCTATCATCCGAGACCAAGTTTCACATAACCTAAGCATAGAAATGAAACCTACAACATTACATCGATTAACTTAGAAGATTTCTACACAGAACAAATAGCACTTTTTATAGAGCTATCTTTCTAAAAACAAAAACTAACAACCCTAGAATAAGTTGAATTTCACGACATCAATCTACAACAACAAGTCAATTGACATAGACGATTATAAATATTTAATAGCATGCATTTCTTTTAGTGCCGAGAGGAAATATTATTCACACAGTGAACGAGCCTACGGCTTTACTTCATAACTTAACCAACGAAGTCGTGGTTCTCAGAACGAGATTTTACAACATGTTTTGCAAATAAAATTATACAGGGTTTTCCCCAAGTTCCAATAGATTGAAATAAACCAAATTTCTCAAACATTGATGAGTTACAACTCCAGTCAGCAACATCAAATTTTAAAGTATAGAAACTAGGTAACATTTAAACGAACAAGAGTCACATCACTGAATAACAAACATGCTTCGAAAGTTCTTCAACTATCAACATCGACAGAGAAACGACAAGTCTTGGTAAGGCCTGTTACTCAACTATTAAAATGAGAACTTAATGTTTGAATGGCAGGATAACTTTTGATGATTTAGAAAGATATCTAAAGTTATGCTTTCAGGATAACGATGAGTACCTTGAGTCTGTAGGGGCACGTCCGCCAAACTATTTTTAAATTCTTACATCGTCTATACAAATTGTTCGAGTGTGAAAATTCCATTTGACATTACAGTCATATCATTGTCCTTATAAATAAGATTATATTAGAAAATGTTAAAGTCACTTCTTTGAATATATTTTCTATTTACATGTAGAGCAGTAATAGGGGAGATAAATTCCTTTATATTTCTATTATTTGGACTTATTTTCCATTAGATAACAAGAAAATGTAATGTTGATGGAAAGCACAATTGTTGATGGAAAGTCCAACTTCTGTTTGCTTAAAATTTTAAAATGAAAGATGCTAAGATTGATGATCTATGTTGCTTACACTGGAAGTCTTCATTTATGCCACAATCAACACCATTATGTCATCGATAGCAACTTGTGCATGTGAATATGTCATCTTTGTCACCTTATCCACTTCCACCCACACCGAAACTATGTTGCATTCTTCTCCCAAAGTAAATAAGGGACCCAATAATCAATAATGTAGGTGCAAATCTCAACAGCTCTTGGCATCAGACCATTTCTGAAACATATGTTACAGGAACATAATCATGGGGATCAATACCCAGTTCTTCTTGTGCATATTCCAACTTTTGTTCAAAGGATTCAAAGGAGATAGTCCACTTGATTTTTTACCAACCAAACTTGCATTTGAAAGAGAAGATACACTTGAGAAAACATTGTGCAAACATTGAACTTTAGTTTGTCGATTTCTTGCAAGGCTCCATCTAGGGGCATGCTAGGATCATATTAATGTCTATTCATTTCTAGCAAGTAATCCAATCTGAGAGGTTAAGATGAAGGTTGGGAAATTCTGTTTTGTTTTTTTATAATGGCCCTCTGCTGGTAGTAGTAAGAAGTTGTGGAGGATGAATGGTAGATTGATGTGTTGGATATAAAATGTCATCATGACAACATCCATAGCTCCTTGGACCTCTATTTGGGCTAAGATTTGAAGATTGACATAGAGGTTAGGTTTGGTTGAAGCTCTAGGTTAGCAATATTTAATGAGTTAAGAGAATGCTACATTTGGAATGCAGCCTTAAAACAATTGCATAAACCATTTAGCCAATGTTATAATCCTATGGAGAAAATTATAGTCTTGTTAGAATTCCATGGAAAAAGATTCCCATAACCATAATGCTTTCCTTTTCCATCAATGCCATGTTTATTCTGTTTACAACTCCATTATGTTGAGGGGTGTATGGAATCCTCTTTTTCCTTTCTAATCTGCACTACTTACATAACTCCTCGAATTCATTTCCATAAAAATATCCACCATTATATGTTCTCAACACCTTTATCTTATTTTCTCTCCAGTTTTCCACAATGGCCTTAAACTCTTTGAATTTACCAAAAACTTCATATTTGTATAGGAGGGAATATATCTATGTATTCCTTGAGAAATCATTTATAAACAAGACATGGTATAGAGATGTACCTAATGATGGAATATGTATAGGTACAAACATATTGTAAACTGCTAGGGTAAGAAATGATATGCATATTTGATTCTATCTTAGTTTAACAATGACAAGAGAAAGAACTAGAGAGCATTTGATGATCTATTCGCCATAAATACATTGGATAAAAACTAGAGTAATGGAGAGTACACCTGATAGGAATGATCCAATCTGACATTTGAGGTTCCTTTGGTGACAATACTTTATTCTATTTCTCCATGTGAAAGACTGCTAGACTGTCATGAAGAAGCCTTCAAATAACTTTGTCCGCTCTCTTAAAATTTGTTTAGTGTGGACTTTATTAGGTTATCATTTATGGTTGTTGGTAGTATTGAATCCTTGAGCAAATTCAATGACTATGTGCAGAGCATTTTACCATTTGGTCATGAGAAATACATACAGAAACTTGGTATAAATAGACAAAGAAAAGAACGGACATACCTTATGGTTACAACATCTACCTTCACAAGAAGATATTAGAGATTTGGTTCTGAAATTGGAAGTTCCTCACGACAGTCATTCAGCATCAAGTTATTGCTACACCCTCCTTGTGAAGGACCATCAAGGAAATGAGATCTGCTAAGGGGTGTTGTTGTCCCTGTAGAAGTTGTCAAGCATGGGATATTATCCTCCATAACATTTGTAAATACTAATATCTCAATAGAAAGATGGTAAAGACTTCATTTGCATGATCCATTAGCATGAGCATCATTTTTATGACTTATGTGGAAGTACCTAAGCTATAGCGTTGATTGGAGGGAGAAGTGGTGTGCTAGCAATGTAATGAAGTTGAATGGTTTCAATTAATGTTTATTTACTACAATTCCATCTTGATCATGAAAATGTCTTAAATGAATTTTATTTTCCGAAAGCTTTATTTTAGGCTAAAATTGTGATTCAACAACATGTATATATGTAAAAGAAGTGCCCCAACACAAGCCACCTTCAATAACATCCTTGAAAACATCAAAAACACAATAGCTACTCTTGAGGATTGGAACCTTCTCATGTCCATGACAGACTTCTTCCTTTCACCAGATGAGTTATATCCTTTCAAAGCTTCTATGCACTTATTTGTAACCAACCAACTAATTTCCCTTCATATTCAACAGATGTTGAAGTATTTGCACACTCCAATAGCACTCTCTAATGCAGAGCACAACAATATCCATGTTCCCTCTACAGTTGAAGATGACCAATTGGAGCGTACAGTGTTGCTTTGCTCGGGTCAAAGAGTTATGTTAACATCAAACCTATGGGTTTCAGCTCGACTCGTTAATGGAACGCTTGGGGAAATTGTTACCATATTCTACACATAAAACCAGACCTCCACAACTTCCAACACAGGGTTCATTTATTGCACCCCGAGGTGCAATTGCTAGTTATAAAGTGAAAGTGACTTTTTCTTTAGGGTGAGAATTAAATGATAAAGTGAGACTATATCACAACCGTTGAACTTATTATCTCAAGATCTAATCTTCACCATCGAATCATGTGACTTTTCATTTTCCCATATTAAACAAACAAAAGGAGATCTAAATAGGAATTAGACACTTTTGAGTTGAGAGAGTGTAAGAGCTTAAGGGGAAGAGTGGAAGAGAGACTTGCAACAAGAGAAGAGAAGGAGCATAGAAATTTGAGGGAGAGAGGAAAATTTCCCAAGACCATATAGTAGGAGAGTGGGAACATTTCCCAAGACCATTCAACATTTATTGCACATAAAATTGCATAGATTTTGAGGTGAAAGGGGATTGTACAACAACACGAAAAATTGAGGCATTGTTTTTTTGCTTGTGGGACAGTCCATACGGATCTGTACAATATTTGTACAATACATATTTTTCCATACAGTTGCACAAACTTGATGATTGTTAGCTTTCATTCACCGTGCAATGTTGTTGGAAGGAAAGCCAACCCAAGTTAGATTTCCTTCATGGTGCAATGCATTTGCTGACAATGTGGTTGTCTTGGATGGAAAAGTACCACATGAAATCTAACATGCATTAGCGCAATGCATTTGATGGCAATGTGGTTTTGTTAGATGGAAATCTACCATATGAAAGTTAACACGCATTATCTTTCATTCACCGTGCAATGTTGTTTGAAGGAAAGCTAACTCGAGTTAGATTTCCTTCATGGTGCAACATATTTGATGACAATGTGGTTGTGTTAGATGGAAAACTATCATATGAAAGCTAACACGTGTTAGCTTTCATTTATCGTTCAAAGTTGTTAGAAGGAAAGCTAACCTGAGTTAGATTTCCTTCATGGTGCAATGTATTTGATGACAATGTGGCTGTTTTAGATTGAAAACTACCATATGAAAGCTAACCCATGTTAGCTTTTTTTCACCGTGCAATGTTGTTACAAAGAAATCTAACCCAAGTTAGATTTCCTTCATGGTGCAATGTATTTGATGAAAATGTGGTTGTCTTAGATGGAAAACTACCATATGAAAGCTAACACACGTTAGCTTTCATTCATCGTGCAATGTTGTTAGAAGGAAAAATAACTTGAGTTAGATTTCCTTCATGGTGCAATGCATTTGATGAAAATATGATTATGTTAGATGAAAATCTACCATATGAAAGCTAACACGCGTTAGCTATCATTCACCGTGCAATGTTGTTTGAAGGAAAGCTAACTCGAGCTAGATTTCCTTCTTGGTGAATGTATTTGATGAGAATGTGGTTGTGTTAGATGGAAAACTACCATATGAAAGTTAACCCCCATTGACCTTCATTCACCGTGCAATGTTGTTAGAAGGAAAGCTAACCCAAGTTAGATTTCCTTCATGATGCAATGTATTTGATGACAATGTGGTTGTGTTAGATGGAAAACTACCATATGAAAGCTAACCCACATTAGCTTTCATTCACCGTGCAATGTTGTTAGAAGGAAAGCTAACCCGAGTTATATTTCCTTCATGATGCAATGTATTTGATGACAATTGGTTGTATTAGATGGAAAACTACCATATGAAAGCTAACCTGCATTAGCTTTCATTCACCGTGCAATGTTATTAGAAGGAAAGCTAACTCGAGTTAGATTTCCTTCATGGTGCATTGTATTTGATGACAATGTGGCCGTGTTAGATGGAAAACTACCACATGAAAACTAACACATAGTAGCTTTCATACACCGTGCAATGTTGTTAGAAGGAAAGCTAACCCAAGTTACATTTCCTTCATGGTGCAATGTATGTATTTGATGACAATTTGGTTGTGCTAGATGAAAAACTACCACATGAAAGCTAACCCATGTTAGCTTTCATTCACTGTGCAATGTTGTCAGAAGGAAAGCTAACCTAAGTTAGATTTCCTTCATGGAGCAATGTATTTGATGATAATGTCTTTGTGTAGATGGAAAACTACCACATGAAAGCAAATCCACACTAACTTTCATTCATCGTGTAATGTTGTGAGAAGGAAAGCTAACTCGAGTTCGATTTCATTCATGGTGCAATGTATATGATGACAATGTAATACATTGTCATGGTGTGTTAGCTTTCAATCACCGTGCAATGTTGTTAGAAGGAAAGCTAACTTGAGTAATATTTCCTTCATGGTTCAATGTATTTGATGACAATGTGGTTGTGTTAGATGGAAAACTACCACACATTATCTTTCATTCACCATGCAATATTATTAGAAGGAAAACTAACCCATGTTAGATTTCCTTCTTGGTGCAATGTATTTGATGATAATGTGGTTGTGTTAGATGGAAAACTACCATATGAAAGCTAACCCCCATTGGATTTCATTCACGGTGCAATGTTGTTAGAAGGAAAGCTAACCTGAATTAGATTTCCTTCATGGTGCAATGTATTTTATGACAATTTGGTTGTGTTAGATGGAAAACTACCATATGAAAACTAATTGATAACATAACAATTGTTGGCTCTATTTGGCATATCAAGGTCCTCTTAGGTGTTGAGAAAGGTCTGGTGTAGTCTAGTGGTGGCATATTCAATCTCTATAAGAAGAAAGGAATCACCCAATGCATGATTCCAAGACTAAAGGTAGCGACATAGTTTGTGGAATAGGGTTTTACCATTCCACCTTATGATATTCAACATTAAACATTAATCTATAGTAGTCGTTTGAGATTGAGATAAATACCTAAAAGTATGCTATTGATGGTGTCCTTGCCCATCATGGACATATGGTTTGCTACCATAGAAAAACATAGTTTGCATTAAATACCCCACATATATCAAGGATCTCTACTCCATTGGTAAATGCTTATGATAATCTAAGCACTGCATTTTGGGCATGTAGACAATTATACATATCGACCACAAGCTATCCTATTTATGTAGACAGAAGGAAAATTGTGGAATGACCACAACCAAACGTGGTCCATCATCAATTGTTGCATTGACCAATTGCTAAACTCTTGTGGACATGATACTTTAGATTGTACCCAACTGTATGGCATCGATTCTCACTTTGTTGATACATATAAAGAAATGGCTGTAAGAAAACATTTTCTCAATTTCACCTATAGGATGGAATCCCATGCCATCTAGTCCATCTTTTCATTCCTTCAATAGAACATGAGAAGATGATTTGGGAGGGACATTCTAGTTCGATGGCAAGGAATTTTTAGACAGTTCCAGACCTGTCAAAGTACTTCTATTAGCCCAATATCCACAAAGATTAATAATGCATACATTATATCATGTACTATATATGTTATTTCCAAGCCAATGATTAAGAAGAAAATAATGTTCACTCATTGCATGCTATTGATAAACCTTGGGAGCTAATCTCCATGGACTTCATGACTAGTTTTTTCTCAACCAAGCATGGTCATGAGTTTGTGTTTGTTGTTTTTTATAAGTTATCCAAGATGGTAAATTTGGCACCCCTTTAAGAAGCGCATTATAGTAGAAGGTATTGCTAAGCTCTTCTTAAAGAATGTGTGGGTTGACTTTGGATTACCAAATACCATAGTACATGATAGGAATAATAGGTTCTTGACTCTCTTTTGGCCTTGCCTTTGTTCCATGATGGACATGATAGAACAATGTACATGCCAAGGTAGTCTTCAGGATGATCGTACATATCCTTATAATGTACAACTCAAACATCCATTTACATAGGATGATAGTGTGATTTATGTTTCACATAGCTATAATAGAACTCTTTATAATTATCTTAGGCATATCCCCTTCTAGGTGTGATTATGGTTCTAATGATTGGCCCTAATTGATGTAGCTTTTCCCATTACATCAACACAAGTATCTTCCCATGCTCATAAATAAGCAAACAAACAAATTGGTTTTGAAACAAATGAACACAATTAATGACAAGTAGATGACATCCTATATCAAAGTTGTGGCAAGCACAATAAATGACATGATCACTATTAAGTTCAACATCACAAAGTTGGTAACGAGGTGTTATTTCAGTTGCGAAAAAGAGCGACTTACAAGACCCAATAAGTTGATCAAACCGCTCGCTATGAACCATACACCATCACTAGGTAGATGGGTGATAATTCTTTTTAGCATAATTTTTCCACCTTTCCTTGGCTTTCACTTTCATTAGGGAGGATTTGTTGCAAGATGAGACAAGGGTTTTTTAAATCATGGTTAGATGAGTGGTTTGAAACACATTTTAGAGTTTTCATTAAATAAGAAGCTGAGTTGTGAGGGCACGTTATTTAAGATTGTAGATATATAGTTTTGTATTAGAGCAAGGTCTTATAAGTGGACATCCCAATGAGTCTCTATCGATGGTTACAACCGATTGAGGAGGCACTGGAATACATCTAGAAGGTGGAGAAGATAGTAGAGTGGAATATCTAGAACCTAGTTATGCTTTGGAAAGTAGACACTTGATTACCCAATCAGTGGATTTTGGGGTGAAAACAAGGGTAGAGGAGTTTCTTGTGGATTTCGCTATAGAAGCATACTAATGATATTCAAAGCTGGAGGAAGAGTTGAAGTGGGGTGTGAGGGTAATATTGGTGAAACAAATCTCAACTTGGATCAAAATGCTATTGGTAAAGGAGAGTATGTTACCTTTTGAACCCATTAGTATGTCATGGTCAAAAACTTGCACCATGGGGGTGATTGGAGTAGTTTTGACAATGTTGAGGGTATAGAAGAGACAATATCATGGGGGGATCAAGAAATAGTGAGAGGGTTGAACATGTTCTAAGAAAGGCATATATCATAGATCGATGTTGTCTTAATTGTATATGTGTAGTTAAGAAGAAGAGTGAGCAGTTACAGAGGGAGGTCATCAATGAGGGAAGAAATGGAGGAAGATTACAAGAGTTGAAGAAACTCAACAAGTAAGGAGAGTTAGCCAACCAATGGTTAAGATATTGATGACTAACAATGGATGGGAGTCCATTGAGGGGGTAGAGCAGTGAAGGGGCCAAAACCATGTTCCCTTGTACAGGCATTGAATACATGCGAACACTCTCTTTTGGGGAAGGAGATTGTGATCCACACTGGACACCAACCACTTTCGTATTTGTACAGATGTACTAAAACTATAGTATGCAAGGAATTCTATGTGGATTATATTTATACAACAGTTCCATCTAGTAATAAAGTATAAGAAATGAATTACAAACAAAGAGACATATTTGTTATGTAGACCACCCCCACATCAAATTGTAGTTTTAAGGACAATAATGAATATTGTACCCCACAACCATGAAGTTTTGGGAGAGTAATATCTAAAGGATGCATGCTTTGAATATGTGTTTTATCAACTGATATATGGAGAAGTTGTTTATTCAGAAGAATAATACCATCTTCAAGGTGGACAACTTGACAAATTAGACAAGTTGTGCATACCACATGAGAGAAGGATTATGTTTATCAAATAAGTTCATACTTCCAAAATTGCTGGAAACTCAAAAATGAGAAATACTAAGGAGAATCTAGAGAGAAGTGTGTATTGGCCAAATATGCAAGAACTTTTTGTTAAGTACATAAAAGGTTGTGTTCTTTGTAGTACTAGCAAACCAAGCAACCAAAATCTTGGGTTCAACATGCCATTACCAATTCCCATTCATCAACGGGATCAAAAGAACCAATCTAAAAGTGTAGTGGTGGTTAGATAAGAGTCACAATGAGTACAAACTTTTCCATGATTGGTATAGGATTGATCACTCCTATTTATATTACTTGAATTTTTATTTGGAATAAAATATCTAGTTTGGCTTCAAACTTGTCAAGTTCAAACATCAAACATCTTCACTAAGTGAGCTATAAATATAATTGATACTTTGCATGGGACATTTTTGACATTTAACATAGCATCCATCTTGTACCTTCTTAGATTTTACAAAAAACTTTTTTGTGGTTCTCCAACTTCTGCAAATTTCTTACAAGCACGATTCATATACATACATCAATAATATAAGTGTCATGTCCAAAGTTAAATAGGAACTTGGTGGCTTTATCTGAGTTGATATACGCCATTCTTTGATACTACTTAGATCTCTTATTGTCAACTCTTCATATATATATTGTAGTGTAATTTATATGTAAATTCCCTTTTGGTAGTGGGCACAAGATGGTGGGGAACAATGTTTCATTGCGTACAAATTGGCTTCCATATTGTTTTGAATGATTTCAACTATATTAATTTTTTGAAGGTTGGATTTTTGCTAAAATATAAGAGAACACTTTACATGGCTTAAACTTAATTACAAACTACAATTCAATTGTGTTACAGAAATTGGGAGGAGTTACAATGGAAAATATAATTTTGACAAGAGGGGACTATGTTGATCTCCTAATTAATGGTCAAGTTATCATGCTAGGAAGGGTCAAATTTACAAAGACAAACTTATTATGGCGGAGAAAGGATTAATGTAGGATATGTTATGGTTTTGATAGTTGATGTCATTGAACTACATTGATTGTGGAAGATGTTGATGAAGGGGGCATACATCCATGCAAGATCATGGATTTGAGGCATAATAGAGATAAGTCAAAATATTGAAGCATGTGTTAAGTGTTATGGGTAGTACATTGAATATTTTTTTTTGAGCAATTACTAAGTTTCTTTAATTTGGTGTACAGGTGCAAATGTCTCTTCTGCATTTTCTATTGGAGACAAGGTAGATCTTCTGCAATATGGAGTGAAGGTAGATTTTGTAATTATATTTTCCAATTGTAGTTGCACTAATTATTATAAAAATAAAATCAATGATTTGAATGGTGGTTCAATGTGTGCATGTAAGACTTACTTATTCCATAAAAATAGAAAAATTTGTATTAGATTGATGTATATGTTAACATATCATTAGTTTGTTCACTAGAATGGGGCCAATGTAGCTCTTTGTAGAGTTCCATTTGTATACAAATGGAAAAAAAATGATAATATATAGGAATTACATGACTTTTTGAAATGCTTTTAAATAGTATGTTTTGGTGTCCTTAAGTAATAAAGTGGAGCTATGTTAATGTCATATCTGTGGTTGCAGTGCAGATGGGAATTGATATAAGTCGAAAGATGTTGTTGATCTTTGAAATGGAAGGAGTGTTATTCTCATGATACAATAGAGATGAACCAAATTATCAAAACATATCTCGATAAAGGCCTATAAAGGAGAAGAGCAAGATACCTGGCTTATGCAAGTTTTATTCTACTTTCTTAAGACACTTTAGTGCATCAAAGAGAAACATGAGTACATTAGAATGTTTAATAGAACATCAACTTCATTGTAATAGATGAAGTTGTTTTTTCCACAAATTTGATTAGAATTACATTCCAATTTTTCAATACGACTTGGACATACGTTTTGGTGAATCGATTTGTACGATTTTATATTTTTTTGAAATATATGGGAATTGATAGTTATATTAAGATACATTTTTATTATTGTTTAAAAATGCTTTTGCATTGACTTTGTTCCACTGCACATTTTTTTTTCTATTGTATACTTTACAAAAATTTGTATTGCTAAATGAATTATTTGTATTAAAAATAATCTCATTTAAGCCAAGTTATTTGTTGATTTTTATTTACTTATATGCATTAATACTCATGTATAAAAGTGAAATTAAATTTTGAAATAACGATGCAATTCTTACTAAAAAATTAGAATCGTTTACTTGAAAATAAATGCTAAGTGGACTATTCCTGCTAAATTAATACAAAATGGGTCATAGGCAATTCAATTGAACCTTTTGAACTATTTAGGATATTTGATTTCTCAATCCAAAACTTTTCATAAATTTGTGTACTTAAATTAATCAATATTTGTAAGTGCATTCATATCTTATTGTAAACCAATACGGCACATTCACTTAATGAGTTTTAATTGCTTATAATATGCATTAATATGAATCTATAAATGTGAAATGTATTTTTGAAATAAAAGTTTGCTGTAATTAAAGTTGCATTTCTTAAAAATAATTAATTCATAATGAGTGCTAAGTGGACTATTGAAAGTCATTAGAGATGTGCCATAGATGGATTATGTTTTTGAACTTTTTGAACTATAAGGCATTTGATTTCATTGTCCAATGATATTTTTTTCTATAGTTGTATTTTTAAATAAATTGAAATCATTATATGCCAACGAGGCACAAAGTTATTTTATTGACTTTTAATTAATTATATGGATGAATATGAGAATAAAATGTGATATATAAATTTTGAAAAAAAAACTATATATAAACTAGTATGATGTGTTTTTTTGTAAAATAATTCGTAGAAATTCTGGATAATGAGTGTTAAGTCAATTATTCATGCTAAATTTGGGAGATGGGTCATAGATGAATGACTTCAAACTCTTTGGTCGCTTCAAATATATTAGATAGATAACCTATTGCAACATAGCATGAAATTAATATGTTTGCAGTTTCATTGGATTATTTCTTTATAATATATCTCAATGTCTCATAATTCTTAACATTTAACAAATTAGGGATATTCATGCATGCATCATTATTTACGACCTATCCATCTAGTTCTAATTGAGACAATATTTTCTCTTGAATGCTTGAATACTAAAGTTTTACTAGAAGTAATAAACACAATTCTAATTGAGGAAATAGTTTCCTAGATTAATCATTATACATGGGAGAATCATGTGTCATAGATGAATGGCTTTTAATACACACTTAATCTTGAATATCAATACCTTAATTGATAGTTGATTTGTAGTTTAAAAAATTAATAATCAAAGAACTTGGGGAAATATACAAAGTTAGACTAAAATCCATGAAAAATGTGTTTCAACATCCATCTCTTATCTAATACATTTACAATTCATAATCATTTTCTCCTCTTGGGGGAATTAATGCTCAAACACAGTGTTTTCTACGGTTGGTTGGCACTATTACAACAAGTTATTGGTTTTGCAAAATCAACAATGTTGACAATGATAGATTGATAGTCCCATGCTTCTTTATGTATTTCTCTTTGAATACCTAGTTGCCTCCAATGCTCACTTGTTTGGGTTAGTTGCTTCTTAGAGGCCACTTGTTTATTTCAGTTTGTGACATTTCCCATCATAATGGATCGACTTGAATCTTCATTTAATCACTCTCAGTAAATGAACTTGGCATTGAGTGGAGATAGATTAATGGAACCCAACCTTCTTTAAATACCCAAATTAATGATGCCTAGCATTAATATAAATGAAAGATTTAGGATTCAGATTCATATCTTTCTTTCTTAGGCCACCTCCACCACCGAACACAACTATTGAATGATCACTTCCTCCCTTGTGCTTCCTATTTAAGGCACTAACAGGTAGGAAATTTAACACAAAAACATATTACTAAGCTTTTAGTAGAATTTTTTCAACTTAGACAATGCAAATGAGGCACCCTCCCTCCACTTATGAGATCCTCCCAACACCACCGTTTGATCATCAACACCACACCTTGAGGTTGTGGGAAAGGGGGAACTTGGAGTCGTTAGGCATCAAATTCAAACATTGAGTTTGGTCTATTGTATACAACTATAATATCATGGTTGGTTATCAAAATTATTGCTAATATGACTTTAACTCCGATTGGTTCTTATAATAGTTGCCTTCACACTCCTATCGTGTATTGATACTGTTGTACTTAGTGGTCCCATGTTTGACATGTTCATGGTTAGTGGTTGGTTTCAAGACATCACTAACAATTTTTTTTATGTTATCTTATCTTAACTTAATATGGTGATTTACAAATAACTCAATGCTGATGAAGTACTCATGTTTTACCTTCCATTTGTGTTATCTTATTTTCCTATATAACATAATTTGACAGTATAAATCTTTCTACTATTTCAGTCACCTGAAATATAGATAAAGTATGTCTTGCAATATTATACTATGCAATTATGTGTGAAACTCCATTGGATTATTCCTATATAATATATCCCAATGTCTCAAAGATAATAACATTTAGAAAATTAGTGATATTCATAGATTCATCATGATTTATGTCCTACTCATATAGTTCTATTAAAATGTAATATTTCATTTTGAATGCTTGAATACTAAAGTTTTACTTGAACTAGTTAAAAAATATTAATTAAGGAAATAGTTCACTAGATTAGTTCTTCCCAATTTAATGGAATAGTTCTTTAACTTAATTTTTCTAGATTTAATAGAATATATATTTAGAGATTTAAAAAACTCAATGTGGATGAAGTCCTTGTAATAGAATACTTCCAAATTTAATGAAATATGTGTTAGATGCTGTTGATCAAGATGATCCAGATGCTGTTGATCGAGAGGATCCAGTTGATGATGTGATGTTGTTGATCGAAAGGATCCAGTTGATGCTATTATGATGATGATCAGTAGATCCAGACGATGAGGCTGTTGATCGGGTGATCCAAATGTTGATGTTACTGTAGCTGATCGAGTGTTGCAGAAGGTGAAGACTCAATACTGATGATGTTGATACTCCAGTATTGAAGACCTGAAGATATTCCAGTAACTGGTTGAGTTACTGATGATGTTGAGAAAGCTTCCAATGATTTATAGGAGTATCATGTATGATGTTGATGACTCCTTGCTCCTACAAATGTTGTTATAATATCCTTCTCATTAAGGGGGAGTGTTGAAATATTGTAACTTATAAGAATATTATATTTGTACTTTATTCCGGAGATGTTTCATTCCTCTGTGAAGACCTTATTATATATCTGGAGATGTTTTATTCCTCCATGGATAATGTGGTAACTTGGGTTATAGAATTCCTTAGTGGGGGTCGGCCCTGTATGTGGTATGTGGGTCAAAGGGTTATTAGACCACCGTAGACGGGTCGGCCCAATCATCATTATGTAAAGTGATTAAGTTGGGGCCAACCTAGCTTGTGTAAAAGACAAGTTGGAGTTGTGTATAAATAGAGGAGGTGTGTTCATCATTTAACACACACTACACTCACTTGTGAATAGCGCATAGGTGAGGGTGAGATCTACTATGGAGGAGAAGGAGCTCATGTCTATGGTTTACATATTTGTATTTGCTGGTCATCTCTTTTGAGGAAGCTTTGCTCGGTTTTCTACCTCATGAGGGTTTCCTAGGATAAATCTGTGTCTCTTGTGTTTATGCTGTGCTTGTTGTTCTTTTAGTGATCCTGTATATGCTGTTGTTGTGAAATGGAATATAATGTTGATATTTTCTGTCTTAGCATATTGAATCTTAACAGTTCTCTCTCGGATCAAACCATATGCTCTACAATCCTTCTCCTCATGACTGACCGATCGATAGAAATTACAAAAACGTTTAGTCGGCTTCGACACAATCTTCTGTAAGTACACACACTCTTCTGATCGATGTCCCCTTGTCTAACAAGTTCGAAACCATTGCAATCCTCCCTGAATGAGTGGGTTTGGTGCACCAGACTGTAAGTATTCGCATAATTATGGGCACTGATCCTTACGGTGTCCTTCAGACTTGCATCGATTGCACCATATTTCTTCGCGAAATTATTTTGCCTTCTTGATATCCTGTAGTTGGATCATCAAGTTCTCTATCGGTGCTTGGATTTGGTTCATACCTACCCTTGTTTTTCCGACTGGTGAAGCCTCGAGTTTCATCACAATTTCCAGTGCCTCCTCCTGGGATTCAATCTTTTGCTGCATTAGTGGAATCCGAATGTGTGGTACCAATGCCGCAATGAACCATTCTTTATGGTGCATGTCAATCATTCCAAAACTTACTTTGGCCATCAGATTTTTCTACCTCTGATCGAATTCCCATACTGATTCATTGGGAAATTGGTTTATTTCCTTCAACCTTGTGATATGTTGTGACTCAGACTTTGGTTTCCTAAATTCGTCGATCAATCCTACTCTGATTTGTGCCAAGTTTTTCTTTGGATTCCCTATAGGTAATTTTACAAACTTCATAAACCAATCCATCGCACGACCCCTAAAGGTTGACACTGTTTGTCCCTTCTTGATATCATCATCTTGGACTTGTTTCACTGTCCACACCACTTTGCATAAAAACCAGTATTGTTCGGGATCCTTGGTCTAATTACCATGAAAAAGAGGCATATTTACATCATCGGTTTCCATCCTCGGTTTCCTACTGTTGTTTGTAGATATTCTACTATGACTGTTGTTCTGACACGCAGAACAACCCTGCGAAGAGCTTATATTTCTTCTTACAAATTTTGGCGCAGTGTGTGGGGTTGTGGGTACGTTGTAGATTTGGGTCTACCCTCCCTTAGGTTCAGCGGTATCCTATTCGTTCTCTTCATCACAATAAGGTCCCTTAGTCCCTTGTGGTCCTATTTCACAGTTCTCTGTTCTGGTCACCCTAGGCCACTCTCTCTCTATCTCATTCCTCCTCTTCTTCTTCGGTCGAAACCTCACCCCACTTCATAGGGTACCACAATATTCCACAGATTCCCTCAATATTTCGCCGTAGCTCATATCCATATACCTCGCATCATTCTACAAGACCCACATCCGCACGGTACCCACAACCTCCGCACACCTGAGCTTAACTCGTCAGAGTTCATCTTTGATATGCCCTTTTCGCAAATAAGCATCTTAATCCACAGTTTTAGCAACAATAGATACCTTCCTATGGGTCCCTTGAAAAATTTCCTTTCTGGGTTGATGTATGAATTAATCATGTCGACATCGAATTTAGTGATGTACCCTTCCAAAATATTGCCTAGCCACACCTAATCGACAACCCTTGGAGCTTTGTTGTTCACCCATTTCAACTGCTAGATCAGTTCTGGAATCTAGTGTTCAGGCTCACCTCCTTGGAAATTATTTTTCTGAAAAGTCAATTATGCCAACCATTTGTGTAGCAATATAGGAAACTCGCAGAAGAATACTTCGTGGATATCATAGTAGATATACTTTTGTAGCCAATCCTTCATCGACCATCCAAGGTTCTGATTTTATTCTTTAGAAAACTCTCGCATCTTCTTGTGAAACCATTCCCAAATATCCGGCTTTGTCGGATGCCACAACATGTCCTCTCTCCTTCCGCACTAGGGTCCCAACAACAGAACCATTTGTTGACATAGTTCTGTCGACAGGGGTTCACTTCGCACTGATGTCAACAAATATCGACATAGACTCCATGCTTAAAGAACCGACTCCATGCTTAAAGAACCTGCGGAACATAACATAGTTGTGGAAAAATCAATTGCGATCTCAATAAAACATCAAACACTGTGATACTCAAACAAGGCAAAGAAACAAAAATATAACATTATAGATCATTTGCATTATCAAACTGTTCCATACATTGGAGAACCATTACAGAATCAAAACAACATTTTCGATCCAAAACGGCCAAAACCGGGTAGATGTTCCAAACATATCGATCAAAGGATCAGAAAAAGGATAGATTCGATTATCAAAGATGCCCTTAGGCTTACAATAATAATCCTATTTATAGGCTCATTTGGCCGTTATAAAATGGTCCAAATGACCCATTACTAACTAACTTAACCAAATACACTACATATATCGGCTCTTTTATATTTCGTGATCGGTCCTTTGTTCATGTTGATGACCCTTTCACTTCTTGGGGGTTCTGCACTTGTGCGCTCTGGACCCGTGCCAACATTTTGCTAGACAATATGTTAGTTTTGAAATTACTTAGGACTAATGGTTTTCAATGTACTTGGTTCTGCTGAAATATCTCACTAGATTTATTGATTAAGTTGATAGCCATATATTTTTTATCTATTTAGAGCAAACATATATTTTTTTTGTAGTTATATAAGGACGGTTGTATCACGAAAGATGCTCATTTCCTACCAAGAGATCGGATATTTTACATAGGGAAGATGATGCTACTTTTCAAGTTTTCTCCACCAACGTGTACTTTTGAAATTCATGGAGACTGTGAATGGAATCGTCATGTTTAAATGTGGACATTGGGAATAATATGGTAAATTGACCACTACCCAGACCCTAGTGCCTAGTAGCCTACTGCATCCTACTACCCAGTACCTCTCTTAAATAGATAGTTATTAATGACGTTTTTTAGAAAATTTTGAACTTCACAATTACAATTTACTTCGATATTCACCTGTCTCAGAAAAAATTTTCTCAAAATTTTTCCATGTATTTGATGGGAAAAATGCTCAAAGACGGGAAAATGCCCATAAAATTCCAACCCTGGATGGAGATATACTATTGTATGTAGATGGAGATGGTGTGTCAGGGTGATTTCAAACACAAGGAGGTGATTATTAGGGTTTCATTTTTCTTCCCTTCTGATTTGACAATGATTTTGGTGGTTGGTAGCTTTGTTGTTTAGGTTTCTATTGATTTATTGGCTCTTATGCCATTTTTGGGAGGTTTTGTGGCCCTCCTCTTTTTGGTTAGTCTTAGAGATTTTTGGGATCTTTGAAGTGACGTTGGGTCAGAGCCTGGGTCAGTGCCTACTGGGTTATGCTGGTGGTGGGTTGTCCAATGAGACTGTTGGAGCCTCATTTTCCTAGGTACTTTCCCTATCAGAGGCATCTGATCGTCTTCTTTGTGACCAGACCCAGATAGAAGTACTCTTGGATAGACAAGATGGGATAGATGTATGAGATACCATTGGGTTGGGAAGTTCATATGCAATTGGTTGTTGTTCGGTACCTCATAGTGATGGGGGTTTATATCATAGCAAAGGGGAGGCATCCTGGCATCACCGGGCTTTGAAGGCTTTAAAACTTAGGGCTAAAGGAGTTAATATGACTCTTGGGAAAGAAGTTCATCTCAGATGTGTTTTGAGTCTTCCCACTTGAGCTATTGTTGTTAAAGTTTTATTTACAAGTTTGATCTCATCTGGACCGCCCTACTGGCATGGATTACAGAGCACTGGAAACCCATGCTGGAATATTTCCCTAGGGTTCACATGCTAGTAAACAACTGGATTGTTTTTCATTTTGTTGATGAGGAACATGTGGCCTTTATCTTTTCAATACTTTGGGTCGTAGGAATCTTGGGTCTCTTTGCTTAAAGAATTGATACTCATATTTCAATCCTCTTACTGAGCAGTTTCAAAGAAATCATTTCTAGCTCTTCCTAAAGGGGTTCCCATTGGAACTATGGTCTCATGATATTTTTGAATCCATGGCAAACAAAGTGGAGATATTTATATTTCGATGATAAGGCTCTATTGCATGAGGACAAGAGAACCACCTAGGTCCTCATCGATATAAATGTGGAACTATGCCTACCATATGAGATTACTATTTGGGGTGATTTTTTTTTTTCTATCAACCCTTGGACTATTGGAGAACTCTATTTCGATGCCACACATGGTGAAGCAGCGCATCTAAAGAATACTTGTCACTTAATCCACCCTACGAGGGGTGTTTTCCAGCACGACATGGAAAATATTAGAGGAAAACAAAATCCTAAGGTTCACTTGGGGGAGATTTTTCCCAGTACTATGGGGTCGTCCAAGCTTGTGTCCCATACAATGGGTGGTGATGACCCTTTTTCCAGAAGTTGAAGCATTTATTTCTTGATTTTTTTGAGTCCTTGTCGGAAACTAAGATACATATCCTAGAAGATGTTGAATCACAACATCATTTAGGGGTTATGGTTGGTAGGGAACCCCCTATTCTTCCCGCAGTTGACTCTTTCTCCCAGTTTGGGAATGATAGTGCTAGAGTTGCAGGTAATTTTTTTTGTCCAATATTTACATCCCCGATAGGAGGCTCTGATGTTGATGACCTTCTACTGAAGAAATTATGTAGCTAGTTTCAGATTCTCAAATTTTGAGAGGTGAGCAATCATCTCTGGACACTCTAGGACTTTCAGACCAGTCTTTGAGTACTGGTGTGATGGGTGACATATTGGCCATTACTCCCCATTTGAATCAGAGGGGCTTCTTACAAGACCCCCTTCCTATTTTCTTTCTACATGTCCTAGTTCTTAATCCCATGGTACCATTAAATATGAACATTACCCTTAGAAATAAGAATGGGGGAAGGAGGAAGAAATTTTTTCCAGCTCTTTCCTTGGGGAGCACAATCGATTCTATCATCATTGGTAACTTTAATGCATCCCCATTGCTTGGTGAGATATCATATTCAAAAAATATTATGTTTTATGTACTTGGGCCTCTTAGAGTAGAGTAGGACACAAAGCTAGTTACTTAATTCTTATTTTTTCCTTGAACATGAGAGGGGTAGGAGGCACCCTGAATTTTGTTTCCCTTAAGCGATTACTAAATTCAGTCTCTCGAGATGTTATTTTATTTCAAGAAACTATGGTCCCTGGTGCAAAATCCAAGGAGTATGATTGTGGGGTTTATTCTCCAGCCTAGGAATGATACTTGGTTGATTGTGAAGGCCTACTGGGGGGGCTACTATCAGTGTGGAACCCTAATAATATCAAATTGAGCCCTTTTCATACTTGTGGTGGTATCCTATTGGAATTTCATTGTAGAGAGATGGGCATGCCTGTGTGTATCATCAATTGTCACGACTCTTACGTTGATCATTTGGTTTATTGGAATGCTATTGAGAAAAGAAGGGTTCTTAATTGCTCTTCTCTTATACTCACTGGGGACCTCAACTTCACGACTTCATCTAGGGAGTCTTGGGGCACCAATGTAAGGATTGATCCATTGGCAACATGGTTATAGGAATTTATCATTAACAATAAACTAGTGGATGCTGATCTTGTTCCATTATTACCCATTTGGCACAATGGGCATGTAGATGATGTAGTTGTCGCTAAGAGACTTGACATGTTTTTGCTAGCAAAGAATCTTATTGGTAAAGTAGATCACTGCAATTCTTGGATCGAAAATGTAGCGATATTGGATCATATGATGATATTATTGAAGTGTGAGATGGGATCATTTAGTATCAAATATCCCTTTATATATTGTCATATGTAGTCAACAGAGATAGAGTTTACTTCTTTGGTTAGAACACATTAACAGTGTTTCTAGTAGAATGGAACTAGATCAACGATAACCAAGATTATTTTTATCTTTGGTCACTAAAATCAATTGTATAGGGTTGTATCAAGAACAAGAATCTTACATAGAAGGAGGACCTCTTATACATTGAGGCACTCAAGTGAATTTTATTCTAATTTTGCGATCATATTTGAGGCACTAAAATCAATTGAGGACCTCTTATACATTGAGGCACTAAAATCAATTGTATAGGGTTGTATCAAGAACAAGAATCTTACATAGAAGGAGGACCTCTTATACATTGAGGCACTCAAGTGAATTTTATTCTAATTTTGCGATCATATTTGTGTCGGGTCAAGATTTGGGGCATATCAGAAAGCTGGAGCAAGAAAACATTGGTATTCTATAGGCTAAAGAAGCCACTTGGCGCTTATAGAGCAAGGCCTTGTAGATTTCCCAAGGTGACATGAACACTAGATTTTATCACTCTTATGATGATCAACGATGGAAACACAATACCATTTGGGAGATTGAGGATAAATCTTGGAGGAAGTTCACATCTCAACAGGACATGAAGGGAGAGCGACAAGGTATTTTTCTAATATTTTTAATAATCCCTTGATTAATAACCTTACTTCTCAATTACTAGTATTGGAGAGTATGCCTCATATTTTCTCCACTGAGGATAGTGAGGAGATTGGTGAACCTATTAGTCAATCGGAGATTAAGAATATTCTTAAACATATGCTGAAGGAAAAGAGGACGAGTTGACTATTGAATTCTACATTAATTTTTTTGATGTTTTGGGTCTTGAATTAGTGCATCTAGTGGATGAAGCTCTCACCATGGATTTGGCTTTGGGTGCTGTCAATGCAACCTTTTTATCCCTAATGCCGAAGTGCTCTAAGACGAGCACCTTTCAAAATTTTCATCCGATATCACTATGCAGCCTGTTGTACAAGATTATATCAAAATTGATTTCAAATAGACTAAAAGTCAAACATCTAAGATCCAGGGAAATTTTTAGGGGCGAAATTTCGCCAATTGGCTATTTTCGGAGCATTTTTTCGAAAAATAAATTCGTTTTTTGGTCATTTTTAGTCTCTAATATCGCCTATATTTACATAAAATATGTTTTTTTATCATAATATTCGCCAACATTCACTAGTTTCAGGAGTAAATCGTAGGTTTCATATTTAATATTCACCTACCAATCTATATATATGTTTTTTTCAATCCAAAATAATCGCCTATAATACTATACTTAAGTATACTTTTATAATCCTTAAAAAATACCCTGCTAAGATCCTTACTTCTAAAGATTGACCTTGTGAAATTTTACGAAGAGGTTGATTGGTCCTTTCTGTGACTAGTCCTCCTGAATGCAGGACTGAGCTATGTGGTTACTCAATGGATCATGGTCTATGTTATGATGACCTGTGACTAGTCCTCCTGAATGCAGGACTGAGCTATGTGGTTACTCAATGGATCATGGTCTATGTTATGATGACCAAATTTGCAATGCTGGTGAATGGAATCTCTACTTAATTATTCAAAATATTGAGGGGGTTGAGATAGGGTTGTCCCCTATCATCACTCCTTTTTCTTCTTATCATCGAGGGATTAAGTGGGATGATTGGAAAGGCCAAGAAGGAAGGTAAAATTTGTGGCATTAAAGTTTCTCCATCCCATAGTGTAAATCACCTAGTCTTTGTTGATGATGCATTATTATGTGGTATTAGAACTGTTTTGGAGTGGAAATAATTTAAATATATCATTGATACTTTCTGCTTGGCATCAGGCATGGACGTCCGCTTACCGAAATCCATCTCTCATTGGTTTAGACTAAGGAGGAGGTCTTAAATAAGATTCAATCCATACTCCCCTTTGCTTAGCAGGAGATAGATGACGGGTTTAAGTGCCTTGGGTACTTTATAAAGATGTACTGCTATCACTGCAAATATTTGTTTGGTTGGTGAAGAAGGTCAAAAGCAGATCATTACTTAGTGTTATTGATGGATAAACTTGGGTGGTGGGTTGACCTTAATCAAATTCTATTTTGTCAAATATCCAAGTGTTTTGGTTAACATTGGAAAAGGTCCCTCAACTTATCCTTTAACTCATTCATCATAAAGATTTCAACTTCCTCTAGTATGGATCCCAGTTGAAGGTCAGTATACATATTGTGGCTTGGGAGAATATTGCGACACCGAAGACCCTCGTGGGTTGAGGTATTAATAATGTTTACTAGGTTAGTAAGGCCTTAGCAATGAATATCCTATAGAGGGCCTTATGGAGCCTATTCTTGGGTTGAAGTTGTCAAAAGTAAATACCTTAACAATATGTGAGTGATTCAATGGCTGAGGAAGGAGAACAAAAAAGGAAATGACATTTCAAACATTTGGAGTAGATTAATTGATTCCTTCCATGAATTGAACCAGTGGATCGATTGGAAGATCGTTGATTTCTTTCAAGTGAGAATTGATGTCGACCCATTTATCGATGGAGTGAACTATTATAATATTACACTTTGTACTATTGAGGAATTACACTCAAATGGATTTTATTTCATGAATCTTGCAAAGAAAGATGGAATTGAAACTAAAGGGAATGATTATTGGTATTCAGACGCGGATTTAAATTTAAGTTGAAAAAGCACTGTGGAATGGGATGTATATATCAAAGCTCTTCATCATGATGGTATTAGATTGGTAAATATAGAATATTGGATATAAACAATGTTGGTGGAGACAATGGTTATGGAAGTGGTCGTATCCCATTAATATTCAGTTCTTTAATTGGATGGATTTGGACAATAAGATCCTGATAGGTTAGAAATTCATTAAATGTGGTGGTATGGTCCCTTCTTGTTGCCATTATGCTTTCATGTAGCATAAATCGTGGACCATTTGTTGGTTACTTGTCATACTTCACTTCATATTTGGGAGGATATTTTGAGCATCGTAAACCTTGTTAGGATTTGCTATTATGGTTTAACTGATGCTAGTTTGTATAACTGGTTTGTGGTGGGTACTAAATCATTATCTCTTCCCCTCTTGTTCATTTGGGGATTTTGGAGATTCAGGAATTTGGTTCTTTTTAGCGTGCCCGTCTCTGCATTGACAGTGCTTGAACATTCATTATTAGCTTATTTGTAGATTATACCCCGTGTACAATATATGACATGGTGTTTTCCAAGGCTCCTCCCATTCTCTCCAGTGAAGGACTTATTCACTTTTTGATCGGCATCACATGGGGGTCTGTGGTTCCAGTATCCACCTATTCATTGACAAAGATAATTACTTTTCTCCTTGGTTAGGACATGGAATGGGATTGAAAAATCATGGAAATATCATTACAATTAGGGGCCTCCTTAATTTTGCATTATGTTGTGGAATTTATTCTCTTCAAGTTCTTGGAGACTCTAGAGTAGTAATCGATTGGATCAATGATAGCAAACAACTTTAGATTTCCATATTAGAACAGTGGAAATCTTGGATCCTTGATCTCCATGAAAAGTTCAAATTGGTCAACTACAGGCATATTTATTGGAATTTCAATCATCAAGTCAATCAGTTGTCAAAATTGGGCACTGGGATATAGGAAGGGTTGTTGCATTTCAAAGAGTACATTAGTAACTAGTTGGTAGATGAGGGTAGCATTTTGGTTTATTATAATTACCCTTCTATCAATATTTTTCCCTTTTTATGTGGGGATTGTTTTCTTACATATGTACATCAATATTTTGTGTACAGACAATTCTCAAAGACATAATTGTAGTATATGATCTGCCTCTGCTTGTCTATAATCTTGTAATTAATAATATATTAACTTAGTCAAGTAGTATCTCAGGAAAGGACTCTCAAAGTTTTCCTTTGGTTGTAATTGAATGCATGTAGGTAGTTTTCATATTTGTTGAAAAACGTACTATGGAGTCTATGGAACAATATCCAAGCGATAGGTTGCAATTTGTAGTTTCTTTGATTCACCCTATGAATAGCAAGAAACGTTTTTTCTTTCTGTTGAAAACAAATTGTATGTAGATGGAGATATGTTATTGGATAAGAATTTTTGGTTTTCATATTTGTTAGTTTTTTTTTTCTTGTTAAAAATAGTTATATGTCTTTAATATAGGACCTACAAAGATGGTTTCAATCCTTGTGAGAAATAAATGTTCAAGAAGATCAACTACATAAAAGGGTCCTACAAGTGGTAGACAGTTCTTGGCACTTATGGTAATCAATTAATGATTCTATAAAGGAGTATGATCCAGGACCACACCTCATATAGTATTGCCACAAATCAAAGAATATTTACAGAGTGACCTGCTAATGATGGACATTATATCTTTTCTATGAGCTGTATTTTTTGTATATTTGGATATTTAACTAGTCTGTCTATCAGTTGTTAATATTTTTAGATGAGGTACACTTAGTACTAGCCTTTCTGAGATACTAGACCTCCATGAAACTATTTTATGCTTTAGTCTATTTTTTTTTTTACATAAGCTTGATTATATGTAATTTCCATCTGGCATATAGACTATATGGTTCATTTATCATATTAATGAATTACATATATTTTTCAATGGAAAAAATGATCCCTAATATATTGAGTATCTATTTTCCTTCATCCATCATTAAAGTTAGGGAAAGGTCATGTGGTATCGAATATCAATGAATATTTAAATCCATACATGGACTCACAATGCTATACCTAGTTACCCAAAAAGATAGATATATATGTGTATGTGTGAGAGAGAGAGATAAATATGTATATATCATGGAGCGTTTATAGCATGAAGGCCTTAGTGACACACATATTAAGTAGAAATGAATTATGTCTCTCATCACCGATTAAGGGAGAGTTTTTTCTATTCTAAATTGATTTCAAAGATTCTCTTCTTGATGCAATTCTAAGTGCCCCTACAGTGGCATGTATGAAAATCTCTAGTCTAATTTGACTTGAGTGTTCGGTTGATTTGAAGTGGTGTTAAGATGGATTCCCAATCATATAAATATTAACACTTCGTTCTTTGAATGTGCTCATTGAAGATAAAACACACCATTTATGTTAGTATTCTAACCCACCATTCAATTGTTTTCTATTTTTATGTGTTCAAGCACTATAAAGTTACTAAGCATGTGTACACCTCACCATTTGAATGTTCTTACACAATTCTCTATATTACACTAATCCCTCAGTCTAATGTTAAAGCATACCACACTCCCATGAATCTATTGCAAGATATGCATATGATTCATTACTATAACTCTTTTGAGAGGGTGTCCATAGGTGATAATTACTACATTAAATTAGATCTAAACAAAAAAACATAGGAAAAATAAGTAGTAGGTATATTAAGTATTAAAACAATAAAAATAAATCATATTTGAAGAATTTGTTAAATAAAATAAAATAAATATACATGGTTCATGTACCAAAGAAAAGAAAGATAATCTTAAAAAATAAGAATGATTGGAGGGGAAGGGTATTCTATTCTTGTTAGATTATTAAGGAAGATATGAATATTAATGGAAAGTAAGAGAATAGATTTCAATCACGTTTATTAGTTGAGGGCTCTGGGTTTCTCGTTGTTTCACTCAGAGGTTGGCTGAGTGGAGAGTCATCTAGTTGAGTGGATAGTGTTTCCTACATTGCTAAAATAGATATATGTTCAGATATCCACATCATATTTTTCAGGATCTTGCATGCAATTAGGGTTTGCATGCAAATTCTAGGGTTTGCATGCACTTTGCATGCATCCCAGTCACCAGGTTGATGCCTCCAGCACCTTAGCCACCTCTTTCTAGCACCCAGGAGCCACTTACTTCAGTTCTTTATCCCTCCTAGTCTGAAAGGTGCCCACTTCTCACCTACTGCCAGAGAAGGGCGCACTTTCTCACCTACCACTGCAGTTCCACTTCAGTTACATTCAGTTAGCTCCGATTCTCCCTGATTTGAGGCTAGTTTCACTCCCGACTGACTGTTTCACTTCCGTTGGACCTCCAGATTGACTAGATGACTTGTTCTGACTTCAGTTAGCCTCCCATGCACCCCCCACTGAGCCTCCTTCCCTTAATCAGTGCTACACACTTCAGTTACACTTGTTACACTCAGTTAGACTCAAATTGACACCTGGATGACTGGTTCTTGTGCATTGATGAGCACCACCGATTGATGATGAGGACTCCTAGTTGGAGTCAATCTACTCCATTCAGTGATTCGAATGGCCTACTTAGTCAATTCGAATTGCTCACTCACATTGTCAGATTGTATTGTAATTATTCACCCTTATTGGGATATTGAGCACTGTTGCATGTTTTGCACAGTTTTGCACCATATTTTCTATGTTCATCTGTTGTGATTGATTTAACTGTTCATTATATCTATTGTGACTAATTTTACATGGTATCAGAGCCATTGCAGGGACAAGATCTCTTTTCTACAGGTGGTTCTACAAGAAGATTTGAGTGAATTGCTCAAAAATTGCAAAAAGTTTTGGCATGAAATATCTCAAGGGCATTTGCTCCTGTGCATGCAAAGCTTGAAAATACTTCCAATACCACTCCAGAAGCTTGAGTTTCCACATAATTCCTGGATCTGATACATTGGACCCATTCAACATTGTTTGATCTCCAATCCCAGGTGTGATGCAACTCTAAAAGGGTGGATTGTTCTACCTCATTGTTCTTGGTTTATTGTGATTTGCAGGTTTATTATCTCCATCAATTGCATTCGCTACATTGTGCATGCAAGCTCCTCTACATCAATTGCATTCACTACACTGTGCATGCAAGCTCCTCTACATCAGTGTGCACTCGCTCCTAGAAATGGAATACTCTTCTTCAAAGCCTATCCTCACCCCATTCAATTCTTTTGATTGGAAAGATGATATGGACATCATATTACGTTCAAAAGGTTACTACCGAGTCACTCTTGGTCTTGAATTGGAGCCAAACAATCTGTCAGATAGAACCAAACACTACAACAAGCTTGATGAAGCTTATGGTCTTCTTTGTCTCTCCATCTCCAAAGATCTTCACTTCCATCTCAGCGGATTGAAGACTCCAAAATCTATATGGGAGCAACTTGAAACACTATTTGGCAAGCAGGATGAGCTTAGGGCTTTTCAATTAGAGAATGAATTTATTGCCCTTAGTCCTGAGAATTTCGAGACCATCAATGAATTCTTCACAAAATTCAAGAACTTGAACTTGCAGTTGAAGAACAGTGGAGTTATCAAAGAGGACAAACAATTGATCCTCTCCATTCTAAGCAAGCTTGGTAAAGATTATTCGGTATTTGTCTCTACTTTCAATTCCGGTCATCTAACTACCCCGAATTGGAAGATGCCTACCTTGAACGCCTTCATTGAGTCCGTCACAAAAGAGCATGACAAGTTGATTGAAATGGGGTCCATAAGCTCCAAAGATTCAGCCCTATATGTTCAAGGACCCAAGATCCCGAATGGTAAAGGAAAGCAAAAGAAGGAGAAGCCCAAATTCGAGCCTCACAAGCAAAGAGAGAAAGGCAAACAAACGGATGCACCATCCAGTTCGAAGTTCAAGCAAAAGGGCAAAGAAGGTACCAAAAATCTAAATGTACTTATTGTAACCGTGGCTTTCATCCCGAAATTTCATGTATGAAGAAGACTATAGATCAAATGGCCCTCCTTTTGGAAAAGAACAACATAACCCTTCCTGACGGTGCAAGGAAGAAGGATAGGAATGATGATCATGAAAGAGGACAAGCACTCATGGCAACTGTTTCGAAGCCCACTACTCTCTTGATAGATTCAGGTGCATCGAATCATATGGCTGCAAATATTGATTCTTTTTCTTCATTCGATCCAAAAAGATCCATCCCCATCCATTTGGGAGATGACTCAAAAATTTCTTCAAAGGGAAAAGGTACGATTCATGTAGATCATGGAAGCTTTCAGAATGTTCTCTATGTGCCTTCCTTGGCTTCAAATCTTCTTTCTGTGTATCAAATGACACACACTGGTGAAGCGAAGCAAGTTACATTCAGCCATAATACAGTTGAAATTTCTGATATCAAAAGTGGAAGACTTGTTGCAGTCAGAAAGGCAAACCACACTGCAAAATGCTATGAGTTTTCACACTTTATTCCACTTGCAAAGCCCACTGCTCTTCGCACACATGGTAATGAGGTTAGTAGGCTTTGGCATGAAAGATTTGGGAATATTAATTATAAGTATTTGCTGCTTCTATCAAACAAATCCATGGTAGATGGCCTTCCACAACTCCATTCCTCGAAGGGAATATGCACTGGTTGCATTATTGGGAAGCACCCCGAGCACAGATTCGACCGCGGCAAAGCTAGCAGAGCTTCTACAGTTTTGGGGTTGATACATTCTGATATCAGTGGTCAGCTGCCCCATATGTCATTAAATGGTTCAAGGTATGTTTTGACATTTATTGATGATTTTTCCCGCTTTACATGGGTATTCTTTCTCAAAAACAAGTCAGAAGTGCTTGGAAAATTCAAGGATTTTAAGGCTTCTGTTGAGACCACCACTGAGAGCAAGATCAAAGCTCTTAGATCTGATAATGGTGGAGAATATATTAAGTCCAATTTGCTGCAACTTTGTGCCCAAAGTGGAATTCATATCCAACATACAGTTCCCTACACACCCGAGCAGAACGGTGTAGCGGAAAGGAAAAACCGGTCACTGAAAGAGATGGCTACATGCATGATTGAATCAAAAGGTTTGGCTGCAAATCTTTGGGCTGAAGCAATCAATGTTTCTGCATACATACAGACCATGTTCCACATTCATCGATGAAAGGTATGACTCCTTTCGAATCATTCTTTGGTCACAAACCGGATGTGTCAAATTTGAGAGTTTTTGGCTCTATTGCATGGGCTAGAATTCCTTCCAAGAAGAGACGAGCTTTGGATCCACAAAGCATCGAGTGCATACTGATAGGATATGGGGAAGAATCGAAACCATATAAACTCATGGATATCAGATCTAAAAATATATTCATAGAGCACAGTGTGCAATTTGAAGAACCGCTTCAAGAATTGCAACTAGTCGAGGAAGAGACTGTCGATTCACCGCCTTCACCAGAAGAAGATCCGTGCAACGATAATGAAGGTATGAGCTCTGATATTTCTGATATTTCAGTAGCATATGATGATCATGACATATCAGGTTCGGATTCCGACCATTATGATCCTCCTCAGTTACCAAAGTGGGCCCAAAACACTCTCCAATCTGCTGGTTCAAAACTTGGAAATCCTGTTGATCCGAGACGAACAAGAGCAGACTTTCAAAGAGCAAGTATGGCACTTTCTATTGCTGATCCATTACTTCCGGAGATTTGTTATTTGATGGCTGGTTCAGATCCCACATCATACTATTCTGCTCACCGAGATCCGAGATGGAAAAGTGCCATGGATGAAGAGTACAGTTCTCTTCAAAAGAACAACACATGGGAGCTAGTTTCTCTTCCACCTGGAAGAAAATTAGTGAAGTGTAAATGGGTCTACCGCACGAAAGTTGCTGCTGATGGCTCTATCAGCAAATACAAAGCAAGGTTGGTGGCAAAAGGTTTTTCCCAAGTCCAAGGAGTGGACTACACTGAGACTTTTGCACCGGTTGCAAAGATGGATTCCATCCGCCTTGTTTTGGCTATTTCCGCATCCAAGCACTGGGAAGTGCACCACATGGATGTGAAGAGTGCATTTCTACATGGAGACCTTGCTAAAGAGGTATATATGTAGCAGCCAGAGGGCTACACATCAGATCCATCATTAGTTTGCAGATTGAAGAAATCTTTGTATGGGTTAAAACAAGACCCAAGAGCTTGGTATGCAAAGATGGAATCCTTCCATCTTTCTCAGAATTTACAAAGATGCAAATCTCATCCGAATGTGTATCTTCAGCGAGTTAAAGCTTTTGACATGAGCGATTTGGGCTTGCTGAGTCACTTTTTGGGCTTGGAGATAGCTCAAAATTTTGATGGGATCACTATATCTCAGCAAAAATATGCTTTCGATCTGTTATTGAAGTTTAATATGGCTGAATGTAAGGCAGCCCCATTCCCATTCCTCTCAGGAATCAGTCTTGAGGAGGGAGATTCTACACCGCTTGCAGATTGCAATATGTATCGACAGTTGAATGGTTCACTACTTTATCTGACACACTCAAGGCCTGATATTTCATATGCCGTGAGTGCCGTGTCAAGATATATGCAGCAGCCACATGAGCTTCATTGGCGAGCAGCCAAGCGGATCTTGCAGTATGTGCAAGGTACGAGACAGTTTGGCATACATTATGCTGTAGATTCTGAGCTTGATTTCATTGGTTTTACTGATTCAGATTGGGCAGGTGATAGCATTGATCGGAAGTCCACTTCCGGTTATGTTTTCATGATTGGTCATGGTGCTATTTGCTGGTCTAGCAAAAAGCAAGCATCCATTGCACTTTCTTCAACAGAGGTAGAGTATCGAGGGGCAGTCAATGCCTGCATTTAGGCAGTTTGGTTGCAGGGTATTCTTTCCGAGTTTAGTTTTGGTGGCACTACTTCGACTATCCTATTTTGTGACAATCAAAGTGCTATCAAGATCTCCACAGATCCAGTTCAGCGGCAGAGGACCAAACACATTGAGATTCATATGCATTACATTCAACAGTTGGTGCATGACCGCACCATCATTCTGCAATATTGCCCTACTGATGAGCAAATTGTAGACATCTTCACCAAGAGCTTCACTGAGAGAAAGTTATCTTACCTCTGTTCACTGTTGGGGGTGAGTTCCATCATGGTGGAGACATATTGATCCATTATTATGCTTTAGCTTGAGGGGGGGCTTTCTTCCCACTGGGTTTTCCCTCTTTCCTCACTTAGTTTATTTTCAGCATTTTTTGGATTATTGTATTGGGGTGACCTTTGGTCTTAGTTACCTGGGCCCCACATTATTTTTTGCACATCATAGTCTAGCTTGAGGGGGGGTGTTTGGATATCCACATCATCTTTTTCAGGATCTTGCATGCAATTCTAGGGTTTGCATGCACTTTGCATGCATCCCAGTCACCAGGTTGATGCCTCCAGCACCTTAGCCACCTCTTTCTAGCACCTGGGAGCCACTTACTTCAGTTCTTTAGCCCTCCTAGTCTGAAAGGTGCCCACTTCTCACCTACTTCCAGAGAAGGGCGTACTTTCTCACCTACCACTACAGTTCCACTTCAGTTACATTCAGTTAGCTCTGATTCTCCCTGATTTGAGGCTAGTTTCACTCCCGACTGACTGTTTCACTTCCATTGGACCTCCAGATTGACTAGATGACTTGTTCTGACTTCAGTTAGCCTCCCATGCACCTCCCACAGAGCCTCCTTCCCTTAATCAGTGCTACACACTTCAGTTACACTTGTTACACTCAGTTAGACTTAGATTGACACCTGGATGACTGGTTCTTGTGCATTGATGAGCACCACCGATTGATGATGAGGACTCCTAGTTGGAGTCAAGCTACTCCATTCAGTGATTCGAATGGCCTACTTAGTCAATTCGAATTGCTCACTCACATTGTCAGATTGTATTGTAATTATTCACCCTTATTGGGATATTGAGCACTGCTGCATGTTTTGCACAGTTTTGCACCATATTTTCTATGTTCATCTGTTGTGATTGATTTACTTGTTCATTAGATCTGTTGTGACTAATTTTACAATATAAAGTACAATATTTCAACAACTCATTGGATTACTACAAGTATGCCCCCCCCCTTATTTCACTAAATTGTTATTATGATATATTGTAAATGTTTTAGATCTATTTTTTTCATGGAAATGAATTTGGTTTAGAGTTAATTGTCATGTGATACGTCTTTCTAATCTATTAGTAACAAATTTTGTTTTAAAGTCGATTTAGGACTCACATTTGGTATAAAAGCTAAGATTTCTAACTCTAGGATCTATGGACCCTTTCCATATTGATGAATCTATATAGATATCACAAGATTTATGTTAGATCTAGTAAATTTATGTTAATCTAGTTGAATTGCATTACATATATATTAGATCTTGTATTAAAAAAGATTTGATAAAAAATAGTTTATTCTCTAATTGAAGATCTCAGATATAGATCAAGAGTAAAAATGTATATAAGTTTGAAATTTAAATTTAAAATTTTACATTTAAAATGTAAACCTACCATGAAAATTAATATATTTATTATTAATATTATTTAAACCCTTATTATAGTTAAACTTGAGTTTATAACTCAACATTTAGATATATATATTTATATATAACTGTGTGTGTGTGTGTGTGAGAGAGAGAGAGAGAGAGAGAGAGAGAGAGAGAGATTTATATGTATTGTTACTAATTAAGATCTTGTCAAATCCATGGTTAAACTTTTAGATCTATTGTTATTGTTCTAATGGAATAGTTAAATTTTTAGAAATGTTGTTATTGCTCCAATGGCTCAAGTACACCTACGTTATATTGTTCCTTCTTATATTTTGGGATCATGTAGTACAATTCTATCGGTGCCATAACTTCGTTAGTTTTATCTAGCTTCTTATTCTTTTGATTCTTGTTTTTCAAGTAAGGGGTTATGAAGAATTCTAGAACCAATGGAATATTTGAATGCTATTAGGTTCCATCAAATCTAGATAAAGTGAGGTCAATTTTCATTCTTCTTTCTCCATGCTATTGGAATCATGTACTGGAGTGTCCTTTCAAAGATGTGGAGACGACATTCAACCTTTGGTATGAATTTTAAAGTTGTCACTAGGATCATAGGTGTGAAGGCCATTCTCACTAGTTCCTTGTTAACAATCAAATTAACACCCTTAACAAGTGAATACAGAAGCACATTTTACCATTCGCCTGCAACATGAAGACTAGAAATTTGGAACAATTGAGAGCTTCAATATCTCATATGACCACCGCTTCCGCAAAGGAAAATGTTTGTGGAGAAAAAGGTTGCCCTAAAGAGGCCAAGTCTAGGATCACTCAAAGGGACAAAACCTAACTTCTACAACTCCCAGAGTGGAAAGAATACATCAAAGGTGTTTTAGCTGTCCTAGAAATCTTGGAAATTAATGTTTAAAGCCTGAAAATAATGGAAAAGTGGTTTTTTGAGTGAAAATATTCAAAAACCAAGAAAAGGTACTATCCCACATTGAAATTTGAATCGTGAATTCCCATTTCCCAATGCTATAAAAGAAAGGAATTTGGGGCATGGTAAGAGATAGAAAGTGAGAGTAAAGGCGTGCTAGAAGGATTTCAAGGTTGGAAAGTTCATCTTCAACAAAGCTCTTGAAGGATCAAAGGAAAGGATGGAGAAGGTTAGCTCAAAGCAAAGGAGGAAGGATTCACCTAAAGCAACAAGGTTGTAAGTATTTATTTTCGTCAATTCAATATGATTCAATTCATTTTCCCCCCAAATTTGTGTTTGAATTTAGGTTTTAAATTTAGTTTTGAATGAAAATTTGGTAGATAGATTTCAAGTTATGCAAAGCTTTTCAAATTCTGAGAGATAGAAGCTAGAGGTAAGAACCTAGCAAGCTACTGCAAATGGAGGCCTAAAGGCCATGGATGCTTAAGAAAGGGGATATTATATAAGTGGATAATCTTCAAGAGGTATTCTACTCTCTTCCTCCCTTCTCTTTCTTGAAAATTACTTAGGAATGTCAAAGGGAATGAATGATTTTTGCATGTATTTCTATCATTGAATCTCACCAAACTCAAATTTCCTTTAGATCCATGCAAACCCCATGTTATAGTTATTCCATAATGGACTTAATGAGACATCATAGCATCTAGCATGCCTAGAAAGCACATTAGTCTTAGCTGATCATTAAGAGTATTTTTTGTTACCAATGGGTGACTAGTTTTTCAAAGAGTATAAGGTTGTCATATCACATACCATCGTATTTGTCTTCAACACATGTTTAGGTACCCATTGGCTTAAGGAGTGCAATGATTGCCCCATATCCCACACTTTTGGCCTTACGTTCACTCCTTCAGTAAGTGTTGTAGGGTGAAAATATAGACAGGTTTAGATACTACACACCAATCATCCTCAAAGACCTAATAAAAAATTTCCTTGGCTTAAAACAATATATCCCACCATGACATTATTTATACAATCAAGTAAAGAAAATGTGTAAGAATAATGACACCATTAAATAGCCATAGGTTTCAAATAAGTGCCACTAGTTTTACTTTTAAAGGTAGTGCCAAATTAGGGGACACAATTAACAAATCCTTTGACATTCATCGACATCGATCTCTTGTTACCTTTGATCCTATCCCAAAAATTTACTACAATTTACTCAAAGAAAAGAAGATACCCAAGTCCCACAATGATTATGGTGTCTTATAACACCGATAAGTGTTTATATCTTAGAATTTGGGGTGGACTAATGCATATGCTTTTCCCATATTGCACAAGGATGAGACAAGTGTACTGTCTAGATTGATTTTATGGCAATTGTTCCAAATTTGAAATAAACAATTATAAAAAAAAATATAAAACATAATTGGTAGATTTCCATGGATAAATAGTAGCTAATGCATGAATAACTCATAGTTGATGGATAACAGAAAGTTCGTGCAACTATGCATGGAGAACAAGTAACTTGTTCATGGCACTTAACATGTGACCTATCTATGTTCAACAATCACAAGTTAAGTGGTTGTACTAGTTGTATAGAAACCACAAGTTAAGTGGTTGTACTAGTTGTATAGAAACCACAAGTTAAGTGGTTGTACTAGTTGTATAGAAACAACACAATTCTATGATCAAAGTGATATGGTTATGTTTAATTACCAAAACAATGCTTTTTTTTTTTCAGAAATAAGTGATCTATGTCAACAACATCTAGAACATCTTCACCACAACTTGATTATTATCAATCATGCCCCAAAAACAAACTAGTTGATATCGCATTGCTATGCATCAACAAATAATGTAGTGTCCTCTTTGATGATTAGAAAAATATTTTGAGATCAAGCTATTCTCTATGATGATTTCCATAAGGAAATGACTACTTTTGATTACCACAATACCTAGGACTTGGACTAATTTCCTTTTGGTGGTTCAAGCCAACTCCATAAATTTGTAAAACAGAACACTATGCTCGTCAATCACTATGAATATCAGCGCTAGTCAAATTTAAAATGGTAGGTGATTGTGATGTGTTGGCCATGCAAGTTTTGATCTCTTGCCAATAAGAATGGTGATCAATATCCACCCCGCATCATAGAATTTAATGATACTATGGTGAGGATGTGGATTGTTGGATCTAATCCAATGTTCAATCCAACAATCCACATATCCATTGAAACAACATTAAATTTTATGCTGGAGGGTGGATATTAATTGCAAATAAGAACACCTTCTGATGACCATACTTGAAACTCAGTTCACCCATCTATCACAATCCCTTTATGTGACTGCACTCAGGGTATAAGGTTTTTCCAACCCTTGTTTTTGTTTATTCCTATATATATATATTTTCTCTTTATAGGAGCCATTTTTGTGCTTCTTCTTTGTATTGACAACATTGTACGTAGTAGTTATGTTTGGATTTTGTTAATTCATTCAATTTTTCGTGCATGCCTTGATATAGTTGTTGAGAGTTTTTTTGTCGTGTGGTGGGAATAGCCAAGGTAAAACATAAAAGTACCAAAAAAACACACAACCCCGTCCCTTTCGCATCACCTACAAGCAGATGAAGTCTAACATGAGGTGTCTAGGGGGACTATAGGAACCAAGATTCTGTAGTACTGAAGGGATGTGAATCATTCATTATAAAAATCTTAAGTATTTATTCATTCGTCATGCAAACATTTAACCATCCATAACGTATATCAATGCATTCAGAATATAAATGTAAATTGAGAATCCATGAACGCATCAAATACAACATTCATTATATTTAACACAGAGACAAAAGGAATTTAGGACAAGATCACTTCATTCATTATATCAATAGGGAAGTCTTACACAATCTATGCAACATGCATAGATCTCCAATACACTTCCAGTATCATACAACATTACACAACAAAGACATAAACTACTACCATAGCTAAAAACACCAAAGAATCAAGCTAAAGTGTAGCAAAAAGGTTAACCCTAAACCCTTATATTCCTAACATATTTATAGATCACAATATGGGCTGAGCCCATTACAAAGTGAAAACAACATCTAACTAACATCTAACTAACTTCCACCTTATGTGCACTTTTGGTTCATTTGTTGAGTTGTCCCACAGTTCATTCCTGGTGGACAACTTCCAAGATAGGTCCAAAACATGTTCCAATAGGCCCCCAACACTCACATGTTGCTTGTCTCGAGCAACTTCAGCTGCTGCACGAAATTATTTAACTAAGTTCCTTCTTTCCAGTAGTATGGATACTAATGCATAGCACCTTTTGAGCCAGATTCCAACCCCTATGAGTCAAACTTACTAGCTTCCATATTAAAAAAATTCTGGCCACCATCTTTAATAATTTCTTCCAAGCATGTCGCTAAGATTGATATGGTGAGTAGAATTCCAACCATTACTTGCCTCTGCTTGTTATGGTTTTTATCTATGCTATCATTTTTACTTTAAGTGGTGCCATGGATCCATGTGTCTCAGCTACTATGACTCTCGGCTTATGGAAACTATGATTTTTATACCATCGACCTTGTTTCATTTTTTGACACCTCCAATTTTCCCCTTGCCTCTGCATCTCTATATCATATACCCAAAAGTGTAGCATCTACTATTAGCCTCCCATTTTGATTCCTTTTTAGCATTACAACCTTAGTTTTTGAATCCTTTTTGCCTCTTCCATATACATATATTCCTTTCCATTTGATCGTACCTGTCACCCTTTTGGAACTTATCATACAGTTCTCCTTCAATATGCAATGAGGGGTAAAATTTGTTATATTTTGAATAAATTATACATGTTTTAATGAATTGAAATTATTCTAGAATTGATCATGCCTACGTTGAAGACCTTTTGAGCAAATATTTGTTTCAGTAATCATTTCAGCACAAGTCAGAATAGTCAAAGGAGTTCCAAGAAGCACAAGCATACATTTTTGGTAAAGAGACTTGACCTATATCTATCATAGGTTGTAGTTATGTCAAGAAAAAATGATCTCAGTTCATGTGATGCAAACGTATTTAGAATGAGATTTCCGTAGGTGCAACAATTTAGTTTCATTTAAGCAGGGAGGTGGCATAACTGAAATGATCTTATCCTCTTATGTTTTGGATCACAAGGATAAGACACACCATTTATCTCGTAAATGAACTCTCAACTTATCAATTGTAATATATGAACCAAATTGTAATGCCCCATTCACCATTTTTGGGGATTTGGGAATATATATATATGTGTGTGTGTGTGTAATCTATGACAAAGACAAGAAAAATAGATAACAATGTTATGCCGTTGAAGTCACTAGTCTTCGTCACACTTTGATGCCACTATAATTTTGAAGCTACAATAATGAAAGTTTGATTTCATTATGTTTAGTGTTTTCTCTTAGTCCATTGTAATATAGATTTTAACAACTCCTTCACCATATGGGACAGCCCACCAACCTGAGAATGCATTGCTTTGTATTATATTAATGTTTGATTACTTACCATGCTATGTTGATATGTTTGCATTCCTTGTGCACGTTCAACTTTTGCACATGTTTGCTATCTCGTTTAACATTATTTAATTAGATATTTGTTTAGTTTTGAATTGTATAAAGATTTTAGGTAATTGTACAACTCTTTATAGTAAGAATCGAATTGTATACCTTGTACACTTGAACACTTCCCATTATAATTCACGGATAGTTTGTATTGATGAATTCCTATGTGTAAACGGATTGGCATGTGATCCTCTTCTTGTGCATTTCTTATGCAAAGTTTTGTATATGTAATTATAGCTTTAGACCTCAAGGCTTTTCATATTTCCTAGGTATTGTACAACTAATTTTCATCATAGGTCTTGTTTCATTTCGGTTCTGCACCTGTTTATTCTTCATTGTCCTAGAAATTAAAGAGGGTTTAGAGGAATGTGTATTTATTGATGCATATTATTTTCCTTTTAAATTATTGGAAGTAGTCTGGTAAGTAGTAACATGATTTCAGGATGATAAGTAGCCTCTCAAAAGGGACCAGTAGATGATGTATATATATATACTAGAATCTAGGAAAGTTGCTTATAGACATAATCTCAGTATTTTATTTTTACTTTCCCTCAATTTTTTTATGTCAAATTTGTAATCCTTGTTAGGATTGTATATTTAACAGATTAGATTGCAAATTTATAGGTAATCACTGCTCATAATGCTATGTTTCTTTTGAAAATGATTAGTTTAGGTCCAATTGCAGTATTTAACTACACATCTTGCTAGCATATTCCACTAAAAGGTATGGATACCATATTGTGGGAGACAGTGCATATATAGATTAAGATTGGTTAGGATGTTCAAGTTAACACTTCGGACGAAGATTTTCATTCACCTATTTAACTCTAGATTTAATTTTTATTATGTTGAAGTAGTTGTTATCCCATTTTTAGTTTTCCTTTTATTCATTGGTCTTTACATTTTCTGTTCGGTACTACTTTTGTACTTGTTTATACACACAATGTCCATTTTTATTATTTGTAAATTTTTATATATCTATACATATATTCTTTAAACCGTGATGAGGTCATCACAAAGCTTTTATAATTCTGATATTTCATTTTGTACAAAATTACGCCTTTAGGTCATAAAAAAGCTTTTATAATTCGGATATCTCATTCTGTACAAAATTACACTTTTAGGTCATCACAAAGCTTCTATATTTAAACATAGTATGTAATGTATTATTTTGCGAAATATATATATAGGTGTGTGATGTTAATATTATGAATTATGTTCATGTTTTGATTATGTATGTAGCATGCAAATTTAATAAATGATGGGTACGTGGATACCAAGTTAAAGTTATATGTTGAATGTATGGACATGATAGTAGGTGCATGGTACATAGAAAATTATTTGCATTATTGTTCATTAGTAATGAGATATGTATACATGTCAGTGATTGCACAATATTCTCGATCTTGTGTTGGAAACTAACCTACATGTTAAAAGAGCTAAATGGTACCCGGGTCCTACAAGGTGGTGTTACGGTTAACCTTGACTCGAGATTGAGTCAAAGGTAGTTAGGTCTAGCACATGGTTTTAGGCACATTGTTTCTTATGGCCCATGGTATTGCATGTAATGAATCCAACTATAAAAGGATTGAGGAGGCTCCATTGTAAAGTGGCTTGGAAGTGAGCGGGTGAGTGCAGTTGGCCCTGTTGACTGGTTTGGGCCAAGGTAATGAAGATCTTCATTGGATGTTTTTTCTCCTCATGGGGTTTTCCATGGTAAATTATCTATCTATCTTAAATGGTTTTTTATTGTGTTTTATTCTTGTTGGTTATTTATTATTTATGCTCACTTGAAATATAACAAGTGGTATCAAATCCTAGTTGTGCTCATTCAGAATATTGGTGTAAGTGTGCAGAGTTGAGTGGCCTGCTGAGGATGAAAAGAATGTGTTGGTTTCTGAAGGGAGCCTTGAGTTTTGTGTATGTGTATGGGTTGGATGCAGGTACAAAAGGAGCATGGAAGAAAATGGCCAAGTAAATGAGCAAGAAAGCGAGCATGGAAAATCGAGAGGATGAATAAATAGATGGTGATGGTGTTGTCACCATGAAGGCACATGAACAAATAATAATGGAGTAGTTTGCATGTAAAAGGGAATATGGATGTAAGCCATGGTAAGGCATGCATACCCTTGGTAACTCACCGGTAAATTCGAGAGGTAGACCTAGGTGATAGGGGGTGTATGTGAGATTCCTTGGTTAAAAATTCGAGGGGGATTGGTGATTACTCCAAGTCAAGTTTAAAGGGGGGATATTGTTAGGGTTAACCTTGAATTAGGATTGAGTCAAAGGTGGTTAGGTCCATCACATGGTTTTGGGCACATTGTTTCTTATGGCCCATGGTATTGGGCCAAGGTACTGCATGTAATGAAGCCTATAAAAGGCTTGAGGTGGCTCCATTGTAAAGTTTCTTAGAGGTGAGTGGGTGAGCTCACTTGGCTCGGTTGGCCAGTTTTGTCCAAGGAACTGAAGATATTCATTGGATGGTTTCTCTCCTCATGGGGTTTTCCACATTAAATTATGTGTCTATCATAAATGGTTGTTGATTGTGGTTTATTCTTACTGTTATTTATTATTTATGCCTGCTTGAAATATAATAGGTGGACATACCTCAGGGACATGAATTAAAAAAGATAGATGGTATGCAAGTGATGCATTGTTGTTAGCATAAGTATTAGTTTATTATCATGATGTATGGGCAGGTGTGGGGTTTCAGAAAAATCAACTGTCCAAATTGGTTATTCGATGAAAAAACCTGAGTACAATAGTCACAACGCAGTCACTATGTCGATGTAGACATAGTCCCTTGTTCCATAGGAGGGGTGGATGCATTACCCACCATTTATCCTCCAAAAGCTGGAGTCATGGGAGGGTTGTGATATGGCTCGCTCCCCAAGGAGTGTGATGATGACTAATGGGTGCATGATGGGGAAGCTTGGTTGATGTAGTCGACACTTCCGCTTATGAGTTCTAACTAGAAGTTAGGTCATGTAGTTGGCTCTCTAGGGTAGTCCAGTAGAGGAAGGATAGGAGGTGGAAGTTAGTTGTGAATTAGATAGAAGATAGGATATAGATAGGAATGTCATTTAAGTCATAGGGAGAGAACTTAATTAATTATGTGTGTTTGTTGAAACATTTGATTGATTCCTTTGTTGTAACTCAATATGTTATGCTCGTTTCATAGATTATTATGATATGAGTTAGTGAAAATGACTAGACATTGCAGATCAATGTTTGAGTATGTGTCAACAGATAGTAGTTTGTGTGATTATGTGTGATGAGTGGTTGAGTACCATTGGTTTACCTATACGATGTATGTAACCATTAGCTATGCTTACATAAATCATCTACATATATTGTATAAATGTTCTATTATTCTATTACAATTGGGCTTGAATGTATTGAGATTATGAATGATTACATTATAAATGTTACTACTTATTAGCTATGAATTGATACAATTCCGTCAAAATATTAATGAATGGTTTAGTTGTGATTAAGGTTAATTATTAACTATATCGCTAAATAAATGTAATTAGTGATTAATTGGACTATTATTAACTTGGTCAATAAATATTAAATAGGTTTTAATTGTAACAAAGGTTGACACGTGATTGTTGGGTTTAATCATTAAACAAATGATAAGTGGATTTTATAAGTGTATTAATTAATTAATTAATTAAATTTCTAATTAAGTTTTAACTATAATAAAATATTAGACGTCAAATTAATGTCGTGTACATTATTAACAATAAATTTCCATGTCAATCTTGGGTTGAATTACATTGTTATTAAAATAATTATGTGGAATTATTTCATTAATTAATAATTATGTTAAAATTTTTTATTAACAATAATTGTATGATGCAAGTTACGAAATATTTATATTGCTAAAATGTAACTATGTTAGGGTTGATGTACATAGTGACGATGGTCCTTATTTTAAGGATTTTTTAAATCTTGCTTGTGAACTATGTCCATAACATTTAATAAAATAAAATAAAAAGAATATACTTTATGGATTGACAAATGAATGTGAGACTATTCAAGTATTAAATAATTATAGCAAGTGAGTTGTGAATTGAATTAGGATATAGTAAATGATTAGGGGGATGGAGTTGGTAAATGAGAAGGGATAGAAAGGAGAAGGGGGATTTGGAAAGGGGATAATTCGATCACTTGAAAATTTCAACAAAGGAGGTCTGAAGTTTGGTTAAGGTAAAATACTGATTGGGATTGTACTCAGGTTTTGGGATCGTGGGTCCAACAAACATAGTTTATTAGAACTAGGTGGTTGGTGAGACTATCCTAGTTGGTAGGGTGGAAGATCGATTGGATGATTAAGTTTTTTAAGGATTGGGATAACCTACAAGTATTTTATTGTTGTTTCAAACATTTATATTTAGAAGGAAAACTAGAATGCTAATTGCTTCAATGAATATGTTTCTAAGTTGATTTACACATGTATGGAAATTCATATTTATACCTCTACTTACAATAGATTTATTTTGCTTCTACTTGCACAAAATTTTATATGGACACTGAATGAAAAATATTATCTTAGAAGCAAATGAAAACCATCAAACCTATTAACAAGATAGATTCATATTAATTTAACTCGGGACCTAGACAAGTCACTACAAATGGTATTGGAGCCGTAGGCTCGAAAACTAGGACCTTAGGGCCTACAGACACCTAGAATTGCACTGAGATTTACCATAAAATTACAAATAAACTGTGTTTCTATTGCTTGCTGCAACCAAAAATAGATAAATTGAAGAGCCTTTTTTCTATTTATTTATAAAACATAACATAAATAGAACTTGACAGTAAAAAAAGAAAAACATTAAATAAAATGCCCCAAAGTGGAGGCTGGTGTCCACAACTTGTTTCCAGAATCTTTACACCTGCAAATTAAGATGAGACACATTAAGAAGTTAGTAAAACCCTTATTTTTAGGAAACACTATAAACATAATAAACTAATTATATTAATATTAATATTATCATTATAATTATTTTGTTTGCTTGAAATATAAAAAAATAATAAAGATAATATAACATATATGCAATATATGTTATTTTTATTAAAAACATATTTATTTTATGAGAGAGTAGGTCTTTGCAAAATATAGGATAATAATATTTATTGAAAAAGAAAGGAGATGTTATAAAAAAAATAATTAAAATTAAAAAAAGTGGTAAATATCAACATTTTGGGGGCGACCGAAGCTGATGAGCCCAAATTATAGGTATCCTATAGCCTTTTTGCCACAGTAAAGCACAAGATGTGATGAAGGAAATACACCTGTTTTGTGGGAAAATGTATTTCCTTTGATTAATAAGGATGTTTAAAGATTATTCTTTTTATGTTAAAAGTGTTTTTCTATGTGCTAACCCTGGAATGAGCAGGCATAAATAGGGCGTGAAGGTATTGAGGTATCAACGAGAGTCAAAGCTCAAGGCTGCAGATAACAAAGGGGCTCAGTGCTCATATCTCCCTAAGTTCTAGAGAAGCCCTCATTAAGAGGATCGGCATTTATGATCATAGACTGGGTTAGAATTAGAGACATATATATATATATATATATATATATATATATATATATATATGGACCTCTCGGGTAGCGAGGGGGTCCTGTTTCTAATTTGTAGAATCAATCGTTTATGCATTTTTGTACTACGAAGATAGTTTGTGTTAAAGACGTTTCCTGAACCATGGAGTTACTATTTCAATAAGAAAACTGGTGTTACTTTCAAGACTACATTTATATGTTTTCCATACTCCTAATTACGGGTTGGGGAGGGCCCCTCCAACACGTAAGTCAGGAGTTTTACTCTATTTTCATGTATTTTCCATATGTATTGTGCATTGATTTAATCCTTATCGTATATGAAAGTATTTTGATGGCATTTGAATAATATGGTTTTATTTTAGTATTTAAGCGATCAATTTGATTCAACACAATATCTGTAGTTGGTTACAGTGCATTGCCTAGTTTGGTAGAACTCTTTCCATAGTCCTGTAGCTACATTTTGCACAAGCATATTTTGACATCTTTTTTCATGCATTCTTATATTAGTTTTAAAACAATGATTTAGATCTAGGAGCTCATGCATATTTCCCTTATCAAAGTTAGATCATAGAGGTTAATTACTTTTAGTTCTTTGGTTTAATTAATGATCATCGCTTTGAGTGTTTAATCCGAATAGATAGGATTGGTTACTTCTCAACATTGGATATTTACGTTCTGGATTTGGTTTTCAGTATTTAAGTTTTTAGATTAGACTTTCAATATTCAACACTCAATTTTCAGTATTCACTTCTTCGATTAAATTCTCAGCTTTCAGCATTTTATTTCTAGACTAAAGTTTATCAAGCTTTCAGCATTTCAATTCTTAGTATAGATTTATCGTTTTCAGCATTTAACTTCTTAGCATAGGAATTTGTCATTCATAGATTTACAATCTTTTTAGCTCACCTTCTTCTTTGATTAGAGAAACTTTTAAGATCTATACCAACACCCCAAACACGACGAAGACTATCCTCTAGAGCACATACAATGCTAGCATCTTTGAAGTTTGTACGTCCCCTGGTTGATAATTAAAGTATGCTCCTGGTCTAGCTGCCCTAATTAGGAATCCATTCCTGAAGACCACCACTTTTTGGCGCCATTACCGAGGAGGTGCTTAATCTTTAGGAGACATCCTTGAAAAATAAACATTTAAAAACAACCAAAAACCATTTTTTTTTACCATGAATGCCTATATGATAGAGAGATAGATTTGGATGCTTCCTTCTTGCCCGCCCTATGAGCAACAACAGTTCTAATAACTCTCAATTTGAATTTCTTAACTCAGAGGAAGAAACTGATTCTAGCTAAGACCCAAACATAGATAACTTCTTTTCTAGCTCTACCTCAAACACTACTATGGCAGAAGAAGATGAAGAACCCAGAGAACTGTTTACCTTTCCCATCGGTATACCTATTGGGGATGCCAGGATGAAGAATATCAACCCTAATAATCTGCCAAACTTCCATGGTTTGACTTCAGAAGAGCCTGACACATTCCTGTTTGAGTTTGAAGTAGTTTGCAGATCCTTTGATTACACTACTGATGCACATAAGCTAAGGCTTTTTCCTTCCACACTGAAAGATCTATCACTTAGGTGCTTCATGAGACTTGAAGGAAACAGTATCTTCAGCTAGGACCAAATGAAATAGGAATTTCTAGAAAAATATAAAGACTATTGCAAAGCAAAGGATACAAGAGATGAAATCTTTAGGATGCAACAAGGAGAAAGAGAATCATTAGAAGATTATGCCCAAATATTTCAACTCAGCTACAAACGAGCTAGTCACTACACCGTAGATCCTGAATTACTAAAAATTGTCCTTCTTAGAGGTATAAAAGAGGAAAATCTTGAAGTATTAAACCTTCTGGGGCATGGAGATATATTCCAGAAGAATTATGACCAAATCCTACAAATCTTCAAAAACTACTCTAGACCTAGGAAAAGTAAAAGTGGGACAAGGGATTCACACCCATTTAGTGGGGGATCAACATCTTCAGGACCAAACCTTACAAAATTTGATTTAGGAAACCTGTTAGATGACATGAAGACCGATATCCTACAATCTCTGGCCATGCAACTTGATGCACTTCAAATCAAGAAGAAACAGGACGAAATAAATGAAGCATTGGCAGTCTTTTGTCCACGCTGCAGAAAAAACATGAGAAAGGGAAGTGGACACTAAACACCATAGAAATATGTGCCCTCTGCACTGACGACCACTCCACTGATAAATGTCCTATTTTTCCCTCATGCAAAGCTTCTATTCAAGATCCCACAACTGAAGGTGCAATAGAACAACTCTTTCTTGTGAATCAAAGGAGGAATAATTTTCCTAGGCCTTACCAACCCAACAACCAAGCCTACTATAATCAGGGAAATAACTAGCAATATTGGAATTTAGTACCAGCTCCATGGCCATCCCATCCAAGTCCAAACCAGTGGTAGAAAATCCAACCATATCAACAACGTTATTACCCACAATCTTACTCTCCATACCCCCCACCGTTTGCGCATCCAACCACGAATTATGGAAATCAATATCCTTATTCATCAAATTGGAGGGCTCAGTTGTAGCAGCAACAACCACTCATCATGCCACCACCACAAAACCATCCACCCCCCAGACCTCCACCAATTCCTTCCCAGCCAATTCGAAACCCTAACAACAACAGGCCATGGCAGCAACAATCCTACAATACTGAAATGATGCAGTTTCCCACTTACATAGTGGATACCTTGGAAATAAACGAGATTAATCTAAGGTATGGGAAAACATTGAAAAATACACACACACAGAGAATAATCAAGAAGATGAGGCTCACTAACAAACAACACAACCTCATATTCAGCATCCAGACGAGCCAAGCCCTCAGGAGGAAGCAATTCGACCACTCACACAAAATAGAAACCCTCCATTCCCTGAAAAACTTGTATGAAGTACAAAAGAAGAAGAAGAAAATGCAATTCTGAACGAATTGAAACACTTGAATATCCAAATTCCAATTTTACAGGCCATCCGAGATGTGCCTATCTGCAACAAGTTTATTAAAGAAAATTGTTTGAAAAGACCTGGTAGAAGAAGACATGACCCACGCACGATAAATGTAGTGGGCCAGTTAGCAGATCTAATGATGGGTATCGTTGTTAACCCCAAATACCTTGATCCAGGCAGCCCATTAGTCAACATGACCATCAATAACAGACAGATAGACAAAAGCCTAATTGATTTAGGAGCTGCTATCAATGTAATGACAAAGGATACTATGATACACCTAGGACTCCAATCAATGGTCAGACCTATGACTACCATGCTATAGCTAGCCAACACATCTACAGTAAGACTTGAAGGGATAATCGAAGACATAATTATCAATATAGAATCCTAGGAATACCCAGCTGATTTCATAGTCATCGAAGTAAAGAGTAAACTTAGTGGCTACCCAATAATACTAGGGAGAACTTGGATGGAAACTGCAAATGCTTACATAAGATGTAGATCGGGCAACATGACAATCACTAGTGGCCAAGCTAAGAAGAAAATCACGATTTATCCCCTAGCTAGGAAGTCTTCGGACCTAGAATATCATAACTGGACAGACGATTATGATGATACATCCAACCAACACATACGACTTGTCCTTACAATTGAAGCTGCCTTATCACTAAAAGCCATCGACGAAGATAGTCATTTAGATAGGTTTATTCAAAATGCTTCTTCTAATCAGAACATGTTTGAAGATTTTCTTGGCACAGGTCAGTAGCAAGGAGAGGAAACATTAAACCATGATCCTGACAAAATGTGGGCAGAGGTACTCACACTTGAACAACAACCAATTCAGATAAAAACAATCGAGATAATGCCTGGCAGGACGGTTAATATTAACTCCAATTTGGAGCCAGGACGAGAACAACAATTATTGAAGGTACTGACAGACAACAACGAAGCCTTTGCATAGACATGTACTGACATGAAGGGTATCCACCCAGACATCTGTAAGCACTCCATCTATATAAAGGAAGGTGTTGTTCCTCTCAGGAAACCATAGAGAAGAATGAACCCAACATTAAAGGACATAATCAAGCTAGAATTACAAAAGTTGTTAGATGCAGGGTTCATATACCCAATATCAGATAGTGAGTGGGTATCACCATTGGTCATAGTTCCTAAAAAAGGAGGAAAGTGGAGGATTTGTGTGGACTATAGAGATCTCAATAAGGAAACCAAGAAAGATCACTTTCCTCTCCAATTTATTGACCAAGTACTAGATACATTAGCTAGGAACAAGTTTTTCTCATTCTTGGATGGGTTCAGTGGGTACAACCAAATCCTCATTCACCCAGCTGATAAGGAAAAAACAACATTCACATTCCCATGGGGCACTTATGCATACAAAGTGCTTCCCTTTGGGCTCTGTATTGCCCCAACAACGTTTCAAAGGGAAATCCTAAGTATCTTCTTTGATTTTATTAATGAACAAATGGAGGTCTACATGGATGACTTCACACCCTATGGCCAAAATTTCGACCAAGCACTAAAACATCTAGAACTGGTTTTGAAAAAATGTATTGAGATGAGCTTATGCCTTAGCAATGATAAATGCAGAATGCTCATGGAAGAAGGCATCGTGCTTGGCCACCATATTTCACAGAGAGGAATTGAGGTTGATCAGGAAAAAGTTACAGTCATCAGAACACTACCACCACCTGTGAAACAAAGAGATGTGAGAAGTTTTCTTGGAAAAATAGGATACTATAGAAGATTCATTGAGATTTATAGAAAAATTGTTGCACCAATGTTTTCTCTACTCACAAAAGACACAGAATTCATATGGTCAAAACATTGTATGCTATCATTTGACAAACTAAAAGAGATAACAATGACAGCTCTAGTACTCCAAGAACCAGATTGGGCACTTCCATTCCATATCCACTCAAATGCATCAAATAAGGCCATTGGATCTATCCTTGGAAAAGAAAGAGAGAAGAAGCCCTATGCTATATATTATCTCAGTAAAAATTTGGCAGGAGCAGAATTAAATTATACTATCACAGAGAAGGATTTTTTGGCAGTCATACATGCCATTAACAAATTCAGGCACTACATAACTGGATACCAAGTTTTTGTCCATACAGACCATTCAGCAATAAGGTATCTCATGAACAAACCTAACACAAGTGCTCGAATCATTAGATGGCTACTCCTCTTGCAAGATTTTGACATCACAATTTTGGATAAGCCACGTAAACACAATGTAATGCATGCTTTTTTGTCTAGGCTCACCCATGGACAAGACAATGAAGTGGTAAATGACATTTTTCCTGGTGAGCATTTTTTTGCAATCTCCACAAGAAGCCCATGGTTTGCTGACATAGCAAACTATTTAGTGTCTGGGAAATTTCCAGCACATTACAACCACAAGGAGAAGAATAAAGTCATAAGACAAAGTGCCACTTACACATGGATAGAGGGAATGCTCTTCAAAAAATGGCCAGATCAAATATTAAGAAGATTCATTAGAGAAGATGAAGTGCATGGCATAATGGATGCCACTCACAATGAGCCATGTGGAGGACACTATGCTGCAAAAAGGACAACCTATAAAATTTTGCAAAAAGGGTATTATTGGCCAACACTCCAGAAGGATGCCTATGAATATGTTTCACACTGTGATGACTGCCAGCGAATGGGGAAGCATACACAAAGAGAAGAAATTCCTGTCAATCCACAAATCTCCTTAGAAGCATTCCAAAAATGGGGATTTGATTTCGTTGGTCCAATCAACCCATAATCAAATTAGAAAAGCTACATTCTTGTATGCACTGACTACCTTACAAAGTGGACTGAGGTAGCAGCACTTGCTGCAGCAAATGAAACCAATGTGGAAAAAAATTTCACTGAGCAAATCTTCCACAGGTTTGGAGTCCGAAGAGAGCTAGTTTCTTATCAAGGCCCACAGTTTACATCAATTCTAATAGAATACTTGCTTCAAAGAAACAATGTTAAGCACAGACAGTCCTCCTCCTATCACCCTCAAGATAATGGTCAAGCTGAGGTAACCAACAGAGAGTTAAAAAGGATTTTGACGAAGACAGTGCAACTCCACAAAAGAGATTGGGCAGACATATTACGTGAAGCAGTTTGGGCTTATAATACCACATGGAAAACAACAATAGGATTCATCCCATATGAGCTATTTTATGTAAAGAAAGTTATGCTGCCCATTGAATTTGAAATCAAGACATTGAGAATTACAACACAGTTAAATATGCAACTTTCATACATCCAACAGGAATGCATGTTACAATTAAATCAACTGGATGAGCAACACCAGCAAGCACTTGGCCATACTGAAATCATCCAGCAGCAAAGGAAGAAGTGGCATGACGCACACATAAAGTAGAAAAAGTTCAAGGAAAATGACTCGGAACTACTCTATGACTCCAGGTTTCACACTTTCGAGGGAAAACTAACAACTAGATGGCTCGGACCCTACACCATTGAAAATATCTATGACAATGGAGCTATTAAAATTACAACAATTAATGAAGAAAAATTCCCCATGTTGGTGAATGGACACAGATTAAAAATCTACAAGACACCACAGTCCAAAGAAGAATTCACAGACATACTCTACGAGTAAAGTCAAATGCTGATAGAGAGCATCAAATGTAACTGATCTGTAGTTACTAAAAAATGAATAAAAAAAATGAATGAAAAAAATGAAAAAAAAGAGAAAAATGAAAAAGAAAGAAAAAAAAGGAAATAAAAAGAAAATGAAAAAAAGAAAAATGAATTGAAAATGAAAAAAATGATCCACTCAAGGTTATCACAAGTGAATTGCAGGAAATCATACATCCCCATGAAGAACCAGTACACATATTACAACTAGATCAAATCAAGTGAGTTGGGTAGCAATATTCAAGCGAGCCAGCCATTTGTTCAAGTGAGCCAAAAAATTATCAAGCACTATAGAAATCAAGCGAGCCAACCATCTGTTCAAGCGAGCTAGCAACGTATTCAAGTGACCCAGAAAAAAAACATGCACTACAAAAATCAAAACAACAGATTTAGGGAATATTTCGAACTCGGTACTGAGCATAAGAGCAAAGTCAAATCAAAATTTGACACAAAAATCAAAGCATGCAGATACAACATTTTCAAAAGAACCGACTGAATGAAGGAAAACACACGTAACTACTGACATGGCTAAAATAACTACAGAAAATGTGGAAATCTACTACAGAATACAACGCCCATGAAATCAAGCACATTATGCACTCAGATACTGTTGGAGTATCGGTACAACCACATGGTATAACCGTCGCACCTCTGGGAATATAATGTGGAATAATCTCCCACACTAGGATCCTTGGACTTGTGCTTGGTTTCAAATGTTCATCAACATCTGCAGGTTTTAGTGTAACGGCAAACCTTACATGGTATCAGAGATGAGGTCTCAGGTTCAATTCCCCCGAGCTACGCCGGAGGGGGGGTGTTGGAGTATCGGTACAACCACATGGTATAACCGTCGCACCTCTGGGAATATAATTTGGAATAATCTCCCACATTGGGATCCTTGGACTTGTGCTTGGTTTCAAATGTTCATCAACATCTGCAGGTTTTGGTGTAACGACAAACCTTACAGATACGCTAAGCATAACCAGGTAATCCCTAAAACTCTTTGTTTTATTTTCAAGGTCAAATCATCATCCCACAAAATGGTTATTTCTGAAGCTGGGGACAGCTTTCAAGTTAAATCAACGGAAAGGTTCAAATTACCTCACAAAATCATGATTACCCACCTTCGGCATGTCAGAATAACAATCTCCATGTCCGGCCACCATATTTCCCAATGATCAGAGCATAAGTGCAATGCACAATTATGGAAAGAAATGTAGGGCTCAGTAATGTAAAGGAATGTGTAAGGTGGAAAGTACAATTCGAAATGATTGGGAGAGGTGTGTGAGAACAGCTAAATAAGGCGGCATAGTCTACAAAAAAAGACCCAGTTTTGCAATAAGACCTCTCCAGAAGAAGGAAAACTGAAAGTTTGTGTTTTCACTCAGCCAAAAAGCTACCTTAGAACCTGTGAATCAATCTCGGTCAGTTGAGGTAAGTCAGCCACACTCAAAGTTTTTCATTTTGCTGATTATCGTAGAAAATTGAAGATGACAAAGGGGATCAAAAAGAGTGAACTAGAGGATCATAAAGCCATTTATGAAAACCCAAGGGTTTTATCAATCCTCTGTAATGCAGGCTGGATGACCTTCATCTAAGAGTTGAGAGGGTCTAATACAGATGTGGCTTTAGAATTCACAAGAAACTTGAAGCACATCAAAGATGAGCAGTTCATCACCCGGGTTTGGGGACTTCGTATTAGACTGGATGAGGAGGCAATTGCAAAATACATAGGGCTACCCATGGATCTACATTGGGCTAGGGAAGACAGGGAAGCCAACCAGAGTGCAAAGGAAGTTTTCTTTGGACCTGGAGAAGTTTATGAAGAAGACAAAAATGGAGTCAAGAGGGTCACTATGCCAACACCTTGGGACGAAGTAGCTACTGTCGTTCAGAAATATGTAACATGTATAGGGAGGATGAGCTATGTCCCTCTCTTCCACTTCCGAATTCTGCATCTTCTAAGGCACATGATCCATATCACACCGAATAACAACATCAGCATTCCTTATTATCTTCTCCTGTCTCTGGGATACTAAAATTGATAATTCAAGAAGAGTTAATAGTACATGTTCCGGAACTTTCATGGGAGGAGTTTGTGGTAATATCAACCGAGTATGTACAAAGAATGTAGGGTACACCTACTGTCGGCATACCCCTAGCTTCTAGGCCAAAAGACAAGATCGCTTCTACATTAGGAGATAAGAGAAAAATCAACCTGGACAGCATGGCCGATACCCTGATGAAAATTAAGCATTGAAGAGATGGCTCCCGCCAAAAGGAATCAGGGGTTTCCATAGTGAGCAAGGGTCAAAGCGCCGAAGCAAAAGGTTCACATAGCCACCCAAAATCAAGCATGAAAAGGAGGTAGAAAGGGAGCCCAGCCCAATAATTCAAGATTTATCTGACAATGATGACGATTGGGTAGACCAGGATGACCCAACCACACCTGAAGAACAGGATGATGACCAATGGAACACCGCTGGTCAAGATGTAAACCCTGCTGATCAAAATATAAACCCTGGAGTCACTGACCAGCTAGCTAAGGCACTCACAGAGTTGGAAAAGGTCAAGGAGGAGTTGGTAGCATTAAAAATTGAGGCAAGAATATAGAGAGGTCAGCCAGCTTCACTAGCAACCCCACTATTTGCACATGAGAAAACTCAAATATTGAAGATGCAGCACGCAGGGGAATTGAAGCTGGAAGAACAGCAAAATGTGACACTGAGGGAGAAATTGGGCCAAGCTTAGACAAAATTGGCTCAAAAAGGCCAGAAAATCCAGCAATTAGAGGACACATTGACTGCCACTACAAAAATCTATGATTAAATATTGCAACTCAGACCCCAGTCCATAATCTATATGCTCTACTTAAAGGAAAAGTGGAGAAGGTTCCAGCTGCAGAGGTTAAAACAAGGCATGTCTCTAGAACTAAACACTACAAGGGAATTTGTGGACACTTCTTTGGACTGCACAGAGTTGGAAAAGGATCAATTGTGCAAATTCTTCTTACACAACTTCGTGGTGCCAAGCACACCTAACTAGTCACGTAACCATACGTAGGCGACTTCCAGCTGAGAGCATTATTCTCCTGGATGAACCATGAGGTGGAAATGGCATAAGATGATCATATATATCTTGCAGAGAAGTGGAAAAATCCATTATGGATTAGGGTCGAGGCATCTCACCCTGAAAATGTAATTCAAGCCCACCAAACTATCACCACTAATGAAGAGTTAATTCCTATCTTACTTGAAAAATAGCAGGAGGCAATCACGCATTTTGATATCACCCTTCAACACACATACAAAGATGTACATGAGGCCATCAGTGATAGGTGGGAAAGGATTGGAGATGATTTGAATAAGAAGGAACCTCATTCCCCTCCCAGACTAGAAGCTGCTCTTGTCAAAGCTAAGCTATACAGAGAATCCCTAGTCAAGAATTAGCTCAGATGGATTGGCATGAAGTTAAATCCTCCATTTTTCCTTCCTCGAATTATTAAAGAGAATATTAATGAGGAAGAAGTGAAAAGAACATGGGCCAGGGATGATCAGAGCATGGGTTACTACAGGCAGGCAGGGACTCCCATAATGGTCACATGTGACATCATAGAAGCTATTGAAGAGCTGAGTGTGTCACCCAAGGATGGGTAAATCCTCCAAGCATGGGGGAGATGATGAGCCCAAATCATAGGTATCCTATATCCTTTTTTCCACAGTAAAGCACAAGATGTGATGAAGGAAATATACCTATTTTGTGGGAAAATGTATTTACTTTGATTATTTAATAAGGATGTTTAGAGATTATTCTTTTTATGTTAAAAGTGTTTTTCTATGTGCTAACCATGGAATGAGCAGGCATAAATAGGGCGTGAAGGTCTTGAGGTATCAACGAGAGTCAAAGATAGAGACTACAGATAACAAAGGGGCTCAACGCTCATATCTCCCTAAGTTCTAGAGAAGCCCTGATTAAGAGGATCGCCATTTATGATCATAGACTAGGTTAGAATTAGAGCATATATATATGGACCTCTCGGGTAGTGAGGGGTTCATGTTGCTATTTTGTAGAATCAATCATTTATGCATTTTTGTACTACGAAGACAGTTTGCGTAAAAGACTTTTCCTGAACCATGAAGTTACTATTTTAATAAGAAGATTGATGTTACTTTAAATCCTGCGTTTATAGGTTTTCCATACTCCTGAGTACGGGTTGGGGAGGGCCCCTCCAACACATAAGTCAGGAGTTTTACTCTGTTTTTAGGTATTTTTCATATGTGTTGTGCATTGATTTAATCCTTATCGTATATGAAAGTATTTTGATGGCATTTGAATAACATGGTTTTATTTCAGCATTAAAGCGATCAATTTGATTCAACACAATATCTATAGTTGGTTACAGTGCATTCCGTATTTTGGTAGAACTCTTTCCGTAGTCCTATAGCTGCATTTTGTACAAGCATATTTTGACATATGTTTTCATACATTCTTATATTAGTTTTAAAACAATGATTCAGATCTAGGAGCTCATGCATATTTCCCTTATCAGAGTTAGATCATCGAGGTTAATTACTTTCAGTTCTTTGGTTTAATTAATGATCATCACTTTGAGTGTTTAATCCGAATAGATAGGATTGGTTACTTCTCAGCATTGGATATTTACATTTTGGATTTGGTTTTCAGTATTTAAGTTTTTAGATTAAACTTTCAATATTCAGCACTCGATTTTCAGTATTCACTTCTTAGATTAAATTCTCAGCTTTCATCATTTTATTTCTAGAATAAAGTTTATCAAGCTTTCAGCATTTCAATTCTTAGTATAGATTTACAGTTTTCAACATTTAACTTCTTAGCATAGGAATTTGTCATTCATAGGTTTACAATCATTTTAGCTCACCTTCTTCTTTGATTAGAGAAACCTTTAAGATCTATACCAACACCCCAAACACGACGAATACTATCCTCTAGAGCACATACAGTGATAGCACCTCTGAAGTTTGTACGTCCCTTGGTCGATAATTAAAGTATGCTCCTGGTCTAGCTACCCCAATTAGGCATCCATTCCTGGAGACCACTGCCAAAAAGTGGTGGTCTCCATGAATGGATGCCTAATTAGGGAAGCTAGACCAGGAGCATACTTTAATTATCGACTAGGGGATGTACAAACTTCAGAGGTGCTAGCATTGTATGTGCTCTAGAGGATAGTCTTCATCGTGTTTGGGGTGTTGGTTTAGATCTTAAAGGTTTTGTTGTTTCCACAACGTCCCCCCCCCCAAATTTTTGTAAATATTGGGGCCCCTCCTTTTTAGATGGAAGTCTGCCTAGAAGTCAAAACCAACAGAACCCTTTCCTTACTTTGTTTTCTAGAGAAAAGCCTTTTGTTTTTTCCATTGAAGTTTGCTTTTGTTTTTTTGCCGAAGTAAAGAAAACTCGTGCTTTTGTGCCGCAATGGCGGAAGAACCCATTGAGTTTCCCCGGAATGATGGAAGAACTCAGTCAACTCAGTCGCAATGGCGGGAAATCATGAATGAGTTAAACCTTCCGCGGATGAACTCAGCCAGTTCTCTTTGTAGAGGTGGAGAATCTCACCGAGTCCTTCTGCAACGACGGATCACTTTGCTCATTTTGTTTTGAAACTTCCCCTTTTTTCGTGTAAAATCACTAAGTTCTGCTGTAATGGGTGGGAAGTTTTGTTTGAATCTTTAACTTCATCTTTTCAGAAGAACTGCGCCAGTTCTTCCATAGTCTTCCGACCACACTCACCTGGTTGGTCTACAACGGTGCCTAGACTCTCCTAAGTCACCCAAAAAGAGATGCTTTGCGGCAAACTTCATGCCTTGTTCACGGAAAAACCCATTGATTTTCCCCGCATCGGCGGAAGACTTCGCCGAATCCTTCCACAATAGTTGGGTGAGTTAGCCAAAAATTTTCGATTTTGGCGGTCACACTTAATATCGAATGTGTTGATTTGACCCCGGTCGTACCCACCATAACTCCATTTTTAAATTCCAACCACCCTATTAATGACTCGTGCATGCCTAATCGCTATAATTAGGGTTTAAAACCCGTTTATTCTTCATTGTTTCAATTAACTAGACACCTTTTTTCAATCAGGTTCAAGACTGAGTGCACCTCCTCCGTGTTTGGAAGTCTTGTAGTGATGCTGCCATCCTCAACCTAAGCGAAATCTACCAGGTTGGTACCTTTCGAACCTTGTATCTTGAATTGTAATGAGTGGTTCTTTGTCTTTTTGAGGTGAACGCCATAGTCATAGTTCTTTTGATTATCCAATCCATTTTAGACTTTGCAGTGTTATTCATTTTCATCATAGCCGAAGCCGACCCACGCCCCTATCCAGCTAAACACATCCGAGCTTAGTTTCATTGGAACATAGAAGTTCAAAGTTACTTGGGCCTTTATCACCTATCACTTATTTGTTAAGAAAGTCCGCGGCATACCTCTTCCCCATGGTGAAGTCACTAATAGTGTAAAGTTAGAGCCGGTCACGTCTACCCTTGTGAGAAGATATTCTGTGTTCCTATCCTACTACGATTTTTTCCCATCCCATTTTTATGAATCATATTGTTATCATGGGAATGCATTATTATTGTGCTCACTGCTATATCTTTTAGAGATACTTGTTATATTTAGAATGTTAGTCTAGTAAAGGTTTTATGCATTGAGAAAGTATCTTATATATTTTCACATGATTTTGGACAGGTTTTAAGTCAAAATGCCTAAAGGTGGAAAAAGAAAGTCGAAGGCAATTGAACCAGAACTAGCTGACACGCGAGTAGAAAATCTATTCGAAGACACTAAGTGTACTATAGGCGTGCGTACAAAAGTCAAATGGGGAGACGTATATCATATGATAAGATACTAGGACATCCTTGAGGCACTTTTGGAAAAAGGATATCTGTACCAGAACATCAAGAAATCCTGCATATCTAAAGAAGCCATGCGTTCGGAGCTTTTTCCTTGTTTAGAAGTAATTGGATGGATCCTGCAGCATGCAGACGCCGAGACAAGAGTCCTTTCCGACAGCAACAAGGAAGCCTTTGCATCATTTCATCCAGCCTACTTAGCAGGGGCTTATAAGTTACCTCGTCCGCAGTAGCAGCTGAAGGATGAATGGCTCGAGCAAATCAAGATGGATAATTTGGAGATGGCCAGGAAACTGCTAATTATAGGCAAACAAATCAGGGGGAAGGACAGTGACAAGTACGAGGTCCAAAACCTAAGGCCTCCTTTGAGGATGATTGCTCTCATGCTGATTAGAATCTTTGGTATGGCTGATGAGATTGTTTTTAGGCTCCAATGGGTCCCCATCATCCATTATGTGGCGTTCGAAGGAACAATTTTTAATTGGGCAGATATTCTCTCAGATAGCCTATCATCAGCTATAACTACTGCACAAGAAGGGTTAGTGGCAAAGAAGTCAGAATTTTACATGGTTTCCTACTTAATAGATTGTATTTTGTCAAAGTGTCCTTTCCCAAATTTGGGCTACTTTTGGGACCAAGACAACACCCCAGTGTTCATTTCCTACAAAATTCTTTGGGCCTAGAATTACAGGTGGAGCTACAAGCTTATTTGTGAGGAATTCATTATACCTTTATACGAGTTTATGTTTAACAAAGAACCCAATTTTTTTATCTAAAAACGCCATGGAGGTCATGGAGAACTACGGTGACTTCTATTTTTCGGAGGAGGGTACCTTTATAAGGATGTATGGAGGCTCTAAAGCCCCATATATATTGCCCAAATATGCAACTGATTACGTAGTCCACAAGGAGGCAGTAAGGAAAGTCTTCCTTGACGAAATTGGTGGTAACCTGTATAGGTCAAAGAAGGCTTCTTTCCCTCCTTTTCCTTTTTATGTTGGGGCTTATAAGTTTTCAAAATTTGCATTAGCGGAATATTTTATTGCAGAACTGAAGGATTTTCACTTCGGGGAAAGGATCTTTCAGAGGAATGATAGGCGAGGCAAAGCTGCAAAACATTGCAAGGAGATTCATGCCCACTTTGAATACACTCACTATTATGATGAAGAGGAAGAAGTGTATAGAGGGGTTAGTAACATGACCGAACTACAAATTTGTTGACTCAACAAAAGGGGGGCAAGTTCTAGCTCTGGTGTTGTCAAAGAAGCATAACAGCAGCAATAAAAGGAAACATCAGAAGCCGCTGAAGCTCTCTCTAGAGAAGAGCAAAGGCTCAAGGGAGAAGCCTAGAGAATCCAAAGAGAAGCTGTTGAAAGAGAAAACAAACCTAAAGAGGATGAAATTCGAGAAGAAGAAGCTCAAAGGGTCCAAGTAGAAGAGGAAGAAGCTTGAAGAGTTCAAGAGGAAGAATGAACCAGATTGAAAGGAATTTCCAAATAGGAAGAAGAGGAAGCTCAGAGAAAGGCTGCAAATGAGGAAGTGCAAAGGAAAGTGGAAGAAGAAAACAAATTGAAGGAGGATGATGAAACAAAGAGCCCAAACATCCAAGACATGGATGCGGACATCCCCATAAGAGACCTCCCGCTTCTCCCTTTTACACCATCAAAGAGTACTACGGTGTCCCAATGGGACAGGTTTTCTTATAACAAGAAGAGGAAATCCATTGTCAAAGAAATAGTGACTAGAATGAAGAGACCTTTTCAACCAGATATTGTCACCAAACATGAAACCACAGTCATGCAAGGTATTCAACATTCACACAAAATCATGGAATCTATTTCTGTGGCCTCTATTCAAGAAACTGTCGACAATATACACATGTTAGCGGATGAGTTAGAATTAGAAAAGGGGAGAGATCGCCATTTGCAAAAAACTTTGGTCAAAGAACAGAATTATTCAAATTTGATGGTTGAGAAATGTGACACCCTTGTGTCAGAGAAGGGAGAACTAAACAGAAGATTGAAGCATCTAGAAGCTGAAAAGAGAGCTTTGGTGATACAAATAAGGACCCTGGAAGCAAAAAAGAATAAACTTGAAGGAAAGAACTTGCAACTAGAATCCGAAAAGTTTGATACTATTCAGCAGATTGAGGATATGAAAGAGAATATGGAGAGGTTGGAAGATGGCAGAGAATTGTTTGAACAACAGTTAAAACACGCGAACACCAAGGTTGGTGATGTAAGTCCTTTTCAAGAGCAAGCTTGTGAAACATTCAAAAGGACCCACAAGATTCAGGAGCTCATAACGGAAGAAGTTTGCAAGATGAAAGTAGTAGTGGCCGAGACCAAAGAAATTAATGCTAAAGCCACTAAGCGCAGGAGGAAATATGGACGCATTAGTGAAGACATTAAGAAACACATGGCATGGAGAGAAGAAAAGTAGGGGTTCCCAGCCAGCCTCCCTCTTAAATCCTTCATTGGTTTTAAAGCAGATGTGCGCCGTCTGGCTTTTTGCAAAGATTGTGGAGTAAAGTTGAACACTGTATCCATGACCACTCTTGAACAATGTGGAATTTCGTATCTTAAGATATGAATCGCCCAAGAAAGTTGTTAGATGATAATGCCTCAGAATATGGAAGACTTTCCGGACAAGACTCTTCGTTTGTTTGAGTTAAGGGATGGGATAAATGCATAAATGTACTATGTGAAGAAGATGGATGTATTGAAAGCAGAAGACCTTCACCAATGGATTGGCCAAGCTACTGTTCACACACATCTTCTTGAAGAGAGCCTCCAAGTTGTAGCAACAGAGGTAATCAACCTTGAAGAAGATCTCGCCAAGCATGAGCTTTTTCTACAACTTACACTCCCTCTTTCTGCAAACAATGTCATTAGAGAAACCGGTCTCTGGGTAAATTATATAGAAGGAGCAGACAGGTCAATAGCTGCAGAAGCACACTAAGTATCAGCAGCACTAGTGGCACAAGTTCCAACAAAGACACCAGCTATAGTAGAAGCACTTGAGGAAGCGAGGGTGCCAGTCCAGGGATAATCTATCTTTGTTATATTTGGTAATTAAAAGCCAGCACTCTCTTTTACATTTGTATATTTTAAGTATTAAAAGGACATCTGGATTTTCCTTCCCATCCCTCTCTTGTACCATTTTTGGGATTTTTATTCTTTTTTGTAAATTGGGCAATACAAGACAAATGAAAGGAATCTCGTGAGTTAGGGGATAGGTGGCATCTCTTGGAGCATTTTGTAATGCTATATATAGATTATTAGGGGAGGATAGCAGGGAATTTTGGCCGGTGAAAGGACACTCTTCTTGTGTACATGAACTATTTCTTCTACATGAATTAAAAAAAACCATTTGGGCCTGTGAAAGCCGGTGCAACATTTTCCTGGAATTGTGATGAATGACGGCTGAACTATTTCTGCATTTTTCATATACATTGAGTGAGATCTTTCCTAGCTTTTTGTGAACTACTTCTCTGCTATGAATGATCTTATTTCTGTTCTAAAATTTCTGTGGTTTATGAGTAATGGGATGTTTTAACTAAATCAGAGTTATCTTTGATATCATTTATATTCCGTTGGAAGTACATTTATCTGATTAAATGGCTGTCTGTTAAATCTTTAGATGTTTCTTCCAGTCTATTGCTCATACCTTCGATTTGCTCCTTGCAAAGATATGTTAAATTAGCTTAAATAATTCACATTAGATTTGTTTTATTGCATGTATTTAGTTTATAGCACTTGCATATCATTCTTTATTATAAAATACATAAACGGTGGATCGGGCCACAACCGGTGAAAGCAAAACAAATCTTTACAATATTACACAGTAGCTGGAACTGTTAACTAGACGGATTCCCCACACAAAACAGTGAGCGATCTAATTGGGCTTGCTCACTCAGGAGAATCCCTTGCTGATTGATGCTACGATTTTCGAGGTATCAACAAGTTTCTCTAATCAAATAAGAAGGTGAGCTAAAACAATTGTAAATCTATGAATGGCAAATTCCTATGCTAAGAAGTTAAATGCTGAAAACTGTAAATCTATACTAAGAATTGAATTGTTGAAAGCTTGATAAACTTTAGTCTAGAAATAAAATGCTGAAAGCTGAGAATTTAATCTAAGAAGTGAATACTGAAAATCGAGTGTTGAATATTGAAAGTCTAATCTAATAACTTAAATACTGAAAACCAAATCCAGAGCATAAATATCCAATGCTAAGAAGTAACCAATCCTATCTATTCGGATTAAACACTCAAAGTGATGATCATTAATTAAACCAAAGAACTAAAAGTAATTAACCTATATGATCTAACTTTGATAAGGGAAATATGCATGAGCTCCTAGATCTGAATCATTGTTTTAAAACTAATATAAGAAGGAATGAAAACATATGTCAAAATATGATTGTACAGAATGCAGCTACAGGGCTATGGAAAGAGTTCTACCAAACTAGGGAATGCACTGTAACCAACTACAAATATTGTGCTGAATCAAACTGATCGCTTTAAAACTGAAATAAAACCATGTTATTCAAATGCCATCAAAATACTTTCATATATGATAAGGATTAAATCAATGCACAACACATATGGAAAATACCTGAAAACGGAGTAAAACTCTTGACTTACGTGTTGGAGGGGCCCTCACCAACCCATACTCAGGAGTATGGAAAAACTATAAACGCAGGCTTGAAAGTAACATCAGTCTTCTTATTAAAATAGTAACTTCATGGTTCAGGAAAAGTCTTTAACACAAACTATCTTCATAGTACAAAAATGCATAAACGATTGATTCTACAAAATAGCAAAAGGACCCCCTCACTACTTGAGAGGTCCATATATATGTCTCTAATTCTAACCTAGTCTATGATCATAAATGTCGATCCTCTTAATCAAGGCTTCTCTAGAACTTAGGGAGATATGAGCGTTGAGCCCCTTTGTTATCTGCAGTCTCGAGCTTTGACACTCGTTGATACCTCAAGACCTTCACGCCCTGTTTATGCCTGCTCATTCCAGGGTTAGCATGTAGAAAACCGATTTTAACATAAAAATAATAATCTCTAAACATCCTTATTAAAAAATCAAAGTAAATACATTTTCCCACAAAACAGATGTATTTCCTTAATCAAATCTTATGCTTTACTATGACAAAAAGGCTATAGGATGCCTATAATTTGGGCTCATTAGAAGCCATGGCTCACGCGGAGCCCTCACCAACTAGCCCGGCACAAGGTAGCAGAACCACAGAGTGTCGAGGGAATGGATATTGCGTTAAAGGATAAACATGCTCGGTGGTGGGATGCTCTCAAAGATATGCTACTTACCTTGAAGGAGGCCAAGCTCATTCTGCAACATCGGTTTAGTCCCTTCTCACTTTGTATATTTTTCTTCCTTTGGGTCACCATCTCCTTGTTTGTGGAATGACCTGCAAATGGAGGGAGGTCTATGCCCTTGAGTGGCCATGCCTCCATGACTCCCTACAATGAGAGAGGGTGATGCCACTATAATGTCTCTTGTAAAATGTGCCTCACTACGAGAAGATACCAATGTTTCCATACTTTGCAACTCATCCAAGGGATGGAATCAACGCTATAGTGTCCTCACTAAGCCTCTACTAATTGCATGTACCTACAACCATTCGAAGAAGTATCTTAGATCCTAGGTTGGGTTCTATTCTATCTGTAAGTTTGCTTATATAGATGCTCAAAAATGGATATGCATAGCCATCCACCCTGTTGGCATGGGTCCAGAGTGCATAAGTACAGTATTGCCAAGCAACGAAAGGGTGATCGACTAGAACAAAGGACTGGTCATGAAGTGTAAAAGAGCTAATGAATAAGGAATATTTGGTTAAGTTAGTTAGTAATGGGTCATTTGGACCATTTTGTAGAGGCCAAGTGAGCCTATAAATAGGAGTATGATTGTAAGCCTAAGGGTATCTTTTTGGGCACAAACATAAGCTAGCTATCTTTTGGCATCTTTGATCTTTATCTTTTGCGGAGTATTGTTTTGCATCGGATCACATCTTTTGTTATTAGTTTGTACCAGTTTTGCAATGTGTATTTTGGAGAGTTCTGCGATGTATGTGACCGTTTGATGGATAATGAGAATGATCGATCATGTTATATATCCGTCTCTCTTTGTCTTGTTGCACTATGATTGAATTCAAGTATCGCAATGTTTGATATTTCAAATCGCAATTATGTTATGTAATGCATATTCCTTAAGCATGCAGTTGATAATCTGTTTCAGTGGTCAACTGTGAGATGATAATGTTTTGATGCGAATGAAGATAATGTTTAAGTTGATTTAGTTGATAGGTCAATAATGTGATGTTCTGATGCGAATGCAATTCTGTGAATATCTGGATTATGTTGCGAATGAGTGTGAGATAATGCATGTCTTCTTACAACTGTGGAAACTTGGTTCCTGCAACCCCCTTAGACATATTGGGTGAGACTTCATTCGCTCTGCAGGTGTTGCTGGAAAGGGTAAAACCTTTCTAGGTCGATGTTTAAGGGATTCTGTGTTGATGTTTGTTGACATCAGTGCGAAGTGAACCCCTGTCGACAGAACTGTGTCAACAAATGGTAAGGACACACATGTTTAGATAACGCATGGAGAAGGAGGTCTGACCACAAGAGAGCTAGCGAAGTGGGCATTGGGGCTGGAGAAATCATGAATTTTATCCATCATGCACATGCCGCATTTCGGGAGATCGACAGAAGTGAATGCATGTGTGAAGAAGCTACTCGCCAGCTTTCATGGCAGATATTTGTGGTTGGAAACAAAGATTCCAATCACTGTTGATTTGATTTCGCGGATCATAGGATTACCCAAGGTCGGGGTAGATCCTTCACAATATTTCCAGGGGAAGGATAATGACAAGAATCTTGTTGCAACGCTGAAGAAAAAATATGGGGTGGAGAAGAACACCATAGGATACCTGATCGACACAATCAATGATCGCGCATTTAGGATTGTAGCAAAGTTGTTGGCATTCAAGATAGTAAGGAAGAATCGAACAAATCAATGTACATCAAGAGTGATTGCGTCCGTGGAGCAGTGCGCAGTGGGAGGTCAAATGAGCTGGTCTCTATTTTTGTTGAACGAGTTGTTGGAGGATGCAGTAGCAGTGCAGGAGAAAGGAAATCCATTCACATACTCATGGTTCTTAATATTAATCGCGCTGGTTGGATGGAGGGAACCATCACACTATCAAGGGATGGACACATAATTAACAAAGGTGTGCCAAGGGGAAAGGTACAATAAACTGTGGGAATTAAACGACAAAGAAAGACAAACAGGTAATAAGATTCAATTCTTCAATTATATAGAAATGCAGAAAATAGATGCGGAAGCGATTCCACGAATAATTGAAGAAGCAGTGAAGAAGTATAGAAGATTTGTAAGGTTGTCAGTAGATCCCCAAACAATATTTATTTAGGCCCGTGCAGACCCACAAAAGTAGTGGCTGCTGACACAATATAAGCTAAGTAACGCAGAAGTAAATGCTATAGTGGAGGAATGGCCAGAAGAGTGGAAGGTTCCAGTAGGTGAAGACCAGTTGTTGGACCCAGAGGAGTGGAAATCGACAGATGGACCAAAGGCACTAGAAGAAACCAAAGACTCATAAGATGAAAGGCAAGGTGCGTAATAACATTCGCGAACCGCAAGTCACGATAGGGCGTCATCTACGACTCCAACAGATTCAGAACTAGAAGCGCAATGAGAGGAAGGAAGGACAAAAAGCATGTTTGAGAGAGGTGCGGGGAGTGCAACTGCTAGCGTCCCCGATGAGAAAATGAACAAGATAATCGAGAAGATAATGACGGTGGCAGAAGAAAATCACACGAAAATCACACAGCATGTTGCTGAGTTTTTCCATCATGTATCGCAGCTACTACAGACACTAACCAATGCAGTCACGGAAACAAGGCTAATGCAAGGAGAAGTGGCGCCAAGTGCGTCAGCAAGTAGGATCTAGGTGGAAATCAGAACGAAGCAGAGGATAGTACAAATACTACCTAGTTCCATCATTACCAGTGACGAAGACATGGATGCCGCATTGTGAAGCAATGATTTGATCAACATAGAATTCAACATGATGTCGATGTTTATGTTGCATCACAGTCATACCGTAGTAAGTGATGAAATCACTGACCGGGAAGTTGCAGGGCACGATCAAATGATACTATACAAACAACAAGTGCGGAGCACTGAGGCAGAGGTTCAATGACTCTAGGAAGAGAAAGAGACAATTATGAATGAAACAACAAACGCAATTGAGGATAGAAAAAGGTTGGAACATGCCATCTCTATGGCATGCAAAGAAGCACCAGAAGTTGATAAAGATATGCAGGCAGAAGCAAAATCATTGAGGCTAGGCATGGTCATTGCAGACCCACGAAAAGAGAATGAGGAACTACAAACAAGGACGGTGCCAAGCACACCGTCGGAGAATATTGAAGAGAGGAAGAGTGCGATTAAAGAAGCTGTGATAGAGATCGCAGAACTGGAGAAAACAACACAAACAATCACAGAAGATGTAACACAATTTTGGGGTAGTTTAGTGCACGGCAAACAGTTGCACTAGCTGAACATGCAACTTGGTGAAGCAGAAACCCAACTCGAGGCATTAAGGGGATATCTTAAGGAGATGCCCATATTAGAACAAATGACAAAGGAAAAATAGATGAAAGAACTGCAACATCGGTTCAACAAAGCGCGCATAAGGAAACAAAGAAGAACAATGCACTTGGACGAACTGTAGACAAAACCTGAGCAGTTCGTAGTCAAAGAAATGGAAGGAATGACGAAGATCAAGACAGAGTTGGAGAAAGTGTAGTAGATGGGTAATGAACCTTCGACAGAACAGGAAGTGGAATATTGCGCAACACTTAAGGCATCGACAAAGGAAGCTGTCAACCAGGTTAAGGCAGAATATGATGACTTCATGATGTAGGTAATTGCACTAGCAATTTCCAGCTGAGGTGGCTCGAGGGTGAGCCACAAGTTTGTGTTGGGGGGCTGTTGGCATGGGTCCAAAGAGCACAAGTGCGGTACCTCCAAGCAATTAAAGGGTCATAAAAAAGAACAAAGGACCGGTCGCGAAGTGTAAAAGAGTCGACGAATAAGGAATATTTGGTTAATTTAGTTAGTAATGGGTCATTTGGACCATTTTGGAATGACCAAGTGGACCTATAAATAGGAGTATGATGTAATCCTAAGGGTATCTTTTTGGGAACGAACATAAGCTAGCTATCTTTTGGAATATTTGATCTTTATCTTTTGTGGAGTATTGTTTTTCATCGGATCACATATTTTGTTCTGAGTTTGTATTGGTTTTGCGAACTGTATTCTGGAGAGTTCTACGATGTATGGGACAGTTTGATGGATAGTGAGAATGATCAATTGTGTTATATCTATGTCTCTCTTTGTCTTGTTGTAGTATGATTCAATTCAAGTATCGCAGTGTTTGATATTTCAAATCAAAGTTATGTTATGTAATGCATATTCCTTAATCATGCTTTGATCATCTGTTTAAGTTGTCAAATATGAGATGATAATGTTTTGATGCGAATGAAGATAATGTTTAAGTAGATCTGGTTGATAGATCGATAATGTGATGTTTTGATGCGAATGCAAATATCTGGCTTATGTTGCGAATGAGTGTGAGATAATGCATATCTTCTTACAACTATGAAAAATTGGTTCCTGTAGCTCCCTTAGACATCTTGGGTGAGACATCACTCTCTCTGCAGGTGTTGTTGGAAAGGGTAAAACCATTCTTGGTCAATGTTTAAGGGATTATGTGTCGATGTTTGTTGATAGCAGTGCGAAGTGAACCCCTATCGACAGAACTATGTCAACACACCCCACTGTAATTGACAATAAATGGTTTAGACTATAGGCATATTGGTGTTCTTGAGTCGGTTAGGTGTTCTATAGTTTAAAGAGTAGAGTTTGGGATTGGTAAAAAAATCCAATTTGGGCTTCGTAAGAGTTGGTTATTCAACCTTGCACACTACCGATTTTTCCCATATCCGGTACTTATATACGATTAAGAGAAGGATTTATAATAGAATGAGATAGGAACTTAAGCACATGTTGAATGAATGCCTAGGTCATGAAGCACCGAGAGGAAGAGAGAAAGGGAAGCAAGGTTGCCACTCGCGATGGGGGAAGAAGGGAAGTAGGCCATTGGGCCACCGTATGCAAACCTTTTAGAAAACAAAAGAAATATAATAATATAAAACTTATTTAAACCTTTCCCAAGCTGCATGGTTTGTGAGCCACGGGGAGGCATGGCTTCACGGGTTCACCCACGTCAAGCGGTGGAAAGGTGAGAAAGTGGGAGGGGTTCCCAGTAGCACAGGATGGGTAGATTCCACTCCATGGGGCCATGCACAGGTGAGGAAGTAGGAGGGAGGGCCCAACATCCACCACTCGAAAACCTTGCAGCAAAACAAAAGGGAACCCTACCTAATTAAGCTTAACAACTGGAGATTTTACTTTCAAGGATGAGGACTGACCCCTCTTTTTATCCTAGATGCCTCCAAGGATACCAATGTTTCCATACTTGGTAGCTCTTTCTCCTCTGCTGTGAGCAGGCAGAAGGTAGATATTTCTCCTCCATACTACACATCTCTCACGAGTAGTAGTGAAACGCTCTCCTCATAGAGTTGCAGAGCTCACTGAGTCACCCACTCTCTTAGCCATCGTTGCAAACTCGATTTCGCCTAAAATCGATGGAAGAAATGATAGGCACGAAGGGTTTCCTGGTTTTAGGTTAGTGTTTTTTTTCTAATATTATATTGCATGCCCGCTGCATGGCCGTCATGCAACACCAACATTGACCGAGAGTTGTATGATTAGGGTTTTGTATAACATGGTATAATTTAAAATTTATATTCAATTCTAAAAATATATATTTTAAAATTTTATTAATGTATATTTTGTTAAAAATATTTCTTATTATTATTGTTTATATAATTAAAATTAAGTCATTTAAATTTTTTATTAAGTTTAAATTTATATATTTCACATTTTTCATATATTTTAAAAACTTAATAAGGTATATATTTTTTATTATAATTAATAATCCTATTATATATATAATATTATAATGAAATGGTATTTGAAATTTAATTTAATTTATTTTATGTTAATTTAAATATAAATGGATTATATGTTAGATTAATGAAAATGAAAGTTTTAATCATGCGTTAAGATCAAAATAATTCAATGTTATAGGTTAACTATAAGATAATTGGCATCACTTACAAGGTAAGAAGGCGACCTGATTTAAATTAAAAACTAGGTCAAATTAAGTGACATAGAACATTTCATGCAGGGGATCGCGCCAAGTGTGACCCTGGCAATAGGTGTAGCCATTGGTGATTGGCGAAGGCATGAGGATAATGCGACACCACCCTTAAACTAAGAGACAGTGTTTTACTTGCATATCACGATGGTGACGTCGACGTAGGGATGTAGTAGTTGCTTCGTACCCTTACCCTTTCAAGAATTTTCCTCAGTATTGGGTAAATCCCATTTACGGGCGAAGAAAGAAACAAAATTTTACTCACTCTAGTAGGTTTGGGTATGTGTTTAATTGTGACCTAGCTAATAACCTCAAAATTGTACTAATGATGAACTATGCCATGATATAGGATTATCATGGTAAGGATGCAAGCAGGTTGGGGGCGAGGTTAGGCTACGACAACGCCTGAACAAAATGCTCCGACACCATCCCAGAGACCGTTCCATTTTTCCCTCTCTTGAGGAAATAAATGTTACACTCAGGGGACTTCAAAGGGAAAGTGTTACACCAGAAGTAGAAGTGGAGGTACAACCTATAAGGGAAGTAAATACTGAAAACTCATTGAATGTAGTACAGAGACCTCCTTAGGATATCACAAGGGAAGTTCATAAAATTAAGCTTCCAAATTTTTCTGGGTTTCGTGGTGGGGTACGAGTAGAGGCATGCAGGTTGGAGGGGATGATTAGGTGCTTAGAAATTCAGGAATACACTTCCACATCCAAATCCAAGATAGCCATATTTTGACTTAAGGACAATGCTTTGAACTAGTTGGGAAATAAAAAAGGCAGTTGTGCCTTACCCTAGACACTATTCCATGGGAACTATTTCTGGATAAGTTTATAGGGAAGTACTTTCCCGCCTTCTACCTTGAAGAACAGGAAGGATCATTTCATGCCTTGGTACAAGCGAATCTATTGGTGGAGAATTATGAGGAAATATTCATGGAACTAGTTAAGTATGTTCCCTACTTGGACAATGATCAATGCCAGACCGAGTGCTTTGTGTTTGGGATTAATAATAATATCAGGTCCCAAGTACGGATGTGGAAAACTTCAATTGTCGAGGAAGTCGAATATGATCATTATATTGAACATATGTTGGGTGTGAAACCCATCAAATCATTCAATTATCAAAAGTGAGGGTTTTTAAGGAAGGTCGCTCGAAGCTACCTTAGGGGAGGGTATGCGAGGCCACCTCCCTACGGAAATAGGTCTACACCCAAAGTTGCAGCAGTAGACAGATCAATGGAAGCTAGTACAATATCCCAATATAGAATAGGGACTTACCAGAGTGCAAGAATTATCGGGGATCATTTGGAAGAGGAAGCGGCTCTAGGGGGAGGAAGCCATCTCAGAGGTCTCAACAGTTCATCTCACCTCCCCCATCCCAAGTTGCTTCATGGGGTTGTGCAGGTCCACACTATCAGCGTGACTATCCTGAGTTATGATATGGTACAATGAATCGAGAAGAAAATCCCTCCATGGGTATTGGAGGAAGTAAGCATCAAATCTCATCAACAGTGAATAACCATTAGGATGGACACCAGTCCATTATGGTGGAATCATTAGGTAAATTCAATAATGTTAAAGTCAAAATATTTTTTGATCCTGATTCTACAAATATTTTTATTTCTCCATATGCATTAGATAAATGTGGGTTGGGAGCCTACAAGCATGATGATTTCAACTTAGTTGAAATGGCTCCAGGGGTTAAAAAAGTAGTAGGACCTAGTGTTGACAAATTTAGAGTATATATCAGGCTGTGTGTTACACAAGTCAAAGTGTACATCACCACCCTCGTGACTTATGACCTTATCATAGTTATGAAATGGCTTGAGGAACATCAAGATTTCTTAGACTGTTACATGAAGAGAGTTTGATGTTTTGATGACAAAGGGAAGGCCATTGAGATCCAGGGTATCAAATGGAAGGTGTCCCTATGTTTCATCTAAAAAATGAACGTAAAACTATGTATGAGGCAAGGATGTCAGTGGTATATCATCGAAGTAGTAAGTGATGAAAAGGTGTCGTCCTTTGATCAGTACCCATAATTTGCAGAATTCAGTGATGTCTTTCCCAAGGAATTTCTTGGATTACTTCCTAAGAGAGAAATTGATTTTACCATTGATATTAAACCCAGTTTGGAGCCAACATCAAAGACACCTTACATGATGATAGCCCTAGAGCTTTGCAAGTTGCAAATGCAACTGAATGAACTGTTGGATGTAGGATTCATCAGACCAAGTATTTCACCATGGGGTGCACCAATATTTTTTGTGAAGAAGAAGGATGTTTCCTTGCATCTTTGCATAGATTAAAGAGATTTGAACATATCTACAGTGAAAAATAGGTACCCAATACCTCGAATCGATGACCTCTTCGATCAAATGAAAGTGGTGACAGTATTCTCGAAGATTTACCTGCGATCAACTTACCACCAACTTCGAATTAAGGAAGGTGATATACCTAAGACCACTTTTGGAACTTGTTTTGGGGACTATGATTTTGTAGTGGTACCCTTTGGTTTGATCAATGCCCTAGTAGTATTCATGAGTTTCATGAATAACGTATTTCAGAAGTACTGAGATCGGTTTGTGCAAGTCTTCTTGGATGATATCCTTATCTATTCCAAGAATGAAAGAGAGCATGAGGAATGCTTGCAAATGGTGTTGTCATGCTTAAGAAAGCCGCCAAGTTGTATGGTAAGTTGTTCAAATGTTCTTTTTATCAAAAAGAGATCCATTATCTAGGGGATATAATTTATGGAGAGGGAATTTATGTGGACCCTGAAATGGTGAAGGCCATAATGGATTGGCCCGTGGCAAGAAATGCGCATGACGTGAGAAGCTTCATGGGTTTATCAAGGTACTATAGAAGGTTTGTGCAAGGTTTTTCAAAAATTGTGAAACCCGTAACAACCTTACAATGCAAGGGAATTAGATATGAATGGATTGAGGAATGTGATGTTGCATTCACTGAGCTTAGAATATTACTAACGAGGGCACCAATTCTACAAGTTCCTAATATGGATAAGGACTTTATAGTTTGCATAGATGCCTTGAGGCAAGGTTTGGGTGTTGTGTTAATGCAGGAAGGTGAGGTAATAGATTATGCATTAAGGAAGTTAAAACGCTATGAAGAGAATTACCCCACCCATGATTTAGAATTGGCCGCAGTGATGTTAGCTTTAAAGCTTTGGAGACATTACCTTGTTGGACGAATATTTGAGCTCAAATTTGATCACCAAAGCTTGAGGTATATCTTCACTCAAAGAGACCTAAATTCCAGGCAAAGGCGATTGAGTGAATTTATGAGTGAGTATGATTTTGGGATTTCATACATCAAACGGAAGGAGAATGTGGTAGATGATGCCTTAAGAAGAAAACCAAGGATTTTCTCCCTGATACCTTTAAAGGTTGATTTGAAGGAAATATTATTAGGATAGTTAATCATGGATAGTTGGTACCTAAAGGTCTCATCAAAATTCCAAAATGGGAGGCAGGTGGAACCTAATTTTGAAGGGTATGAGATGGAAGTAGATGGGTTGTTCCGATATCAAGGGAGGATGTATATTCCCCAGGAAGGAGGTATTAGAGAAATTATACTTAAGGAACCCCACATAGAAGTATATTGCATGACTCCAGGCGTAAAGAAGATGTATGTGGACATGAAGAAACTATTCTTTTGGGAAGGAATGAAGCGTGACATGGTCAAATTCGTTGCTAAGTGCCTTGAGTGTCAGCAGGTAAAATTTGATCATCACCACTTGGAAGGACTATTGCAACTGCATGTCATTCCGATGTCAAAATGGGAGGTTATTTCCATGGAATTTGTGGTTGGATTACCTCTTAATTCTCAGAGGCATGATGCCATTATGGTCGTCATTGATAAATTGACTAAAACTGCTCACTTTATTCTAGTTAAGGAGACCTATGATGTCATAGATGTAATGCATGTATTCATAAGTGAAATTGTTCATCTTCATGGGTTTCCCAAGAATATTATCTCATATAGGGATGCCCGGTTCATGCCCAGGTATTGGACAAGTTTGCAGTCGGCCTTAGGAACTCAATTGAACCTAAGCACAACTTATTATCCAGAGACAGATGGGAAAACAAAAAGAGTGAATTAGCTGAGGGAGGACATGCTTAGGATCTATGTTATGGATCAACAGACACACTGGGAAAAAAACTTACCCTTAGTAGAATTCGCTTACAATAATAGTTACCATAGCTCAATTGGGATGCCACCTTATCAAGCATTATATGGGAGGCCATGCAGAATACCATTGATTTGGGAAAAGTTAGAGGATCGAGTGATTGCAAGACTTGATTTGATTCGGGAGATGTAAGAGGAGGGGATTCAGATTAGAAAGTGGTTAAAGGGAGATCAACATAGAGAAAAGGGCTATGTCGATGCACATAGGGTTGACCAAAAATATAAGGTAGGGGATGTAGTTTTCATATGAATCAGGCCTAATAAAAGTACCATCCGGTTTGGGAAAGGGACAAAGTTTTCACCACGATTCATAGGACCCTTTGAAATCTTGGAGAAAGTTGGACCCGTCATGTATCATCTTGCGTTTCCACTCCATTTGCATAAAACTCATAATGCTTTCCATGTATCCATTTTATGAAATTATATAGCCGATGAGTCTCATAAAATAAATTGGAAGGAACTGCAAGTTTCAGATGAGGGGACCATCAAGGTTGAACAATTACGTATATAGGAATGCAGGTTTAGAAAAATCAGAAACCGTTTGGTGGATCGGGTTAAGGTCCAGTGGGATAGGTATAACCCAGGTTCTGCTACCTAGGAGGACACAAAGACCATGCATTGTGATTTTCCCACACTATTTTGATTATAACTTTGAGAGGAATTTTCCCAAAGGGTTAGTGGATGTAATGCCCCGTTTTGACTTTATCACCTGAAATATCATTACATGTTTGTAATTCCTTATTATTGTAGGACTTCGTCAGTTTGATGACACTATGGACATATGGATTTAATATTTTGCAGAATTTATATATATGTGTCTGATGTTAATATTATGAATTATTTTCATGTTTTGATTACGTCTCTAACATGAAAATTTAATAAATGATGGGTACGTGGTGTTATCAATTAAATCAGCACTTCTCCATTCTTGATGACACTGAATTGTTTCTCACACAAAAGGACACCATGGATGGAAGAGCTTAGATTTGTTATAGATTCTTTTGGTCTTATTCATTACTCTTTTCTCTACATCACCTCATTTTTTGTGATAGGACTTTAGGACATACTCACAAATTTACTCTTGACATCTAGTGGGTTACTCGCTAGTGGTCCACTTACCACTCGCGATTTTCCCTAAAAAGTTTCACTCACTACTTGTCTAAATCTTCCTAGTGGGCCACCCGCCTCTTGCAAATATTACACCCATAGGTCCATCATAAAATCATGAAAAATAAAAAGTAAAATTGAAATAAGGACAGTTAGAGGTAGTTCTTTAATGTCTTCACTTACCCTAACTGATCTTCTCTCAAAACCATCATCCTTGCTTTGCCATAAATGCAAATGGGGGGCCATGAGAGAGGGGGTTCACTCATCCCATAAGGAAATGGTGAAGAAATTTTGATTGAAGGAGAGGAGCAAGAGAGTCCAGGTCTTGGTTTCAGAGGTGAAGTTGCAAGACAAGGTGAATGCATTTGTTGTTATCTTCATGATCAATAAAGAATCCTTTCTCTTCCCATAATACTAGTGCTTGGCATATGAATTGACTGTTTGGAAATATTTCATGCTTTTACATGTATATGTTTTCAAGTTTTATTATTCATTCATGTGTAGCGAAATGTTTTGAGGAATGTTGCATTTGTTTTGTAGGGTTTTCATGCAAGATTGTTGAGCAAGGTTGAATATTTAAAATCTTGGATCAACATCCTAGTAAATAAGGTACCAATTGCTTAGTGTTTAAATCCTAGTTATTTTTCACAAAGAATATCTTGATATGCATTTTCTATTTCCTTGGTATTTGCTTGATTTAATTAGTATGTTGGTGACCTCTTCACTTCCCAGTCATTAGGAATATTTTCCATACAACAGAATTGGTGACTCCATTGGGGAGTGCCCCGTTGATTTGGGAGTCCTTTGTTTGATATTTCTTTAGTCCGAGTGTGTTTTTAGGATTTTGGAGGAGTCTGGAGAGGTTTGGTACGAGTTCTCTTGGACCAGAATTTGATCTTATTGAGATTTTCTTCTTATTTTTTAATTTTTTTGAGACATGCCCGCGAGTTTTCTATACTTATAGTCGTGAGTTACCCTATTACCTACGAGTTACAGGGTTTACACCTGCAAGTGGCCCACTTGTTGCTGTCTGCATAGTCACGAGTATCCTTGTAGGTTAAGGTCTTCCTGCTAGGGTTCACTTTCTAGGGTTTTGTATTGAATGATTTTGAAGTCATTTCTCTTTTAAAGGTTAGTACACTTAGTTTACTATCTATGTTTAGGTATTTACTCTTCCTTTTGACCTCTTTTGGCTTTAAATCTTGGTTAGGGTTTGTATCTGAGTCTTTCTTGTTTGAGTGCTTGGTTTGTGGATGCTTTGGTCGACCGTCGTTGGTTGCTGGTCTATCTAAGGGTTGTATGTGATCCGAAAGAAGTTCCTTGTGGATAATTTTTCTTGTCTTTCAATTCCTTTATTCAAAGTGTCTTATACCAAGGTTAGTGAATTCAAGTCATTTTTTGGATTGACTAGTTTAACATGTTCCTTTTAGAGTTCTGAGAGGGTTAGAGTTCTGATCTTGTAATCTTAGGTACAAACTATTATACACTTATTTGTAATATGGATGTGTTATGCTTGTTTATAGTTATTTTTTTTTTCATATTTTAAAAGGAAAATTAAAAAACAAATAGTTTCCTTAGGAAGCATTGTAGTCAAAATTTTCTAAAGTAGTTGCATTTACATAACTTTATTTTTGAAAAAGAAAATAATTTTTTTACTTCATTGGGTTTGCATTATCAATGATTTGAGTTTGAAAATCAAAAGCAAAAGAAGTGAAAGCATTATTGTACAACTTCATTATACACTTATCATTTTAATCTTACATTTCAATTGTAATATCACTATGCACACAACCAATACCTTCTGACTATATAACAACCTTAAAAAGATCATTAAATTAAAATCAATTAGTAAATTTTCCTTTTTAGGTTCTATCACCAACTAGTTTAGGTTAGTGCTTTGGATTAGGGTGTCTTAAATTATCCAAAGTAGTTAAATTTAGACGTAGTGTCCAATCTTTAGATAAATCCACCTTTGTAGAAGGTGAACTAGGAAGCTCCACTTACACTGGATTCACGCATGAGGTCATTCGAGGTTGAGTAGAGGAGATACCCATCTGATATTCAATTGAGCATTTACTAGGATTGGTGCATGTACGGGGATTCATTAGTGCCTTTGGTGCTTCTGAGTTTCGGGCTTTGTTACCTTGCCCATGCGTATTAATTCAACCTACAACTATCCCCCGAGAACCTTTCTATAAAGTTGGTAGACTTAGTATCTGGACCTTTAGGGATCTACATGGGTGTTGGTGGAAGGATATTTCCATTACACCTAGGATAGATTCGGGAGGAAATCCTCTGCAATTATTTGGGAAGGCGGTTGGTGATTTAAACACTTGGACCCATCGAATCTATACTATGGACCCCGAATAACTGTTCTTCATCCCTTCAGTCATTTGTTCTGGGCGCTCATCATCCCATATGCTCCTTTGGAAGGTCATCTGTTTGCTTGGCTTGGATCACTTAGGATTTTTGTGGTGTGTTGTTTGATTACTCTTGTTTTAGTTAGCCCTAGGTTTGATTTAAAATTAAATTTTTAGCTATGGAGGATCATCCTCTCCATAGATATAGGAGGTTGCAAAAACTTCCTCCACTCACTATGGAACCTCCACCACAACCTTAGCGGTGAAGAATGAACATGAGTGGCTCCTTGAGACAACCAGAACAACTGATCCAGCTAGAGAACCTTATCTTATAACTCAAACTTCACCAATTTCAGACACAAATCTGGTTGAGGACTTCCAAGGTGAAGGATTCGTAAGAGCCTTTAACCCACCCTTAACTGGACCTTACAATCTGGTGTTAGTGAAATTAACCTATTTAGGCCAACCTGAGTTAAGTGTCTATAGGTTTACATCTGGTCTTATCATGGATAAAACAGGGGAAGGATTGGGAAATGTCTACACTCCCACTAATGCTATCATGTCTAGAGGGTTCTCTCCTCTACATATTAGCATTCAGGTACCTAGTTCGTTGCAGTTAACTTTTACTCCAATCACGTCTTTTAAATTTAGTACAGTATCCTTAGGGCCACATAGCACTCAAGGTGCTTCAACTTCTATTCCCTTCAGATCCAATATCGGTTCATCTAGTCTACCTTTTATTGGGACATCTATATTAGTGTTCACATCTTCCCCTTTCCTTCAAAACTTCCATACTGGGCCTACTAGTTCAACTCCTTTTGTCCATGGATTCCCTTGGCATGGAAGACATATTCCTCCCTCTGCACCTTTTTAGGCTCCATGCCTGTTCATTCCAATGCACAATTTATGAGTTCAAATCCCTTTAAAGGATATGGTTTTCAACAAACTAATGTACAAACATCAAATGTTCCTATAGGGAGTGTTCCTTTTTCACTTTTTGGTGGTATAGGTAGTACTGCTCCTACTTCAACTCCTTTTTCAGTTGGATCTAGTTATACTCAGCAATAGTGGAGTGGGCCTCAAGGGAGTAATCCACTTGCTTATGGATGGATCTCTTTCCAAAACACTTTTACTTCATAGCTGGTGGCTCGGGGAAAACCCAACCAACCTTATAGGAGCCATGGTTCAGGAAAATTTCCTTATCCATCTCTCTGAACAAATTTTCCATCGGTTAGACTTTAGTTACCTTTTATGGCAGCTTTAAACTCGCAATACCTTTCAAAAATCATGAACGATCCATTCCATCATGACTTGACTTGGTCTCCCATTCCAACCAAGCTTCCTTCATAAATTCCAAAGTTTGAAGGTAAGATTGGAGAAGATCCTCGAGACCACGTCACTACCTTTCATTTGTGGTGCTCTTCCAAATCGTTGAACGATGATTCTATACGGTTGAGACTTTTTCAAAGGACCTTACCGGTGTAGCATCTAAATGATGTATTGGTCCAATTAGCATTTTTGGTGAAAAAAACTCACAATGATGCCCATATTACACCCAAATCCCAACGATCTCTTACAAAACAAAATATAAGGCTATAATAATATAATTAAAGCAAATTAGGTCACCTGTAGAAGTGTGTGAGGTATTTTCAATAAACAAGCATATTGTTGTGAACGAAACATGTTGTTGTGATGTAAGAGTATCAAAAAGTAGCAATTTAACATGATCAATAATTAGATAGTTACAAAAGCTTCACAATCAACTCTCTAGAACATTTTTTTATTTGTAATTTATATAAAAATATAATGATAATTACTTACTAGCCTTATCTATAAAACTCCTCTCGATATCAAACTCCATTTGCTCATAATAAGTCTTCAAACAACTATTAATCCCTCTACTACCCCTTCATCACGAGTTTGTACATTGTCTAAATCAATAAGATGTTAGGGGAACCCATAGAAAAGTGTTATACTCTAAATTAATCATACCTTATATTTTATGGATTTTATGAAGAACCATAAACAATATCTTAAAATTCAATAATATATAAATAAATTATATAAAAATCGAAAACAAACACCCCATACTTTCATAGAAAATACAATACCATTTCCTTTTATTGCATTAAAGCTTATAAAAAACTATAAACCATTTATTTGTGAATTCTATACCAATACCTGAAAATATGTTTAATTCTCTTGTGAAAGTTGTAATGATTTCTAAAATCAATAAACAAACTATCCAAAAAAGTATACATCAATGTATGCAAATATGTTTCATTCTTGTATAAAAGTGTGAGTGACATCTAAGATCAATAAACAAACTCATAAAATTAGCGTTGTAAATCTCTTACGATATTTTTATACGTACAAGTGTCATAATGGTTCATACTTCTTCATTCTTCATTATTTAGTAACATGAGTTAATTTCTGTACAGCAAATCGATATGAAAGTTAATGTTGCTCTTAATATTCATTGAATTATGAGCATGCTATTAAAATTAAAATCTTCTAATATCATATAATCAAGAGAAAGCACATTTTTCACACAATCATATATTAATTTATATAAATTTGCAAAGAAATATATATCCACACTTCTAAATAACGTATTCAATTACACTTTCATACTATTTACTTATCCCTGAGCTATAATGTGTTTTTGTTTCTGTAAAAGAAAAATACCATTATAGTATGAGGTTCATAATACTATATATCAAGAACAATAAACTAAACAAATGCATCGAATCGTCTTATTCAATGGGCGAAACGACGATCTTTCCTCTGGCCCGTCCAGTTTCCAGATGTTTGAAAGCCTCTATAACATCAGAGAAAGAGTAAGGGCTCTTCGGATCGATCACGGGTTTCACCTTCCCACTCTCTATGTACCGCTGCAGCTTTTCTAGGTTATGCCCGTTCGGTGATAAACCAAAAAATTCAACCCTGGGATGAGGATGAATCGTAGCTATGTCTAGAACTCTGGCTTCTTCTTTGGCCACGACATGAGATTTGGACGAATCTCCTGCAAATGAAACAAAAACATCCATTAGATTACATTACTGTTGCATTAGAAGCCAAGCGAAGTGAGTGAGTGACGACTGACCTATGGTGTCCAAAACAAAATCAAATTTCTCCGAGATCTGATCGTAGCTCTGCTTGGTATAATCGATTACCAAATCTGCTCCAAGGCTTTTCACAAAGTCGAGTTTAACAGTGCTAGCAGTGGAAACAATCCTAGAAGCTCCATAAACATGCCTCGCCGCCTGAATTGCCAGGCTGCCCACTCCACCCGCTCCTCCCACAATGAACACGCTCTTCCCCTTCTCAAATTTGGCAATATCGAACGCCTGCTGCACAGTCTGGAGAGCAACGGGTAGGCTCGCCGCTTCCTCGAACGATAAATTTGTGGGCTTATGTGCCACCAGGTATTCGTCCACCAAGGTATATTGGGCCAGTGTCCCCCACTTTGTTGGCCTGCCGACTCTCAACCTCTCAGTGTTGAAGTCCTGGATGTTGCTGTAGACCTCATCGCCATTTTTGAACTTGGAACTTTCATTGCCAACTTCCACCACCACTCCTGCCGCATCACGACCGGGCACAATCTACATAACAAAAACTAAGTATTGGAGATCTGGATTTAAAGTGTTAACCTAAAAACACAGTTTTAATTTAAAATTTACATTTTTCATACATGCACAGTTAATTGTTGACATTCCTACCAAAAATATAAAAAAAAAACATAGTTAAATTCCAAAAAAAATATCATTATAAATTTACATAAGCATAGATATTGGGCATTTTAAGTGCTTTATGTGAGTATTCTAAATTCATTATAATACATTCAGGCTAGGCCAGAACAAACAGAGACATGCCACTACATTAGCGATTTTTTGTGGAAGGTCATGGTTGCCAATGGTGATAAAAATAAGTTTATGTTGAAAAAAACTATACGGATCGACGCATATCAATACCGGGAAGTCGGAATCCGCGTCTCTCAGTAAGCCGTCCCGCCTCCTAATGTCGGAAGGATTGAGAGCAGCAGCTCGGATTTTAAGTAAAAGCTGGCCTGGCCCCGGCCTTGGCACAGGGATTTCCCCCAATTGCAGCACGTCTATGGATCCATATTCGCTGTAGAACCACGCCTTCTGAAGTTGCTGACTCATAATTTGTGAAGTAATAATCTCCTTTTGCTTTGATCTGATCGAGAACCGAAATTTCAAAGTATTGTGGTGAAGGAGAGAGCAAGAATCTACGTGGGTATTTATAAGCTTGTGAAAGGATTGTTATTAGACTTACGTTTTGGTTCAAACGACCTAAAATGCATTGCACCTAGACACAAGAGATCGTGGGCTGTGAAATATCTTTGAACAAAAACTATCACAGTTCGGAATGCATTGTATTTGGACACGAAATATCCTAAACAGTTGATAATTGATAATGCAATTATCAAAGTTGCATTATCAATTGTACACAAACTTGTAATTATCAATTAGATACAAATTATCGATTGGAGACAAATTATCAATTGGATACAAACTAGAAATTATCAAAGTTGATAATGCATTATATTTGGACACGAAAGATCTTAAAAAGCTATTATGAAACACCAGAAATCGTCATGTTAGAATTTTGTTTTTCGGTTGACCTGAAAAAAAAACAAATTTTCAATACTCAAACTTCAAAACGTATTGCTTTTGAACACAAAAGATCCTCAAAGCTTGAAAACCTTGAATGCTGTGCATCTAGACAAAAAAATCTTCATTTGATAGAGTTTTTTTTAACAATATGTTAATATTACGCAAAACTTCAAATCCCACACTGCATCGCGTTGCATCTAGTTTGACTTAACCTCTATTGCCATCCTTGAAAGGGTTATAGAATCATTAGTCAACAAATTCTCCCCAAAAAAAAACAAATACATTACTAGCAGATAGGTGGAAAATACATTAGTCAACAAATACATCACTATTCTTACCCTCCAAAGATTATAGAATCATTAGTCATCAAATTCACCCCCAAAAAAATAAAAACATTATTAGCATATACGTGGAAAATACATACGATTAAGGATGACGGAGTTCCCCATGGTGAATGTTTTCATATTTCATTGTTTCATAATACATCATGGGATAACAAATATTGCTTATATTAGTAGCAGCCACATTAATAATATTAATGTGTCTGAATAGGTTGATAGACGTAAATATGACACATACTATAGGGAAAAAAACATTAATATGAAAAGTTTGTGCCCAATTTACATCGGCGTATTCGAGCACATTAATATTATTAATGTAGTTGCTGCTAGTAACGGGTGGGTGCATATACATATCTCCGAAATATTAATAGAATAATATTATTTAATAATTATTATTATATATACTTTATAATATATTATTTTATTTATAAATAATTGGATATAAAAATTGAGTTATTTAAAACCTCTATGATTTCGCCCAAAGAAAATCCTGCATAATTTGGATGCCCTAGGGGTTTTTTGAGGTGCTGAATTCATCTTGATGTTCAAAAAAATGATTTAATGAACACAAATCGCTGGATTTTTAGATTTCATATAGCTGGATTCCGACCAAGTTTTGACCGGACGAGCGAAATCGTCGAGGTTTTAGATGGCTTCTATAAAACAAATCCCACGACTGTGTATGCATCACGATGATACAAGCTGGGATTAAAAACTGTAGAAAGGACAAGGGGGATGATTCATGCAATGTAACGCATGGTGTCCCTCACACTAACTAGTTCGTTCAGTCTAGAGTATGATCATGGAGAGTGCATAAGATTTCAAGTACCGTTTTTTGTTTCCTCCATGGTGCATGCCTTCATGGCCACCCAAGGGAGCTCTTACTAATATGATGAACTTACGAATTCTCTAGAAGCATTATCGTCGGTTTCAATTGTTTTTGCAATAGCTACATGAGGCATCACCTCATATGTTGCCCAAGAAAGAATAAAATTAAAATACATTTTAATTTTATTGTTGCACAAATAACAAGTTGGCCCGAATTAAAAATTAGATTTTCCAAGAAGATAAACTATAAATAGAAGGGTGCCTCTCCTCATTTCTGACACACATCGACAAGACAAGTTCACTGTACTAAGAGAGGTTGGCTACTATAGCTAGGATACTGCTTTTTGGGGTTATCCACTATAGGAGAAGTTTCTCTCTTGTTTTCTTTGGTTTGTGCTACTAATATCTAGATGTACATCGATCTCTATTGGAAGGTGTGAGCTTGGGGGATACCAATAGATTTCTCTATGGTTGGGAGATGATTGTTCTTATCATCGTGGTTAAACGAGCTCCACACTCAATTTGTTTCCGTGCTTTGTCATTCTTTTAGTGATACTAGTTATGCTGCTATAAAATCCAACATCGATACCAATTCAAGTGGGAAATATATGGAAATCTACCTAGCTCTAAGGCTGAACTCCTTACTCGAACACTAGCCAATTGGTTCAACCTGCAACGACTGGGGTCCCTACTCTGATTATCCTCCTATAGCTCTTGTGGAATGGTGAGGACAATGGTTACCACTCGAAAAAATGTTAATGGGTCCAACAGATCCCACATGTTGTGGGATATTAAAGAGTTAAAGAAATTCCAAGGGTTCTTTGAAACGAAAATTCCCTCCACTGCCACAGAACACACTACGTGATTGGAACGAAGGTTGAAGAGGGAGAGATGTAGTCCATATACTTTCCAACTGATGAAGGATATGGGAGCATTGGTGGAGAGCTCTCGTTCCACTCGTATTCAAGAGATTCTCCATACTAAGACTCTCGGTGTTTTCTTGACTATAAAATCCCTCTTGGGTATGGATTTGAATGACTGTTCGCAAGGCAATATGAAAAACAATTCATAGGAGTTGTCCATGTATGCTCGCATCACGATTCTGGAGAATGAGTTACACACTTTGGTTTGTGATCAGAAGTTAGAAGGGGCTCGCATCAATGCCAATCTTAATGCTTTGGCATGTGCGCTCATGGGAAAAAATTTCAGTAGGCCACCGCCGGTCCAACCAGTTGACACGCAGCTGGTGTATCGTAGATGTCAATAAGTGGTTTGACAGGAGGCTAAGCGAGAAAATTCAGGTGATGGTCCCTCCCATGTTTATGTCTTTCAAGTGATGATTAGTATTTACCTTAATTTAGAAGACAATATGGCTATCTTGTGTTGTCCTAGGAGCTTGTATTTTGGGGTTTTTGAGGCCATAACCCCCCACCTATGGAGGAACAGTAACGAAATTTCATATGAGGAAGAAACTCACAACTATAGTCTATTAGTATGGGGTTTTTTTGTTTCTATGTTATTAATAGTAAATGTTTTGAACTAGGTCACGATCTAGAATTCCATATAGAAAAGAAAAAACTTTGGATATGCCTTGTAATGCTTTCTGTTTTTGGTTTAATGGAACAACCGTGTCCGGTTGGGAGGTTACGAAGTGAATCCGCTATCCATGATTGATAATAAAATTATAATATATTAGTAGATGATGATAAAGTATTACGATGAGGCTCGCCTTTGTAAGGATTGAGCATGCATAGTTAAGGGTTATGCCCTTTCACCTTAGTAATTAATAATTTATTGTTTATAATTAATATATCATTTAAATATTCATAACATTTCCACCATCTTTAAAGGGATCTTTGTCCTCAAAGTTGTATCTGTTGGCATCATCTTTTGTTCTTGATTTGTGTTGATGCTTGATTTGAGCTAACCGATCTAGACTGATCTCTCTATCTTGATGAGGGCTTGGGTCCTTCTTATGTTGCGACTCTTTCTGCTTGGGTGGAGAACATTTCGGTCCATACAATCGGTACTTACTTCCATTCCATTTAAATCACATGTACTATTTTTGTAGATTGGTAGTGTAAGTCCCTAGCAATGCTAACCAATCAACGCCTAATACCATGTCTACTTCTTTGAGAGGTAAATAAACAAAATTTAGTTGTATGTGTAATTTTTGTATGTGCAACGACACCTTATGACATTTTCCCACTTCTTCTATGTGTTGATCAATGATGGTTGAGGCTTTAACCCCTTTTGCGAGAAACACAAAAATATTAAGTTCCTTTGCCTTGTTGATATTGATCAAATTATGGGTACTTCCAGAATCGATCAAAATTGTGATATCCCTATTCTTAATTTTCTCCATAAGTTGTATTCTTTTTGGCCCTGACTTCCTTGATTCTACTACTCAGAATATGAGGGTTCAGTTTTAAGGATGTCACAACTTCTCAACTGAGGTGGAATATATTTCCCTGTGAGTGATTGGCTTTCCTTCTGTTGGGTGTAATCTATGTTAGGTGTCTCTACCTTTTCTTCCTTACAAGCTTGTTGAATACATGTAATTGTCGCAACTGATGCTTCACATGAGCTTGTGTACATGTATCCGAATCAGTTGTATCTACCTCTCTTGATACCTTTACTTCTTTCCCAATTATGATTTTGCAATGTACTGTGCGATTGGTTTTGCATTTATGGTTTGGGTACCAATATTCTCTGCATCGACGACAAGTATTCCTTTTATTTTTTCGGTCACTGTCGGCATGACTAGTCGATGTTTTTGAATCCTTTTCAACTTCAAAGCCATACAACTGGTGTTTGTTGCACCGATGACCGGGTGACCATATATGTTTGCAATGCCTACATTATGTCTCTTGTTGTTGTAAATATCCATTGTGTCTCTTGTTGTCGTAAAGGTTCCCTTGTCTTGATTTTTTAAACTTGTCCTCAATAAGTTTTACTTTGCTCCTAGCCTTATCCAAATTGGATACGTTATGTAATTCTAATTCTTCTCTTATGTACAGTTTAATACTAGAGACATATTTCTGGAGTCGTTAACCATCTGTTAATTATTGTACTTGTGTCGCTAATGCTTCCCATTCATAGGTGTATTCTTCCACGTCGCCTTCTTGTTGTAATCTAGTTATTTTGGCGAAAAATTCTTTCTCCGTCACATCTTCGAATATTTTAAAAAAATCATTTTTGAATGTGTCCCAACTATAGGTGCATACCTTTGTTGTTTTCTTCCATCACATGTACCAATTGTATGCCCGACCTTCGAGCTGCATGGAGGTGTATTTAATTTTTTCATCATCTGATAAGATTTTGTAAATGTAAAATAATTATTTGGCTTTGTTGATCCATGCCACACTCTATATTGTTTCTCCATCGAACTTCGGTAAGTCGAATTTAGGTTTCGTTGGGTATCCCCCCATTGATTGCTTTGTAGCCCAATATGATTTATGATGATTGTAGTTTTTATGGTCTTTTGGGATCTCCACTTTGAGGGAATTTGATTGATGATTATTGGTATCGGCTGAATCATGACATGAGTGGTCTCCCTTTGATGACTTGACATTTTTAGAGTCATCTCTATCCTTGAAAAATTGCTTGATTATTTCTATCCCTTCATTGAAGTATGTTTTCATTTCATCTCATACCTTCCTCATTTCCCATGGGACTGCTCCAACAACTTCATATTGCACATTTCATGATAGATCTTCTTTCCCTTCTTGTACTCTATGTCAAGTTTGTCAATTCTTTATTTTAATGTGAAGAACCTGCAATAATTAATTAATGGAAACAAATGAAATAACAGAAATAACAGAACTCAGAATCACTATTATATTGATCGCAGGCCACTTCGAGAGGGCAACCTCCTTTGAGCAAGCTCAATACAAATAACTACACGGTACCTTCATTGGTTTCAACACAAACATATATACTAAGTCTAGGCACCAATACCATGGGTCAATACCATGTGTCAATACAAACCATGGGCCAATACAAAATATGGATCAACAATTACTACATGATGACTTACAAAGCATATGCGTCCAACAACAATATACTAACAAAGTAAATAGAAGGGTTGAAATGGGTTCCTAACATCCCCCTCCCTTAGAAAAAGCTTTGTCCTCAAAGCTTTAGATGTGGAAATTGATGCAGAATATGAAGGAGTGGTTCCCCTATAGCATCCTCGGGTTGCATTCCGGCTCACTGACACCTTTTGAGTTCCAGGGAGGATTGCTTGGAAGGATGTAGACAAAGAAAGACCATATCAGCTGCATGAAAAGTGGGATCAGAGAGGTGCTAATAACCTTGTTGTTTCAGTCGAATTCTTGCCATGTGAAGATTGTTTTGCATAATCAGAAGAATATGATCACGGTTTCGAAGAACCGAGTCAATTGCCTGAACTGGGGATCTTCTGAGCATGTATGGAAGAAGAAATAGCGATGCCTGTCCATAAACTACTTCATATGGTGTCCTTTTAGATGTGGTATTGTACCACTGGATCGCTTCTAGTAAATCCATAGAAATAACTGTCCACATCTGTGCAGGGATGGGCAAGGGTTTGAGCAGTCCCAAAAGAAGTGCCATTTCACCCTTGTTGACCTGGTAGGTATCACACTCAACCATCATCTGGTGAATTTTTATTTTCAGTCCCTGCCAAAAGAAGTTACATTGTTCCCGGTCATAGGTCTTGAGGAACCCAGAGTGCCTTGCCGATGAAGAAGCATGGAGTTCATAGAAGAGATAGCCCTATTGAACAGATTGCAACCAATTTGGAGCAAGCAGAGAAATAGATGTAAGAGAAACTGGGTCATCAAATTGGCGAGAAGGAGCATCTGCCACCATATTATCCTTACCATTCTTGTAAGTGATCGCATAGTCATAACCCACGAGTTGGATAACCCATTTGCTGTGTGCTGGTGAGGAGACCCGTTGTTCCAGAAAATGTTCCAAACTCTGGAGATCAGTCTTGATGCAAAAATAATTTCCTAATAGGGATGGCTGCCACTTCTGTACTGCATGCAAAATACCCATCATTTCCTGCTAACATGTAGATGCAGCTAAATGCTTACTGGAAAGGTCTCTTGAAGGAGGCAATCCCACTGGTGCAACAAAGACACCTGCATATCTATCCAAGGAAGTAGTGGAGACCGTTCGTGGGTACATCTGAATGGAATAGAGCTGATCGATGACACCATGTGAATTCTTCTTAAGGATCTTTTCCAAGCGATGTGAATTGATGATGTGGAGAGACCCTGGTTGTAAGCCCATAAATTTATGTTGTGTCCCATTGATTGAAAACTGCATCCAAAGTTCAGCAAAATCCCATAAGATGGGGCCAAGTGTGCATAACCATTGAACTCCCAAAACCACATCACATCCGCCTAAGAACAAGGAAAACATGTTAGATCACAGGTTATAATTTTCCAGAGAGATACGCACATTGTGACACTTTCCCTTGCAAGGTAAGGTGCCCCCATTTGCAACCATGACTTCAAAGTTGGAGCAAGGATGGACAAAACAATCAGCATGTTTGGTGATCTGAGGGTCAATGAAGTTATGAGTGCTACCAGAATCAATGATTATTGTAAGAGGAATATTCTTGAAGTAACCCCTAACTCGCATTGTTTGGGAGGTGGTGACGCTGGATAAAGCATGGAGATATATCTTTGGGTGGTCTTCCTAAGATGGAAGGTCAATAGGCGGCTTCTAAATGTTGACCTAATCATCCGGTGTATCTGGAGCTTCTTCACCAACTTTAGAGGGGGGCAGAGAATTCACATCCACGAGATAGAGATTTTGTTGAACACATCTATGTCCTCGAGTGAATTTTTCATCACAATTATAACAAAGCCATTTTTCTCTGTGTGCCTACATCTCTATTTCGGGAAAATGCTTGATAGGAGTTAATCGAGGAGCTGGTGGGTTTGGAGGTCGTTGAGAACCCATATTTTAGAAGGGAACAAAAGTGGGTTTGGAGCGTTGTTAGTCGGAAATCTTGTCTTTTGCCAACTAAGCCAACCTTAGGGCTTCCATCATTGTGTTGGGATAGAACATTTTTACCTCTGGGCAGATTTCATCCTTAAGACCACTAATAAAACAACTCCTGTAGAAGTCATCAGACAATCCTTTTGTGTGGTTGGCTAGTTTCTCAAATTTTGTCTAATACTCTCTCACAGTTCCAATTTGACGAAGTTTAGTGAGTGCTCCGGTGAAGTCATCAAAAGCACTAGGACCAAATCGTTGCAAAAGGAGTTGGCAAAAATATGTCCATTTTGGCTCATCATGAGCCTTGATGTACCAACGGTACCATTGAAGGACTTCCTGTTCCAAATGAAAGGATGCAAGTGGAACGTTTTGGACATCAAAAGTATTATGCAGACTGAAATACTGTTCTGCACGATAGATCCATCCAGTCAGATTAGTGCCATTGAAGTGATGAAATTCAAGCTTTGGACCACAAAAAGTGATAGAAGAAGAGAACCCATTAGTTGCAGAAGATTCTTGCTGTCGGTTATTGTTCATGGCTGAATGTTGAAGATGGAGGCTGAGCAATTTTTCGTCCAAATCTTGGAGTTTGGTTTCGATGGCTGCAAGTGCTTCCTCCATGGTTTTTGCTCCTGCATGGGTGACAACCACAACTAAGAGTTTTTTTTTTTTTTTTTGGGGGGGGGGGAGGGATGGATAGAAAAACACAAACAAAAGCTTATTTAGTAAAGGAAAATTTGGATTTGGGAAAAACTCGAATGGGTAATTGGGGTTTGAATAGGTTTTGGATACTTTTTGATAGATAGGGAAGCAAAAAATGGGGATTTCATAAGCGAGGTGAAAGAATGAGATAATTTGGCAAAGAGGGACAAAGAAACAGAAATAGCATTAGAGAAATTTTGAAGTCAAAAAATGGCCTCAAAACAAAGAAAATGTACTATAAAAAACAACCAATCACATTCTAGTAGATGACATCATCCCCCTTGGTGAGGTGGCATTACATGAGTTAAGAATGCTTATTTGTCAAATTTTCTATGGTGGTTGAAACACATAGTTAACCAAGGTAGTGGTGTAAGTACTTTTAAGTCATAAAGTAAAGTACTCATAATGATAGTCTTTTCATAAAATAATATTATTGTCATTTTCAAGTAAAGTACTCATAACGAATGTATTTTCACACTTTCTCATAAAATAATATTATTGTCATTTTCAATTGAAGTACTCTTAATTCATAAAGAAAGTCCTTTCACATTTTTTTATAAAATAATATATTATCATTTTTATGTTTTTAATTTTAAATTATATATTCACTCCATTCTATTTAATAACATAATGTCAACTAATAAATAATAATAATAGATTTAATAAATAATAATAATAATGCAATGTGGATTATAATAATATTATTAACATTTTACATGTAAATAAATTCTCAATTAAATTACATTATATTAAATTCATGAGGAAAATACTAAATATAAAAAGTCAACATAAAATTAAAAAAATAGCTCTTAAAAATATTTTTTATTATTTAATTTCATTTGCAAGTTCAAGACAAATAAATGCTAAAGGACAATAAATTTTTGAGAATTTACAATGAATCTTAGTCACATCAATGTAGACTTATTTTATTAATTTTATTTCTAATGAATTTTGAAAACCAACTCAACCATGGTTATTTATATTGTGCATAGAAAATAGTGTGGGAGGTGACTTGTCATATATACCTACCCCATAAAACTCTCAATTCATAATATTTTAATATATCTCATATTTTTGTAGTACATCTCTTAGGAGGCCATTTTTTTATTTCAAAATCTCTCTAATGGGAATGAGCACGGTGGCAAAATTTGGAGGCGAGTGGGTGAAAATTGAAGAAGTTATGACAAACCCAAAAAATAGACAAATGTGAGATTTTTGGCTTTGGGAAGTAGAATTTGGGATAGGGTCCTCAGGAATGAAAAATGCAGAATGGGATTGCAGGGGTGTCCGGGAAGTTTCAAGGGAAACAGAGTTGAAACAAGGGATATATGATGAAAAAATGGAATTATATATATATATATATATATATATATATATATATATATATATATATATATATATATTCAGAAATGGATTTGCAACGATGCGGAAGGGATCGTAAACAGATAGATCTGCAACGACGTAGAAGAGATCGGCAACAGATGGATTTGAAACGACGCCGAATGGATAAAAAATGGTTGGATTTGAAACGGATGGATTTGGAACGATTGTCAAAAGGGATATGAAACAGCTCAGAATGGAGCTGAAACGACGCGGAAGTGATCGGCAACAGTTCAGCTGAAAATAGATATGGATCCTAGGTATGTGTGACTTCCTATCTGTTCATGGGATTCACTTGGCCACCAATGCTGTCTAACAGCTTGCGTATTGGGGAAGTACCCCTCACTCCACAGCTCAAGTAAAACTGATAACCACTTTACCACAAACGACAGCTGTCGGTTTACCTCATGGGTGGGAACTAGTCAATTAGGTAGGGGTCATTGCCCTTTTCGCTAACAGGTCCTCTCAATGGGCCAGCTACTTCGGGGTTCATGTGGTACTCCTCACAATGAGTTTTAGGGTTTATTCCCAAGTACTTCCCACAGTTAAGCGGATAGGGATTATTCCCAGATCCGAAGCTGCAATAGATGCGAAAAATAATTTTGGCAGAAATTTCAGCCAGTGACCCCAAGAAAGTGCTCTGATAGCAGATGTGAAGAACCTGCAAGCCACTTCGAGGGGGAAACCTCCTTTGAGAAAGCTCAATACAAATAACTTCACGATACCTTCATTGGTCTCAACACAAACTTATATACTAAGTCTAGGCGCCAATACCGTGGGTCAATATCATGTGTCAATACAAACCATGGGACAATACAAAATATGGATCAACAATTACTATGGAACGACTTACAAAGCATATGCATCCAACAACAATATACTAACAAAGTAAATAGAAGGGTTGACATGGGTTCCTAACATTTAAACCTTCAAAGACTTTCAAATCTTGGATTTGGTCTTTTTCTAATTTTTCCAGTCGGTCCTTCATTTATGCCATTGATCTCATGCATGCCGGAATCTTGTTGTGAAGGTCTAAATAGAATACTAATAATTATATTTATTGAATTTAATAATAATAATATATTATTATTATTATTATTATAAATTAATTTAATAAAATTATTTTATAATAATAATACTATTATTATAATATATATATAAATTTTATCCATTAATTTCTTTTTGTTGTGATTGTGTGCAGGGCTCACATGGCACGGGAAGGAGGTGGTGGAAGGGGGGTCGAAGTTGTGGCGGAGGGGTGCTTGAAGAGGTGGTCGTGGAGGCTTGGAGGTAGAGGGAGGGAGGGAGCTGAGTTGTTTGCATAACGGCAATGGCTATGGAGGATGCAGTGCAAGGTGGAATGGAAGTGGGAATAGAGAAGGGCGCAGGTGTGGAGAGGGGTGCAGGTGGGGGAGATGAGTGCAGGAGCAAGGTGGAGACTACAGGCATGAGTTATATGCGAGGAGGGAATGAGGGCGGGGGATTTGGGATATAGCGTGATGGTGGTGAGAGGAGCGAGTGAAAGGTGGGAATGGGGCTGGTGTAGGTGGATGGGGAGCTGTGATACCCACGTGAGGAGGGATTTTTGCGATGGAGGGAGTAGAGGACGACGCGGGAGAAGGGATGGTCAAATGGGAGATCGATGGTAGCATCGTGGAGGATGGGTGTGACACGTGAAGTAGAAACGTGTAAAGGATGGGGGGTTAAGCACACATGAGGAAGAATACTAGAGTTGAAAGCGTGTCGAGAGTCGAGCAAGCTCTGATACCAGATGGAACAACCCTGTTTGGTTGGGAGGTTAAGAAGTGAACTGTTGTCCATGATTGATAATAAAATGATAATATATTAGTAGATGATGATAAAGTATTACAATGAGGCTTTCCTTTATAGGGCTTGAGCATGCATAGTGAAGGGTTACATCCTTTCACCTTAGTAATTAATAATTTATTGTTTATAATTAATATATCATGTAAATATTCATAACATTTAATACCATACTCAAACTTTACAAAAAAGATTGGATATAGAAAAAAGTTAATTCTTAAATATATATCTTTTAGATAATGATGACTTACTATTAATATTTACTGAGATTAAATTTTAATTGTACGACCTTTAAAAAGGTAAATGATTATTTGGTTCCCTTTAAAACTTTATTTATGTGTTCAATAAGTTTTAAGAGGAGCATTTTAAATCACCATATTTTTTAAAAGTTAAAGTTTATAAAGGTTAGTATTATAAGATATATTTTGAAATGCAATTTAATGTGGTTGTAGATAGGCATTCTAAGAGAGTGATTTCATATTCAACCCTCTTAGTGTCACATAGATGACAAATGGTGTTGACCCACAACGTTTAACTATTCAGAAGCCTGCGTATTTGTGTGTTTAACAACATTTAACTGTTGGTGATCCCCAACCTTTATATTTATGTGAGTAATCATGTTTGAAGAATTTAAATTTAATAAAAGTGCAATCATCCATCCCATCCCAAAATGGGTTTAAAACATATGTTCATAAGTCAAATTTGAAACTTAGAGTTTGGACAACTCAAAATCAATGAAAAAATACACTTAGAAATTGAAAATTTGTAACTAGTTGTGTTTACCTCCCAAACCATTGTGAGAATGTAAATGCCTAGTAAACATAAATTTAGTTTAAACCTTGAATATGGCTAGTAGAATAATAAACTTAATGTTTATGAAACTCGATTATCCATGTTAAAATCTGCAAAACTACAAAAAATCCCAATTTGCAAAAATCACAAATTTAGACACATAAGGTCACCTTATGTTAATGGTATAAATATAACAAAATTAAACAACAATAAATATGGGGACAACTTAATTTTCTAATTTATTTTACACCACAAAGACTAAAGATCTTTCAATATCAATGAATGTGTGGAATTCCATTCAAATGATGTATTCGTTCTTTAAAAAATCCCTTAACATAGGTTTTCACTATTTCTAGTTCAAAAAGATATGGAATGTCATTGAAGATGGGTTCTTAAAGAATGTGTTCTAAACATATTCCTTCCCCAAATAGAGTTAAGAGAGCCAATTTTTGTTTATATGGAACAAGTGATAACAAATTTTTTGTTCATTGCATGTCTATTAGAATTAACTGGACTTAGTCAATGTGTCATCATTATAGCAAGTGAGTTTTCACACTTCTAATTGTTTTCATTAGAATGAAAAACTATTAATTAAATTAATTGATATATTTAAATATAAGTAAATAGGGTCCACATGTAATCCAAGCAGTACTACCACCCTCAAATTGACTATTATAAGCATAGTGCAATATTTAACCAATTTGTTGTTACAGTACAACCTCCTGTGTTCTTTGTTTATTAAAAAGAATATAAAGAGGATGTTCAAGATCATGAAACTCAATGGATTCAGAATTGTCAGAATATATGGAAAGCCCATGAGTAAATCACAAGTTTATTTAAGACTCAAGCACTTGCTTGGTTGGTTTTTCGGGATATATTAGTAGTAAATGAGAACTTCTATCAGACTAGGTTCAAGTTGATTAATGCATCATATGTTGCAAATAATCCATGGCTAAGCATGTTTTATAGACATGTAAATCCATTAAATTGTTATGGGATTGTTAGGCCTTTGAATACTCTATTCATTTTTTTGCTCCTTTGGATTGGAAAGGTGTTATTTTCCTATATAAAAGGATAATTTAACAGGAAAGTAAGAAAATATAGTAGGTGATTCAAATGGCGGACATTTATTTCATATGGAAGCAACAATGTCAAGCTTCCTTTCATAAGTTACAATTTTTTCAACTTGCAAGAAGTGTCAATCTATAAATCAAATTATGCCATTCATGTTTTACCATGATTTTTTTGTTTAGGATTGAAATAGACCCTAGCATGAAGGTAAGGTCACTTACCTCAATTATTCTAAAAAATATAACCCTACCTGAGCTATAGGCACGAAGGGTTCACTCAACAAACTTGTTACATAGCATGATCATTCGCATGATATTAAATAATATCCCTAATTTCACTAAATATTAGAAAATGCATCCTAAAATTGTATTGTTGAGCCCCCCTCCCAATATACCTTTCCAATTAAGAAAACCCCTAGTTTCACCATATGTTGTAGGAATCCATTTTTAATACCCCCTTTATATCATATTATCAAGTTATAACCGTAACAGGATGCCTAACACATCTTAGTATAACCAAACAAGATGCTAAATAAAATAATAGTATAATGCTAATAATGATCCCACTAGGATTGTAGGGACGACTCATCAATTTGTAGCATTGGATTGTGGAAGACCCTACTAACTATTACTAGGGAATGCAAAATGCATAAAAGGTGAGCTATTCAAGAGATCAACATAACGAAGAATGTAAAAGATTGATAGTCCAATAGTTAGTGCAATGCTTGGAAAATATCATAATTACAAATGTTTCACACCACAACCTACGAATATAGTGATTTGATATCATGTAAATACAAGTATAGCCATAGAGAGCTCATGTTTTCTATAAGATTAATAAATTAAACTCCATAAAAATGAAAAAATGAAACCCTTTCATGGATGGACTACCCTACCTTCCTATCAAAACAAACATCATTGATGTTTGAACCCAAATGAACATAAAAACATTCCTCTTTCTTTTCAATAATACCATATTATTATGTGCATAACTTGTATTTGGGTCATAAGATATAATGAATTGCAACCACTTACTCTACATTTATTCTTGCATTCAAGGGAATTAACAACATTTAGTTACTTTTCTTGGGTTATATCTTTTTTTTTTTTTTACAGGAGAGGGAAAAATATCCACTGTTAGATTTCAAGCATGCAATAGTTATAAAGATACTCATATGGTGAAATTTATATGAATCTATTTCATGGTGACGATAACATAGGGTGTGCAAATAAGAATTTAGATTTTCACCCATGTTCATGTCGGTTCAAACACAATATTAAGAAGAATGTCTTGCATAAAAGAATTGAAATTAAAATTATGAATGTGCCAAATATAAATCAATCTAACAACTATTTCTAATTGGAAATGTGAAAATATTAAAGAATAATACAAAAAGTTGAAAAAAATAATTAGTCAAGAAACATTGATCTAACTTTTCTTGGTTCCAGTGAGCCAAGAATTATTGATCTCACTTTTCTTGGTTGTTGTGGAGAAAGGTTTAATTACATCTCAATACCCACCTAAATCCCAACCTAAAAATGAAGAGTTAGATATTTTACTTGAATTCCTACAAAATATACAATACAATTGTTCAAGTCTGAAACTCCTAATTAGCTACATTTCTTAAAATAAAGATGAAAAACAATATAAAATCAATTCAAACCAAGCCTAAATAAGCTATTAAATGAGGATTTATCAAGGGCAATAATCCATATAGATTTCCATCGATATTATCAATGGCACACTATTATCATATTTATGCAAAACTTAGGATCATAAGCAATATCAAATAAAAATGGAGGGTCCTTAAGTTTTAGGTGGGTATGAATTGAGCCCATGATTTGGAGGTATTAATCCATCTCACAATTTCGAGGTTATTCCTTAGCACACCCAAATAAAATAACCCCCAGTATTTATATCACTATGTCAAATTAAAAACCCCCCTTGATCCCTTAATACAGGGCAATATATTTTTGAGATTTTTAAGCATATTAAAACCCCCAATATGAATGGACATGATATGATATTGCCTCACTAGTGAAACCCCCTATGGCTATCAGAAGGAAAGGGGATACATGGTAAAATATGTATCAGCTCAAAAGTGAGTTTGGGTATGCAGGAAACCTCAAGTTTGCCTCTCACGAAAAATTTTAGAGTTTATTGAGTGCCAATTAGCTCAAATTCATGGACAAGTGGCTTAGGGATAGCCATCTTTGACACATTCTATCCCTTCCCATAATCCAGATCCCTTTGTGCCTAGTGTCACAAACCCATCTAGTGAGAAGTAATATATAAGGACAAAGCCTCTGTCATTTTCCCCATTCCTTCCCGAGAAATCTAGCCCATATTTAATGTTTCCTCTGGAATATGTTGTGTTGAACCCCACTAAAGAGTTCAATAGGTACAAGGAGGCATAAACCCATGTTAAAACATAAATGTTTAGGAATTTCCTTAAACCCTGTTGTTGTTCGGTAATTCTACCCTATAGCGAGGAGAGGGACACTACCAACTTCTGGGGTGACAGGTAAATGCATAGATCATATCACATAGGCTTATACAAAAGGAAAGAGATCAAGGTTTATGAAGGCATACCTTATTAATGACGTTCGATCCTAGCTTTCGCTTGCTCCTTCGATCGATCCTCCACCTGATCTTCCGTTTGACGAACCTGCAATACAAAGATACCTTCCTCAGCGTATCTTGACTAATATAACAATGATGAAATTGAAATACAATTTAAACATCAAATACAATCAAGCATTTAATCCAAAAAAATATGCAATCCATTAGACATTTGATTCGGACGGGAAGGGCATTTCAACCTTTATTGTCAAAAGCAAATAATCAGTACAAGTATACCTGATCATTTAGAGTGCTTGTGCAATTGGATCCCGGGATCCTCCTCTTCACACTAACTTTGGAATTCCTCCAGCGTAACAACCCTTAACGCATAGTTTCTCCTCCCCTCTCTCATCTATCCCCCTTGTATTTATGGGACAAGGTAGGCAGTTTGGATCAAGAGGTAGTTTGATTGGGAAGTTGGGGAAGTTGCAAAACCAACTTCAACTAATCCCAATTTGTCAAATTAATATATTTTTTATTACTTTTTAAGGTGTACGCTAGTTTTCTTAAGTGGAGTAGCGTTCAACATGCAAATTCCCTGCTTTACAACCAATGTTTGCAAGATTTTTTGAGTTGTACGCTACTCTATTGAAGCAAAGTAGATTATTTCAAAAGGAAAATGCTACTTTATTGAAGTGGAGTAGAGTATTTCCGTAGGAAAATGCTACTATCATGCTTATAGGGTAGCATTTTTCCCAAAAAGTAGGTAAAATGAGAGTTTTGTCAGCTGTAGAGGGGTAAGTCTAGTCCATTCATCATCTAAGGCCATCATGCTCTTCAATCCCAGTTGTCCTTTTGTGTGATCGACAGCTAAAAGTGATCACAGACGGAGAAGTGCATATTTGACCTATAACAGATGCGCCCTAATGTGTGAGGTCAGAGGGAAGCGATGGCCGAAATACATTATAATTCCAAGTCAGAGAAGGAGCAGGAAACTATAGAACCAAGTCACAAAAGTACCTGAAATAATGATCAAGGTCAGCGAGCAATTAAAATCTTGACATCATATAGATGTGTAGCATGATACAACATGATATCCAATACATAACTAGGAGATGTATATATAGCATGGACACTGAAATACAAGTGTGGATCGATGTCAAAATGAGAGATCATAGCCATAACATCAAACTGGATCTATGTCTCATGGAGAGCCAAAACTGAGTGAGGCTCTGTCTTGCGCAGCTTGGGTGATAACATAATGAGGTAATGTTATCAAAATCCCAAGGTCTTCATCCAAACAACCCAAGGTAAAAACCCTAACCATGTGAATAAATGAGATGAAGTCGAACATGGGAGGAATTGTTTGATTACCAGTCATTGATGTGTACCGTTAACAAACGCGAAGGCTTCCACCTATAATGATAATGGGGCCCAAGGTACCTACTACGATCCAACAAGTGTGAACAAGTGGACTTGAAGTCGAACACCTAAGGAACCCATCGAATAAGAGACATTGATGTATTCTCATTATTCAACGACGAGGGAAACTGCCACTGATGACTGCAATCCCCAAGGTACTAACCGAAACTCTAAACTTCATTCCGAGAGCAAAATGAGTTGATGTCGAGAGGAAGAAGTCCATTGGAAGGGAGGCCTTGAGGCATCCTCCACCATCCAACACGAGGAACATTCAAATGGTATGAGCTGATGTGGTGTAGGACATGTAACAAGACTGACACTAGGATGGCCGACACATGAGGTCAAGGTAAACTGCAGAATAGCTGACACAGGCTATATCCTTGAATAGTGAGCACGACGCAAAGTGACTTAGGTAGGAGACATTAGCAGACCCTCCATATGGTTGGAAGAATAACAAACCGGGGGAGTAAACAACTCAAAAATTAGGTTCACCCTAAGGTCAAAAACTAAAACCCACTGAAATGATAGACTCAAATAAGTGCTGTGTTCAAGGATAGGACTGACTGAACTACCTTTGAAACTGAAAAGATGTGATATACCCTTCTTATCCCTTATTATTTTTAGATAAAAGAATACATTTCTTGTTGTTTTAATGAGTCCAAGAAAGAATGAAAACTCAATAGATCCAACCATGTAAAGAGTTTAATGAGCCCATGGGAGGAAGACTCATGACCTTCTTCATTGTTTACAGAGTTCGAAGAAGAGATAAAAGAATACTTTATAGTACTGATCTCTGTATTTTAATATTGAGCCGAGATTTGTTCTTGCTCACCGGTGTTTTCAATTTTAAGGAGTCTGAAAAACTTAAACAATAACTCCATACACCTACTCGTGGATTTTAATATCGAGCCCAAGTAAGTTAATGATCGTCGGTGTTTCCTATTTATAGAGTCTGAAAAACTTAAACCATCCTCTATTTACCCTCTCGTGGATTTCATATCGAGCCCGAGTAGGTGAGTGATCGCTTGGTGTTTTCATAATTCGAGAGCCTGAAAACCCTAAAGAAGGCTCCAAAAGGTCCTTTTTCGTAAAGTTAGTCTGCTACCCCCAAAAAGTGTAAAACAATGGAAGAAGAACTCTTCTAGCGACGGATGACTAGAGTATTCCTTTTTTGTAAGTAATCCGCAAAAGTCCGGAAAAGGGTTAAACTTATACTTAAGCAGATGGACCTTCAGTTCCTTTACCGAGCTTGAAGAGGACAAGTTTGCTCGGCAATCTTGTTTAGGTTTCAATAGTCCAAACAAGAGCTTAAAATGACTTAAATGACAGCTTATAGGATCATGACTCATGACCTGCGAGAGACTAGGATCTCAACAACCAAGTTAGTATTAACGACAAAAAATCTTCAATGACATAAAATTTCAACCATAAAGTACTTAATGTGGTCCATCAATAAAGAAATTAAGTCATAATAGATTGATGCTATGAAAGTCTAGTGAAAATTTGTTGACCAAATCGCAACCTCACAGTCGACAAGGGTCCACCAACTGTCGACACATACCGCGATCTCCCTGGGCACTAGCCCGGGAAGGTTTGAGCCCATCCAGAAACACCCACAGAGCGGATGAGGTCTCACCCGTGGTGTCCAGGAAGAGCAGACGGAACCATGTTTCCGCCGAGGGAGGAGGCGAGTTGTGGCATTACAGTATTAACAGTATCTTAAACATTCATCATGAATTTATAGCATATCGCAACATTTAACATTACATTCAATAGATATCTATAGCATATTATCACAGCATTCACATCATATTGACAGAAACAGATAATTGCATTTAAGAAAAGATAACAACAGTAGTGTTTTGCGACATTACACACGGATTGCACCAAATCATCATCTTTATATTACTGCGGCAAACCAAAACCAGTACATAGATCTCTGAGCAACTTCCCGCACTATCATCTATCCATCAACTTATATCTGATCTCCTTTATTCCCCTAATACTTACAATTCTCATCTATTTATAGGCTTCCGCCAATTACAATACTTGTCCACTTTCCTAGCTGACACTATGGACAATCGACTAACTGACTTGGTCTGACAACCCAAAAACCCGCATACCATGGTACAATTACAAAATACATGACCCAAAACCTGCCAACTACGGTATACTTGACTCGATATTACAAAATATATGGTCCAAGGGACACAAAACTCGTCAACCATAGCATACTCTAGTACCAAATACTTATTTCACGCCCTTTTCCAATGTGTCGCAACTTCAGCGGTACTGTGACACGTCCTCTTCAAACAACCTGCCAACAAGCCCCCACATTAGAGAGATTTTGAGGTCAAAAAAGGGCCTCCTAAGAGATGTACTACAAAAATATGAGATATATTAAAATATTATGAATTGGGGGTTTTATGGGGTAGGTATATATGACAAGTCACCTCCCACACTATTTTCTATGCACAATATAAATAACCATGGTTGAGTTACTTTTCAAAATTCACTAAAAATAAAATTAATAAAATAAGTCTACATTGATGTGACTAAGATTCATTGTAAATTCCCAAAAATGTATTGTCCTTTAACATTTATTTGTCTTGAACTTGCAAATGGAATTTAATAATAAAAAACATTTTTAAGAGTTTTTTTTTAAAATTTTATGTTGACTTTTTATATTTAGTACTTTTCTCATGAATTTAATAATGTAATTTAATTGAGAATTTATTTACATGTAAAATGTCAATAATATTATTATAATCCACATTGCATTATTATTATTATTATTTATTAAATCTATTATTATTCTTTATTAGTTTGACATTATGTTATTAAATAGAATGGAGTGAATATATAATTTAAAATTAAAAACATAAAAATAAGAATATATTATTTTATAAAAAAATGTGAAAGGACTTTCTTTATGAATTAAGAGTACTTCACTTGAAAATAACAATAATATTATTTTATGTGAAAGTGTGAAAAGACATTCATTATGAGTACTTTACTTGAAAATGACAATAATATTATTTTATGAAAAGACTATCATTATGAGTACTTTACTTTATGACTTAAAAGTACTTACACCACTACCTTGGTTAATTATGTGTTTTCATCCACCATAGAAAATTTGACAAATAAGCTTTCTTAACTCATGCAATGCCACCTCACCAAGGGGGATGATGTCATCTACTAGAATGTGATTGGTTGTATTTTATAGTACATTTTCTTTGTTTTGAGGCCCTTTTTTGACCTCAAAATTTCTCTAATGAACACAATCTTGTGGCTCGCCCTCGAGCCATGTCAACTGCATCTATTCTTGCTGTCTGGATCATGCAATGTTGTCTCCTGCGTTCAGTTGTACAGATCCTTGGCTACCAATTCTGTAAGCCCGACATGAGAGGAGGTAACCCCCATCATGTTACCAGGTACGTCGCGAACTCATCCTCTAGTCGCATGGACAAGTGCAAACTGGACAGAAAAGAGGACAAACAGTACCAAGGTGTGAGAACGGTGAAAAAATCTGGCACATCTGTTTCGCACCAGTTCCCATCTACTACTGAGGTCAGGGAGCTACCACCCCAACCCGCATTTTGATAAAAAATAGCACAACCCTTCAAACAACTACTGCATTCTGAATCATGCGGGACCGGCCAGGGGTCCAACTCACTGTCGACGCATACCGCAGTTGCCCTAGCGCTGGCCTGGGCATACATAGCGTAAGCGCACCTGCCATATCAAGGCGCTCAGGGACACTCGTCGTTTAGGCTCGCAAGGCCCCTGGAGTGCTACCATAGGGAATAAAATGAAGCATTTCCACAACCTCCTTGGAATTCCTCACACTCAATTCACCAACAGATCGAACAGCATAACCACTCAATGGCAAGAAAACTTCTCTGTAATGAACCACCAGCAACCGCTGCTATTTATAGGAAGCCAAACATCAAGTCACGACAAGGTTAATGATGCTATCTGACCACACTGCTGCATGTGTGAATCCATCAACTGACGTAGCAGGTGGCTACCATGCTGCCGTTGGAGAAGCCACGTGCGGAATCGCGTGAGCCATCCGCTCTCGAAGTGCTAACCATACCGTGAATCATATCAAACCAACTCCAAGCCTCCATCGGCGAAGCAGACTGATGACCCTCGGGGTCCTGCATGCGGACTCATCATGGACCCAAGTACCATGAAGTAACTTCCTGCACGCGTGTCACGGATGGCTGAATGAACTCCGTCGCTAGTACAAGCCTTCTTCTATGCGCGTTCCTTTTGCTGCATGCATCGTCGATCATCAAACAAACTGTAACACACACACTTGTTTTTTCTTTTTTTTCGTGATGCGACTCAGGCATCACGCTGCTCTAATCCCGACCGATAGGGCTTCAACCGATGACTGTTGACCAACTTAGAGAGCATCACCCCATCCAATTGATGCAACTGAACTGCTCCCCCGGAAGTAATCTGACTGATGCGATAGGGGCCAAGCCAATGCATCTGCAATTTGCCTGGATATTTCATGAACTTGCTATCGTATAACAGAACCAAGTCGCCTTGTTGAAATTGTTTGCTCTTGATGTGGCGATCATGCCATGCCTTTTGTCGATCCTTCTCCACCCCTTGGTGGAACCCAGCAACAAATCGATCTTCCTCCAACTGCACCAATTGCGTTAGACGGTCTTCTAAGGTTGCAACATCGTCCATACTTGTGATAGCCGCAATGTGTAGACTCGGGAAAATATATTCCATGGCCCTAATCGCATCTTTCCCATATACCAACCTAAAAGGTGTCTGACCTGTCAACCTTTTACATGTAGTGCGATAAGCCCATAATACTGCCGGGATTTTTAGGTCCCAGTCATCACGGTGTGCATTACACACTTTTGTCAGCGCATGTTCTAACACTTTGTTAAATGCCTCCATCATCCCGTTTGCCTGTGGATGATAGGGTGTACTCCTCTTATGCTGCATCTGCAATTCCTCTGTCAATGCACTGATGGTGTGATTAAGAAAGTGACTGCCTTGATCACTCAACGAAATCTTAGGGAACCCAAAACGAGTGATAATGTTATCAAACAAGAACCGAGTAGCCATTGCTGCAGAACAATCAACAATAGGTGTCGCCTCTGCCCATCGGGTCAAATACTCTGTCGCCATGATGATATATCGTGCACCCGTGTGTTTCCCTGGTGGATTGATCGGCCCCACAAAATCCACAGCCTATTTCTCAAACGATTGCAACGTTAGTTGAGGTAGCAGCAGTATCTCATCACGTCTGGACGGTTTTCCAGTTCGTTGACAAACATTGCAAGACTGCGCATAGTTTGTTGCATCGTTATGTAAGGTAGACCACCAAAGACCTGCATGCAGTATCTTCCTGGCAGTTTCCCGACCTCCATAATGCCCACCCGCTACTCCACTGTGTGCCTCAGCCAAGATGTGTGCTTGTTCATGCGGCAAGACACATCTCCACAATATCTCATCAGCACCCAATTTATATAACTTTCCCGTAATTAACTGAAAATCCGTAGCCTTGATGACCAACGGCTTCTTCTGAGTCATGGATAAATCCTCAGGCACAGTGCTAGTTACCAGAAACTGAAGGATGTCATCAAAGTAATGATCCATAGCGGCAACCGTGAATAGTTGGGCATCCGACAATCCATCATCAATATTAGTCAGTTCCTCCCCTGTTTCAATCCGTGACAAATGATCTGGACTAGCATTCAGTCACCCGGGTTTTACAATGACCTCAAAATCAAACTCTTGAAACAACAGTAGCCACCGACATATCTTCTGCCCCAACACTAGCTTATTGACCAAGTATTTTAATGCGGAATGATCAGTGAACATTTTGAAGTGGCCACCCGATAAGTAATGCTTGAACTTCTGCAGCGCACAAACCATAGCCAGACCTTCCCATTCCGTGGTCGTGTAATTGCGTTCGGTAGAGGACAACTTCCTACTAGCAAAAGCGATGGGATGATCGAGGTCACCCTCACTAGGTTGCGCTAAGACAACACCTAATGGGATTGATGAGGCATCGACATGGACATGGAATTCCTTACCCCAGTCGGGAAAAACCAAGATTGGGGCTGACGCCATCTTCGCCTTGAGCGTCTCAAAACTATCTTGACATTCCGAACTCCACTGGAATGCCGCATCCTTCTTCAACAATTTTTCCATAGGAGCAGTGATCACAGCATAACCCTTGATGAACTTGCGGTAATATCCTGTATGACCCAAAGTAGCTCGCAACTGCTTCACAATGGTTGGTGGTTGCAACCCCAAAATAAGCGCAATTTTGGCTGGATCAACCAACAGGCCTTTCTTACACACAATATGACCCAACAATATATCGAACGGTGCACAAAAAATACATTTCGTCAAGTTCAGTGATATCTGGTGTTGTCGGCAGCGCTCAAGCATCAACCGCAAATTGGCCAGATGATTCCGAATCAACTCGTAAACTGTCCAATCATCCATATATACCTACAGGAATTTCTGAATAAAATCTTTGAATGCAGCAACAACGACCCGGGAAAATATCACAGGTACATTCTTCAACCCAAAGGGCATGACCGTGTACTGAAAGCAACCCCATTCTCTAACGAAAGTTGTCTTATGGCGGTCTTTGTTGGCAATGCGGATTTGATGGTATCCGGAGAATCCGTTAGTGAATGATTACATCTCCTGACCACCCACGCCTTAAAGTACTTCATTAGTAAATGAGGTCGGAAAAGGTTAGTGCAAGCAGGCATCGTTCAACTTCTGCAGGTCGACACAGATGCGTACTTCTCCAGTTTTCTTGTCCTGCACTACCATAGGACTGATCCATTCGGACTCTTCCACAGGTTCAATGATACCAACATCCAACATGCGATCAAGTTCTGCCTTAACCTTTTCCTTGTGTCGTGGGTTCAACCGATAAGGTCGCTGTCGGACCGGCTTGGCATCTGGCTTTAAGGGAATCTTCATCTCACCCAAATTGTGCAATATTCCCTTCATCTCAGAAAACTTCGTGGGAAACACATCTTGAAATTCATGAAGCAACTCAGTAACCTTGCTCATCATCTCATCATCCCAATAATCTCTAATGTTGGCAAACTTGGGAATAGCCTTGGTGTCAATATTCATCTTGCGGATCTGCAACGGTTGAGTAAACGGATTACTTGGCGTAGCAGGTGGAACCACATCGCGACTTCCTTCAGGTTCGGGAATATTGACATTTCGGGGATCATCATCATCCTCTGGCCCACCACTAATATTAAAACACTCCATGAGAGACTACATCTGACAGTGCATATGTGGGTCGACAGGGTAGGCTACGGGAACAACCTAAAGTACTGTTGGCCCGGTTTTGCAACCAGGCTTAGTGCTATGGGAACCTACTAACTAGTAGCAGCAGTTTCAAATAGAAATAAACAAGAAACTAATCTAAACAAAAATAATCATGGATCTATGCAAGAATATAAGCAAATAATGTAAACATTTAAAAAACAAGAACAAGAAAATATTAAAGAATGAATTTGTATTGAAAAATGGGGGGCAAGCAAGTGCTTGCGATAATACCTTCAATGGTGAAGGTTGATGTTGAGCAACTCCCAAGATGAGTAGCTCCAAGCTCCAAGAGGTCTCCTTCTCCAAGGTTGTTTACAATGGCTAAAATGCTCAAGGGAGATTTCGGCAGCATGAGGATGAGATAATGGATGGATGGGAAATGAGGAGCCCCTACCACCTTTTTATAGGTTTTGGTGGTAGGGAATACCATTTGTGGTTTTGTGGAAACCAAATGGTATTGACCAACATGGTTTAGGTACTTTTCCCTCTTTTTTCCTTTTTTGAATAAAATTAATATTTTTATTCCCTTTTTAATATTTTTGGGAATTTGGACCCTTTTTGAGGGTTTTTTATGCTTTTTTAGGAAAAATAATCTTTTTTAATGGAAAAAGGGGTGTACTCAGGTCTTTTGGTGACCTTTTGTTGGTTTCAGAGGCTCAGATGGTGAAAAAGTGGACAAATGGGTCATGTGAATAGGGAAATGAGCTAGTGAGCACTTTTTGGGTGGCAACAGATTGCCCCCAGATGTGTGAGGGCAGGAGCTCATCGTATGGCCGATAGACATCATAGTTCTTTTGTCTTTTTTTCTGGGGTTTTAGGGGAGAGAAGAGACCGGTTGGAGACTGGAGGCACGGCCCTTGGAAGCTGCAAAAACAAAAAATATTACATGGCCTCAATATGAATGAGGTATAATCTTTGATAATGGACGAGGCGGGCATTCCCATGCTCGTATCAAGACATATACATAACAATTAGTCCCAAGAAGGGGGATCTAATACATAAAGAATCTACTGGTACACCATAATGGTCCAGGGGGGACATTATTTTGGGATGTACTCCTGATCATAACGGATCTCAATAACTGATACACTGGAATAACTGAGGAACTGCTGAAACTGAAGGTGTCCAACATCTGTAGGGACTCAAAGACTATGAGTCATCTCTGAGAAATAATATAACCGTATACTCAAGGGAGTATGAAACTGGGGTACATCTGAATACCGTCGCCATGCGCAACCCGGATATCTATAGAAAGAAGTGTAACTGGTTTTATCCATAGGAAGACTCTCAAATGTGGAGGAGTCAGGAGGTATCCGGGGTCTTCGACTAATAAGTGAAACGGATGAATACCCTGTGCGGGTCTCAACGATGCAATCAAGGTGTTGAAGTCGAGCATGTGAGAAACAATCATTTGGAGAGGAACTGAAGATTCCTCTGGAAATGATTCGTAGGCACTCATCATAAATGGTGATGAGTCCAAGACACAAGGACCTCTAGGTCTATCCTCTGGAATCAATTTGGTTGTCGTCGACAGAGGGAGACCAACAACTAACAAGGCAATGATGTTTCCTTGATAGGAGCACAAGGTGTAAAACTATAGTGTTGTAGTACTAATGGTAGGACTGAAATACTTGTGGGAATGGGAAATAACTGGGTCAAAAAATGGGTAGACTCAAAATTCCTTTGTTCAGAGCATGATGACATGGTTGACCTGGCAGCGTAGGAAACTGACTTGTAGGTGTGGGGATCATTGCTTTGACTGAATGGTATATATTGACTCTGGGGGGGAAGACGAGCTGATAGGTGCTGTCGGGGGATTTTCAAGGTGACATACTACAGAATACTCTGAACAAAGGCGACCAAAATGGGGAATCTGCCATATGAGTAGATGTGATCTGTCGTGGCGCCAAGAGGCACCATTGGTTCCTTCTTCGTAGTTTTAATGAGCTCCAAGAAGGGATAAAAGTGTGCTCTGAAATGGTACGTTTTTGTGGATTTTGTGAGCCCAGGACGGCTCGTGCTCATGGTTGCTTTCATATTTAGAGAGTGTGAAAGCGGTAAGTGGACTCTATTGGTGTTTCTTTTTCATAAGTTTAGTCTCCAAGGCCCGAAAAAGCATAAAATGATGCGGATGGAGAACTCTTCTAGCCGATGTGACTAGAGTATACCTTTTTCGTAATTAGTCTACGAGGTCCGGAAAAGGGGTAAACTTATACCATGTAGACGCCCTTTCAGATACGTTTAGCGAGCATGAAAGGAAGCAAGATTGCTCGGCGATCTTTTCATTGTTTTAGGAGTCAGAAAAGAGCTTAACAGAAACTCCCTAAGTGCCTTTTTCGTAAAAGGGATTGCTCAGCCCGAAAAAGGGATAAAATTATATCGAACAAAAATGGATAGATGGAAGCGAGAAAAGGTCTCGAGCATCATCATGTGTGTGGGATACTGGATCCGGTGACATAAAGATTGTCACAAAGGGGGCTGCGGCCGTTGTGGCATGCAAACCGAGGCTATGAGAGGGCATTTTGAAAAAATGCCCTGAAAATCGATACGTGACAACGAGAAATTATCTCAAGCATCATCACGAGCACGGAAAACTGAATCCGGCGATATAAGGCACGTCGAAAATGGAGAACGACCAATGTGGCACGCAAACCGAGGTGACGAGGGGGCATGGAAAAAATGCCCAAAGAATGTGAAGGTGAGAGAGAGAAATGATCTCAAGCATCATCACGAACGCGAAAAACTGAATCCGTCGATATAAGGCATGTCGAAAACGGAGAACGACCGATGTGGCACGCAAACCGAGGCGACGGGGGGGCATGGAAAAAATGCCCGAAAAATATAAAGGTGAGAGCGAGAAATGATCTCAAGCATCATCAAAAGCATGGAAAATTGAATCCGGCGATATAAGGCATGTCGAAAACGGAGAACGGCTGATGTGGCACGCAAACCGAGGCGACGTGGGGGTATGAAAAAATGCCCTGAAAATCGGGATGTGACAGCGAGAAATGATCTCAAGCATCATCACGAGCGCGAAAAACTGAAACCGGTGATATATGGTAGGCCCAAAACGGAGAACGGTCGATGTGGCACGCAAACCGAGGCCACGAGAGAGGCCAAAAAATGGTCAAAAAATGGACCCCGTGAAAATGGGAAAAGGAAGGAACCTGCATGAAGTTCTCGCTGTGCTGATTCCAACGGTACCAATAGTTTGAGAAATGGACTTCGTATGATACTGCAATGGTTGTTGGAAAATTGGTGGAATTTCTATAAATAGGGCGTGGGGCCCAAATGACTTGTCATTGTTACGTGCGAGTTTGATAGAGCTGTCAGAGCTATTTCTTGATTTCCGGGAGATTTCACCGTTGGTTTTCGATTCAGCGAGTTGCAGGTAACTCTATTTTCCTTAGCCTTGTCAATTATGTCTTTTTTGTTTGGCGGCGGGCCCCCGAAGGCCGCGAAATTTTATGTTGACTCTCCAACGTGGAATATCGCGGGTTTCGGGACTGTTCCCACGATGAACCGCGCGGGTTTCAGGCTGACAGTCGCGATGTTCATCGCGACTGCGAGGTTGGAACCCGCGATGTTCATCGCGAGTTCATGGGAGATAGTCGCGATGTTCATCGCGACTGTCTGGCCAAAATCCGCGATGTTCATCGCGGGTTTTTGCATGGAGGCTGCGATGGTCGTCGCGGCTTTTTGTGGAAAAGCTGCGATGAGATTTTTTAAAATTTTTTTATGCTGGGCTAAAAATTTCTTCTGTTTTCTGGCAGGATGTTGAGGAGACCATTGTCCTCATGGCGGGAGCGGGAGATCGATGATGATCTTATGGAGAGGATTGAGACTGATCCGGGGGTGAGACAGACTCTGGCTATGAGCAGACTTTTGAAGTTCGCTCAGATCCCACCTATGCGTTCAGTGAGACGGCTCCTAAACAAGCTTGTGCATTGTTGGGTGCCGGCGGAGGGTGCATTTATCATTGGGGGTGAGAGGTTAGAGATCACTCTCACGGCTGTTTCTTTTTTGACTGGGTTGCCTCGTTTGGGTGAGGTGGGCGATCTCTTACCGAGGATCCCTCCAGGTGTAGATATGGAGGACCTGTTACAGACTTTCTGTGTTGATGATGCTGTTTTGCAGAATAGCTCTATTAGTCTGCGATCCCTACGTGAGTGGGATATGCGAGCTGTTGGGGCATGTGTATTGCGGATATTGGGTGCTACTGCGCCACATCGTATGTCTGGGGGACAGACGATGATGGTGGACTCCGTTTTTCGGGGGACATATTATGCCTGGGGGCAGATGTTTCTGGCCGGTGTCCGGAGAGATCTGGACAAGGCCATTCGAGAGGGAGGTGAGTTTTGTTATGCCTCTTTTTTATGCTGTTTTTTCTTCGAGCGGGTGCCGACCTTGCGGCCATGGGTACCCATTCGTGATGGTCTTGTGAGTGAGCCTCGTATGATGAGATGGGGGCAGATGATGCCTTGTGGCGGCGGTGGTGTCCGCGGCTTCTTCACGGAGGATTTTTATCAGCAGTGGGAGCAGATGCCCCTGGTGATTGAGGACTACCCCTACGCCGGCATGGACTATCGAGGTGACCCAGAGATGCCTCGTGCCCCAGGACAAGCCTGGAGTTTAGATGGTATGTTTTGTGTTTTATTTGATATTATATCATATGTTGTTTGATTTATCATTGATGATTATAGTTGTATAGTATGTGATGGATTACTTGCTTTGTGCAGATGTGGGTCCAGTGCCACCGCCTGACTACGTGGCTAGTCAGGGGTGGGCGATGGTGGTCGCCCATCCCCCTGCAGCGGTACCACCTTCGCGTGGTGGAGGATTTGCGGCTCATGGGAAAGGGGTTGGCCCTCACGATGACGCCATAGAGGGTGTCAGATAGACCTTTGCCAGGATCCTAGCTGGACTCCCCGAGGATGGTTGGAGAGACCTGGATCGGGATATTTTGGAGGGTTGCTTCGGTGCGCCGCCTGAGTGGCGGTCGCTTTTGTTGAGGACGGCGGTGTTTGTGGCAGGGCACAGGGGTGGTGCTCGGGATGTCCCTGCAGAGCCGGCTCAGATGAGGATCCGTCTACGGGATGACCCAGCGGGGCCAGCGGAGGAGGTGCCAGAGGAGCGCAGAGTTCGGGCTCGCCATGACCCGGCGGGGCCAGCGGAGGAGGAGCCGGAGGAGCCTAGGGATCCTGATGAGTAGATGATATTGTATCTGTCCCCCAAATGCTGATGAGCATATGGGGAAGCATTTTTTGTATGATTGATGTATTTTTTGTATATCGGGTGCTGAGGGCACCTATGACATATTGACTATCATGGTTTATATATATGTGTGTATATATATTTGGATATATTGTCGTGTATGCACGTGGATGCACATTTGTCTTTTGTATATGCCCGTGGAGGCACATGTTATGCACGTGGGTGCAGTATGTTTGTTATTTATGTATGCCCGTGGAGGCACATGTTATGCACGTGGATGCATTATTTGGTTATTTGTTTATGCCCGTGGAGGCACATGTTATGCACGTGGATGCATTTTGGTTATGACATGATGTGATTGGTGTGCCAGTCGAGGACATTGTTGGCCATATGGTCTGCTACACTGTTGAGGTGTCTTGGGACATGTGTGAATGAAATGGATTCGAACTGTCTAACCATTTGTTTAGTGCGCAGGAATTTTCTGAAAAGACAGGGATCGCGTACCTGGTAATCATTTTTGAGCTGGGAAACTAGGAGCTGTGAGTCCAAGAAAACGTTGAGGTGACGGATGCTCATTTGGAGAGCTGCGGCCAGGAGGCCGGTCATGGCATCGTATTCAGCTTGGTTATTGGTGGCGGCACCTAAACATACTCCGTCAATGTGAATTAACTCATGTGAAGGGGAGTATATTACCCAAGCGGTGGAGGCGAGATTGGGAGACCAACGGCTTGCACCATCAATGAAACCGACATAGCAGAGTGGAAGAGGATCCATCTGTGGTCATGCAAAACAAATATTTAGGTTTTTTGAATTTTTTGTGAAAAAAGAAAGTAAGCCTATACTAGAATGGACTGTGGTGTCCATCAGATTTTCTATGGGTAAAAACGCTTAATGTACAACCCGTTGCGTGGGTTGCGTAGGGGATTGCCTTCTCAATCGGTCAGAATGTATGCCCCCTGCCCGAGGCAAGTATGTACGATGTAAGGGCCTTGCCACATAGATACAAACTTTCCCTTTCCGGTTTTATCATGAGCTTGATCGTAAGCGAGGACAAGGTCTCCCTTAGAAAAGGTTCTGGGGTGGATGTGTTTGTCGTAACTTAGTTTGGATCGTTGTTTGGCTGCTTCCATGTTTTGAATGGCTGTGCGCCGATCTTCATCGGCCTGCTCGAGGAGTAGTAAACGTTGCTCGATCGGGGAAGTGTCCGGTAGGAGTTCAACGGCGATATGTAAGTCTGGGATCTGGCACTCAATAGGGAGGACGGATTCGACACCGTGAACTAAATGGAAAGGGGTAAAACCGGTGGCGGTTTTGGTTGATGTGCGGTAGGCCCATAGTGCCGGGAAAAGCATGTGGTGCCAATTGGATTTGTGCTTGTCTACAGTACGTTGGAGAATGGTCTTCAAAATTTTATTGATCGCTTCGACTTGGCCGTTTCCTTGGGGATAGTAGGCGGAAGAGAAATGGTGTTCAAATTTCAACATGGTTGATAATTCTTTCCATACGGCATCCTCGAAGTGAGAGCCGTGGTCAGAGACTAGTTGCTTCGGCACTCCGAAACGAGCGATAACATGGTTGAAGAAAAACCGTGCTGCAGTGTCGGCTTTGCAATTATAGGTCGGCATGGCTCTTGCCCACTTGGTGAAATAATCTATGGCCACAACGATGTGTTTGTGACCGCCGACTGACGTGGGGTTGCAGTCGAGGAAGTCGATGGCCCATTTGCAAAATGGTCCAACAGTGATGACTGGATGAAGGGGGGCGGGGGGGGGGGGGGGTTCTTGCTTTGGGGGCAAAGAGTTGGCAGTTCTGGAAATGCTTGACTGCGGTGATGCAATCAGTAAACAATGATGGCCAAAAATAACCTGCCCGAATGATCTTTTGGGCGGTGGCCATGCCGGAGAAATGGCCTCCGCAAGCACCGCTATGACAATCACTGAGGACTTGTTCTGCCTCACTATGGGATAGGCATCGGCATAGGATGGTATCAACGCTGCGTCGGTAAAGTACGTCCCCTAACAAGAGGTATCGGGGGGCATGGTGTCGTATGCGACGGCGTCCGTCACGATCGATGTGTGGTCGAAATTTTTGCGTACGAAGGTAAGTCAAAATGTCTCCATACCAAGGGTCGTCAGACGAAATGATGAAGATTTGCTCGTCAATCAGGTCCGTTTGGATAACGGGTGATGTCGAAGAGGATGGGAGGTCAGTGATGAGGTGAGCAAGCGCGAGGGATTTAGTGCTTTTGGGAGTTCTGAAAGTGAGGTCATATTCCTGGAGGATAATGACCCATTTAGCAACACGACCTTGTAGGAGCCGCCGGGTTAGGAGATAGACCATAGGGTTGGAGTCAGCCACGACCATGGTATGACTGAGTAGAATGTAGTGTCGCAATTTTTGTACGAAAAAGACTACAGCTAGGGCTAATCTTTCCTCATATGGGTAACGCAGAGGTGGGCCAGACAAGGTCTGGATGACGTAATAAATCACATGCTCTTGGTGGGAGGCATCTTCTTGGACCAAAACCCCGGACACAGCATATTCAGATGCCGACACATAAAGGGTGAAGTCTTGAGAGAAATCCGGTGGGGATATCAAGGGGGCTTGTGTGAGCGCTTTCTTGAGGGCTTCGAATGCCGTGTCTGCTTGCTCATCCCAAACAAAGGGTATGTGGGTACGAAGTAAGAGTAAGAACCCGTGGACTTTGGTGGCATAATCAGGAACGAAACGCCTAAGGAAATTGGACCGCCCTTGTAGACTCTGGAGCTGCCGAAGCGTGCGAGGAGGCGGAAGTTCTAAGATGGCTTTGACTTTCAGGGGATCGACAGTGATTCCATCTTGGGAAACACTGAAACCCAACAACTAGCCTGCCGGGATTCAAAAGACACACTTGTGTGGGTTCAAGCGGATTTTATATTTGCGACAACGCAGGAAAACTTGCCGGAGGTCGTTAAGGTGGTCTGATCATTTTCGGGAACGAGCTGTGAGGTCATCAAGGTAGACTCGCAGGATATGGACCAAGTCGTGAAAGAAATAGGTCATGGCCCGCTGGAAAGTGGCACCAGCATTTTTAAGTCCAAATGGCATGACACGGTATGCAAAGGTGCCCCATGGGGTGGTGAAGGCAGTCTTGTACTGATCCTCCTTGCGGATGTGAATCTGGTTGTATCCGCAAAACCCGTCCATGAAAGATAGGACCTCATGGCCCACACACTCATCAATGAGTTGGTCAATGAATGGCGTGGGGAAATTGTCTTTTGGACAAGCGTGGTTTAAGTCATGGAAATCAGTGCATACTCTAAGGGTGCCTTGTTTTTTGTTGACGGGAACGGGGTTCGACACCCAGGTGGTGTACGGAATAGGTTAAATGAATCCTGCTTTGCGAAGTTTCTCGACCTCAGCTTTGACAGCGGGGAGTTTTGAAGGATGAATGGGTCGCTGTTTCTGTCGTACAAGGGGTACCTCAGGCCATGTATCAATGTGGTGTTCTATGATGGCGGGGTTGAGACCAGGCATCTCGGTATAGGACCAGGCAAAGACATCACGGAACTCTTGAAAGAGCTTTTTGTATGCATGAGTTTCTCCTTGAGTGCAAGATGCGCCCAGCGAGATGAGCTCAGGTTTCCCAGGTGTTGTGGAAATATCTATCTGTATAGTGGGGGAAATGTTGGACATGTTCCCTTCTTCAAAGGCATCCGGTGCTGGGATAGGGTCCTTTAACCAATCGACCTTAGTGGGTATGAAATATTTGGATTCGACCGATAGCTGGTTGGATGCTGTAGATGTTTCCGGGAGGAAATACGAGCGATGATGCATATCATCCCAAGGGTAGTCGGGTGCAGTGAGTGTCTCCAAAATTTGCTCATCAGTATTGAAGTAGTCAGACCATAAATCAAGGGGTTCTAGTTTGAAAGTTGTTGAAATCATATATATTGTATTGACTTCTTCCGACGAGGATGATGGTGGGGGGTAGATTTCCTCGATGAGGGGAGGAGATATCTCCAAATCGACGTTGTTTAACTCATACAATGCAGCTCTATAGTCAGGGAGATCAGGACAATGGTGAGAGTAGTGGCCGTAAACACTGCATATGGCACAAGGATGGTTGGTGCGCAGTGATCTGTCGCGAGGCTGAGCAGGTGGCTCAAGTCTAACGACTGGGATGCCGGTGTCATCGTCCAACATATTCATATGTTCTTGGAGTGCTGGTAGCTGTGGGCATTGATGAGTTGGATGGCATATCTCATCGCACAAAGAGCATTTAGGAGGGGCTCGAAACACCGGTGGGGGTTTGACTGCCTTAGGGGGTGGTATAGCAGTGTATGGTTGTGGACCTCTGCCCCCAGTGGGCTTGACAAGAGGAGGAGGATTCGTTGACGACGAAGGGATCGTGAGACCAGGAGATGGTTTCGTCGACGAGGAAGGGATTGTGACACCAGGAGGAGGTTGAGTAGTGGTAACAATAGGTTGTACCGGTTGGAGGATGACTTTTGGTGTCGGTGGTGGAATGGGAGGCGAAATATACCACACGGGTAATCCTAATGTTAACCCGGGTAGACTAAGGGTAGCCATAACCGGGGCGCTTACTACACCCGATAGAGGAAATAGAAAGGGGATGGTGTGGATGGGTGTAACACCGATGTGACTAGGGACCAATGGTGGTTGACTACCGGGTGTTTGTGTATTATGTGAAAGAGTACAGAGGTTTGCGACGTGGGTCTCCGGAGATGGTGGTGGAATGGCGTGGAATGTAGAGGTCATTGGTGTATCTGAGTAAAGTCCGGGTCCCACAGAAGAAACAAAGGAGGTAGTTGCACTAGAAGCTGGTTGTTCAATCATGGGAAGAACATTTTCGGGTGCTGCAGGGGCATTGGGATCATAGTAGGTGAGTTGGTCGATTTTGACCACGCGTCCCTCGTGGGGGAACATCATGGTACGAAAAACGGATGAGGCAACTGCTTTCATGGCATACATGTAACTGCGGCTAAGTAAAAGGTTATAATCAAGTTGGGCATTAATGACCTCTATGTCGATGAGCACAGTTTTCCCACCCAATTGGACGGGGACCTTGGGTAGTAGACCTTGAGGTTGAGTCAACTGACCGTCGTAGGCCTGCAATGCAGTGGTGGATTGCTGGAGAGTAGGGGATCCCAACTTCTGCCAAACAAATGTGGACATGATGCATGTGGAGGCACCCTCGTCGATGATACATCGAAGGATGACAAGATTCCGAATAGAAACAGAAACTTGGACTGCTATGGTGGAAGGCAGACGTGGTTCGGATTGGTCCAAATCAAAGGTCATCAATTGCGAATCATTTGGGTCAATCGCCCCAATGGCGGAAAGCAAAGTCTTACGCTGCGTAGGATAGTTTTTTAAGACTTCTAACGCAGACATGGCTGCGGGGGACTAAGCTAAATCATCGACAATGTTGTAATTTGACGTAGCCCGTGCATTGGGGTTGTTGTTGATACGAAGGAGTGGGAAACGAGGTGCTTTAGAGGCGCCATCGAGTGGAAGCGGTGGTATACGTAACGTTTGATCAGTGGGATGACCGTTAGTATCCTTATCAGCGGGGGGGGCTTCCGAAGTAGGGCCATACTGGTTCCTACGTGTCTGGATGTTGACATCGGCCGTGGACATCATCAATAAGTGGTGAGTACCTGAATCAAACATTGGTTTATCAGGGGTGGCGTAAGTGATCTGTTGTGGTGGCACGTTTCCCTGTGGGGGAGCTAATGGCTGAGTGTTCACCACTCCTTATGTTGGAAAAGGGTTTTGTAGCACCAAAGGTTGTTGTTGAGGTGGTGGAGGGTTAGGTGGCGGCTGAGGAGCCGCCTCCCCTTGACGATGGGCGTCATCTGTCCATAATTGTCGAGATCGCTCCAGATGTGGGCAAGCGTGGGTATAGTGGCCATAGACACCGCAAATAGAAAAAGGATGGTTTGTTCGTAAATTAGCATTTTTGGCGTGCTTAGGTGGCCGATCAGGATTCTGATGAGCAGGCGCCGCGTTATTGTTTTGCGGAGGATGGGTAGGTTGTGGAGCTTGGTTATGGTTTTGGTTGTTTCCACGGTTACGTCCTCTTCCGTGGTTTGGTTGCCCACCCTGGTTGCGTTGGCTACTTTGGTATTGGGGCTGATGTTGTTGTGCGTACACATGCCCTTGAGCATTGGGGGGATTCTGGGGAGCCGCAGGTGCAGGAGCAGGTTGCGGTGGATAATATGCTGGTGGAGCTGGAGGTGGTCCAGCTGCCTGTTGGGGTTGTTGGTACCCCTGCGCTATTGGATGTGTTGGATTAGCTGGTGCAGCTTGCTGTGGGTACTGCATCTGTTGTGGCGAGAATTGAATGGGGTTCTGTGTAACAGGTTGGATATGGTATGTAGAAGGTACATATGCTGATGGCGCTTGCCCATAGCAATGTTGTGGACAAGAGGGTCCATGAATGTGATGGGTCTGGTTTGTTGGAGCGTAAGAATTTGTCGCTCCGGAACTGGATGTAGCCCTAGAGAGGTCTGGGGCGGGCATGGTGCTCACCATGCTGAAAGGTTTAGGTTGCGGTGTGATTTGGCCAACGATGCCATCAGCGGCATGTGATGCCCCTGGTGCGTCACCACGTGAAGAGTCGCCTCGTGGGGCGTCAGGTATGATTGTGTATAGGTAACCCGACTGGGCGTAAATGAGATCAAACTGTTGGGCTTTAAGGATGGCCTCTTCTTCAGACTGGGGTCTTTCAGATGCCACATCCTTCGCAATGAGAGAGAGGAGGGATTTTAGGAACCAATCTAAGAAGATACGGTCGTCTAACTTAATTTTTCAGAGGCTTCGGCGTCGACACCACTCATGAATGTGGTCAGTGATGTGGGTGGCCGTGGTTTGTCTACAAGACAGTAGGATCTCGACTCCTGCATCATAACAGACAGGTAACTGGAAAAAATGCAGGAAGGTCGAGGCATGGGAGGTAAAGGTGGCATGCGTCCCATGAGGCTGCTCGATATACCACTTAGCTGCAGAGCCAGTGAAGGTGCGTTGTAAAAGCCAGAGGCGGATTGAGTCGTCCACTATGGAGTTGGAGGAACACCATAAATGGAAGGACATGATATGGTTCTGGGGGTCCTCACCTGCCTTGCCCTCAAACTTAGGGATGTCAGAGGGGAGTTTGGTGGGCATGTGAGGCCACGCAGGATCATGTCTGATGGGGTCATTGGTGAGCCTAGCTAAGTCTGGTAGGTTCAGACTCGCCATGTATGGTAAGCTAGCAGATGTGGTGACTGGAACTGGGACATGCCTAGTCATTGTGGTATGATGTAGGGGTCCAGTAGCGCCTAAAGGTATGCTAGGTATGGAGGGTATGTGCCCTCCAATAGGTGTAGTCTGGTATGGGCCAGCGCCTCCAAGTGCAACATGGGTTACACTTGGGTTAGGAATAGCAGTAGGGATTCCTGGGATAGGGTTTGTGGAAACCAGAGGGGGTGTGACCCCTATGTTGGGCATACCCATAACAGTTGGTGGCCCTGTGTTGGGAATTCCAATAACAGGAGGTGGCCCTGTGTTGGGCATTCCTAAATGTGGAGTGTTGCCCATGTTGGGCATACCCAGGGGGGTGGTCGTTGCCATGGATGGCACCGCCGCAGAAGGGTCTGTGGATGTCTCACTTATGGTGCTGGTAAACAGTGGATCAAATGGTGTTCCAGCCATAATGGTGGTTGGTGGTAATACAACGTAGTTTTCGGATTTTGCCTCAGAATCAGATGTGAAGTGAGGCGTGTCAGAATCGAATGACCATCTGGTTGCCCGACGATGTGTCGAATCAAGGGATAAGGCTCTGCGTCGGTGACGTGGAGAGCCAAGGAGGCTAAACTCTGGGAGTTCGCCCTGTAGACGACGAGAGCATCTAAAATTCTCAATGGTGAGAATTAAGTTTTTGTGTAAACAATCTGTTTAAGTATCAGGTGGTGATATATATATAAAAACTCAAAACCCTAATGCAACCAAGGGTGCAAGAAGGGGAGTGAAAAAGAAGGCTCTCAGGCCAAAAAATCAACCTCAAAAAGGCACTTATTCTAGCAGCTGTGCTACAATAAGTGGAGGAATGCAACAAATGGTCAGAGTACCAACATGCAAACGGCTTCTAGAAAAAATAGGTGTAACTAGACCAAAGGTGGGTTGAATCATGCAAACACCTAACTAAAAGTATTGTGACTCAAACAAACGATATCCTCTGCAAGGTGATGAAATCCAAGTCAGACAATATGAGTGTTGAGACAACGGCTAGATATCCCCCTACCGGGAGGGACACCGGGTAATCAATCCTAAAGAAAGGCTACTAGGATACTCCGTTCATGACGCGTCGAGAAAAGGTAAATTTTTCGTTTGGTCCTTGATCGCAATATCCCAATACAGGGATATCCTGAGAACTGCGAATGGTAGCCCTTCGGTTACTGAATGGATTTCGGTATTCCACTCAGGCTTCCGGAACCATCCTCGCGACTTCAACCCTCCTAGGGGAGAGGCCTTCCCACAAACCGGTTGTGACCGCGCCAATAAATACTAAGAATTTTAGCTCCCTAATTGGAGAACTTCTATGTCTCAGATGTAATAACTGAGGGGTGTTATTGGAACACCTATCCCCTCAATACTACCTAGCTACAAAGTTCTTTTAGTGTTCCCCAAGTGGGGTTAAAAAGTGTGTTGCAATTATGGTAAGTTTTAAGGATCAGTTCAATTAAGTGATCGAGTGAGTGCACGTGAGGTATTGTAAACTGAACTTGAAAAAAGTAAATGCTTTACAGGAAATTTTCAAAAAACAAAGGATCTTTTGAAAATAAAAAAGCAAATATTTATGACTTTTTCAAATAAATGGTAATTAAATTATTTGCAAATATCAACTCAAAAAAGAAAGGATCTTTTGAATTATGAAAGCAAACAATAGACTTCTTTAAAGAAAATGGATTTCTTCTTTTAAGGAAATTGCTAAGGGCAAGATTTTAAAGAAGTAAATAGGAAAAATTTTGATCTAGATAAAAATGCAAAATAAGTCCTTCTTTCACTTTCTTGAAATTTTTTTAAAAAGACTTCTAGATATGCATTTTAAATAGTAAAATTTTTTCAATGCTGTAAAATATGCAGAATTTAATACTATAAAAATGTGCTATGTGGGCAGGAAGTGCAGTAAAAATTAATTTTTAAAATCGGAATGGCCGAATGAAAAAATCAGCAGCGCGGGTTTTGACAGAAAAGCCGCGATGGACCGCGCGGGTTTCGGTCGCGCAGCCGCGATGGACCGCGCGGAAAATGTCCGCGAAGCCGCGATGTGCAGTGCGCAAATAGGCTGCGAAGCCGCGGTGAACCGCACGGAAAAGGGGCGCGCAGTCACGATGTGCAGCGCGGTAAATGACCGCGAAGCCGCGATGTGCAGCGCGAAAAACTGCCGCGAAGCCGCGGTGAACCGCGCGGAAAAAGACCCAAAAGCCGCGATGGACCGCGTGACTATCAGGCTAAAAACCGCGAGGTGAAAGCCGTGCACGGAAGCCGAAAAACGAACCCGAAAATTGAGAATTCCGGGCTGTTAATGGTAGTAGATGGGGCCAAAACTCAGAGCAGCAATGGATCTGCTGTCTAAGATGGCAGATTTATGGATCTAAAGGTTAAAAACTAATAAAAAACTAAGATTAAAATTAAAACTAGAGATCTATTGTTCAAACCAAGCGGAGTCGCCAAAAACTGTTGGCCCGGTTTTGCAACCAGGCTTAGTGCTATGGGAACCTACTAACTAGTAGCAGCAGTTTCAAATAGAAATAAACAATAAACTAATCTAAACAAAACTAATCATGGATCTATTTAAGAATATAAGCAAATAATGTAAACATTTAAAAAACAAGAACAAGAAAATATTAAAGAATGAATTTGTATTGAAAAATGGGGGGCAAGCAAGTGCTTGCGATAATACCTTCAATGGTGAAGTTTGATGTTGAGCAACTCCCAAGATGAGTAGCTCCAATCTCCAAGAGGTCTCTTTCTCCAAGGTTGCTTACAATGGCTAAAATGCTCAAGGGAGATTTCGGCAGCATGAGGATGAGATAATGGATGGATGGGAAATGAGGAGCCCCTACCACCTTTTTATAGGTTTTGGTGGTAGGGAATACCATTTGTGGTTTTGTGGAAACCAAATGGTATTGACCAACATAGTTTAGGTACTTTTCCCTCCTTTTTCCTTTTTTGAATAAAATTAATATTTTTATTCCCTTTTTAATATTTTTGGGAATTTGGACCCTTTTTGAGGGTTTTTTATGCTTTTTTAGGAAAAATAATCCTTTTTAATGGAAAAAGGGGTGTACTCAGGTCTTTTGGTGACCTTTTGTTGGTTTCAGAGGCTCAGATGGTGAAAAAGTGGACAAATGGGTCATGTGAATAGGGAAATGAGCTAGTGAGCACTTTTTGGGTGTCAACAAGTACCACATCACGGATGAGTTGCAAGGCGTTATGGACATCAGGTTTAGCATCCATGAACGTGAATGTGTGTGTGAAGTAGACCGTCAGTTCCCCCCATGTTGTAAATTCTCGACGCAACTCAGCTATGGTGTGCTAGGAGCGCGGCATCTCATCCAAAGTATGGATAAAAGCATGGAACCACTCATCGCGAGGTCGCGCAATCCATAACCGTTGACATTCCATCTCATGATCCTGGGGATTATTCCATCCATCATACTTGCCAGCATGATAAACCTCAGTGTCGCCGAACCGGACCATCATCAACCTCTGAGACTGTGACCAATCGTTATTAAAAATTTTGTGTGTTTCCCACCAGCGTGCTGGAGCAGCCTTCAATGCTTCCGATAATGCCATCAACCGCTGAGGTTCTAAAACCTGTTCTTCAAATGCCACCAAAAAGTTAGTGAGTTCAGGAAACCCCTCGTAGACAGGTAGTGTGACTGTTTTTGTCGCAACCCGACATAAAGACTGCGTAACTAGACCACATTTATGGAACAGAACTTCATGCATCCGATTCTGCCAATGTTCTAAGGCATCATCAGAATTGGAAGACGCGGAACTCTCTCTGTGCCACTCCAGCTCACCATGGACAGTGGGATGAATGTAGTCTTCAGAAATATTAAATGCATGATCCCAACCAGCGTGGTCATCATCTTTGACAGGTTCTTCATATCGGCGTCCTTCAGCCAGATCCAATGGAGCGATGACTCAAAAATTGCGATTCTCAAAAGTCATCATTCGCTTCTTGAAGTTGATTACAGCTCCACTATCGTTAGCCCATCCTATCCCCAATAGCACAGGATAGGAGATTCCTCCATCAACTACTTCAATGACATCAAAATAAACATTAGTCTTCATGCCCTCAATATCGATTGTGAGCTGCGGAACCCGCCCAATGGGTGTTACCTTTGCGTGGTTAGCCAACCGGAGTTGTACAGGAGACCAGCGCAATGGGGGACTCCCCATTTTCTGCCATGCCTGCTTGGTTAAGATGTTGACATCCGAACCAAAATCAAGAATAACCGAATCAACATCATAGTCGCCAATCTATATATTCATTCGCATTTCCTTGCCAATCTTTCGTCGTTGTAAGGAGTTTACAGCCGACTCCTACCGTCCTTTTTTAAATCGCTGTAACCATCCCTTAATCTCACCCAATGCAACTGGGTCTCGAGCCAACAACAAATAGTGCTCAAGAAAATTTTGCAACGTCCCCGATAGTGCCGATCGGTCAGCATCAACGGTGGTATCAAATACAGGTGGCATGTTGCAGATAACAGACTTACCACGGTCTTTTTCTAAGGTACGACGTGCCTCCAAAAATGTTTCTCGCTATGTATCAATGTCAAATGGTACCGTCTTCTGACCAACCAACCGAATCAGTGGTCGCGACCCATCTTCCCCAGTCGTCTTATCTCCTCGAGTAACAACAGCGACCAACACATCCTGTGGTCGCCTTTCTGTAGAAATAGTCGCAATATTGGCACCCTATGTCTGGTTTTGCTGCAGGTTTCCTGGTTGATTTACGTTCGGATTGGCATTTGGCGGTGGTCGTGGGGTTTGGTTCTGTACTGGTTGCTGCACCTGATTCTGTACTGGTTGTTGCAGCTGGGCCTGATTTTGCAGTTGCGGGGCGTTCCCAGCCTGCCATTGTGCAATCAACTGTGGACAATTCTTAACCGTATGATCATTACCATAACAGAATGTACACTGGTTTTGTAGCAATGGGCAGTCGCACTGATAATGTCCCCATACCGCATAGTGGTAACATTGAATAGGACCATGACCACCTCGGCCTCCTCCTCCTCATCCAAATCCACCACCTCATCCACCCCGGTATCCTCCTTGGTAGCCTCCCTACTGCTGGTGCTGAGGTTGATTGAACTGTTGCTGCATGGGTTTTGGCGGTATCCCTTGTCCTTGCGGAGCATACTGCGGTTGTTGCATGTACTGCGGCTGTGGGCAGTTCATCGGTGGATATTGCGGTACAAACTACTACGGTTATTGCTGCTGCAGTACAAACGGCATCTATGGTGGAGGTATCGGCTGAGCTACCTTCGGTTGTAACGGTGCAGCACATTGATCATCTTTAACATAAAATGCATCGCACATTCTCTCCTGTAGTAATCCATATGCACGACAATCCTTGTCATCATGTCCCACCGACTTACAAAAAGTGTAATACAAATTTCGCGGAGTGTTAACCATTTTTTGCATATGCGGACAATTGTTGTGACCATGCCCAAACACTTGGCAAACACAACACCATGGTAGACTGCCGCCATTCAACGGATTAGGCATTCCGGAGACCAAGTAATTACGGAAATCTGGACAAACATCCTTCGTATGCCCCTCTCGTCAACACCACGTACACCATACGTCCTCGTGCTAATCCTTATTTTTCTTCAAATCTTGCAATTGTATAGTCAATTTAGTGAGTTGTCTCTGTATCTGCGACATCCCAGCTGGATTATCTCCAATCGGTGATGCTTCTAGTCGCATTGTGATCTCTAGAGCTTTGCTAGGCATCAAAATGTTCTGCTGCATCTGCGGCAGCCGAATGTGGTGTAACAGCACTTCAATGAACCATTCTTTATGTTGTACTGTGCTCATATTGAAGCTAACCTTTGCCATCAGCATTTTAAATCGTTGGTCGAAATCCTACACTGTCTCATTAGGATACTGCTTAATTTCCTTTAACTCGGTGATGTACTGAGCTTCAGACTTGGGCCGTCTAATTTCAACAATTAGTCCCTCCTGAATTTTATCCAGGGACTTCTCTGGTGCTCCTGTGGGAACCAAAATAAATTTCATGAACCAATCTAATGCACAACCTCACAAGGTCGTGGCCAACTGCCCTTTCTCAGCATTATCATAAGTGACCTATTTCATGGTCCAAACTGTCTCACACAAAAACCAATACTGTTCGGGATTCTCTGGAGCACTCCCATGGAACAATGGTAATTTTTCATCATCACCTGCCATTTTGGGCTTCCTTCCTCCTGTCGCTGTACTACTACCAATTAACTTGTGCTAAACCGACAAACTTGGCGGTGTCGAAGTAATTCTTTCTAGTTGTGAGTCAGTGAGCGGAGGTGTGGGTATGTTCATGCCGGGGTTTGGTCTTGCCTCGATTCTGGGCGTAGCCTGGTCGTCCCTATCAGGACTGTGAGGTCGCTTCATCCCATGTGGCCTTCCTTCACGGTCTTGCAGTCCGATCGCAACAGGACCTTCTCCTATCCTCTGCCTCTTTTCTTGTGGGAACCTTGCTCTTCCCCTCGTAAGGCCACTTTCTTCCTTGGCTTCACTCACAGTCTCCTCATGGTCTGCACCCATCTACCCCTTTACCATTCCTTCGATCGCCCCCCGACAGCCACGATACCCACGGCCTCCGCCCACCAAGCTACTTATTGATCAAGGTGCATCTTCAATATACCTTTTTCGTAGATTAGCATCTTAATCGACAGTTGGAGTGATAGTAGAAACCTTCCCCTTGGTCCATCAAAGAAGTATCTTTCAGCTTCACTATAGGATTTTTTCGTGTCAACCGCAAATTCAGTGATGTATCCTTCTAAGATGCTATCAAGACAAACTTCAACAGCCTGCAATGCCTTATTATCAACTTCCTGCAGTTCCTGGATCAACTCTGGGGTCCAAACCGTCGGCTTACCACCTTGGAAATTTCTCTTATGGAAGGTCAGCTTTGACAACCACTCATACAAAATGACCGGGAATTCAGAAAAGAACCATTCGTGCAGACCATCGTGAATATATCTTCACAACCAGTGATCTATAGTTAGTCGCGTGTTCCGACTTTCCTTTTCATCAAATTCCCACAATCTCTGATCAAACCAGCTCTGTATCTCCGGTTTCGTCGGGTGCCACAACATGGCCTCCTCTTACTCGGCACACGGTCCCGGCAAGGGAACCATTTGTTGACCAAATCGTGACCTCATAGTCGACAGGGGTCCACCAACTGTCGATACATACCACGATCTCCCTGGGCACCAGCCCAGACAGGTTTGATCCCACCCACCAACACCCGCAGAGCGGATGAGGTCTCACCCGAGGCGTCCAGGAAGAACAGACGGAACCATGTTTCCACCGAGGGAGGAGGCGAGTTGTGGCATTACAGTATTAATAGTGATATTAAACATTCATCATGAAGTTATAGCATATCACAGCATTTAACATTACAGTTAACAGATATCTATAACATATTATCGCAGCATTCACATCATATTGACAGAAATAGATAATTGCATTTAAGAAAAGATAACAACAGTAGCGTTTTGCGACATTACACACAGATTGCACCAAATCATCATCTTTATATTACTGTGGCAAACCAAAACTAGTACATAGATCTCTGAGCAACTTCCCGCACTATCATCTATCCATCAACTTATATCTGATCTCCTTTATTCCCCTAATACTTACAATTCTCATCTATTTATAGGCTTCCGCCAATTACAATACTTGTCCACTTTCCTAACCGACACTATGGACAATCGACTAACTGAATTGGTCTAACAACCCAAAAACGCGCATACCGTGGTACAATTACAAAATACATGACCCAAAACCCACCAACTACGGTATACTTGACTTGATATTACAAAATATATGGTCCAAGGGACCTAAAACCCGTCAACCGCGGCATACTCTAATACCAAATACTTCTTTCGCGCCCTTCTCCAACGTGCCGCAACGTCGGGGGTACCACGACACGTCCTCTTCAAACCGCCTGCCAACAAAATTTGAGAAACATAGATTAAATTCATCTCATCAACATTTATAGTTATTAATGATTAAATAGAAACCTTTTTTTATGAAATTTGAAACTAGACTTTTCAAAAGAGTGGGTAAAAAATAAAATTCAAATACATATTTGTAATTTCATTTTGAAAACTCAAATATCACATTTGGAATTGTAGGGAAAGTTTTGGAGCAAACCCTTGATCTTCAACCATTCATAGCGATCAAATCGGGCAACCATTCAACCTCAAATCTCTTCCAAGTAAGTTATTTTCATCCCTACTTGCATTTTGATGGTTCATTTGTCATTTTTCATGCTTAAAAACACTTATCTAGCAATGCTCAACTCATGATTTTCGTGTACGCTACTGTGTAAGGGTAGATTAGAGTATTTTTTAGGGTGAACGTTATTGTTCCTCAAGGACAGTAGCGTCCAAACGTGATTGTATGCTTAGAGAGTAGTGTTTACCCCTGAAAATACCTAAAAAATGCTCAAGAACTAAAAAATGACCCTTCTTTTGACAGGATGGCACTTATTTGGAGGGAAAGGGAGCATGAAGAGATGGATAGGATGGCTATGCAAGATCCTACCATGCAGCATGCGCTTAGAAGGTGTGGTTTATTGAAATTCTACCGAACCGTAAACATGAGGGCACTCAACCACTTACTTCAAAGACTCATTTAGTATTGGGATGCCGATGCCAATCTGTTTAATATCCGGGGAGAGACCCTAGACCTCATTGTTGACGACATATACTTCATTACAGGGATCTCTAGGAGAGGAGATCCTGTAAACTTAAAAGGGTCCTCATGTAATGTGGGTTCCATGTTCGTACAAGATTATGTAAATGTATACTGTGTGGAAGGTATTGAGAAATGTGGAAGTTAGATTCTCATTTCTACTCTTAAAAGCTTCCCTCTGAGGGTTATTATAAGTATGTTGAACCGAATGGGAGGGAGTGTCGCACAGCACCTAGCCTCAAAGTACTACATGCATATTGGTATCGAATGCTTGCAAGGTCATGTATATGATTGGTGCACAAGTCTCTTAGCAAACATGAAGCTTCAACTCTCGGGGTGTAAGACTGGTAGAATGAATAACTTCGGATATGGAAGCATTCTTTGTACCTTCTTCTTCGAGAGGGTACCTAATCTTAGTTTGCGCATGTCTTTGCCCCCAGTCATTCCTCGTGAGCCGAGATTGGGTCGTTGGGGTGACATTTTTCTCCGCTAGGGTGGTGGTGAAAGCCACTTTTGCTATCACACCGATGATTTCTAAGGATGGTGGGAGAGACAGGTGCCAGCATTTGAGTAGTTTCTGTATGTTGGTTTAGAATTCCGTAATGATCCAGAGCTGGTACTTCCTCCAGGTGGTTCCTAGGGAGAGATAGGTATGTTTATGTTTTGAAAATTATTTAATTTTTTCAATTTTAAGTATATAATTTTTATGATGAGTTTGAAAATACTAAAACAAAGTGTCATATGCAGTTGTTGGACTAGTTCGTCCTGAGGGATATCCTACTACTTTCGTTAGGCCCATTGATGTGGGTGCAGTTGATGCTACGCTAGGGGCTATAGAGAGGAAGATGAGTCGGTTGACTCATGACATTCCCACATATCGCATTGAGCGGATGCCTGTTGACATGCAGGCAGATGTAGTAGGTGTGCCCCCAGCTTGGATTAGATTGTTGCGGCAGGTAGCTAGGCTGGTCATATGTTACCAAGAGGCAGTGGATGCTGATGAGGCCCCACCTTCTCCATAGGAGAAGGATATTTTATGTATATTTTTGAGGCCATCGAGCCCAATTTTGTATCTTGTGACATGACTCTGTGATAGACCTATGTTCCAAACTCAAACTATTTTTTGATACAGTATCAGATATATATATATATATATAGTATCGGCTTATATTTACATGTGTTTATTTAACTTTATGTGCAAATGTTTATTTATGGACGTGTATGATACAAATGCCAATCTAAAACATAATTTGCAAATGAATCAACTAATGCATTCGAATTTCTTGGAATATGTTGATATATGATGGAATCAAACTGTCTTTCCAATAATTTAACTCGCAAAAAATGTCATAGCAAAACAAGATCTCTGATTTGATAAACACCCGTCAACTGAAATACAACTAGTTGTGAATCAAGTCTTACCTCCAAATGTGAAATGCCCTAGATAAGAGCATCCCGGAGAAGTTCTATGACCGCACTGTACTCAGCTACATTCTTCATTATTTTCAAACTATTAAATGAACAAAACCTATTTATGGATCAATCCTAATCTCATCAAATCAGGGATATAAAAGAAAAGGATGACCTCAAGCAATCATATCTACAACAAATTATAAGAAAAATTATAAAAAATGCCAAATTAGGCCATCTTTAAAGGTTTTTGGAGGGAAATTCCAAATCTAAAGATCTCAAACCAAATCCTCCCAATTTTTTCGAAATAAGCATTAAACTGGTCCTAAAATGTTTTAAATTCCATGTGAAGGTATGCAAGTACAAAAATTAAGCCTCAAAGTGTCCCTAAAGAATGAATCTCAAAACTAGTTGACAATTCTTGCAAATTTGAATCAAGAAAGCTTTAAAAATATTTAAAACTATTCCAAATATTTAGCTAAAGAGGTTCCAAGTAAGGTCCAAACTCTAATATAAGGGATTCCTGCACCAATCCAAGAAGAAAATATCACAAAAACCAAGACAAAAATGAAGAACCAAGCTCCAAACAATTAAGAAACTAGATGACACAGCCATAGAAAACAAGCCAGAGCGTTGTTGGGGGGGTGAGGCACCTTGCACATATGGAGGGTGCATTGGTGGTGCTCCTTGATAGTGTGCAGGGTGTGTCACTTGACCATCAATGCTCTGTATGCACAAATAGAGTGCGTTTTCCCTGCAAATCAAGAAAGACGAAGATCTATGTTCTATTTTCAAGATGTTTAGCTATTTAAGAGTTGATTAAATACGGTTTTGAGCTTCTAATCTTGGAACATAGGTTCTATAATAGTTTTAAGGCAATATTTAAGCATATCTGTAATATTGAAAGACCAAAAACTTGAATAAATTTTCAAATTAAATCCCCAGTATGGTCGCCAATCTGATAATAGCATTTAAGGTAGGGATGTGTCTACACTTAATTGACTATATTACTATGAATTAGTGATTTTCAACATCACAAATGAACAATTATCTAGCATTTCCTAAGATCTTAAACCATTATGAATTCAAAATAAACTTGGAAGAAAAATTTCAAACTCATTAACGGAAGGAAAATTGAATTGTTTTCTTTGATATCAAAGGAGAAAATGGACTTACTTACAACCTTGCTTGAGATTCCTCTATCCTCCTTTTCTTTGAGCTATCCTTCTCCATCATTGCCTTTGATGAATATGAGCTTTCCAATGTCAAAATATCCCCATCATACCTTTTCTCTCATTTTCTGTCTACCTTGACGATGCCCCAAATGCCTTGGTTTTATTGTATTGGGAAATGGGATCTCAATTTTCAACTTTCAATGTGGGACAATCTCTTTTCTTAATTTTTGATTATTTTTACTCAAAAACCCACTTTCCATAGTATTTTCAAGATTTTGTCACAAATTCAGAATTCTCAAGCACAATTAATGCAATCCCGTGCATTTCTTCTCACCGTTGACTGGTGGAGACTAGATTTGAGCCTTTAATTAAGCAGTTCAATCACTGAACCTTGTCTCTTTGGGATACCTCTTTCTTCACTCAATCATTTTGATCATAGAAGTAGTGATTAGATAATAAAGGACTCTTCTCTTATGTACTTGTCTTTTGACTTCATGTTGCGGGCGCATAATAAAATGTGCTTTTGCAGTACACTTTGTTAAGGGTGTTAATTTGATTGTTAAGATGACTCCTTAGACATACCACCTTTGTAGAAGTGACTACAATGGAGAGATAGGTTGAACCTGATATAGAATCAGGTGCAGGGACTGGACGACAGAGTCAGGATAGACCTGTGACTGGTGGTTTCCATGTTGGGCGTTATATTTTGATGGGGACAATGCCACATGTTTGTCCTGATTGTGGGAACACTTTCCCTGGCCCAATCGAGGGATGTTATATGGATTAGTTTAGCACTTTTTTTAATGAGTTTTCAATCATCACTTGAGTAATTGTAAAGTAATTTCAAAGCAGTTATGTATGGCTTAAATAGTTATTTCAATGCATAGTTATTTAGAGTGGAGACGCCGACATGGGAGAACGTAGGATCTCCCAACCTGGGCGCAACAATGGAAGCTGGAACAGAAATTGCAACACCTCACATGGATGTATTTTTAGTACGTCACACAATTTTGTTATTTCTTATGGCATTTATATTATTTATTTATTTATATTCAAAATACACAATGATAGTTCGTACAATATTTTTTAATATTTTGATTGCTTAAATAATTACTTGTTTAATATGTTCACAAGTGCATGAAGTTTGGTGTCCACACGTATGCACAGACTATGATGACTATCCATCCCCTCCAGGGATCGACATGTCACCATATACATAGGTACAATGTGTAGTTAAAAGCATGCTTTTAATTTGAATTGTTATTACTTACTATCGTTTAATTTGATTTTTGTCTACTAAACTATGATATTACTGTTGGTCCTGGCCCAAGTTGGGGAAAATTTTGATGAAAAAAGGAGTTTTAGCTGCGGAGCTGAGCGTAGCTCAATAAAAATACAATTTTGTGCAAGTGTTGGGATGTTGCGAAGTTGCGCGCAGCAACCAAATTTTGGCAATACTTCGAAGGGTGTTGTGAAGATCAGTACTGTGAGGAAGCAGTGCTGCGAAGTAACCAATCCACATGGAGCCAGCAAAGCAGAGTGCTGGATGAAGGACGGGAACAGGTACCAGTTAGACCATCAACGGTCTAATTTTGGCAAAGATGCTTCAAGGAGGCCGAGTAGCGGCCAGGTGTACGAGGCCGTTAGAGGAAGAACAGTTTGATGAAAGCGACTAGGAACTGATCCAGCTGTACGAGGCCGTTAGAGGAAGAGCGCCTCAAGGAAAGTGACTTGTTGGCATGCGCACAATAGAAAGGTCGATAGTGACAGGATGAAGGCATGGAGGATCGCCATGATGGAGCACTCGCTACCAGAGGCCAGCAGTTCAGTTTAGAGAAACCGTAGCAGTTTTTGGAAACCCTAAGGGTTTCGGTCTTTAGCATTGTAAAGACATGACCTATGGGCATGATTTATAAAAGGAGGAATTTTTGTATGGGAAAGGGTTGTTATTGTTGTTGTTAGAAGTTTAGTACTGAGCATTGTAAAATCTTTTCTGAGTAAATATATTGTAAAGGCTCTGCAGTTGAGTGCGCAGAGACCTATCTGAGAGAGAAGATAGTTTGTAATTGAGTATGCAGACTAAGAATTGTTGTGCCATTCCCAAAATATATATATAACAATAGTTCTTGTGGATGTAGCTTCCCACCTGGGGGAGTGAACCATGTTAAATATTGTGCAGTGTGATTGTGTTGTGTATTGTGCATTTATCTTCTTCCCGTGAATGAATGTCTGAATTTTCCCTTCTATACTATTATGATAGGACTTTTATATGTATTTTCCATCAAGAGAATAAGGAAATAATATGTTAAGTTCTGCATGAATAGATGAATGGTGAATGTTTGACCTCTACTTATGAAGCAGTAATGAATCAGTTATTCGGCTAAGTGTTGTTGTTTAAGCACTTTCATATTATGTAGTAGGGAGAATGCATGGTAGCTTGACCATCTCCATAGCACATGGTTGAGTAGTGAACACCCCGGGTGAATGGATGAATGATTGAGTGTTAATAGATTCAGTACACTAGTTAACTGCAAGTATTTCAAGTCTTAGTGTGAGCTGCAACGGCCACAGTCACAAAGAACTCCCGTGGAAATAGAATTTAGAGGTGCAGACCATGGTGTCATCTATCATTGTGCAGTCCTGCCCCACAGCACATGTCCCATGTCGCACTGCACAGTACATCATACTAAACAACTCATCACCTACTATGGAAACTTGATTCCGTAGTACCCCATAGATACACCTCGGGTTAGACCTCAACCTGCTTGTAGGTTGTTGTCGAAAGGGCCAGTGCGAAGGGATTTTGTTGGTCAAGGAGAAATCGCGAAGAACCTGGGTCTTTATTGAAAACCCCCTGGGTCAGCATATGGTAAGCCAACAAATGGCTTCGTTACCGCGCTAGAATCCATGATGAGTTGGATCTGTAATGTGTGACGAAGAACATCAATTCCTGGAAGGCTCCGACAATTGGCATACTGAAAAGACAGAGATCCAAGCTTGGTGTGACAAGACCGTAAGAGACTTTGCAAGACAAGAGAATAGACACCCACATCTATCCGACAAACAGTGATTGAATAGATATCTGTGGAAATGTATTCACAAGATTTTCTGGGCATCATTTCCAAACGAGTTGTATGAGTGGATCCCGTGGCTCGCCAAGAAGAAAACCAGTTTTCAAGGAGGAGTTCCTACAAAGTGGACTCCAGAGCTCATAACGCAACTCAAAGCAATAGACAGCCCATTGACGCACACATTTGACTTCTGGGTCGATCATATGCTAGAAGGATTCGTAACAGAATTTGCTGTAGAAACACTCAAATCCTACAGCCAAGCAGAAGCATACATTTTCCATGGATTCCAAGGTAAGTACCTAAAAAATCTCAGTCTATACATTAAGATGTTGTTAGCTGAGAAAGGTGTTTTAAGAATGCAGTAATATTTTCAAGTCTGTCATGGTAAACAGTATATATAGTGATTCTGACGAAGAGACCCATAATCTTAGAAGCGTAAAGAGAGATAAATTTAATAATAAGCATGGAGGCATTGGACCCCACATAGATACTGATATCCCTTGTGACCTTAAAAATGAAGCTGTGCCACCATCCACCCCTTAGAATCTTCCGGTTGCAGAGACCGTGCCTCTCTTATCTCAGAGCCCACCCATTACACAGCCCACCCCGCAGGATACTCAACCGATCATGTCTACTCCGATACTCTCATTTACTTTCACTGTGCAGAGCCCATCACAACAGCCGTGCACAAATCCGGGTGCCCATACTAATAGGACAATGGAAAACACTGATATGAAGCTATCGATATTTAAAGGAACTGGTCTAGAAGACCCTGACTAGCATTGGTTACTTTGTGAAGCCGTATGGAGTGTAAGACAAATCCATGATGATGTTGTGAAGAGAGCACAGCTCATTACCACCCTCAGAGACAGAGATTTACATTGGTCTATGAAGTACTCTCAGACATAGCCAAGAACCCTTGCAGAAATTAAAGCTGTGCTTGTGCCAGAGTTTAAGAAACCCAAATCTGAATCTCAGTGCATAACCGAGTTGAAAGAAATAAAGCAGAGACCGAGTGAAATGGTCTGGGAGTTTGACCAGAAGTTCAAGACCTTATTGGGCCAAGTGAGCTTTGTTATAACTCTAGAACAGCACAAGGAATGGTTTATTGCTGCGCTGTTTCCCCACAATAGATTACCATTTATGCAACAGAAGGTTGTGTTGCATGCAAAGGCCTTTGAGATCACAATGAAGCTAGAGGCTTTGCCGATTGGTGAGACTAGTTTTGGGATGTCTCAGATCAAGAACTAGCTGACCACCCTGACACTAGAACTGCAAAGCATGAAGAATGGCAAAGAACAAAGGTATGAACCTAGGCATGAGGTCTGGTGTACAGGTTGTAAAGGAGAAGGCCATGACCATAAGCATTTCCCTTTATTATGCGACTATCTTAACAGTGGTGCGCCCAACTCGATAAATCAGAATTGGGCCCCATGGTGTGAAATTTGTAGAACTACAAGACACAGACCTGAAGACTGCTATCTCATACATAAATATGTGAAAACACCCAAAAAATTATACTGCACTTTCTGTAAATTAGTTGGACATGATGAATCCAACTGCCGCGCATATGGGCTAATGAACGAAAGAAAACGAGATATGGACACAATGAGAGGCGCTAGCTTGTACCGCATACAAGAAGAAAACCAACCCAAACAAGAAAACGCGCAATATGATCAAGGAGGATACATAGGCTGTGGTGGTGGATACCACAGCAGAGGAAGAAATGCTGGCCCGGCACAGGGAAGAGGCCGTGGCCAGGTCATTTGCTATAATTGTGACCAGCCAGGTCATGTGTCTAGAGATTGTGTTAACCCATGCACTACATGCAACTACTGTAAATCATTTGAGCATGTTATTGAAGATTTCCCAGTGCTAGAGGTGGAGATGCAGAAAAGAAGACGGACGAAGGCACCAACCCCAAACATCTAGTGGATCGCAGTAGAGAATAGAATAGTGGACCTGAGCATCAACATGGTCACGCGTAGTGGCGCTGAGACATGCCGCGATAGGTGAGTAGAAGCTTCAACGTCAGGGGAGGCTCACACAAAGCAGACCCCTCTTGAGATAGTATGGATAACGCAAGCTCTGGGAAACATACCTACTCTCGACCTACGAAAGAACAAGGAGGTCTTTATCGATGCACGAGATACCTTCACAGAATTGGAAACTAAGTCAATGAGGATCATGTTGCGTAGTGAAAAAATGCATGTTGAAGACATGCCAGTTGCTTATGAAAAAACAAGTACCGCAATGGATGTCGGCACTTCCGTTGCGCAGTTCCTGCGAAGCTGCATGAAGTTACTAAAAATTGAAAATGTCATAGTAGAGCTACAGAAGCTCATAAACCAATACGAACCACAGACATGAACATAAACTTCTGATAGCGTCGTACATCACATAAGGAAGCATAAAAGAACAGGCCGAGAAATGAGGCTTACTACGCAAATAGGAGATTTTGAAATGGATGAAGTCATCCTGGATCTGGGATCTGAAGTGAATGTCTTGGTTAAGTAGACATGGCAGCAGATCGGTCGACCAAAGATGTTATGGTCACCTATCCAATTGAGAATCGCTAACCAAGAGAAAGTCATACCTTTTCACCGGTTAGCTAATGTCCTAGTTGACATCGATGAAGTCCAGAGTCATGCAGACTTTGAAGTTATCGAGATTGTGGACGATAGTCAGCCTTTTCCTGCACTGTTAGGAATTGAGTACTGGGCCATGGATAACCTGGCTATTATAAACCTAAAGAAAAAGAAGATTATATTTGAAGGAAAGCATCTTAGGTTCATCGCACCATTGGATCCTAAAGATGGGGACAGATACAGTGAGCCGATTCAGGAGGAATCCAAGGCTCAAGACTTGGACAGACTATACCAGATCACCTCAAACCAGGAAGATTACATTAATCCAACTGTGGATGGTACACTCAGCTGGAAATGTGACAGCTCTTGTGTCTCTGACTTGTATACAGGACTGGAAAATTGGCAAAGCCACATGCATGAAGTATCAGCGAGAAGATGTGCGCAGGTTACAAAATCACTGTGCTGGATCGGAAAGGAGGTAAGTCCTATTCCCGTCTATGATGGTTCTGCTAATGTTTACACTTTCATCCAAGAATATACTGCAGCTATTGCAGATGAGCATGGATTACTAGCATTGGATATGGCATTGCGCGACACACCAGCCAGATGGTGGGAAGCACACAAGCAGACATTGACCACTTCGGATCAATGCAGGGTTAAGATGCAGATTCGGTTTGCTGACAGGGTTACTTTACCTTTTGGAATGTTTAATGAATAGATAGATCCTATCCAGCATATTGAAGTCTGTTCACAGGCATGGGTGGAAAGGCCACAAACAGAATGGGTGCATCTATTTGTACATACACTGGACAATGACATTCCAAAGAAATGGTACCTAGACCTAGAGTTGTGCAGGGAAACCATTGATTGGGATATGTTGACTGCCAACTTCTAGAAGGACTTCAACTTTGACGACGACAACCCACTAATTCATGACGCGTTGTAGATAATTAAGGAACGCATATTTAGGGAAGACTATCCTCACAAAAATATAGCATGGGAAGAATTCTTCGGGGCAGATGGCATTCTTGCGAACCTACAATTAAAAGGGAAGGAACACCAAAAACATCCCATCGAGTGTTATAACCTAGCTGAAGTACCCGATGATAGACAGGAAAACAATGAGGACAATATGCACAACATAAACATACCAGAATCACAGGGTGCGCACGACGTAGAGGGACTTCTGTTGGAAATCCCATACATGAGTGGACCAGTAAAGACGCAGAAGGTGAACATTGGCACAAGCGAAAATCCAAATTTTGCATCAATTGGAGACTATTGGGATGATCAGACTGTTGCAGAGATCGCATACACCTTACATGAGTATCAAGTGCTATTCCTTACGAAATTCACAGAAATGAAAGGCATTCTGGGAGACCTAGGGGTCATGAAAATACCTTTGAATCTAGGCGCCAAGCCTGTGAAACAGAGGCCATACAGACTAAACCCACAGTACAAAGAAAGAGTCTGCGCAGAGCTAGATAAGATGCTCAAAGAAGGAATCATTCAACCTGTTGAAGAATCCAAGTGGATTAGCCCCATGGTCATTCAAGACAAGAAAATGAAAGGTGAGATCAGGATTTGTGTGGATCTCAGAAAACTGAATGATGCTTCTATGCACGACCCATTCCCTACTCCTTTCATGGATGAAGTGCTTGGTAATGTTGGAGGGAATGAGGCCTACTCTTTTATTGATGGTTTCTCCGGGTATCACCAGATCAGGATTGATCCCGCAGATAGGCATAAGATGACTTGTGCTACAGAATGGGGGTCATTCAGTACACAGTAATTTCTTTTCGTCTGAAGAATGCACCTGCCATTTTTTCTAGAGTTGTCATCGCAGCCTTTAAAGATTTTATGCACAAGTTTCTGGAAGCCTATTTTGATGATTGGACTGTGTTTGGACTATTGAAGAACCACTGCGTGAATCTCAGAATGATGCTTGAGAAGTGTAGACAGCATCAGATCTCCTTAAATATGAAGAAGTGTATTTTCTGTGTTCCTTATGGGATTCTACTTGGCCACATTGTCTGTAAGCAAGGATTGATGGTGGAACCTGCGAAGATTGCAATTATTGTAAATTTACCAACACCTAATTCAGTCAAGATGTTGCGCTCTACCTTAGGCCATACTGAATATTACAGGAAATTCAGAAAGGGTTACGTGCAGATAACTACACAAATGGAGAAGTTGCTAAAGAAAGACGCACTGTTCATTTGGAACACAGAGTGGGAACAAGGTTTTGATACACTAAAGGAGAAGATGGTTACTGCGCCGATCCTAGTCTTCCCAGACTGGGAGAAGCCATTCCAGGTACATGTTGGTGCATCATGCATTGCCCTGGGAGTCATATTAGCTCAGCCAGGAGAAGGAGGTATTGACCATCCCATCGCATTTTCAAGCAGGAAGCTCTCCATAGCGGAAAAAAATTACACTACTACTGAGAGGGAATGTCTTGCGATGGTATATGCACTGCAGAAATTCAGACACTACTTGCTTGGTGCGTACTTCCTCATGTTTACTGACCATTCCACTTTGAAATACTTGGTCAATAAGCCAGTGTTAGGGGGACGCATATGCAGATGGCTGTTGCTATTCCAGAAAGATGATTTTGAGATTATTGTTAAGCCAGGCAGGTTGAACTTGGGACCTAATCACCTCTCTAGAATTGAGTCAGGAGAAGAGTTGACAAACATTGAAGATAGTATACCTGATGCGCAGTTATTTTCTATATAGGTTTCTGATGATTATTATCAGGATATTATTGATTTCTTAACAACAGGATTAAAACCTCAGACCTTTTCCATCCAGCAAAAGAAGCAATTGGTAGTGCGCACAGCAAACTTCACTGTTATTGCAGGTCAGCTATACAAAGTCGGACCGGATGAAGTCTTGCGTAAATGCATACTAAACCATGAGAAACCATTCATCTTAGTAGATGCGCATTCAAGGATCGCAAGACGTCACTATGCAGGAAGGGCTAGCACACGAAAGATACTACGTGCAGGGATATGGTGGCCTACGATCCATAAAGATTCCAACAAATACTGTCGGAACTGCGATGTCTGTCAGAGCACAGGAAAAACTTCGTGCAGAGATGAAATGCTGCTGAATCCACAGTTGACCTTACAGGCATTTGAAAAGTGGGCCATTGACTTCGTGGGTCCCATAAACCCACTAGGGAAAAGAACTGGTGCAAGGTACATCATTACTGCTACTGATTACCTCACCAGATGGGTGGAATAAAAACTAGTAAAGGACTGCAACATCGGTACTACTACGCAGTTCATTTTTAAAGGCATACTTTCACGATTTGGATGCCCAAAGATTTTGATGAGCAATCAAGGCACTCATTTTTTGAACAGAACTATCGAAGCTCTCACAGAGGAATTCTACATCCATCACCAGCGCATTACCCCATATCATCCATAGGCGAATGACACCGTTGAGGCTTTCAATAAAATACTCGATAATGTGCTTACTAAGATCTGCAATGTGAATAGAGATGACTGGGATATGCGCATCTCATCTGTGTTATGGGCATACAGGACCACTTGCAAGAAATTGACAGGACACACACCTTTTCGGTTGGCTTATGGACAGGAAGATATAATGCCAATGGAGTATATTGTCCCCAGCTTGAGAATCGTTGCATTTACAGGGATGGCAGTTTGCACAGTGCTAGAAGAAATATTGCTACACTTGGTTGGATTGGAGGAAGATTGCTTCATCGCAGACTTTCACCAACAAGTGCAAAAAAGACCATGAGAAAGCATGGCATGATATCCATATAAAGAACAAGTCCTTTTAGGTAGGTGACCTAGTCCTCTTGTATGATAGCAAATTCATGAAGTTTCCTAGAAAATTTAAGATGCATTGGCTTAGTCCATATGCTGTGATACATGTTACTAACACTGGTGCAGTCCAGTTAGCCACCTTAGCTAGCGATACTTTACCAAGTTTGATAAATGGGAGCAGACTAAAGTTATACCACGATAGTCCTGCTTCGCAGCATCCTGAATGATAAACAAAGGGAGAAATTTCTAAGTGTCAAGTACAATTGAAATTAGACACTGGAAATGAAAAGGAGTCTGTACATATACGATAAGTAGGACAATGTATGTCCCGCGTAGCACTGTTGAAGCTGCACACAAAAAAAAAAAAAAAGAAGAAAGAAAAGAAAAAGGGAACCGCGTAGTTGAAACCTCGACACTACGTAGGATCAGGAATGGCCTACCACGTAGCTCGGTGCAACTCTCACAAAAATAGCCGTTACAGTGGCCGTGAGAAAAATAGCCGTTATATGACTGTTGCCAACAACCATTTGAGCATTTAACGCAAAGATAGTCGTTTTGAACACGTTGACGAAGAAAGGGACTAAAGGATTTGTTCAAATTGGCCAACGAACACCACATTTAATGCTCATCTAGCCATTGGAAGGTGTGGGAGGACTCACCTATGCCTATAAGTAATGCTGCATAAGGACTCGCGGGCGTTACCAAACACTTAGAATTCTTATGCACTCACTCCTATGTTAGCAATTGTTAGTAACATATCTGAAACATTTTCCTACTCTCGCCATTGAATGTCTGACTAGTCATACAGAGAAGAAGAGCTTACAATCCAAGAAGCAGTCAAAGTCTTTCAGCATGGAGGGATTGAAGAGTTAATGAAAACCCCTTCCAAGAAGGTTACATTGGAACCAAGTCAGGCATCTTGAAGGTCACCTAGACACAACCCATAAATGCAGGATAGGGGGAAAGATACAGTCAGGACATGAACAAAGATCCCCTGGCCAAGTTTGGTGGTGCCACAGTCACTGGTATTTCAGAAGGAGATACCTTTAAATCTTACACTAGAGTACATATCACCATGGGCGTGGGATGCCCCATTCTATAAACTAGTCAAGAATTCCCGCTATGAAATCCCCTTGTCGCCAATCTCTAAGCACGTAGACGTTTCTTAGAACTTGCTAGGAAAGATCCCAGAGTGTAAGTGGGAATACTATGACCTCCTGGGAGTGTAGAAGGAAGAATCCCATGTTCCCAAGTTCACACAATTCTAGCCTGACCAGTACATGTGCTGGAAGAAAGATGCTAAAGGCATACTTAACATGGTCGCCAAAAGCTGGCTGACACTAGTAGTCCAGTCAGGATTGCTAAACCTGCTGAGATTACCCCATTTTGATCGTTTAGCAGACATCAATGTGGTGCTTCGCACTTTGATGGTGTGAATCCATCAGGGATACCTGTGGCTAGACAGAAATGTTGATTTGACCATTGACTTAATCCACCGTATCACAGGACTAAGTAAGAGTGACAAGGACCTCAAGCAGTTCTTCCAAGGGAAGAGTAAGGAAAAAGACGTTGTCGCGAAGATGGATAAAAGCCACGCATTGGTGAAAAGAAAAAGAGGTTTTCCGACAGAAGAAATTGAAGATAGAGCAACAAAGTTTGTTACACAGTTGCTGGCCGGAAAAATCCTAAGAATAGCCAGGCCTCCAGAGGTGCCTGAGGGTGCAGTACTGCTTGGTGTCGCGGTGGCTGAAGGAGCCGATTTCAATTGGTGTTAGGTCCTTCTCAATGAGTTCCTGGACAAACTCAATGACACCCAGGAGAATGGAGGTCAATTCCACTTCTCATGGTTGATTATCCTAATTGCCTTTGTTGGATGGAAGGAGCTGAAGGACTATGTCGGCGTAATTGCAGACACCAATGATCCCAAAGGAGTTCGATATTCCAACCTTTGGGCAAATTTGAACGCAGAGTGGCAACATGCGATAGCTGAAGTATTCTACCAGTATTACATCCAGATGTGCGAGGCGATCACCCGTACATCACACATTACAAAGCAGGTAACGTCAAAATACATTTGCATTATCGATTTTCAGGCAAACATGCGTTGTATTTTTATTTCACCCAAAGACATCGACATCCTCAAGAGGGACTGGCCGGTAGAGTTTCGTGTCGAGGTCATGGATATTCCGACTGATTCAGAAGAAGATGAACCAATTCCGCGGCCATGCCCAATCACTGAGGAAAATGAAAAAAGGAAATAACTTGGAAGCCTGCCAAATCCAAAGGCATGGAAGAAGATGAAAGCAACCAAGAGTCAGTCATAAGTAGTGCTTAATGAGGAAGATTTCGACATGATTGCCAAAAAAGTCACAGAATAGATGGAAGAGCTAATGATAGACAAGGACAAAAAGGACAAGACCATACAGGATGACCTACAAATGAATTGGCTCACACTACAAGGGCTCATGCAGAAGATGGACGATGTCCAGAAAAGGCTACCTTTGCCATGCGACACAGACTCGGAATGGAGGTCGGGAGGAACCTCGCAGCAGACACCACTGCAGCTAACAATGACGCTGCCAGCGAAGAGTCTGCTCGTTCATCTAGACCCAATGAGCATAACACTGCCAATGTCAGAACAATTGATTCTGGATACAAATGGTGTCGAGCGGGTAGAGCTCGATCTGGCCAAGATTCCGTTACCCGGCTTGCACTTTTTGCACCTACGGGTTGTAGACGAAATGCATGAAAGGAACACTGATTCGATGAAGTCACAAGCTAAGCTGCAAGTCGCAAATAGGTAGCTCAAGGCATCTAGTTCGCGCACAGATATGCAATTGCACAATGAATAGGACTATCGGCTGCGATTGGAGGCCACTATTACTTCTATCGCAGATGACATTGAAGATTTCGAACCCCAGAGCGATCCTGTGGACACCATTCTAAGAATGGGAGATATTGTAAAATCTCTGAAGACAGAAATACTAGACAAGGAGATTCTTCATGAGGCTGATATTACCGCCCTGAAGGCAAAAATCAATACGGAGATACCATTAACTGAGCAGCAGTTAAGGGAGCAAGCAGTAAAGACCGTAGCATGAAATATTTCAATGGACATGGTTAACTGCCAAGATTTATTGACTACAGCTTCGAAGGCATTCATTGCCCTCGAAGAGGTTCAAGGGCTACTGCAAGTAAAGACTGCAGTCAAAGAAAAGCAGGTCGCACTGGAGAAGCTAGATATAGAAGTTAAGGCCCTACTAGCCCGAGACAGGCTTCCGAAATATAGGGAAATAACCAACTTGAAAAAGGAGGTACAAGCATTAAGGGAGAAAGAGACTGTGATGGACGATCAGTCCCAACCACTACTCCAGGATGCCATTGCAATATCACAGCAGATTGAAGACAAACTCAAGGACCTGCGCGAGAACCAAGAGAATGTGGAAGGACATATTAGACAAGAAATAACTGCGGAGATGCTCAACATAGTCAGGCAAGTCGAGCACAGTACAAAGGAAACAATGGAGCAGCTGGTCGGCACATTCAATGAATTCGCGGCAAATCTATCTCCGCAGGTCGCGAAACAGATCAAAAAGGCCAAAGCTGAAGGTGGTTCGGGGACGAGCCACATGTAAGTGTTAGGGGCATGTTGGGCCTGGCCCAAGTTGGGGAAAATTTTGATAAGAGAAGGAGTTTTAGCTGCGGAGCTGAGCGCAGCTCAATAAAAATATAATTTTTTGCATGTGTTGGGGATGCTACGAAGTTGCGCGCAGCAACCAAATTTTGGTAGTACTTCGAAGGGTGCTGCGAAGATCAGTGCTTCGAGGAAGCAGTGCTGCGAAGTAACCAGTCCACGTGGAGCCGGCAAAGCAAGGTGCTGGACAGAGGATGGGCACAGGTACCAGTTAGACCGTCGGCGGTCTAATTTTGGCAAAGATGCTTCAGGGAGGCTGAGCGGCGGCCAGGTGTACGAGGCCGTTAGAGGAAGAACGGTTTGATGAAAGCGACTGGGAACTGAGCCAGCTATACAAGGTCGTTAGAGGAAGAGCACCTCGAGGAAAGTGACTTTTTGGCATGCACACAACAGAACGGCCGATAGCGACAAGATGAAGGCGTGGAGGACCGCCACGATGGAGCACTCGCTACCAGATGCCAGTAGTTCGTTTTAGAGAAACCGTAGCAATTTTTGGAAACCCTAAGGGTTTCGACCTTTAGCATTGTAAAGACATGACCTATGGGCATGATCTATAAAAGGAGGCATTTTTGTATGGGAAAGGGTTGTTATTAGTGTTGTTAGAATTTTAGTACTGAGCATTGTAAAATATTTTCTGAGTAAAGATATTGTAAAGGCTCTACAGTTGAGTGCACATAGACCTATCTGAGAGAGAAGAGAGTCTATAATTGAGTATGCAGAATAAGAACTATTGTGCCCTTCCCAAAAGATATATATAACAATAGTTGTTGTGGACGTAGCTTCCCACCTAGGGGAGTGAACCACGTTAAATACTGTGCAGTGTGATTGTGTTGTGTATTGTGCATTTATCTGCTTCCTGTGAATGAATGTCTAAATTTTCCCTTCCATACTATTATGATAGGAATTTTATATGTATTTGCCATCAGGAGAATATGGAAATAATATGTTAAGTTCTGCATGAATAGATGAATGGTGAATGTTTGACCTCTACTTATGAAGCAGTAATGAATTAGTTATTCGACTAAGTGTTAGATGTTGTTTAAGCACTTTCATATTATGCAGTAGGGATAATGCATGGTAGTTGGACCGTCTCCACAGCACATGTTTGAGCAGTGAACACCCCGGGTGAATGGATGAATGATTGAGTGTTAATAGCATCGGCCGCAGTCACAAAGAAATCCCGTGGAAATAGAATTTAGAGGTGCGGACCACAGTGTCGTCTATTGCCACGCAGTCCTGCCCCGCAACACATGTCCTGTGTCACGCTGCGCAGTACATCAGACTAAACAACTCACCACCTATTGTGGAAACCTAATTCCGCAATACCCCATAGATATGCCTCGGGTGAGACCTCAACCCGCTCGCAGGCTGTTGTCGAAAGGTCCGATGCGAAGGGGTTTTGTTGGTTAAGGAGAAACTGCGAATAACTTGGGTCTTTATTGAAAATCCCCTGGGTCAGCATCTGGTAATCCAACAATTACAAATTTATATGCAGGTGCCACCATTAGCTGTAGGTGGCACTATTCCACCTCCCCACTTCAGTCCCATTTTTCCACCCTCTCCCATGAGTACCCCCCCCCCCTCGCTTCCATCCATAATCCTCCCGCCTTCCACCCCTTCCCTTCCATCTAGCCTCCCATTCCTGTCAATACTCCACCCTCTTTCTATTATCCCCCATCCATCCATCCTCCCCCATTCGTCCACGCCACCCGTCTATACATCCCCCCCCATTAATCCATGCCCCCCCCATCTATCCATCCTTTACCATCCTTCCATGTCCCCCCCCTTCCATCCAGCTTCCCCCCTTGTATCCATCATCTTTCCTCTATCCATGACTTCCCTCCCATTCATCATCCCTCAACATACCCCCTAGACCTTTTGGGTCGATACCCCCTATCGTACAACTAGTAGGGGTTCATCATCCACGACATCCTCCTCCACCCCATACCACCATTCCCTCTTCCACCATATCTTCTCCAGTTCCCACCACTATTTTGGAAACTACTCTTCCAATATCCGTCGATGTATCTACAGTGGTTGCACACGTATTTGCTGCAACTACATCTACCCCCCCCATGAATGTATCACAGTAGGTTTTCTAGCCAACTGCTCCACTTGCTAGACCTGAATCCTAGTCATGGCCATTGTCGAAGGTGTTCACGGTGAGGATCAAGTTAATTTATGAAAATATTGTGATGCATTAACAAAAATTAATTTAAGCAATTATTATTTTTCAATGAAATGATTGTCGTAAATGTTATAGGGTGGCACTGATGAGAGGCTCAGTAGACTAAGGGCACCTACCTCATGTCTCCCACTCCCATCAACGGTGAGTTATTTAAGATTTGAATTCTACATTCATTTTATAAATGTGGTAAATATTACAAATGCTTGAAAATGATGGTATCTTGTATATGTTGTTTCAAATCCTAGAGAGACGGTATACTACTAGATATAAGAAGGCCCTAGATTCCACTAGCTCCAAGAAGAGGAAGATCGATTTCAGAGATGCACCTAGGAGTGACGGGGGTGGGAACGATGCTTTGCATATCATGTTCTGCACATTAGCGACGATGTGGCATTTTTTAGCACCATTTTCCATGTACTTGGAATCTGCGGCATGAGTTTCCATGTATTTTGGATCTACGGGATGAGTTGTCGAACTTTGTATAGGGCACGAGTTGCCATCGTGTGTATATTGGGAAACATGTTCCACTGTTTTCCATAAAATTTATATGTTTGGACAAGTTTTGTAGCTTTAATGCACATGGATTTTCAATTATGTGATTCATATCCATGTTGTCTATATTTGTATCTTGTTGTCTCTTATTGTGTGTAGTTTCCTAATAAATGACATCATGCTTTTAAAACAAATGGTTGAGCTTGAATGGATTTTGATATGATTTCCTTCCTTTAGGTTTAAGTGTGACTTTAGATTTAGAATTCACATAATGAATATTATTTCAATTGGTTTATATTATGAAATGTATTTTGATCGTAAAATGTCATTCTAATCAGATCCAATTAGTTTTTATACATCACAATGCAAGGATGAAAGTTTGATGGTAAAATTCAACACATTGAGTAGTTATTGGAGAAATTTTATGGGGCCCTTGATATGATGACTAGGGAGATACTTGACCTTTTCCTATAGCTTATTATTTTGAGAATTTTTGCTAAAGTGTTTTCATTGTATATGGAATTTTTTTCTAAGTGATGAATGATAATGGTGATCTTCCCAAATACCAAAAGGTTCCTTATGTTTGCTGAAAAAGTGATCTGGATCTCTTGGCGGAGAGCATTTAAGTCTATACTTTATTGTTTGAAGCATTCCCTAGACCCCATGATATTTTTATTTATTGAGTTCTCTATGAATCAATGAAGGAGCCCACTTTTGTACCTACCACCCCTAGTCATCCCCCTTTTGTACCTACCACCCCTAGACACCCCCATTGTGTACCTACCACCCCTAGTCATTTACACACAAACACACACAAGTTAGATGCACATAATTATATTTGTACACATATTAAATATGTACATATACATATATATTTACACTACAAAAACCTAGACACATAAAAAGATTTATACATAAACATACAAAAAATACATACACATAGGCAAATATCTATGCACACATACACAAATTTACAAAGCAATGCATAAAGAAAATCATACAAATATTAGTATAAAATAAAAAACATCATCTTTTTAAACACAATTACACACCTAAATATCACATTCAAATATTTTTAATTTTTAATTATGCATTAGGCTATAAAGGAACATTCTAGGGACCAACGTTCATGAATGATGCATTGAAGCATTACAAATGACCCATCAAATTGATCATTTGTCCTAAGCCATAAATACCTATTTCTACCATTGAGATGTTGGTCTCCCTCCTCGAATAATGTTTATGGATTTGAGGTCCACCCATAAATCTCAAAACCTACTAATGGTGTCCATACTGGCATTCCAATAATTAAGTTATACTAGACTAATCTTATGTGTTTGGTTAAGGGTTCGCATTTTCCCTATCCTTGGAAACTTCCTTTAGATCCTAAGGTTAAGGTTTCATCGTTTGATCATGTTTAGTGCCGTAAAAATCATACTGAGTGCTAAAATACCCCAAGTTGCACCCATATCATTTATCGGATGCTAAACATATCGTTTTCATTTGAAGCCTCTTTCATGGTTGTGAAGCTATGTAATTAATACACTTGTAAGGTTGAAGCCTCAGGTTTCCCTTCCCTTAGAAGATTTATTTTTATTAATGTTTGTAGTCCTCCTCCCAACCATGTACAAGGTCCTAATATCCATAAATGGTTCTCAAAATCTCCTAATGAAGTATGTATCAACACTTGGGAGCCAAAGAACCCTAAGACATGTCCTATATGGTAGTTTGAAAGCCCCTTTCTTGCTCTTGATTGCTAAGTTTGTGCATTTAGGGAATAACTCCTAAGTTTCCTACATTTACCATGTATCAATTCATGACTTGTATACAGGGCTCAAAAATTCCAATGGTTAACCTATTCCTCTTGTATTCCCACATAGACAAAAAATGCACCTATAACTAGATGCCAAATGTTATGGTCCAAGACCTTGCGCATGGTTTTCAAGTCCTAGAACCTTCTCTTAGGACGTATAAAACACCTAACCCTAATTTCTCATATTAAATACCATCTCCATCTCATATTAAACACCTAAACCTAGTTTATCTCTCTTTTCAAACAAACTTGATCTATTATTTCCCTCTAAGCCCATAATCCCCAATCTCTCTCTCTCTCTCTCTCTCTCTCTCTCTCTCTATCTAAACCCCTGATTCCCAATATATATATCTCTCTGAACCCCTTACCACCAATATCTCTCTCTCTGAACCCCTTACCAGCAATCTCTTTCTCTTTAAACCCATATGCTCTAATCTCTCTCTCTCTCTCTCATCCCCTAACCTCCAATATCTCTCTCTTTCTCAATATTTAACACCTAATCTCTCTCTTTATATATGTCCCTCTAAGCCCCTAAATTCCAATCCACCCATCTCTGTCTCTCTCTACCCCTAACCACCAATATATCTCTCTTTAAACCTCTATCGCCAAACCTCTCTCTCTCTCTCTCTCTCTCCTGACACAGAACCATCAATATCTCACTTTCTTGAACCCTAAACCCATAACCCATCTCTATCTAACCCATTATCCACCAATATATATCTCTTCCTCCGTAAGACTCTAACCACCATTTTCTCTCCCTTTATCTATCTCTCTAAACCATTAAACCACAATATTTCTCTCTCTTTCTATACCCCTCACCACCAATCTCTCTCTCTCTCTCTCTAAACCCTATACCCAAATCTCTCTCTCTCTCATCCCCTAGCCCCCAATCTCTCTCACTCTAATCCCCTAGCCCTCAATATCTTTCTCTCTAAACATCTAGCCCCCAATCTCTCTCTCTCTATAAACCCGTAACCCCCAATCTCAATCTCTCTCTCTCTCTCTCTCTCTCTCTCTCTGAACCACTAATCTCCAATAATGTTTTCTCTCTAAACCCCTAACCACCAATATCTCTATCTCTCTTCCTTTATAATCCCCTAACCTCCGATCTCTCTCTCTCTATCTCTCTAAACCCCTAACAATTGATCTCTCTCTTTCTATATATCTCTCTCATTAGGGGAGTTTTAAGGTCTAAAATGGGACTGCCATGGGTGCTTCACTAGAAGGCAATATAATATCATGTTCATTCATATTGCGGTATTAAATATTCATGAAAACCTAAAAATTATATTGCTTATATATTCAGGGGCAAAGGGTTTTTTATATTTAATGTAAGTTACAATACAAAAATACTTTGGGGTCTTTTTTATATGGGAGGGCTGACAAATATCCACCAAATGGAGATGACGGGATCACGGTTGGATGGGAAATTGGGTTGAGGCAAGGCTCAGGCTTACCAGTATGCAGGGAAATCGCGTCTTGGGGCATGCTTGAGGTCAGGGGTTTCGTGGTGAAGTGGGTTTCCAGCCAATCATAGTCGAGAGACAATGGTCATTGACATCCAATTGTTACCAATAACACTCAGCCAGTCATTACCAATATCCTTGGGAGTCTTTAAGCCTCCAGGGCCTGTTATAGGCCCTCGATAGGCCTTAGGGGCTTGAATACCCAACCAGTCATGCCTATTATAGTCCTTGGGAGGTTTAGTCAGCCTCCTAGAGCTTGTTACAGGCCCTGGGGGCTCGGATACCTAGCCCACAACAGGCTTAGTCAACGATTGGGGAACTGCAAAATGCAATCTAAATGTTGTACTATGTGCATTCGCTCTCGTGACATACAAGAAGTGATCTCCTATCTCTTCATTACACCATTAGATGTTGCAAATCATAATGATATGTGGTTGAGTAATTGCATTGTGGGTGAAGTAATGTGCATCCACGATATACATCGAAAGAAGAAAGGTGAATTGTAGAATGCATGTGGGGTCATAAGAGGGGTATCATATCAATATACTAGGTAGAAATATAAAGGGTTATAAAAAATGTTAATGAAAAAATTGATACATACAATATCTAGTGAAAATAGGGTTTTTTTTAAAATTGGGAAGGCATATTGGGAGGGGGTTAAAAAAAATGATTTTGGAAGGTATTTTCCAATATTTGTGAAATTAGGGGTATTGTTTCATATGCCACAAATGAACATACTATGATAGTTGTTTATTAAGTGAAGCCCCCGTGGGGCTTGCTAAGGGAAATAATAAAATAAGAGTTTTAAATTTTAGAGTGGAAAAATAAAAACTACTTTTTCTTATCGTATTTTTGGCATATCTCCTTAACGGTTTACACAAATTTCAAGTTTGGGCACTCGTTGGATGCGTATTTTAATTCCGCATCAAACCCATACCCACACTGCATACTTCTGAGGCACCCACGACATGAAAAAATAAAAATTTCAATAAAAAATGCATTTTAATATTAAAATCCTTTTTTATTGATTTTTTTCATTGTTTCATGTCGTGGGTGCCTCAAAAGTATGCAATGTTAGTATGGGTTGGATGCAGAATTAAAAATATGCATCCAACGAATCCCCAAACTTGAAATTTGGGTAAACGGTTAAGGAGATATGTCAAAAATATGGTAAGAAAAAATAGTTTTTTTTAATTTTTCCCTCTAATTTGTTTTACAAATTTTACCCTTATGGTTGACATCATCATCTTGAATCCTATTGGTTCTTATAAAGTGAATTTTTATGGTACATTATTTGTTTTGAGGCCCATTTTTTACCTCAAAACTCCCCTAATGAAACCCCTAACTTTCAATATCTCTCTCTCTCTATACACCTAACCGCCAATCTCTCTCTCTCTCTCTCTCTCTCTCTACACCTAACCCCCAATATCTCTCTATACCTATTGTAAACTATTCTATATGTTAGTTTTGGGAACTTTGTCAAATGTTTTTCTAATGTCCACAAAGAAACATAAAATACTAGTTTTATTATTACAGCACTCATGGGGTGGTCATGTGTGTTTATTTAAGGTATCATTCATGGACATGAATGCCTCAAAGATTCCTTTAGGGAGTAATGCATAGGATTCCTTCCTTGATCATGCATAGATCCTCAAAACCCATAATTACTAGGCTAAAGAGACATCTCCTCGCATAGGCTAAGGAGCATCAAGATCTCTAGTCATAGATTAAAGAGCATTGTTGACAAGCCATGTGTTTTTTTTATTCATCCTTCTTGTCCATGGATGATTACAAGCATTATTTAGGGAATAAGATCTAAGTTTCATCTCTCAACCATGTTTAGGTACGTAAGACCCATACCTAGTGCTCAAAAACTTCTAATGTTCCCATATTGTCACTAGAATACCAAATAAACCATCCAAAACTCATATTTGGTGGTTGGAGGCATCATTCATGAACCCTTGTTCCTAGAATATGCCTTTATGTCCCAATTCCTCAGCTTCCTCCATTGACCATGTTTAATACCTCAACATTGAAACCTAATTCTCAAAAATCCTAATGGTGCCCATATCTCCACTTGGAGGCTACAGATACCATCAAGAGATCCTATGTGATGGTTCAAGGTGAAGTTTTTATCCCTGTATTCCCATATCATTACCCATAGGAAAATTACACTCTCAGGGGATCGACTGTGATGCTTCAAGGTGTTTTTCTTAAAGTAGGTTCCCTAAAATATTGCTTTAGATCATAAGGATTAGGCTCATCTCTTGAACATGTCAAGTTCCCCATGACCCATCCTTAGTGCTCATAACCTTCTATTAGTGATATATCACCACTCGTAGGCCAAATGTCCTATATAGAGGTCATGTGTGGTATTTCAAGGGATTATTGGTTTCCCTTGAGCTTCAAAAGTTATATTTTAGGCCTAATTTCAATGTCTCATTCCTTTACATTGGTTTATATCTCAAGACCTTATACATAGTTCTCAAGCAAATATGATCATTTCAAGGTGAAGTATCTGCTTTCAATGTCATATGTGTTTATTGCACCGAGATTAGCGAGGTGCTTACAACTTAGTATGCGGGATATGTGTAATGTAATGTAGCGTAACACCATCGCATTATGTCCCCAAAAGAAAAAGTAATTAAAAACATTTATGTCGGCTCATAAAATAAAAAGTGACAACCTAATAAAAAATAATTTAAAAAATCCATATCCACTCATAAAACAAAATTTTTAAACCAAATAAAAACTCATTAAAAAAATAACACCTCCATAAATTGGATGCCTCTCATTGCTTGATAGATATGCATTTAGGATGGACCTATGATGGTTCAAGGAAACAATCACATGCTAATGATATCATAATGGAACAATCATCCTTAATAGGCCAATGCTACCTTGAAAAGGGTATATTTTCTTGGTGGAGGAAACCTTGTTATCCCTAAATGGATGTAACATTCCTTTCAGTCTCGATCTTCAAGTCTCCTCCCATGGAACATGTCCAAACCCCAATTCCAAAGGCTTGGATACATACTAACATGGAATCATGGATATCCCTGCAAAGTCATACATAGTGCTTTGAGACATTTTTCATGGATTTGGATGCCTCAATGGTTTTCTTTAGGGCCAAATGCATGGCCTTTTTCCCTCAAATGCAATTCCCAAGGCCTTGAGACACATACATATTTCTCCAAACCACCTAATTGTACAAACATCCTAATCATAAGCCATTGGGACACCCAAGAGGCCATGTGTGGTTGGTTGAGGAAACCTTCTTAGTCTTTGATGGCTAGAAGACTTCTTCAGGGCCGAAGGTTTGTGTATCCTCCAATAAGCATGTCCAAGACCCCAAGGTCCCAAAACATAAATATAGAGCATCATGAATACCATCGACAAAGTCATTTGTTGTGCTTTGAAGCATTTTTTATGATCTAGATGCCTCAATGATTTTTTTAAGGATAAAGTAGTAGTATTCTTCCCTAGAGCATCATCCTAAAGGCCCAGGGACATGTACATACTACTTAAAAATACCGAATGGAACTAATATCCTGAATCATATAGTAATGATACCCTCAAGAGGTCACGCATGGTTGGTGGATGAAATATTGTTATCCTTGGATGGCTAGAAGATTCATTTAGTTCCATAGGATCAACTCTCCTCCCTTGAATATGTCCAAGGTCCTAAGGCCCTAAGACATAGATACATATTTCCACATATATCCCTATGAGGTAATGCATGGTTCCTCGAGGAATTTATCATGGATTTGGATGCTGCAATGGTTTATTTAGGGCCAAATGCATGGTATTATTCCCTCGAAAACCATTTCCAAATCCCTAAGACATGTAGATACTATTCGGAACCATATAATGGCACTTCCATCCTCAATCATAGGACAATGATACCTCAATAGGCCATGTGTAGTTGGTGGAGGTAACCTTCTTAGCTCCATATCGATATAAGATTCCTCTAAGGCCCAAGTCTTAGGGTCTCCTCCCTTGACCATGTCCAATTGCCCTAAGTCCCCAAGACTTGGATACATAGCACAATGGATACCCCTCTAAAGTCTAGTTTGGTGATGTTAGAATTTTTTCATGGCCTTGGATGTCTAAATGGTTTCTTTATTGCCAAAGGCACGATATTCTTCCATAAATCATCCTTCCCAAAGCCTTGATCACACACATACATATTGCTCAAAACCACTTCATGGTATCGACATCCTTAATCATAGGCCAATGATACCATTAAGAGGTCATATGTGGTTAGTGAAGGAAATCATCATAGCTCTTTCTGGATAGAATATTCCTTTAGGGCCCAAGGTTCAGGTCTCTCTCTCTCTGAATATCTCTCTAAACTGGTTATGGGTTATAGGTTTTAAGGGTTTGGTGTTTGACGGTAGATTTTAGGGTTGATGATAATTAGAGGTTATAAGGGTTAGGGGTTGATTTTTATTTGACTAGACACTTTCGAGTTTAGGATTAGGTGGTTAGTATTATAGGGGTTAAGGGATATATATCATTATGTGTTAGTATTTAGGATTTTTAGGGGCTATACTAGTTTAGGATTATAGTGGGCCAAGAGTTATAATGGTTAGTTGTACTAGAGACTAGGGATTGCAATGGTTAGGGACTAATGGTCCATGATTTAGGGATTGAGATATAGGGATCATGGATTTATGGTTATAAGGATGAATACTTATATGTACATGAGGAGAATGCGAGTTAGTTATTTTTTGTAATAATATATCTCCTAACCCCTTGTGGTGAAAGAGAGAAGAGAGGGGTGAGGGAGGGAGGAGGATTGGCCAGAGTGGAAGAGAGGGGGGGGGATTGGATGGATAGGAAGAGAGGAGGGGTGTGGTTATCGATAGGGAGGGGGGGTTTAGCGGGAGATAGAAAAAAATGAAGGTGTTAAAACGAACCCATGTGCGCATCTACAAGTGTGTGCACTGAAATGTGTGTGTGAATTTGCTCGTAGGCAACTTTGGATTCAATTTTTTTATGGCGCCATTGCACATTTGGTACTAGCTTTAGATTGCCAAACCTTGAGTCTCAGTTTGAGTTATGGTAGAACACACCAATTTCTGTAACTTCATGTTTTTCACTCTTAGTTCTGCATATGGTCCACTTGTGCACTACTTATGTAATTGGACACACTTGCCGAGCTCTATGTGCATATTCTAACTATATATTTTTTGAATAGATATGTTATTGTTTTCTATTTTTAATTTATTTTTAACTGCACTCATGTTAAATTTTTAAGAAATATAGTTTATTTATATGGGTTGTAAATTTTGATTGTCTTACATATTTTGAAAACGGAAAAGAAACCGCACAAGAGTACAAGAATACCTACCAGTAAAAAAAATAAAATCAATTGATTATGTTAAGACCATGATATGGTGGACCAACACTCGACCATGTCGTTTTAAGGCTTCACTGAATTTCGTAATTTAAAAAAAATATAAAATTAAATTTTAAAATTTTGGAAAATAACCATGCACAAGATCCTTCTGTTGCCTATGCCTCTATATATTTTTTTCCTCATAATTTGACAATTTACATAACAAACCGGTAGACCGACGTGAACATATGCATTATGTTTTAGAGAAAAAAATAACAAATCAATCTTAAAATAATGTTATTTTGGGTAGGTAATACCACTTTTCCATAAATAAAAGTTATATATTCCAGAAGGTGATCTGATTTTCTACGTTTCATCTTTTTACAGCTAATTCTAAAACGTTTTGTAGGTACCTCTAATAATTCATTTGAATGATAAGATTTTTGTTTTTCTAGCATGCCATTGCAACTAAAGTGTCATAAGTGGGTATCATTACCTTGCACTAGCCCATATGTCCAAAGGAAATTATCTACATTCCCTAACTACATTAAATGTTTGAGAGCCATAAATTAACTACCAAGGTCCTATGTGGTTGTTCAAGGATCCCTTCATATTTATTGAGCTCTAGAGCATACGTATAGGACAAAAATAACTTATTTTATTTCCCTAACCATGGTCAAAGGTCTCTTGCTCTCACAACAGATCCCATTTTATTTTTTGGTTTAGGTAATTTAGATGCTTATTACCTTGTTTTGTGTGAGGTTTTTAATAAATCATTTTCGATCAACTATCATTTAATTCTAGCATTGAACATTTGATTTAAAACAATGGATTTTCCGCATTTTCTTGTTTATATTTTCTTTGTGAAAATTGCGGAAATGCAGATTGCGGAAGCTTCGATCATAATATTTGTATTTATATGTTTCCTCATTTCTGCATTTCGAATTCCGGATTGCAGAAGTTGGAAGCAAATCGAATAACTTAATTTGAACATCACTTTTCTGATTCCGCAAACATTCTACGGAATGCAGATTGCCAAAACCTTGAATCATCCAAAATCATATCCGCAGTTCTACAGTCCTACATTCACGTATTTCCACATTCCGAATTACGGATTGCGGAAACGATCAATTTTCTAGAATCGGTTCTATACTCTCGAAGTTCTAGAGTTCCACACTTCCACCTTCCCACATCTATGATTTATGGCATTTTTTGAATTTTCAATTGTGGATTGCAGAAGTCATAAAACAATTAAATGATAGAATTTTGAATGTCACTATTTCTGAAATCTGCAAATATTTTGTAGAATGCAGATTGGGGAGACCTTAAATTATACAAAATCATTACCGTAGTTCCGTAGTCCCGCATTTATCCAAAATGCATTTTCGACTTTCCGATTGCGGATTGCGGAAACGATAAAATTTATAGAATTAGTTCTATATTTCCACATTTCCGCATCTCTGACATTCAAAATGTGGATTGCGGGTAGCATTTCCACTTCTCGATTTCTTAATATTGGTTCCACATTCCTGCATCATATTGTGGATTGCGGGAGGATGAAATTGTTAGGTTTCAAAAATCATTTCCCGACTTTCCGCTTCCTCATTTTCTTCATAGATTTGTTTTTAATCTTGAGCATTGGTTTGTTTTAGATCTACGGTTCGGTTTTAATCTTATCAATGACATATTTTTGGCTTAAAACTCCAAATTAATTATTCTTTTTACCATCTTTCGCTTCAATTTTACATTTCACAAACAATTGTTTCTATGAATTTTACTCTCTTGCGTATTTTGGTTTTCTTCATCAATTTGCAAGTATGCATGAAACATAGCTTAATGATCTCGTTTATGAAGGTTCAAATTCCTTTCAAGATGTTTTAAGCAGGGCTGCCACTCAAGAAGAAAAGGGATTCATCCATCTATATCAGCAAGAGCTTAAGATGAAGGTGCTACAAGATAGAAAGCTCAAACTATCAGATGAAGAAGGGAAAAAGGCTTGCAGAAGCAGTGGTTTGTTTCTCATAATATTCTAGGTTTATTGGATTTTCCTGTTTTGAATCAGATAGAAAATTCTCTTCCACCTAAAATCTTGATCGCACAAGTTTAGGAAAAGCATTTACACTCCAAAGAACGCATTGAACGGTTGGAGCATGCTCACATAAAATATATCCAAGAGTTGGTTGAGTTTCAAGTTTCTTCACGGATGAAAGTGAATGTGTTTTTACGAGAATGGTCAAAGGAAAAGAAGAGGGAGATCAAATATTTCTTGTGCAAGGCTCAACTACAACTTGAACATGCTCAATATCATGATATTGATGGTCTTTTCGATGTTTTTCGCCGGCAATCTTCCATTGGTAAATCTTAAGAAAATATCATGTAATCCCTAATTTCATGAGAAGTTAGTTTCTTTTGTAACTTATTGTACCTATTATTTAAAGAGACTTAGATCTCATGTAGAGGGGGGGATCCGAGGAGAAAAAAAATTCTTTCTTTCTCTGTAATATAGAATTGTTATGATTTTTATGCATACAGTTTGCTATTTAGATCAGTGGATGACACTTTGTGATTTTTCAGTAAGCTAGTTCATTGGATATGGAGATCTTCTGTAAGGTTTTCATCATGTTTATTTAATAAATTGAATTTGGTTTGTTTCATGCAATTTATTTTCAGAATATACTACTCATTATCATCTTATATTCATATTTTGTTGCCTATGTTTAGACTTCAGAATTTATTTTCAATTGCAGCTTGAATCATTTTCAATTTGTGATGAGTAGAATTCTTGATTTATCTTGATTTTTTTTCATTGCATAACCTTTAATGTTTTCTAACACGCCAATTGATATGAATCTGATTTGTCAGCTTGATAATCAATTGAATGCTAATTAAAACTAATATTTTCCCTTTTTCAATAATCATTTTATGAAATAACATTTATGTTTTCTTTCTGTTAGTTCAATTTGATGATTATTTTTACCATTTATCATAGATTGGAAGATTGACATGAACTGGTTATCACAATCACATTTAAATTACATATTAAATTAGTTTTCATTTAGGAATTATTTTCATTCATGATTCAAATTCTTCTCTTTGAGGAGCAACCATCACTTAGCGGCTAACGGAGCCGTAAAACCCGTCGGAGTTAGCTATACCAAACAACTTGAGGATAGGGTAATCCTTGCATGGGATTGTTCGAAGCCTTTAGACTATCTCTTTTTCGTTGTTGTGTGGGACATCTCTAGCATATCCTAGGCTTCAACAAAGTCCAATAAGCTTTTTTCGTGAAAAAAACTTGCAATGACGCCCATGTTACACCCAAAGCCGGTCTCTTACAAAACAAAATATAATGCTATCACAATATAATTAAAGCAAATTAGGTCACCATTGTAGAAGTGTGTGAGGTATTTTCAATAAAAAAACATATTGTTGTGAATGAAACATGTTATTGTGATGTAAGAGTATAAAAAAAGTAGCAATTTAACATGCTCAATAATTAGATAGTTCCAAAAGCTTCACAATCAACTCTCTAGAACATTTTTTATTTGTAATTTATATAAAAATCAATAAAAATATAATGATAATTACTTACTAGCCTTATCTATAAAACTCCTAGATATCAAACTCCATTAACTCATAATAAGTCTTCAAACAACTATTGATCCCTCTACCGCCCCTTCATCATGAGTTTGTACATTGTGTAAATCAATACTACGTTAGGAGAAGCAATAAGGAAAGTGTGATACTCTAAATTAATCATACCTTATATTGTGTGGATTGAATGAAGAACCATCCACAATATCGTAAAATTTAATAATGTAAAAATAAGTTATATAAAAATCTAAAACAAACACTAATGTAAAAATAAGTTATATAAAAATCTCAAACAAACACCCCATACTTTCATAGAAAATACAATACCATTTCAATAAAAGCTTGTCAAAAACTATAAACCATTTATTTGTGAATTATATACCAATACGTGCAAATAGAAATAGGTTTCATTCTCTTATGAAAGTATGCAAAGTCGATATGAAAGTTAAGGATGCAAATTTCTACTAAAGCTCTTAATATTCATTGAATTATGAGCATGCTATTAAAATTAAAATATGCAAAGATCATATCATCAAGAGAAAGCACATTTTTCACACCAAACTATACATCCACACTTCTAAATAACGTATTCAATTACATTTTCATTGACAATGCTATTTACTTATCCCTGAGCTATAATGTGTTTTTGTTTCTGTACAAGAAAAATACAATAAACTAAACAAATGCATCGAATCGTCTTATTGAATGGGCGAAATGACGATCTTTCCTCTGGCCTATCCAGTTTCCAGATATTTGCAAGCCTCTTTAACATCAGAGAAAGAATAAGGGCTCTTCGGATCGATCACGGGTTTCACCTTCCCGCTCTCTATGTACGTCTGCAACTTCTCTAGGCTATGGCCATTCGGTAATACACCAAAGCCTTCAACTCTCGGATGAGGCTTTGACAACGTGGTTATGTCCAGAACTTTGCTTTCTTCTTTGGCCACCACATACGACTTGGATGAATCTCCTGCAAATGAAATAAGAACGTCCATTAGATTACATTCATAAAACAACCATTAGATTACATTATTCTTACATTAGAAGACAAGCGAAGTGAGTGACTTAGCTATGGTGTCGAAAACAAAATCGAATTTCTCTGAGATTTGATCGTAGCTCTGCTTGGTATAATCGATTACCAAATCTGCTCCGAGGCTTTTCACAAAGTCGAGTTTAACAGTGCTAGCAGTGGAAACAATCCTGGAAGCTCCATAAACATGCCTCGCCAGCTGAATTGCCAGGCTGCCCACTCCACCAGCTCCTCCAACAATGAACACGCTCTTCCCCTTCTCAAATTTGGCAATATCGAATGCCCCTTGCGCAGTCTGGAGGGCAAGGGGCAGGCTCGCCGCTTCTTAGAACGATAAATTTGTGGGGTTCTGTGCCACTAGGTATTCGTCCACTAAGGTGTATTGGGCCAGTGTCCCCCCACTTTGTAGGCCTCAACGTTCTGAAGTCTTGGATGTTACTATAGACCTCATCACCATTCTTGAACTTGGAATTGCTATGGCCAATTTCTGCCACCACTCCTGCCACATCACAGCCCAGCACGGCCTACATAGCACAAACTACCTATTGGAGATCTGGATTTAAAGTGGTTAAAACCTAATATCACAGTTCTAATTGAAAATTTACATTTTCAAATACATACATAGTTAATATTGATAATCTAACCAAAATACAAAAACATAAAAACATAGTTAAAATCCAAAAATTTACCATTATAAATTTACATATTCAAATATATACGTAAGCTGAGTATTTTAAATTCCTTGTAATTCACCCATAGGCGCTACAATGAACATTTCTTTGTATATGGAAGGCGATCGCAAGTTTTTAATCAGGGATTAAGGATAAATGGCTAGAATACAGTGGTTTGGCATATACTCTAAAAAAGATTCGTCAAGCACACACAATTAATGGCCCAGATTTACTCTTGCCAATTAGCATACTGAACAGTCATTTGTTAATCCACCGTTTTTTTTCATTAATCAAATCCTTCGCCACGGGGAGTCAGTTTTTTTGTTTGATCAGAGCCTTTGCCACGCGGGAGCTTGGTTAAATGAATCGCCTTAGTCTTCACCCGCTCTCTGGGCACATCCAATTCACCCGCTCTCTGGGCACATCCAATTCATGGCGTTTCAATGCTCACAAAGGGTGAAGCCTGTGAAGATTTCCAATAGATTGGCGATGCATGTGATTCTTCAAACGGGTCGTTAACCCACCAAACTAGAACCCATGTTAACTCCATGAATGATTTTTGCAAACCTTTACCTACACCTTCGTGCAGAATTGTATCCTTATCAAATTTCCTGCAGATTCTCATCTCGTAGAGCTATTTCACCGTTTTCCAGTTTCCATTCAGGAATTTCAAACAGCCGAAGGAATTTACACACAGGGATATCAGACTTCAAGGTAGAAATTATCTTGGCTTATAGATCAATACTTCCTGCCATGAATTCTTCAATTCAGTGGACTGTACTTGCATCTACTGCCTTCGTTACAGTCACACTCTGGTAAAGGATTTCATACCTCAAACTCACCCAATCCATTTCTGCTAAGTACACTGCAAGACCTGAGTAAAGGATTACATACCTCTTTTTCAAAACTGTATACTATACAACAGTTGATTAACTATTCCATTTAAGAGGTGGGAAATTTTAATTATAACCCTTTTCAAAACTTTAATCCAGAGAATTGTCACAAATGATAACGTGTTCAATTACAAGTACATTTCTATCCTGTATCAATTTATATAATTGTTGACATAAATATAGATCGACACCTCTAGATAACGTGTTCAATTACAATTACAGTGAGAAGACTAATTAGTTAGCTGAGCTATATGGTTTTTTATGCTTCCTCAGAAAAATAATATTGAAATAGCGGATCATAATACTGCACAGTAACCTAAGCAATAAACAAATACAAATGCATCTAATAGTCTTATTCAATGGACGAAGTGACGATCTTTCCTTGGGCCCGTCCGCTTTCCAGATGTTTGAAAGCCTCTTTAACATCAGAGAAAGAGTAAGGGCTCTTTGGATCCATCACGGGTTTAACCTTCACACTTTTAAATGTTTTCATTAGACCGAAAAACTATTAATTAAAGTAACTCATATATTTAAATATAAGTAAATATGATCCACATGTAATCCAAGCAGTACTACCACCCTTAAATTGACTATGATAAGCATAGTGGAATATTTAACCAATTTGTTGTTACACTACAACCTCATATGTTATTGGTTTATTAAAAAGAATATAAAGGGGATGTTCAGGATCATGAAACTCATTGGCTTCAGAATTGTCATAATATATGGAAATCCCATGAATAAACCACATGCTTATTTAAGACTCAAGCACTTGACTCGTTGGTTTTTCGGGATAAATTCTAGTAGTAAATGAGAACTTCCATTACACTAGGTTCAAGTTGATTAATGCATCATATGTTGCAAATACTCCATGGCTAAGCATGTTATGTTGCAAATACTCTATGGCTAAGCATGTTTTATAGACATGTAAATCGATTAATTGTTTTGGGACTGCTAGGCCTTTGAATACTCTACTCCTTTTGTTTCTCCTTTGGATTGGAAAGGTGTTATTTTCCAATATCAAAGGATAAATTAACAGGAGCATAAGAAAATCTAGCAGGTCATTCAAATGGCGAACATTTATTTCTTATGGAAGCAATAATGCAAGCTTCTTTTCATAAGTTACAATTTTTTAAACTTGCAAGAAGTGTCAATCTATAAATCAAATTAGGTCATTCATTTTTTTCCCATAACTGTTTCGTTTAGGATTGAGATAGACCCGAGCATGAAGGTAAGGTCACTTACCTCAATTCTTCTCAAGAAGATAACTCGACCTGAGCTATAAAAAGGAAAGGGGATACATGGTCAAATATGTATGAGCTCAAAAGTGTGTTTGGGTATGCAGGAAACCTCAAGTTTACCTCTGAGTGAATATTTCAGAGTTTATTGAGTGCCACTTAGCTCAAAATTCATGGACAAGTGGCTTAGGGTTAGCCATCACTGACACATTCTATCCCTTCCCATAATCAATATTCCTTTGCCTAGTGTTACAAACCCATCTAGTGAGCAGTAATATCTAAGAAGAAGGCTTGTGTCATTTTCCCCATTCCTTCCCAAGAAATCTAGTCCATATTTGATGTTTCCTTTGGAATATGTTGTGTTGAATCCTACTAAACAATTGAATAGGTACAGGGAGGCATCCACCCACGTTAAAACACAAATGTTTAGGAATTTCCTTAAACCTGGTATAGAAATGTCGAAGGAATATGTTGTTTATGTTAGTATCCTGGATGGTTGGGCCCGACTTGGGCCCAATAATTGGTTTTCATCCTAAACAAGTTATAAAACTTGACGAGAAATTTATATTCAAAACAAGAACTCCATAAAATCCCATATTTTTGCATAAAAAACAACCCTAAATAAAAAAGTGGTGCTACCGGTAGCACCACTTTTTGATTTGGGGTAAAAAATATAGAAATGAACCAAAACATTTGTTATTGTTGTTTGCAAAATCCTTAAAATCAAGTTCTAAATTGAAAACTAATGCTATCGGTAGCACACTTTTTCAAAAAATTGCATTTTATATGATTTTATCATAATTGAAAATTGTGTTTATCTAATCTCTTAGTCACAAGTTATATAAAACTTGTAGTGAGTTAAACACAAATTATTCCAGAAATAATTTGATCACTCTTTTCATATAAAATTAAAAAAAATTATGATATTCATCATAAAATCATATATTAAACCATAAGACATATAAGTAATTCATATCAAAATTCAAGCACTCCTTTAGAGTTTCCATACAAAGAATGGAATATTAATAAAAAAGACAAAATGTTTCATGTGCAAATATTCAAATCAACACATGGATTCTAACACACCATCAGAAGCTACATTTTCTCCAAATGAATGACTGGATGAAGATGTAGATGACTCATATTCTTCTTTACTATCAATGAGTGCACCATATGAATCTTCATGTACACCCAACATTTTTGGTCCTCCTGGAACCATTTTTCCCTATTTTTACTCCTATATGCGAGTTGCTTCAATACAACTCACACATACATGGGCTGCACCATTATAGCCCACATACATCGAGTTAATTGGTAAAAGAGAGTAAAACCTCCCTTTTTCACTCCAACTAGTGGCCATTGTGACCTTTGGCCATCCATGTATCTCGAAATGACTCGATCCAACCTTTCACTTGCCTTTGGAGGGTTATATATTGAGCCACTATGCATGGAAGGGGAGAAGAAGAAAGAGAAGAGCATTGAAAATCTATTGGAATTTTTCCATGGCTTGAGTCTACATCCATTGATCATAGTTGTTGTGAACCTTTTATGTTCACCTACCAAACTCTTCTATATCTTGTGAGGTATTTGCTCCTTCACTCGTGAGTTTTCCATTGCATGGGGGATTGAAGTGGTGGAGGCACAAGTGGAGGGACCTAGTTCTTGGTCAAATGAGTTGCCGACAGGAGGTTGTATCTTGTACTTCTTGTTCTCATTAATAGAAATACTCATTTTCTCATCCAATTGATATTGTAAATGATTGTTTATTATCATTGGTTACATTTGCTTATGCATATCATGGATTATTCTATTGTATATGCTAACATATTTCATTTATCATATGCACTTGTTTGCTTTTATTATTGAGACTAAGTTGCAGGTACAAGTGTGATGATTCGAAATATCAACAGGGATCTTCATTAGATGTCTGGTTGAATGTAGGTATTTTATTCCACTTCTTAGCATTTACATTTATATAGAATGCATTGGGAAATGAGTTGATTCCTGGAAGTCATATGTTTGTTGTGGTTTGTCCCAATCCATAGGAATTTTTTCTACGTAACAGAACTGGTGACTCCATTGGGGAGAAGCGTCGATTTGGGGTTTTGGGGCATTTTCCTTATTTTGAGTCTCTGTTCTTTCGAGTTTTTGTGTCATTGGTAGGTCGTCAGGTCCTGATAGAAAATTCTTGTGTTTTTTGGGCCTTTCCACTCATTTTTTGGTCACCTATCTTTCCATGTATGCTCGTTAGCTATGTTTTTCCCGTGGAATTTATACGTGATTTTTCTTTCTATAACCCATGTAAATACGCAGCTGTTTAATGAACAGTAGAGTACAAGTCCAGTTTAACCTTATTCTTGGTGTTTGGTGGATGCTGGGTGAGTTCTGGGTGTTCCTGAGTCTTTCTGGGCCTATGTCCTGACTGTTCCGTCCTCTTTTATTGACTGGAAGCTCTTCTTTCTTTGATTTTGAGAATTTGTTTTTTCAACCATTTTTCTTGCTTATAGCTCATTGGCTTAGTTCATTCTTGCTTTTTGGGGTTTGTTGGATTATTTTCACTGCATTCTCTACATTCTTTTCTGAAAAGTTTTGATTCTACTTGCATTTTCATTCATTTATACTGAAAATACAAAAAAAATTGTTGCATTTTCATTTCATTTGTAGTGAAAATACAAAAAAAATTGTTTTATGTATTTGCATTTTGCATTAGAGTGCTTGTGCTTTCATTAGGGCTTGCTTGTGCATGAAATATTAAAGAGATTTCATTTTATTCCTGAAAAGAAACTTTGGTTTGATTGTCATTTAGTGGCATATTTTTTCCATTGATAGAAGAGTCTAGTGCTTTTTGGGTGTGCATTTCATTGAGTCTTTTCACATCACTAGTTTCACGACCATATCCCTTCGAGTCATCATAGCCAATAAAATTAACGCTTAATTTAAAATGGATTAAAACATTTTATTTTCTAGGGTGCACCAACTAGTATTGGTTTAGAGTCTTGGAATAGATCTTGTGTGAGTTAACGATCCAAGACTATTAAAAAACATTATGTGTCTGACCAGGGAATGGTGAAACCCATGGTATACATCTATCAAAACCCAGTAATTTTCGAAAAATTTAAAATTTTTAAGATAGCAATAAATGTTATTAAATGCAGTCATTTAACTGTCTGTTTAACTTACGTGATTGTAAGTGTGTCTTAATGATCTTTTGTTATACTTAAATGTTATTATGGTTTTTCCTTTTCCATTACTGATTGTTTTATTGTTTTGCAACCTCAAGGGGGAGTTGCCATAGCAGACTGGGCTTACTTAGCTTTCGAGCTAATGCATCAAACTGTCTTTCTCTTTACAGATAAACAGGTAAAGTGCGGGTCGCTACAATTAAATCTTTAAAGTATTATAATCCAATTAGCTGTACCAAAATCACTCAAATAAAAATCTAAGCATGCTAACTCGGTTTTCAGGTGTTTGAAGGTAGCACTCTGCCTACGAACTTCTCTGTTTTTACTGTTATTGAATTAGAAACTACTAAAGAAAATGATAGCTATATTTATGAAGTGTCCATGAATTAAACAACTCCGTGGAATAATTGTTATTGATGATGTTACTGTATTTCAGATACGCTTCATAATTAGCACAATGAAAAATAACTTAACTTGTTTTTAGCATTAGCTAGATATTCTATCATGTACAAGTCTCCTCCTAGCATCTCAGGATTTGTATGAGTTGGACAAATTATTCTTATGTCAATGTTTCAGAAATTATAAGCTATCTTGAGTAAACTCGTTTATTTGTTATAAGGAATCTGAAACAGTTGAATGCTTGTCATTGTATCGTATTGATAAGTGAGATAATCTAGCGTAATTCTGATCCAAAATTAATAATTATGTATCTGGAGTCCTTCAATTGGAAGTCACCTAGAGAAGGATTGAATGTAACCTCTAAATCCAATCTCAATTCATTGCTTATAGACTTAAGGCAAAGATCTATGTCTTGCACATGAGGTTATGATGATTGGAAATGTCGTGATAGGTTTTTATCAACCAAAAGGCGCTTGCATTGCACCCTTATCTTTATTAACTTTTCTAATGCAAATACATTTTCTGTATGTCTAGAATACTCCAAGTCTGGTTTTAAATGATGTTTATAGTGCAAATGGATTGATAATTCAAGTTTGGATCGATACTAGACAAGAATTTAAAACATTATTGTAATGTTTTGCTTATTAAAAGTATGGTAGTTAAACTATGATAATGCAACCATTATAATCACCGTGCATTATTTTTGTTACCCTTACTATGATGTTTAGTTGGCTACAAAGGATGATATTTTCATCGGAATCCTTGGACACTAATGTCACATGCATGATTTATTGGTTTATAGGGCAATGATATTGTTTACACTACAAAGCTCGATGGCAATGATTTGAATCATGGATTATAACTAGCAGTTTAAACTATGGGTCACGACCCTAATGGAATATCCATGTTATCATTTTAGTTTTCAATCAATTGTTGGGAGTCTCCGTTGTAGAACTATGGAAGTCGACCCACTACATGGTAATATTAAAAGGCTACGTGTTCGTATCTGTGCCAAGTGTAAATGATATTTAAGCGTTGACTAAACCCTACATTGTCATTCCTCCATTGACTTCGGGCTTGGTTGCTCTATGAAACCCTTCTGTTCGAACTTCGCTGAGGCACTGAAGAAATCAGCTTCCATGCTGCTTATCCCTTCGTGTTTGTCATCTGTACTGTGTGGGAGTTATTATATCTTGTTGTTATCGGCCCAGAGGTTATTGAAAGGAAGCTAGGGTTATCTGTGCTGCTATTATTGTGTGTTAGCAATTTACTTACTGCTCCAACCTTCGTGCTTGTTAGGGTTTACCTATATTGCCAATGCTGACCTTATCTTGACGTGAGTGTATTGTATGACCTGGTGTTGTCAAAGTTCCCATCGTGGAAGGCATTCGTTGCTTCTGCTATTTCACTCTATCGATGACAAGGGATGGTTAACATATCCTCTACTCGGATTTGACAGGAAAAATATTGTATGTGGAGCTTCTTTCGAATTTGTTGGTAAGCTACGGGTCATTCTTTTGTTTTCCAGTTAATAGAATGTTTTAACCTAACAAATTTGTTTTAACTGGTACCACTCCCTTGTTGCAGGTCTCGGCCCATTTGCAGCTTGGATGGCACGAGCCTCGGCAATTTGTTGATTTCCCGGGTAAGCCTGGTCTTCACCGTGGCGCCTCATCCTTATTGGTTGTCTGTATGGTTAGGGTTTCGGCTTGACTGAAATGATACAGTGATCACAACAGCCTTGCACATTCGTTCATCTATATGTTTAAATATTAAGGGTTGAAACCCTATGTTGTAATTGGATATTATGGCTTCAGCCGGTTTGGTAGCTATTTAGTCTCCTTTTTGCACTTAGGTTTTTCTGTAGATGAATTGTATTGTAAGGTTGAAGAGAACGAAGGCTGTGAGCCTGTTCTACAGGTGAGGTTACGGCCTCGGGTGTTTATGTTTTGTTACAACACTTCTTAAAAAGGTTTTTGGGTTAACTCCCAGGGTTTTGAGAATTAATCTAAAGATAAAGTGTTGTCTGTATGATGGCTGGTTTAATGTCTGTGTTTTTCCTTAAATTCGATGCTAGGTACAGTGGTAGGAAAGTTAGGTTTCTACAACACTTATTGAGTGAAAAGGCAACGCGGCTGTAGATGAATTCATTAACTTAGTTCTTAATGTTTAAATACGTGTAGAGTCTGAATTGATAGGGTTCAAACGAAATCTTAAAGTTGCAGGTTATTGTTAAAAGCTTAATTTATTATTATGTTGATAACTCTGTCAAGAAAAATTTGGAAGTCAAATGCTATCTATTGTCACGAAACTGAAGCTCGACAAGAAGCTAAATTATTGTTCTGTTTGTGTATTTTTATTGAAAATAAAATATTATGAACTAGATTATCCTACTACTGATAAACCCTTGTAGATAAATTACTGTAGGGTTACGTATCTAAGTTTGTTATTAAACTCTTAAATTATTTGGGTTTTTCGTCCAGGTTTGGATAATATAACTTGTGAAATTTTATTCTTGCTCCTTTGGTTGTTTTAATACATACAAGGATAGATTCTACGTTTTACAATCTATACTGAAGTGAAAAGGAGCTACGGCTGTGAGTGAGACATTGTAATACTGTTCAAAGTTTAAATACCTGTAACGTCTGGCATAGTAGGATTTTAATACAAAAGTACAATAGTGATTTTAGTTATATGCAGATTCTGTAGTTACGAGGTTCTCCTGTTGGTAGTTTGAGAAACAAATGAAAGATTTTATAAAGATAATGAAGCTCGACAATGAGCTGGGAAACTATTCTGTCTGTTTCGTTTTGTTGTGGATTTAACATCTAGGTTTTATCTGATGATAATTTCTTATGGTTAACTAGGGTTTGGATTTTAAATTTCTATAAATCTATTCTATTTATAGCTACAACTTCTTCTGCGGCACTATCTATAATAATGTCACTGCTATAGTTTTAAATGGTTATATTTGTTTATGTTCCTATCATGGTTTAAACAAGTTGTAAATCCAGAGAATGATTACTGGTACTAAAGACCCTACCTATCTATTAAACTAAAGTAATTAAACTAGATTTAGAATTTACATTAATAAACCATTGCTTACAATATTACTATTGTACATCCTGTAGGATAAAACATTATCAGTATTGAAATAATGCTATTAAAGGATGCTGAAAACACAGTAATTATTTAAAATCTTACATACTGATATTCTGGGATATTATCTTTTACTAAACTGATACTATTCAGACAATTAGATGATAATCATAACAACCATTCATTTATACTTAATAAACAACAGGAATAGGTGGCAGAACCTGTTTCAAATTGTGGGCAACAACAGCAATGGGAGGTTGTTCCTCCCTACCAACTCCTGGAGAGTGCCCAGACATCACTTCTCAGGACCCCCAAGCTTGCTCTGGTCTCCCTGGCTGGAACTAGGTGCAGGAAAATAATTCACTCAGCCCAAACAACTATAATGGAACCAAGTTCCTGCAACAATCCTCTCAACAACTTCCTTCCAGTAATTCCATCTTCCTCAATGGGACTCCTGAATAACATTCACCTGAATGTATTCTCCCTCCAGAACAATTTAACCCCCAGCTCATTTTATTGAGTACTATTTAAAAGATTGCCTAGGTCTTTGTTGGGTTAACTGTCATTAATGAGCCACCTGCTCAGATTCCACTTTCTTGGGGAATCATGACCCCAAATATAGGGAAGTTGCCACCTGCAACTTAGGAAGTGTTTGAGGATGCTTCCACTTGTCATTTGCCTCTCCACCTAGTTCCATCCACCAGTTTGACCAGTAACCTTTTTTTAACAGCTCTCCCATGCTGTTATCTCCATAATTTATTTATTAATAATAAAATATTCAGAATTACATTCCATTTCTAGTGACTCTGCTGAGTCATCCATTCCTACTTAGCATTAAATTTAACATAGTGTCTCAAGAATAAAATAAAACAATTACATTATTTTACAAAATTGGGGTATGTGACAACATCAGTGTTTTCAGGACGCTCTACTTAAACCCAAGTTAAGTACAAGGTCACGGGAGGTTGGTTACGGAGATAGCCCTCTAATACTTGCTGAACGTGGGATATATATCCAGGATTTGTTTGTATCCGGGGACTCTTTGGGGATTTCACCCTCTTGATTTTCGGGCTTAGCTACCCTTCCCATATGACAGATCCCACCTGTCACTATTCGCCTTAGCATTGGTTATACGTGGTGGCCATAGTTGCTTTACCTAGCTATCACATAGGGAATTTGCAGCGGTTATTCTGTAAGTGTCCCGAGTCAAATAGGGGTTGGACAACACAGTTGTGTTCACACAGTGAACACTGAGGGCCCTTATAACTAATTCTATTACCTTCGGTTATAGTTTGGGGGTCTCAAGCCTCTCCTAGGAGAGACATAGCGGCTGTAGTGTTGGGAGGTCCCTTGAGCCAGTCCCCTGTTGTGCACATTTGGATGTAGTTTCTTTTTAGGTGTGTGCTCTGTGATGTTTTAGTGGGTCATTAGGAGACGTTTATTTGTTGACTCTTTGAAGTCATTGTGGATCGAGATCCACCTCTCCGTCGATCTCATCGGTTGTCTAGTTTACCAGCTAGTGATATGTCACAGTCTCTTCACAAGAGACGTCAGAGGACTATCGCTCGTCCTTTATTCACATCTCATGATCTTTTGAGAGCTCTCATTATGATTTCCACATCTGGCACGTTGGGATTCCTCTCGACTCAATTTGCTGGCACAAAGAGAAACTCCCCTCCTTGCTCTCCGAGAAGTGGATGGGAGGAAGGTTCACCACACAACACTCGTCATGGGTTTGGGAAATCCCAACCCACTAGTACGAACTCGTTCGATGATACATGGTCATTGGGTATTCCATATAGTTCATCCATGGGTGTGTCATGTTTTGGTTCTACATCCGTCCCTATGACCTCAGATCCTTTTTCATTGGGTATGCCCAGTTTTATGCCGAATTTTAGTCCCGCCGTGTATGGTAGTCATGCTAGATATAGCATTGGGATTAGGGGCACTATACCCCCTTATACTGCTTACCAGTTTCAGAGTGGTCATATTCCTCCATCTTCTCCAAATGTTGGAGGAGGGCCTCCTCCTTCGTCAGCCCCTAGTGTTAGTGTGAATCCTTTCTCGAGTAAAGGATTCACGATAGGTATTGGATCTACCACTTACATTTTGTCCATTAACCCGAATGCCTCTACATATATGCCTCCACCGACGAATGCTTATATGATACCACAACATCCTCCTCCTTCTAGCTCCTCGGTTCTGTGGAATGGGAACATACCATTTTCTTATGGACCTCACTCGACTAGTTTTCCTACATCGAGTGGTTATATGGGACCCCATTCTTATGGGGGTAATTTTTATGGTTATTCAACTGGTCCCAGCCATTATCCCATTCCATCCTATGGAATCCCTTCCATGCACATACCTACGTATCATATGGGTCAATTTGGAGGAGCGTATCATCCTTCTGGTCATGGTCGCAGTTTCTATCAGATTTCATCGGCACCTCAAGTGTCGACTTCGATGAACATAGTCTCACCTTCAGTTTCACAATGTCAGACTCTTTTGGGAGCTTTTAATCAAGCTTCACAAATTGAGCTCCCGTTCCTTGCTAGGTTAAACTTTCCTGATATTTCTAAACTCACAAATGATCTAGTGTGTCATGATTCTACATGGCCCCCAGTTCCCACCAAGCTCCCTTTCGATGTTCTAAAGTTTGAAGGGAATAGAGGATCGAGGTGATCATGTCACCACTTTCCATTTGTGGTGCTACTCGAATTCCATGGGCCACGATTCTATCCGTTTGAGGCTATTTCAACACACACTAATGGGCACAACCGCGAAATGGTATGTCGAGTTTCCTGGGGGAACTTACAAGAGCTTCTATGATTTTCCTTTGGTTTTTCTCGACCATTTCCAGTTGCCGGTTCGTTACCATATTGGCACCGAAATCTTATCCACCTTCTGTCAGGATACAGCCACACATATTTCTGATCACATTAAAGAGTGGCGCCAATGGAAGAGGTTAGTGAAATCCAACATTCCTCCAGAGTTTCTCTTGGAATGGTTCCTCAAGTCTTTACTCCCTTATATTTCAAAGGACATTTCATTGTTCATAATTATGACTAAGGAACAAGCCATCTTCAAATCCCATCAGTTAGACCTAGTCTATGTTCAATTTGGGATTTTGTATGACATTATACTTGATGCACTGCAATCAAGACATGATCCCAAGCCCGTTTCTGGACCGCATGTCGATGGCATTGTTGGTTCCACAAGTACTCGTCCCATAGACTTGGTTACAAATCATATGCATAATCTATCTATTATCCAGTCTACTTCTAGACAAGCTCCTTCCTCGTCCGTTTCCATCCAATTGTTTGACATGTACATTCTGGGCAATCGACGAACCCATCTAGTAACCAACAACCTTGTGGGAAAAAGAAGGGGAAGAATAAACATAGGGGTGGGAATAATAAGAACAGGAAAGAGAACGCTAACCCTCCTCGGGATGGTGGAAATGTTGGTGGGGATCAAGCCTAGATGTAAAATGAAATTTCCTTGTAAACTTTGCATGGAAGATCACATTACACATTTTTGTTCTCGTATGGAGGAAGCATCGAAGCACATCGCAAAATACCAACTGTGTTGACAAATACTCTTCCTCATCATCGAAATATGGCTTCTAGTGCTTCCACCGCCAGTCATGGGACTAATGAAACTTCGACTTCTTCTATGCGTGACAACACTTTTGGATGCGTAAACATGGTTAAATTTGAGGTTTGTGTTGCTACTCGCTCGCATGATTATGGAGCTCCACAACCTTCTTTGGGGAATGATCCCCCTCCACCCCAGACTCCATTGCATATTGAGAATCCCACTTTTATGTCGCGGGTACCGAAAGGTGTCCTTAATCACTCGGTGCATAATCCTACTGCCTGAGCTGCTCATAAATACTCAATCATGGAAGATTTGGGCCAAACCCCGTGTGCTAAGTCGGCACTCGAAGTGCTGCAGGCTTGTCCTTCTCAAAGGAATGCCCTTTTATCTTCTTTAGGAGCACTCGATTCTGATAGCCCAAATGTCATCAATTTTGACACTACTGATGTTCAGCCTCAGTTATGTTATCATGTAGCTTTCCAAATTCATGTTAGGTTCCTAGAGATGATCGTTAAGCATATCGTTGTTGACGAAGGTGCATCTAGTTCAGTAATGTATTTAACTTGTTCGAAGTCTCTCGGCTCACCCCCGTTGTCGAAGTCTACGACCTTGCTTACAGCATTTTACGGTAGGTCTTTCAATATGCATGGTATTCTCCCCTCGCTTGAATTCCACTTGGGTGGGAAATCCACACCTATAGAGGTTGAGGTGGTTGATGCACCCATCGAATACAACCTTTTTCTAGGTTGAAATTTGATTTATGCTATAAAAGCGATCGTATCCTCTGTTTTCGGAGTTATTTTCTTTCCCCATGAAGGAAAGGTTGTGACAATCGATCAACTATGCTTTAATTCCATAACATCGCGGGGAACTGTAGTCCCTCAGATTGAAAATTCTCAGCCGGGAACCGAGAATGTTGGTGTAGGCTTATATTCCTCCTTGATGGGATCTTTTGATTTTCTTGCACCTATCTCCTTTATAGAAACCATTTCCGATGATGTTCCTTAATCGTTGACTCTTGTACCATTTCGGACATCATATTTTAGTGATTCGTGGACTTTACCTTCCACAAGTTCCGTTTCGAGAGACACTTCACACATTCGAATGGTTATGCCCTTGTCCAAAATTGAGCTTGCTTATCACGATATTCAACAAACCACTACAGAGCCATATCTCTCTTCCTCAAGGACAAAGTAAGAGATCCCGTTACGTTGCCCGCATGGGTAGTCGACTCGTCTTGTTCACATGACTGTCGATATTTTATGATCGGATGAAGCCATCATTGAGGCCACAAATGGCAATAACAAGCCTTGGTAGGACCTTCATCATAGATATTATTTCCTTCCCAACCTTGATCTTATTGAGAAAGATGAAAGTATTTATACCACAGTGACTTGTATAAGATCTTTCTTTACATATGTTTTAGATATGATCTCGGTACTAATGTTTCTTGGAGATAGGATTCTTACCTGAACTTATGCTTGCTTACTGGTCCTTTTCGACACTTTTTTCAATCATATCAGGTATATTCATAACCTTTCATATAGGTTTATGCTTCCTCGTTGTTATGATGCATTTGAACCTTTTTCCATCTGAATTCGCCATAGGGTCAAACCTGTTGTCCATTAGTGTGTTAGCCATCTTTATATGCATTGTGCACTAGTCCGATAAGAAATCCTACCTAACATGGGTCACCCTAGTTAGCACCCTTATTCCATTTTGGTGCCCATGCTAAGTTTTTTTCATAGGCTTGGGAGACTTTTAGATTTACCACGACTTTAAGAAGAAGCCTCATATCTTTGTTTCTCATATATTTCTGGCCATCCCTGATAAGATTCCCATTTTTTTGTGTAAGTCGCATGGGCATTTATTTTGATCTTGCTTGAGCTAATGAGCCTGATGCAGGATTCCATGCTTTTAGCTCGTTATATAAGCCTCCATCTCTGATCTCATTTCTGTTAAGCTATGTATCACTTTGCCTTTGTGATTTCACATCCTTGACACTTGTCTGCTCCCATTACGAGCATTCTTTCACATTTACTTCGAGCTCGTTGAAAACAGTAAGGAGGTTACAAGCATTCTTCCATTTCTCCTTTGAACTTGTTAAAAATAGTAAGGAGGTCATGAGTATACTTGTCATTTCAAACTTGTTAAAGGATTTGAAGCGACATCCAGTTACGTATAAGTTTACCCCTTTTTCGAACCTTTGTGTATTAATTACAAAAAATGTATACTCTATTCATACGTGACTAGAATAGTTCATCTCTCATTATTTTACACTTTTTCGAGTGAGGAGACTAAATTTACAAAAAATGACCTCTTGGAGTCTTCTTTAGGTTTCTCAGACTCTCGAAACATGAAAACACCAAGCGAGCACAAACCAACTCGGGATCAATGTGAAATCCATGATAAGGTGTATGGAGCTATTGTTTAAGTTTTTTTAGACTCCTTAAATATGAAAAAGACCAAATAATCATATAAATTAAAAACCTGGACGGGGAAATTTTTACTACCTTCTATTGGAAGTTGTCGTGCCGCATTTGAACAGAGCATTCATCTCCACTCCATGTATCATGGGTCGGGATATTAGTATGACCTTAGGAAGCTGTACTCATTTCTCACATCTTACTCCACTGGCTGGTTAAGCTTCCTGTCATTATGGAGCCTTTGTTGATGCCTCATGCTTCACAAAGTATTATCAGTATCTAGTGCTTGAGTCTATACTTCCTGAGTCTATCCATCTACTCATGCTCTTGTTCAAAGGAATTCTTTACACCAGAGTCGGCCACTCCTCATATCTCTTGAATATTGCATGTAGGCCATCCCTTATAAGTCCAGTTCGATAACATATGGTGTTTATCTTGTTCGTCCGAGTTCTTCCAAATATTTCAGCCTAGCTACTACCTCATGCTCGTTGATGGGGGATCCATTAATGCCCTCCTTTTGAGCGAATCTCATTCCATCGACTCCAAATCATTTATTCTAAAATCGATATTTAGAGTCCTATTGAGTACCTTGAGACTTGCAGTCATTAGTGGTAGGTCCTCTCGCCATCAATAGTTGGGAATTCATTAATGTCCCCTAATCGATGGATTCATCAGAGTATTCAACCTCAACACCTCTATTCACACTTTGGTTAATGTACTAAGTTCCTTGATGCCCATTTTACTTAATGGTGGATTATCTCACTTCTGTTAACAGTATACATCAATGGCCGGTAATCAGACGATCTCATATCAAGTTCGACATCAGTACCCTTATTCACTTGATGGGACATGCATGGTAGACGGTTTGTGTAGAAGACCCCAGACTTTAGTGGCATTCAGTATGCTACTTTTGATCATGATTGTACCTATGAGAGATTTTTCTCATACATCAGCAGTTTGTACCATCAGTTTGCATCATATGTTTCCTCTTCAGCAGGAGACCATATCTTACTATATATGGGTCATGGTTGTGACCATTCATGACATGTATTCACTAATGCTACCTATTCATCGCCATTGTATCAGATTGCTATGTATTGTGCCGATATGTACATAGAGATATTATTGTATTGTGACAAGTTGGATACTCCTACCATTTGTGTCTCCATCACTCCACTTCTGAGATTTATAACGTATCTCGGCCATCGTAGTACCTTCTCTGACCTCACACATTAGGGGCATCTGTTACACCATATTTTTCCACCTTTAGAGCATTAGCACTCATTGGCCTCCATTATCCATTTATGGACTAAGAACCACATTTTTGGTCCTCCCGGAACCCTTTTTCCCTATTTTTACTCCTATACGCGATTTGCTTCATTACAACTCGTGCATTAGCAGGCTGCACCATTATAGCCCGCGTACATCAAGTTAATTGGTAAAAGAGAGTAAAATCTCCCCTTTTCACTCCAAAAAGCGACCATTGTGACCTTTGGCCTTCAATGTATCTCGAAACAGCTCGATCTGACCTTTCACTTTCCTTTGGAGGGTTATATATTGAGCCATTATGCATGGAAGGGGAGAAAGAGAAAGAGAAGAGCATCTAAACTTTGTTGGAATTTTTCCATAGCTTGAGTCTACATCCATTGATCCTAGTTGCTGTGAACCTTTTATGTTCACCTACTAAACTCTTCCATATCTTGTGAGGGATTTTCTCCTTCACTCGTGAGTTTTCCATTGCATGGGGGATTGAAGTGGTGGAGGCACAAGGGGAGGTACCTAATTCTTGGTTAAGATGAGTTTCCCACAAGAGCATGTATCTTGTACTTCTTGTTCACATTAATAGAAATACTCATTTTCTCGTCCAATTGATATTGTGAATGATTGTTTATTATCATTGGGTACATTTTCTTATGTATATCATGGATTATGCTATTGTATATGCTAACATCTTTCATATATCATATGAACTTGTTTTCTTTTATTGTTGAGACCAACCTGCAGGTACAAGTGTGATGATTCGAAAGCTCAACGGGGATGTTCATCAAACGTCTGGTTGAAGGTAGGTATTTTATTCCACTTCTTAGCATTTACATTTATATAGCATGCATTGGGAAATGAGTTGATTTCTAGAAGTCATATGTCTGTTGTGGTCTACCCCAAGCCATAGGAAGTTTTTCTCCGTAACATTAACCTCTTGTTTCATCCTTCAAAAGGTTATAGAATCACTAGTCAACAAATTCTCCCCAAAACACAAATACATTAATAGCGGGTGAATCATCACTATTCTTACCCTCCAGAAGGTTATAGAATCATTAGTCATCAAATTCACAAAAAAACAAAAACATTATTAGCGGGTGCATAATCACTATAACTATTAGAGATACTTGGAAAATACATACGAATAAGGATGAGGCAGTTCCAAATGGTGAATGTTTTCATATTTCATTGTTTCATCGGACACCGTCAGATAACGAATATTCCTTATATTATTATATATACTTTATAATATATTATTTTATTTATAAATAATTTGATATAAAAAAATCCCACTAGTGGTGCATGCATCATGATGATACAAGATGGGATTAAAAGATATAGGAAGGACAATTGGGATGGCTCATGCAATGGAATGTGTGGTGTCCCTCACAAGGAAAGAATCAAGGCTAGAACTGGAGGTATAACTAGTTGCTTCATTCCAGAGTATTATCCTAGAGAGTGTGTCAGATCTCAAGTAGTTATATTTGTTTCCTCCATGGTGCATGCCTTCATGGCCACCCAAGAGAGCTCTTACTAAGATGATGAACTTACAAACTCTCTGGAAGCATTATCGTCGGTTTGAATTGTTTGTGTATTAGTTGCGTGAGGCATCACCTCATAGGTCTTCCCAGGAAAGAATAAAATTAAAATACATTGTAATTTTATTGTTGCACAAATAACAAGCTGTCCTTAGTTAAGCACTCAAGTCGGACCCAATTAAAAATTATATTTTCCAGCAAGATAAAGTATAAATAGAAGGAAGCCTCCCCTCATTTTGGACACACGTCAACAAGACAAGTTCATTGTACTAAGAGAGATTCGCTACCGCATCTAGGATACTTATTTTTGGGGTTCTCCATTATTGGAGAAGTTTCTCTCTTGTTTTCTTTGGTTTGTGATACTACTATCTGGATGTACAATGTACATCAATCTCTAATGTAAGGTGTGAACTTAAGGGAGACAAATAGTTTTGTCTATGGTTGGAAGATGATTGTTCTTATCATTGTGGTTAAAAAAGCTCCACTTATGCTGCTATAAACTTCAACATCAATACCAATTCGAGGGGGCAATTTATGGAAAGATACCTAGCTTTGAGGTTGAACTCTTTATGGAACACTAGCCAAATGGTTGAACCTGCAACGACTGGGGTCCTTGCTCTAATTATCCTCCTATAGCTCTTTTGGGATGGTGAGAACGATGGTTACCACTTGAAAAAATGTTAATGGGACCAAGAGATCCCACATGTCGTGGGATATTAAAGAGTTAAATAAATTCCAAGGGTTCTTTGAAAAGGAAATTCCCTCCACCACCAGGGAACACACTACTCGATTGGAACGAAGGCTGAAGAAGGAGAGACGTAGTCCATATGGTTTCCAATTGACGAAGGATATGGGAGGGTTGGTGGAGAGTCGTGGTTTCACTCCTACTCGAGAGATGCTCCATACTAAGACTCTGGACATTTTCTGGACTATAAAATCCCTCTTGGGTATCGATTTGAATGATTGTTCACAATGCAATATGCTAAACAATTTGTAGGAGTTGTCCATGGGGAAAAATTTCAGTAGGCCACCACCGGTCCAGCCCGCCAACATGCAGCTGGTGGATCGTAGATGTCCATAAGTGGTTCGACAGGAGGCTAAGCAAGAAAATTCAGGTGATGGTCCCTCCCATGTTTCTATTTCAGATGATGATTAGTCTTTACCTTAATTTGGAAAACAGTATGGCTAGCTTGTATTGTCCTAGGAGCTTGTGTTTTTGTGTTTTTGAGGCCATAACCCCCGCATATGGAGGAACAGTAAGAAAATTTCATCTGAGGAAGCAACTCACAGCTAGAGTATGTTAGTCCGTGTTTTTTGTTTCTATGTTATTAATAGTAAATGTTTTGAACTAGGTCGGGTTGTGGAATTGCATATAGACAGGAACAAACTTTGGATATGCTCTGTAATGCTTTCTGTTTTTTAGTTTAATACAATACTGGAACTTTAAAAAAAAATTGGATATAGGAAAAAGTTAGTACTTAAATATATATCTTTTAGATAATGATGACTTTACTATTAATATTTACTGAGAATAGATTTTATTTGTGGGACCTTTAAAAAGGTAAATGATTATTTGGTTCTTTTTAAAATTTTATTTATGTGTTCGATAAGTTTTAAGAAGAGTATTTTAAATCATCATATTTTTATAAGTTAAAACGTTATAAAAGTTAATATTATAATATATATTTTGAAATGCAATTTAAAGTGGTTGTAGATAGGTATTCTAAGATAGTGCTTTCATCTTAAAACCTCTTAGTATTATATAGATGACAAATGGTGTTGACCCACAACATTTAACTATTCAGAAACCTTTGTATTTTGTGCTTAACCACATTTAACTATTGTTGACCCACAACCTTTATATTTATGGGTGTAATCGTGTTTGAAGCATTTAAATTTAAAAAAAAGTGAAATCATCCATCTCATCCCAAAATGGGTTAAAAAATATCTACATAAGTCAAATTTAAGACTTAGAGTTTGGACAACTCAAAATCAATGAACAAATACACTTACACATTGAAAATTTGTAACTAATTATGTCTACCTCCCAAACCATTGTGAGAATGTAAATGCCTAGTAAATATAAATTCAGCTTAAACCTTGAATATGGCAAGTATAATACAACACTTTCGTATTGTCTCACCAAATCATATGACTTAGTCAACACCAATTCTAAGATATCAACACGTATCAACATAATTATCAATGAGTGTGTAGGCCCTAATCTAATTCTCTTTGGGATCACGTGCATTAGGTTGTGTTACTCTCGTTATATGGGTAACAAAGTGAGAGTTCGTTATTGGTTTCATTTTCCAAGCAACATGAATGAGTATCATTGATGTGTTAATTCTAAAGTAATTTTGAAAAAATAATAATTGGTTAAATGCCAGAATATGAAATTTAGGAAATGAAATCTGTCTATATAATATATTATTATTTTATTTTATATAAAATTTATATAATTGTAAAATCATGAAATTTTTTGAACACATTTATATAATTGTATAAACAATTTGTTGTACTAGTGTATGATTATTTTTGCAAAAATTTAATGAACTTATTTTATAATTTTTAAAATTAAGAAACTATGTATAGTAAGTACAACACTTTAGGAGCTTAATATAACCAAACAAAGTTACAACATAAACAAATGAATATTATAAATTTTAAAATTCTAATATATGTGAAGAAAACAAAAATAAACAATATACCTATAATTATGTGTGTGTATCAAAGTGGCATGGGCAACTATATATGTGTGGTTATGGAAAGGGTTAAACCACAAAGATCATCATCCCAAAACTAAATATGAAGACGCCAACTCAAAGAAAATTTACCTAAAAATATCAATCTTCCCAATGAAATTGAATTTCTAAGAGAACACTACCATTTTATGAATGCTTGCATGCTATTGAACAACCTTCCATCATTTAAAAATATACATTTTAAATACATCCCTTGTAGGTTTACAAAAGAGTAAGGTCTCCAAAACCAATTGTCTTATGTAAAACCAACTAATATATCCTATAATTTACTTAGAAAACCAATATAACTTATATATGTGTGTGGGATGACCCATTGTTTGTGCACAAAACCTCATAACATAACCCATATTCCATCTAGAAGCTAAAGATCCCTCCAAGAGGAATTGTACAGTGTATGGAGGCTTTGTCCATGGCACATGAACCAAATAAACTTTATTTAGAGCCTAAGACCCTAAATTCCTCTCCCACAATGATGATACATGCCACAATACCTAATCTAAGTGTGCAAAATCTACCAATGGAATCCATATTCAAATCAACATCCAAGGATTTCCTACAAATATCATGTCTTGAGGTTCAAGGACTCTTTTACAATGTTTGATACGAAGAAGATTCATATAGGTCCAAAGGAAATTGTCTACATTCCCTAACTACAATAAATGTTTGAGAGCCATAAATTACCTACTAAGGTCCTATGTGGTGGTTCGAGGACGCCTTCATATTTATTGAGCTCGAGAGCATACATATAGGACACAAAGAACTTGTTGTATTTCCCTAACCATGGTGAAAGGTCCAATGAGAATTTTGGTGAAAAATCTCACAATCATGTCCATATTACACCCAAATCCCAACGATCTCTTACAAAACAAAATATAAGGGTAAAATAATATAATTAAGGAAAATTAGGTCATCACTTTAGAAGTGTGTGAGGTATTTTCAATAAACAAACATATTGTTGTAAATGAAACATGTTGTTGCGATGTGAGAGTATCAATTAGCAGCAATTTAACATGCTCAATAATTAGATAATTACAAAAGCTTCATAGTCAACTCCCGAGAACATTTTTTGTTTATAATTTATATAAAAATCAATACAAATATAATGATAATTACTTACTAGCGTTATCTATAAAACTCCTCTCAATATCAAACTCCATTAGCTCATATTAAGTCTTCAAACAACTATTAATCCCTCTACTACCCCTTCATCATGAGTTTGTACATTGTCTAAATCAATAAGATGTTAGGGGAACCCATAGAAAAGTGTTATACTCTAAACTAATCATACCTTATATTTTGTAAATTTTACTAAGAACCTTCAATAATATATTAAATCTTAAAATTTAATAATGTAAAAATAAATTATATAAAAATAACAAACACCCCATATTTTCATAGAAAATACCTTATATTTTGTAAATTTTATAAAGAACCATCAACAATATCTTAAATCTTAAAATTTAATAATGTAAAAATAAGTGATATAAAAATAACAAACACCCTATACTTTCATAGAAAATACAATACCATTTCCTTTTATTGAATTAGAACTGGTCAAAAACTATAAACCATTTATTTATGAGTTATATACCAATACATACAAATATGTTTCATTCTCTTATGAAACTGATAATGATTTCTAAAATCAATAAACAAACTATAAAAAATTTATATATCAATGCATGCAAATATGTTTCATTCATTTATAAAAGTGTTAATGACATCTGAGATCAATAAACAAACTCATAAAATTAACGTTCTAAAATCTCTAGATTTACTATATTTTTATATGTACAAGTGTCATAATGTTTCATACTTCTTCATTATATAGTAACATGAGTTAATTTCTGTACAATAAAGTAGATATGAAAGTTAAGGATGCAAATTTCTACGAAAGCTCTTAATATTCATTGAATTATGAACATGGTATTAAAATTAAAATCTTCAAAGATCATATAATCAAGAGAAAGCACCTTTTTCACACCAAACATATATTAATTTATATAAATTTGCAAATAAATATACATTAACATCAATATTTTCATTTTCAGTGATAATACTATTTGTTATAATGTATTTTTTTTAAGGTTGGAGGTAGAAATAAACACAAAGATTATGTAAATGAATTATCTTTCTTCTATATTTATTGATTTTGGGAAAATCAACTAATATAATTACAAACTAAGTTTAACTAAGTTTGAATGTATATTTAAACACTTATAAAAATCCTAAAAAATCTAACCTAACTTTTACATGCGGTTGCATGCTTTATTAAGTAAACCAAAAACTAAAGCTTACTATTTCTAACATTTTTGTTTGTGTATAAGAAAAATACTATTCTAGTATGAGAATCATAATACTATATACCAAGGACAATAAACTAAACAAATGCATCCAATCGTCTTATTCAATGGGCGAAATGACGATCTTTCCTCTGGCCCGTCCAGTTTCCAGATGTTTGAAAGCCTCTACAACATCAGAGAAAGAGTAAGGGCTCTTCGGATCGATCACGGGTTTCACCTTCCCACTCTCTATGTACGGCTGCAGCTTTTCTAGGCTATAGCCGTTGGGTGATAAACTAAAAAATTCAGCTCTGGGATGAGGATGAATCGTAGCTATGTCCAGAACTCTGGCTTCTTCTTTGGCCACGACATGAGATTTCGACGAATCTCCTGCAAATGAAGCAAAAACGTCCATTAGATTACATTACTGATGCATTAGAAGCCAAGCGAAGTGAGTGAGTGACGACTGACCTATGGTGTCCAAAACAAAATCAAATTTCTCCGAGATCTGATCGTAGCTCTGCTTGGTATAATCGATTACCAAATCTGCTCCGAGGCTTTTCACAAAGTCGAGTTTAACGGTGCTAGCAGTGGAAACAATCCTGGAAGCTCCATAAACATGCCTCGCCGCCTGAATTGCGAGGCTGCCCACTCCACCCGCTCCTCCCACAATGAACACGCTCTTCCCCTTCTCAAATTTGGCTATCTCGAACGCTTGCTGCACAGTCTGGAGAGCAACGGGTAGGCTCGCCGCTTCCTCGAACGATAAATTTGTGGGCTTATGTGCCACCAGGTATTCGTCCACCAAGGTATATTGGGCCAGTGTCCCCCACTTTGTTGGCCTGCCGACTCTCAGCCTCTCGGTGTTGAAGTCCTGGATGTTGCTGTAGACCTCATCGCCATTCTTGAACTTGGAACTTTTATTGCCAACTTCCACCACCACTCCTGCCGCATCACGACCGAGCACAATCTACATAACACAAACCAAGTATTGGAGATCTGGATTTAAAGCGTTAACCTAGAAACGCAGTTTTAATTTAAAATTTACATTTTTCTGATACATACAGTACAGTTAATTGTTGACATTCCTACCAAAAATAAAAAAATAAAAATACATAGTTGAATTGCAAAAACAATTATCATTATAAATTTACATAATGAAATATATACATTAGTATAGATATTGGCCATTTCAAGTGCTTTATGTGAGTATTCTAAATTCATTATAATACATTCAGGCTAGGCCAGAACAATAAGAGACATGTCAGTATATCAGCGATGTTTTGTGGAAAGTCGTGCTAGCCAATGGTAATAAAAAGAAACTTTGTTATAGACGAATCGACGGATATCAATACCGGGAAGTCGGAATCTGCGCCTCTCAACAAGCCCTCCCGCCTCCTAACGTCGGCAGGATTGAGAGCAGCAGCTCGGATTTTAAGTAGAAGCTGGCCTGGCCCCGGCTTTGGCACAGGGATTTCCCCGAATTGCAGCACGTTTATGGATCCATATTCGTTGTAGAACCACGCCTTCTGAAGTTGTTGACTCATAATTTCTGAAGTAATAATCTCCTTTTGCTTTGATCTGATCGAGAACCGAAATTTCAAAGTATTGTGGTGAAGGAGAGAGCAAGAATCTACGTGGGTATTTATAAACTTGTGAAAGGATTGCTATTAGACTTACGTTTTGGTTCAAACGACCTAAAATGCATTGCACCTAGACACAAGAGATCGTGGGCTGTGAAATATCTTTGAACAAAAACTATCACAGTTCGGAATGCATTGTACTTGGACACGAAATATCCTGAACAGTTGATAATGCAATTATCAAAGTTGCATTATCAATTGTACATAAATTTGTAATTATCAATTAGATACAAATTATCGATTGGACACAAACTTGCAATTATCAAATTTTGATAATGCATTATTTGGACACGAAAGATCCTAAAAAGCTATAATGAAACACCAAGAAATCATCACATGTTAGAATTTTGTTTTTCAGTTAACTTGAAAAAAAACAAATTTTCAGTACTCAAAGTTCAGAACGTATTGCTTTTGAACACAAAAGATCCTCAAAGCTTGAAAAGTTTAATGCTCTGCATCTAGACACAAAAATATCTTCATTTGATGGAGTTTTTTTTAACAATATGTTAAAATTAAGCAAAACTTCAAAGCCCACACATCGCATTGCATCTAGTTTGACTTAACCTTTATTGACTTAACCTCTATTGGTGTCCTTCAATAGGTTATAGAATCATTAGTCAACAAATCCTCCCCCAAGAAACAAATACATTACCAGCACATAGGTGGAAAATACATTAGTCAACAAATACATCACTATTCTTATCATCTAAAGGTTATAGAATCATTAAAGGTTATTCGTCATCAAATTCACCCCCCAAAAAATAAAAAAATTATTAGATACGTGGAAAATACATACGATTAAGGATGAGGCACTTCCGCATGGTGAATGTTTTCATATTTCATTGTTTCATTGTACACCATCAGATAACGAATATTCCTTATATTTACGCCATAGGCGTTTCACCACGGAGGTCCATAACCTCCACGTCGGCTAGATTCCTCGCTCATGGAGCGAATTGAATCCTGCCACGTGGAGGTTTCTCTCGGTCCATTGGATCAACTGCTTGCGAACCGGCCGTCGATTTAGCCTTCTCTGGGTTTTTCCTAGTTTTGCCTAGTTCCTTCTACCAGCTTGCTCTGGCTTCGAGGTCTTTTGTTAGCCACGCTGATGCTCAACCAGAGAGCCATGGACTTGTCGCCGTGCTCTCCTAGGATGTAGGCCTGCACATCTTGCGCGTTCACATCCAGAAAACCTCCAGATTTGCCCCCTGTTGCGGAAAAGATACACGGACTTGCCCTCCATTGCAGGAAAGATACGCGGACTTGCCCGCCTTTGCGAAATCATAAAACGGAAGGGCGAGGAATCGACAGCCAAATGATTCTGCCATTGCGGGAAATATACGCAGACTTACCCGCCGTTGCGAAAAGAGAACCCAAGTTTCCCCGCCGTGGATAGGCGCGAAAGCGTATGGAGGGAAATTTAGCCAAATGGTTCCACCGTTGCAGAAATGATACGTGGAATTTCCCTCCTTTGCAAAAAAAGAATTCAAGATTGCCTGCCGTGGAGAGGCGCGAAAGTGTAAAGCGGGATATTTAGCCAAGTTTTATCCACTTTTGTGGAAAAGATAAGCAAATTTTTCCGAGCGTGCGGGCGATTTTACGTAACTTAAGTGAAACAATTCATCATAGAAGAAGGAAAGGTTCATCTATAGAAAGAGAATTCAAGTTTTCCCGCCTTTGCGGAAAGAAAATTCAAGTTTTCCTGTCATGGATAGGCGCGAAAGCGTAAAGCGAAAAATTTAGCCGAGTTTTATCCACTTTTGTGGAAAAGATAACCGAATTTTTCCGAGCCTGCGGGCAATTTTACGTAACTTTAGAGAAACAATTCATCGAATATGTCCGCCTTTGCGGAAAAAATGGGTGAGTTCCTCCAGGCATGTGATTCGATCCGGCGACCGAATGAACAAACCCCCCTTGCACAGAAAAATGCAGTTTTGTTTTGGTTTTCTGAGATGAGCCTTTGCATTGCTTCGATTGAATCATCCATCTCCCATAGATGAAATATATTTTCTATGCATTTAGTTTTCAAAAATAATCATATTCCCAATATAAGGCTTTGATCCATCTCTGCATGGCAAAAGCTTACCAAGTATAAATTTTCTTTTTCTAAACTTGAACATTCAATTACGGATTGGACATGGAACAACCTTTTGTAAGCTTTCCCACATCAACATTTATTTCCTTGGGTTTAATCCATGACAAAGTTATGAATATCGCTTGAGTCGTACAGATCTTTTCCTATTGATGTAGACCAAAAGTTGACGGATTGGACCTGCTGTACATTGTATCTTCTGCAAATACAAGACCAGATTTAAATGCAAGAATGCTTAAATGTGCTCAGACACCAATGCACCACCGCCTTTCCTCAACAATCAATGTTTCTATTCGAGCAATAAGGAAACAAGTAGAAACAACATCATAGATTATTGAGTTAATTTTGAAACTTAAACTGTACATTATTGAAAGACTTAAGATTTGGTAGAAGGTTAGAAGAGTAGTTGGCATGTAAAAAGAAGAAAAAAAGGTGTTGGGTTCAAGTTAGCAATTTAAGAGCATAAGAAAAAGGGCACAATAGATAGAAATATCAGTTTGATGGTGTAGACTGTGAATTACAGTCTTGGGAATTCTCATATAAAAATCTATGACAATTTGTTCTAACAGTATCGCACTTTAACCGAACTTGGAACGAATCTGCTGAAAATGAAACAGGGTATACATATGTAGCAAACACATCTCTTGTGAATCAATGAAGTGGAAACCTGTGCTTTGAAATGCCTTTTTCATTCTTAGAACAAATATCTTTTGAAAATAGAGGTACAGAGCTTACATAGAATACTTGGTATGGTGAACAAAAAATCAGAACAATAGACTTTGATGGCGAGGCAATCAACCTTGTATTTAATTTGGCTGTAGTGGTATCCTTCATTGCTTGATGGAAATAGATGGATCCTTTTAGGATGTTTGACGGATAAGAACAATCTCTAGTGGTCATGTATCTCACTAAGGTAGTTTTTTTTTACAAGATGGCAAGTCAACTTACAGTGGGGAACATGAAAGTAAACACTCTTGAAATGGAAGGGTAGCTACTTCCATAGAAAGGTGGCAGCTGTTATAGCTAGATATCTTTCTAGGTCTTGTTTTGTGATATATCTTGGGGCCTTGTAGTTTTGAAACAGATGAGTAGTGACTTGGGAGCAATACTTGATGCTCTTTGCTTGGAACCTAGGCCTTGTTAGTAACCTGGTAACAATGTACAATTGATGTATTTTATATATTCTATATTGTGTTACAAAATATGCTCTGTTTGGAAACATGTTCTAATCTACAGTGTTGGTATCCAATCTGATATTCATATTTATGATTTGAGAATGCAGAATGAAAGAAAAAAACATATGCATAGTTGAAGAAACTAAGAACAATCTGGGTGTGTGCATAGGAACTACAACACCTTTTGACTCTGTTGTAGTGGCATCTCAATAGAAGTTCAAGCACCTGTGGTTGTTGTAGCAAATATAAAGCTAATGCATATATGGTTTTTTTGTTATCTTGGTAAAGATGCAAATGTGGGAAAACAACTTGATCCAGACGATAGAAGTTATAAGAAGTAGGTTTAAATGAAGTTGGAATGAGTAAAGAGTATTTTGGTAAAAATAATCTGTGGTGCATAACAGAAGATGTGAAAAATAAATTTGAAGAAAACAGGACAAAAGGAACAGAACCAACAAGGAATTTCAATAAGGGGTTAGTAGCACGAATAGGTTATTGCAGAACCAGGAAACAAGAAAATTCTGAGAAATAAAAGATCAACTTTTCAAAAGTGGAAACTTTTGTGGGAGACAAAATGTATTGCAGTGCAAGTATATTTTCCCAAGTTAGTATAAACATATATTGGTAAACAAAAGGAACTAAATATATATCTATCAAGCATGGTTGCATGTGAAACCACTAAACAAATCACATACATGATTAAATTCTAAATTTAAAATTTGAACATACAAGTGAACGAGTAAATAAATTACAGTGCAGTGACACGAACATCCTATACCTTCCAGAAAATAAATAAATAAATAAATAAAATACAGCTGAACCTTCTTGGTTGTTATAACAACAAATATGAGTTTGGTTTGAGAGGAAAACCTGTTTTTTTCCTGTGGAAACGGTGCACGGGAAACCCACCAATACTTCCCCACATTTCATGGATGATAAGGATTCTAAATGTAACATCCATAGTTGGATATTCTCAATAAACTCGGAATGAACCCATAATTTATGAAATAACCCACATATCCGTAGATATAAAAATGATATATAAATTTATAGATTGATAAGATGATTTTACAATGAGGATGTAGCCGCATATATAGGGCTTATATGGTGACTACTCACCAAAGGTTATGTCTCTTAGTTAATATAAGTAACATTATGTTTTATTTTATTATTTATATTATTATATATATTATTCATATCATTTTAATATTTTTATTTGTTACATTGCCTCTCTCTTAGAAAGGCTTTGTTCTCAAAGCCTTATAATGTTGTTGAATCGTTCCTTGTGACGTTGTAGCTGACGAAACATGTCGATATGAACTTCTAAGTGTAAACCATAACTTCCGATATGTTGACGGATCAATCCAGCCAAAATTGATTTGTTGTTGACTGTTGGGATTCTCTATTGATCTGTCATCAGGAGCTTTGAGCACATTAATACCATTATCTTTTGACAATTCCCACTTTTTAGGATACTGGTTTATATGGTTGGGGTGTCAATAGGGAGTTATTGTTGTTTGTTTTTTTACCAGATTGTCATCTTTCTGAATTGTGACGAGGACTGAATTTGTATTTGCTTCTTTTTTCTCAACGTAGATTTTTGAGTCCAAGGGCTTTGATGTCCTCTTTTGAATTTGCTCCAACTTATTGTCTAATGAGTCTTTTTCTTTTTTTAAGATTTCAGGTCATTTCTTCTTGTGCTTTCTTATCAGCTTTAAGCTTCTGAATTTGATCCATTAGATCTTGTTTGTGCATCTTGAGGTGACCATTCTCATCAATGTTTTCTAATAGTTTCTTCTGAATATCTCGATTCTCCTCTTCTAGCTTTTGATTCCATTTTGGTTTATCCTTCGTCTTTTTTATTTGAAGAAGCAATTTCTGATTATGATCTCTTAAACGAGATATCTCTTCTTCTTTATCTGTGACAATCTTTTCAACTTCTTCTTGCTTCTTTTGTTCTGACTTCTGATTACCTTGTGAAATAATCTTTGATATATCCTTGAAGTCTTCAGATGTTGGAGCTTCTAAATCTGACTTTATTGTAATATCTTGAAATGTGATTCTCTTCTACTTATAGGAAAAAGTAAGAAACTTCTTTTCAACATTTAAAATGAAGGTCCCCAATGTTTTAATCCAAGGTAACCCCAAAACTATGTCACCATCAAAACTCCATAAGGAACTAACAGTGAATTGAGATACGACCATATAATCTCCAACATTCACTTCTAATCCACTTATTTGAAATTGCTTCCTGTTCCAAAGGTCAAGCCTTTCACTTATATTTGATTCAGGAATCACTAAATAGTTAGCAAATTCAACACTAATATAATTATTTCTTTCACTAGGGGCAATAGAAATGGTGACATCCTTCCTTGCAAGTATCCCTTTAACTCTAAAGAGTATTGAGATAGCCATCAGTGAGGTATTAAGAAACCTTCCCTTCTTTTCAACATTAAAACCCATATTCTTGAGTTTTCTTTGAAATTTATTCAATATCTCCTTCTTTTTTTATAATAAACAATATTCAATATGATTCTTCTTCTAATATTATTTTCCCCTTAATATATGTAAAATGGTGTAGATTGGTTGGTTGGGAGGAATGGTTGTTACCTTCCCCACCTAGGTTCAAATCTCACTTTTGGTTTGTTGTTAGGGAATAAAACCAAAGCCACTTCTCACAAAACCATGTGAACCTTAAAACCATGTGCGGTTTTACTTCTTACTTTTACTTTTTACTTCTACTCACTTCTAAACTTTACTTTTACTTTCTTTTTTTTTCTTTTTTTCTTCTTCTCATTTTTTTTTTTTTTAATTTCTATATTCTATTTTCTTCTTTTTTACTTGTCTTTCTTTTCTTCTTTTTCTTTTCTTTTATTTTTTCCTTTTTCTTTCTTTCTCTTTTTTTTTTTTTTACTTCTTTGGGCCACGGGACTGCTTTTGGACAAGGTCCTAGATTGGTGGCTACAAGCCTGGCTCTGATACCAATGTAATATCCATAGTTGGATATTCTCAATAAACTCGGAATGAACCCCTAATTTATGAAATAACCCACATATCCATAGGTATAAAAATGATATATAAATTTATAGATTGAGAAGATGATTTTACAATGAGGATGTAGCCGCATATAGAGGACTTATATGGTGACTACTCACCAAGGGTTATGTCTCTTAGTTAATATAATTAACATTATGTTTTATTTTATTATTTATATTATTATATATATTATTCATATCATTTTAATATTTTTATTTCTTACACTAAACCGTTGGCCATGGCTAGCCTAATCCCGAAGGACTCAAGGCTCGAACTCGTCACCTCCCCCATACTGAGAGAGTGTTCGCACATCCTACCAATTGAGCTAACCCTTGGGGCTGAAGAGAGAAAACCTTGATTTTGAATACAAAACAAAAACCTTTGTCTCCTGAAGAGGACCGTTGCTTCGTAAATTGATGGGGATTTGAATAGTTAAGGTTCTTTTCCCCACGGAAGAGTTAAGGTTCTTTTCCCGAAAACGAGAAGAAACTCGCCTATGTTTACCGCAATAGCAGGCATTTCCCATTAACCCTTCTGCAAAAGGGCAGCTAAACCTTTGCCTTACCCTTTCACGCCTTTCCACAGTGCAAAAACTCTAGTTCTCTTTCTACATTTACCAGCAAGTCCACCTATCTTTTCCGCAACTCCCAAACCTTTTGGACTTATCTTTCTGTTCTAATGGTCTCATTTAATATTGAAAGATTCGATTTTACTTGCACTGCAATTCCGAAAGGTTTAAAACATTCTATCCCCTTTGTCGGAGGAAATAGTTTAAATGTCTCCGAAATTGCGGAAAGTTTCCCTTAAGTCCTCCGCAACAACGGAGGATCTCGCGCAAGTCAACCGCAACAACCTTTCCAATGAAAAAATATCGCTAGATGGAAAAGTTAACGTTCTCTTCCCGAAACATCGGAGGAACTCGCCTATCTTTCCCGCAACGGCGGTCATTTCCAATCAACCCATCCGCAGAAGGATAGATGAACCTTTCCTTCATCTAACACGAATTGTTTCACTTAGTTACATAGAATCACCCGCAACACCGACTAATTTCGGTTATCTTTTCTGCCCTTGGGGAAAAAGAACCCAAGTTTTCCTGCCGTGGAAAGGTGCGAAAGCGTAAAGCAGCAAATTTAACCAACTGATACTGTCGTTGCAGAAAAGATACGCAAACTTGCCCACCGTTATGGAAAAGACACGCGAACTTGTCCGCCATTGCGGAAACATGAAACGAAACAGCGAAGAATCGATAGCCAAATAGTTTTGTCATTGCGGAAAGGATACATGAACTTGCCTGCCGTTGCGGAAAAGGTACGCGGACTTTCCGGCCTCTGCGGAATGTTAGGAACCCGTGTCAACCCTTCTCTTTACTATGTTAGTATATTATTGTTAGACGCATATGCTTTATAAGTTGTCCCGTAGTATTTGTTGATCCATAGTTTATATTAGCCCATAGTATTGACCCATAGTATTGGATGCATATGCTTTGTAAGTCATCCCGTAGTATTATATGTCCCATGGTTTTGACTCAGAGTATTGGGCATAGACTTAGTATATAAGTGTGTGTTGACGTCGTTGAAGGCACTGTGAAGTTAGTTGTATTGAGCTTGCTCAAAGGAGGTTGCCCCCTCGAAGTGGCCTGTGATCAATATAAAAGTGATTTTGAGTTCTGTTATTTTTGATATCTCATGTATTTGCATTAATTAATTATTGGAGGTTCTTCACATCTGGTATCAGAGCACTTTCTTGGGCTCGTTGGGTGGAATTTTTGCCAAATTTTTTTTCGTATCTGTTGCAAATTCGGATCTGGGATTAACCCATATCCGCTTAACTGTGGGAAGTACTTGGGAATAAGCCCTAAAACTCATTGTTAGGAGTACCACAGGAACCCCAAAGTAGCTGGCCCATTGAGAGGACTTGCCAGCGAAAAGGGCAATGACCCCTACCTGATTTACTAGTTCCCACCTGTGAGATAAACCAAGAGCTATCATTTGTGGCAAAGTGGTTATCAGTTTTACCTGAGCCGTGGAATGAGGGGTACTTCCCCAATACGCAAGTCGTCAGACAACATTGGTGGCCGAGTGAATCCCCTGAACCATTAGGAAGCTGCACATACCTGGGGTCCATATCTATTTTCAGCTGAACTGTTGCCGATCACTTCTGCTCTAGATCCAGCCGTTTCAGATCTATTCTGAAAGTCGTTCCAGATCCAGTCGCCATTTCAGATCCAGCCATTTTATATCCTTTCCACGCTGTTGCAGATCCATCTGTTACGGATCCCTTCCGTGCCGCTGTTGCCGATCCATTTCTGGAAAAAAAAAAAAAAATCCACTTTTTCGGCCATATCTCCCTTGTTTCAACTCTGTTTACCCTGAAACTTCACTGACATCCCTGCAATCCCATTCTGCATATTTCATTCCTAAAGACCTTATCCCAAAATCCACTTCCCAAGACCAGCAATCCCACATTTGTCTATTTTTAGGGTTTGCCATAACTCCTTCAATTTTCTCCCAAACGCCTTCAAATTTTTCCACCGTGTTCCTTTCCTAATTCTGCTTCTTTGTCTCTCTCTACCAAAGTTTCTCATTCTTTCACCTCGCTTCTAAAATCCCCATTTTTTTCTTCCCTGTCCATTCTAAAATGTCTAAAACCTAGTCAAACCACAATTACCCATCCGAGTTTTTCCCAAATCCAAATCTTCCTTTAGTAAATAGGCTTTTGTTTGTGTTTATCTATCCATTTCCAAAAAAAAAAAAAATCTTGGTTGTGGTTATCACCTGCACAGGAGTAAAAACCATAGAGGAAGCACTTGCAGCCATCCAAACCAAACTCCAAGATCTGGATGAAAAATTTCTCAGCCTCCATCTTCAACATTCAGCCATGAAAAATAACCGACAGCCAAAATCTTTTGTAGCCACCGGGTTCTCTTCTTCTAGCAATTTTCGTGGGCCGAAGCTTGATTTTCCTTGCTTCAATAGTACTAATTCGACTGGATGGATATACTGCGCAGAACAATATTTTAGTCTGCATAATACTTTTGATGTCCAAAAAGTTCCACTTGCATCCTTTCATTTGGAACAGGAAGCCCTTCAATGGTACCATTGGTACATCAAAGCTCATCCTGAGCCAAACTAGACACATTTTTGCCAACTCCTTTTGCCACGATTTGGTCCTAGTGCTTTTGACGACTTCACAGGAGCACTCACTAAACTTCACCAAACTGGCATAGTGAGAGAGTATCAGACGGAATTTGAGAAACTTGCCAATCACACAGAAGGATTGTCTGATGAATTTTACAGGAGTTGTTTTATTACTGGTCTTAAGGATGAAATCTGGTCAGAGGTTAAAATGTTATGTCCCAACACAATGATGGAAGTCCTAGGTTTGGCTAAGTTGGCATAAGACAAGCTTGCAACCCAACAGTGCTCCAAACCCACTTTTGTTCCCTTCCGAAATATGGGTTCTCAATGACCTTCCATCCCGCCAGCTCCTCAACCAACTCCTATCAAGCATTTGTCTGAAACCAAGATGCAGGCATGCCGAGAAAAAGGGCTTTGTTATAATTGTGATGAGAAATTCACTCGAGGACATAGATGTGTTCAACAAAAGCTCTATCTCTTGGATGTGGATTCTCTGCTTGCCTCTGAACTTGGTGAAGAAGCTCCAAATACAGCAGATGATCAGGTCGACATTCAACACCTGCTTGTTGACACCCCATCTCAGGATGACCCGCCCACGATATCTCTCCATGCTGTAACCGGCATCACAACCCCACAAACAATGCAGGTCCGGGGATACTTCAAGAAGTTCCCTCTTACCATACTCATTGATTCTGGTAGCACTCATAACTTCATTGATCCTCGGATTCCCAAACAGGCTGATTTTTTTGTCCATCCTTGCTCCAACTTTGAAGTCATGGTTTCCAATGGGGGTACCTTACCTTGCAAGGGGAAGTGTCACAATGTACGTATCTCTATGGAAGATTATAACCTGCGCTCTGACATGTTTTTCTTGTCCTTAGGCGGATGTGATGTGGTTTTGGGCATTCAATGGTTACGCACACTTGGCCCCATCTTATGGCATTTTGCTGAACTTTGGATGTAGTTTTCAGTCAATGGGGCACAACACAAATTAATGGGCTTACAACAAAGGTCTCTCCGCATCATCAGTTTACATCGCCTGGAAAAAATCCTTAAGAAGAATTCACATGGTGTCATGGCTCAGCTCCATTCTATTCATATGCACCCATCAATGCTCTCCACTACTTCCTTGGATAGATATGCAGGTATCTTTGCTGAACCAATGAGCTTGCCTCCTTAAAGAGACCTTTCTAGTAAGAATTTAGTCGCATCTACCTCTCAGTAGGAAATGATGGCTATTTTGCATGTAGTACAGAAGTGGCAGCCATGCCTATTAGGGAATTATTTCTGCATCAAGACTGATCTCTAGAGTCTGGAAAATTTTCTAGAACAGTGGGTCTCCTCCCCAACACACCTAAAATGGGTTATCCAACTCATGGGTTATCCCTATGCGATCACTTACAAGAAGGGTAAGGACAATATGGTGGTAGATGCTTCTTTTCGCATAATTGATGACCTAGTTTCTCTTACAGTTCTTTCTCTGCTTGTTCCAAATTTGTTGCAATATGTTCAACACGGCTATCTCTTCTATGAACTCCATGCTTCTTCATCAGCAGGGCACTCTGGGTTCTTCAAAATGTATAACCGGGAACAATGTAACTTATTTTGGCAGGGACTGAAAATGACAATTAAACAGATGGTGGCTGACTATGATACTTTCTAGGTCAACAAGGGTGAAATGACACTCATTTCGGGATTGCTCAAACCCTTTCCCATCCCTACACAGCTTTGGCCAACTATTTGTATGGATTTCCTAGAAGCGCTCTGGTGGTACAATACCACATCTCAAAGGACACCATATGAAGCAGTCTATGGATAGACACCGCCAGTTCTTCTTCCATAGACCCTTAGCAGCTCCCCAGTTCAGGAAATTGACTCGGTTCTTCGAAACCGCGATCAGAATCTTCTCATTCTGTAGGACAATCTTCACATGGCCAGAATTCGATTGAAACCACAAGTCGATCAGCACCGTTCTGAGCACACCTTCCACGCAGCTGATAGGGTTATTCTTCGTCTACAACCTTCCAAGCAATCCTCCCTGACACTCCAAAGGTGTCAATGGATCGAAATGCAACCCGAGGATGCTACCGGGGAACCACTCCTTTAGATTCTGCAGCAATTTCCCCAACCAAAGCTTTGAGGACAAATCTTTTTCTAAGGGAGAGGGGATGTTAGGAACCCATGTCAACCCTTCTCTTTACTATGTTAGTATATTGTTGTTGGATGCATATGCTTTGTGTTCGAGTACACAGGGTACTACCAAATAACCGAACACCAAGAACAACCACTTCACACAAACAGATCACAGATCAACACACCGATGTTTTGACGTGGTTTAAATCCTCTTGAGGGAAACACTCCACGGCCCCGGCCAAATAGCTTCTACGAAAAAATTTATTATGCAAAGAAAGAAAGTTACAAATGAGCTTATCATAATCGATCAACTAAACAATGACCCTCCATGCTCTTTAAATAGAGATCATGGACCAATCGGGTGTTAAGCCACAGATCAAGGTTAGGTTTGATTTAAGAGAAGTTGAGCCGTCGGATCACTCTATGTCGGAAACATATCGTGACCATCGGATTAAGTATTTACAAATGCATACTAATGCATACTAAAGAAACACACTATCCCTAACGGATATATTATACAAGTTGATCTTAACTAACTCCTAAGTGTCTAAATATCCTAACATCCCCCCTTAAGAACAACTTGGGATAGGATTGAAGGATTTACAAAACTGACACTATTAGGAGAAGGAAGGAGGCATTAGAGCCTATCCCCCCTTAATGACAAGTTCCTGAACTCCTAACATAGATCGAAGTTTAGAAAACTTCGCTTCTGTAAGAGACTTGGTGAAGATGTCTGCAACTTGATCATCTGTAGGGAAAAAGAGCACTTCAAGAACATGATCATGAACAAGATTTTTGATGAAGTGCATATGTAGCTCAATGTGTTTGCTGCGTTGATGTAGAACTGGTTCTTTGGCAAGCTTGATGGCACTTTGATTGTTGCACCAAAGTGGAGTAGGATGCTGCTGCTCGAATCCAAACTCTGAAAGGATCTGTCGAAGCCATAAAGCTTCCTGACTGGCATTAACTATTGCTCGATATTCCGCCTCTGCTGAAGAAAGAGCAAGAGCTTGTTGTTTCTTACAAGCCCAAGTAATAGGTCCAGATCCCAGACTGAAAACATAACCTACAGTAGACTTTCGATCATCAGGATCACCGGCCCAATTTGAATCAGTGAAACCAACCAACAAAGGTTTCCCCCCTATACTGTAATGAATCCCAAATTGAACTGTACCTCGAATATATTGAAGTATTCCTTTAGTTTCTTTCCAATGACTTTCATCAGGTGTCTGCATATAACGGGCAACACGACCAACGACAAAGGAAAGGTCAGGACGAGAATGAGTCAAGTATAAGAGACTACCAACAAGCTGATGATATAAGGTGGCATCGACTTCAGGTGAAGTACAAGTGGTAGAAAGTTTGACTCTAGACTGGAAGGGAGAAGGGGCTGGTGTACAATCTTCCATGTGAAAGCGACAAAGAAGGTCACAAGCATACTTAAACTGAGAAAAAAAGATTCCTTCTTTGCTTTGCAGGACTTGGAGACCAAGAAAATAATGCAAATGTCCTAAGTCTGACATTTCAATATTTTGTTTAAGACTGGATTTCACATGGGTTATAAGCTTAGGGTCACTACCAGTAATAATAAGGTCATCAACATATAGAACAAGTATGATGAGATGGTTTCCTACTTTCTTGGTAAAGACATTTGGGTCAGAATGGCATCTAGAAAAACCAGTGTCAAGGAGAAAGTTATCCATTTTGGCATACCAAGATCTAGGAGCTTGCTTAAGGCCATATAAGGATTTCTTAAGGAGGCAGACAAGGCTAGAGTTATTTTGAACATAGCCAGGAGGTTGTTCCATGTAAATTTCCTCCTGTAAATCACCATGTAAGAAGGCAGACTTGACATCCATTTGATGGACTTCCCAGTTTTGTAAGGCTACAAGGGAAAGAACAAGGCGGATGGAATTCATTCTTGCGATGGGAGCAAAGGTTTCATTGTAGTCAATCCCTTCAACTTGGGAAAAACCTTTGGCAACTAACCTTGCCTTAAGTCTTTCAACACTTCCATCTGATGCATACTTAGTTTTGTAGACCCATTTACATCTGACAAGTTTTCTTCCTTTTGGAAGAGGTACAAGATCCCAAGTATCGTTCGCCATTAAGGAACGATATTCTTCATCCATGGCTGCATCCCAATCTGTATTCCCTGAAGCTTCTGCAAAAGTTTCTGGATCATGATTCTTGGAAACTTGAGCCAAAAGAGAAGAGGCTTGCTGAAACTAAGAACGTGTTCGACGTTGATCTCTAGGATCACCGGCAAGATCACCGGTTGCTTCACATGTTGAACGAACCCATTGAGGAAGCACTTGTGCTAGTGAAACTGGAGGAACATGAGCAGGCGGAGGTGGATTTTCATCCTCACTGTCATCATCAGAAACTGGAGTTGGAAGAAGAAGAAGAAGGCACAAATGTCGAGTCAGGCTCGCAGGTCAAAGATGGCACAATCGCCGAGTTAGGCTCGCAGGCCAAGATATTTTCATCAAATTTAACATCTCTTCTAATGATTATATCATGAGAATGTGGTTGAACAAGTATATAACCTTTTACATCTTCAAAATATCCAACAAATATGCACTTTTCACTTTTAGGCTGCAATGCTTTCAATTTTTCATCTGGAATGTGAGCCCATGCTTCACTACCAAACACATGGAAGTGACTTACATCAGGTTTAGGTTTACTCCATGCTTCTTCCGGTGTTATACATTGTAATGCTTTAGTGGGGGTGCGATTAACTACGTAATTTGCACAATTAATGGCTTCGGCCAAAAATTGAAGACTTAGTCCCTTAGATTGGATCATACAATTAGCCATTTCTTTTAAAGTGCGGTTCTTCCGCTCAGCTACACCATTTTGTTGTGGTGTATATGGAACAGTGTGCTATTGTTGGATGCCTTGTTCAGTGCATAAAGTAGTGAACTTATTGTTAACATATTCTCCTCCATTGTCAGATCTTAACTTAATAATTTGATGACCAGATTGTTTTTCAACAAGGGCCTTGTAGGCCAAGAACATGTTAAATACTTCACTCTTAAGTTTTAGGAAATAAACCCAAGTGCGTCTGGTGTAATCATCAATGAAAGTTAAGAAATATTTGAAACCAGAAAATGAAGCAGATGGAAGAGGACCACACAAGTCACTATGCACAAGCTCCAAGGGAACCAAGGCGTGCCAAGAGGCAGGTTTGTCAAAACTGTCCCGATGATGTTTTCCGAGTACACAACCGGAGCAAACACCATCCTTGCAAGATACCATCAGAAGACCTGTCACCATATTTTCTTTACATAGTTGTTGGAATGAGCGATAATTTAAGTGACCAAATCACTCATGCCAAAGTTTGCTCAAGTTATCGCTATGAGCAACAAAAACTGAAGGGAAAGGTGATGACCCAAAGTAGTTAAACTTGTACAACCTGGTAATATCTTCAACAATTTCGGTAGCTAGGACTTGTTGAGGATATTTAAAATCTTTGATTACAACTTGGTGAGGTGTAAAGGTCACAGTTTTACCTTCACCAGAATGAGTGATCTGATAGACTAATAACAAATTGCAGGAAATTCTTGGAACACATAGTACATCACTAAAATGACCATTATCTACTAGAACCGTTCCAGCTCCTACAACACTTAAAGATCTATCATCACCAACAAATATTCGTTTGGTGTTACATTCATGCATAGTAGAAAAGATGGCTTGATCCTTATCCATATGATAAGATGCTCCAGAATCAATGAGCCATTCATTTGAAGTAGAAGAAGAAGATGCATTATAAGAATAACCAGAAGCACAAAGTGCATGTCCATGAGAGACAGATTCTGAAGGCGAATCTAGGCTGATGTGGTGCTTCTTCATTGTTGCTTCCAAGGCTACCATCTTCTTGAAACACTTATATTCATCATGATTATCTTTCCCGCAATAGTTGCAATGACGCTTAGTCTTCTTGGCTTTTGGCTTGGATCCTTTGTCATTTTTTAAAGAAGGAGCTGACTAAGAGGGTTTTGGACCCTTGTTTGACTTATTATTGCAAAAATTTTGTTTCTTGGGAGGCTTGGAATTTTCTTTCTATTAGGACAATAAGGCTTTCCTAGATGTATCTGCATTGTTGATTATTCCAAGATGAATGAGTTTATCTTGTTCCCTAATCAAGGAATCACAAAAGGATTCAAGACTAGTCTCTTGATAGCTAGCTGCATTCAAGGATGCTTTCATGGAGTAAAATGTAGATACAAAAACAGAATATGCAGGTCCAAGTTTGGAAAAAATATGATAAATGCATTGTTTATGTTCCCTCTCAATCTTACATTCTGCACATAAGAGTTTAAGAGTTTTGTACTTAGATAAATAATCTTGAATGCATGAAAAGTCACTTGGATTTAAAGAAATCAACTCATTTTCGAGTTGGTGACCTCGAATTTCATTGTGTTTACCAAACACAGATTCCAACTTGTCCCAAGCAGCATTAGGTTCATCAATTCCAGATATGTGGAATCGCAAATCAATAGAGATTGACATCCCAATCAATCCACGAGATTCATCACATCTATTTTTCCATTTTATTTTCTTATCATCATCAATGGGTTCTTTTTCTTTTCCTAAGGTAATTCTGAAAAGTCCCCTACTTCGTAGAACATCCTCCATACAAGATTTCCATGAGAAATAGTTGGAACTGTTAAGTAGAATATCACAAGGGGCGGCCATATTTATAAATTAATGGCTGTAAAGGAAGAAACCAATATTTTGGATGTGAAGAGCTCGAAAAAATAGGCGGTTTAAAAAAAAATGGCACTGAAAACTGACTCTGTATGATGAAGTTATACTTGAACAAAGAAACTGTTGAAGATGTCCCCAATAGTGACGTGGCAGCTAGAGAATGTCCAACAAAAAAAAAGAACCCCCCCTCTTCCCAAGATGAACCTTTTGACAATCACTTTACAAGAAGGTTTCTTTAAGTGAACCACTTTTTGTAAAATAAGTGATTTCACTTTTACAATGATATTACTTTTAAATAATGCAACAATAAAAAAAATTAAATGACTCACTTGTATTTTTATTTTTTATTATTTAAGTGAGATGCACTTTTACAATAAAGTAACTTGAAGATAGAAATTGCATGCACTTTTTCTTTTAAAAGTAACTTCCTAATACTTGAACTCAAGACCTATTAAGGAATAAAGCAAATTTGAACCAAGTGAGCTAGATTAAAAGGTATGCAAAATATGAGAATGAGGAAGGGGGCTTTTTTTTTTTTACTCTTCTTGCTCGGTTTGCGTGCTTGTCCTTTTACAAAACACACCACAGATCTAAACAAAACCACTTTTCCACACTTGTGGAGTTAGATCTCGTTAGCTTTCCCGGAAAGTCTACATTTTCTCTCTGTTTTTTATTTGCCGAGATCGCGCAAGGTGCACGGCAAAGAGCATACGCAGCCGAGAAAAACCCTTTCCCTTTCTGTTTCTGATTTGCCGAGATCGCTCAAGGTGCACGGCAAAGAGCATATGCAGACAGGAAAACAACAATCCGAACCCAAAAAAAATCTAACAGTACAAAATGATAAAATATGAGATTTTTTCTTTTAAAAACAAAAAATAAAAAAATGCGTCACTGTAACATTATACCTTCAGATCTGATGAAATATGTGTTTCTGGAGCAACCGGGAACCGTTTTCGATTCAAACGAAAACTATTTCCCAATGGAAACAATGTTCTGGACGCAATGGAACACCTCCTAAATCTCAGAAATGCACAGAAATAACAAAACTAGAAAATCTTTTGAGTTTCGGCAACAGCAGTTCAAGATCTAGATCATAACCGGAAGCGGCACTTCATAAAAACTCTGATACCATGTTTGAGTACAAAGGGTACTACCAAAGGACCAAACACCAAGAGCAACCACTTCACACAAACAGATCACAGATCAACACACCGATGTTTTGACGTGGTTTAAACCCTCTTAAGGGAAACACTCCACGGCCCCAACCAAATAGCTTCTACGAGACAATTTATTATGCAAAGAAAGAAAGTTACAAATGAGCTTCTCATAATCGATCAACTAAACAATGACCCTCCATGCTCTTTAAATAGAGATCATGGACCAATCGGGTGTTAAGCCACGGATCAAGGTTAGGTTTGAATTAAGAGAAGTTGAGCCGTCGGATCACTCTATGTCGGGAAGATATCATGACCGTCGGATTAAGTATTTACAAATGCATACTAAAAAAACACACTATCACTAACAGATATATTACACAAGTTGATCTTAACTAACTCCTAAGTGTCTAAATATCCTAACACTTTGTAAGTTGTCCCATAGTATTTGTTGATCCATAGTTTATATTAGCCCATAGTATTGACCCATAGTATTGGACGCATATGCTTTGTAAGTCGTCCCATAGTATTATATGTCCCATGGTTTTGACTCATAGTATTGGGCATAGACTTAGTATATAAGTGTGTGTTGAGGTCATTGAAGGCATTGTGAAGTTAATTGTATTGAGCTTGCTCAAAGGAGGTTGCCCCCTCGAAGTGGCCTGTAATCAATATAAAAGTGATTCTGAGTTCTATTATTTCTGATATCTCGTGTATTTGCATTAATTAATTATTGCAGGTTCTTCACATAGAAATAGAACCCAAGTTTACCCGTCGTGGAAAGAAGCAAAATCATGAGGCAAAAAATTTAGCCAACTCGTTCTGCTATTGCGGAAAAGGTACGTCTTCTTTTCCCGCCTTGCGTTCACTTTCCGCAAAGGCGGTCAAATCCACCTATCCTTTCCACAACGACAGAACTATTTGCCCTTTTTTTTTACGGTCGCATTTAATACTGAAAGTATCGATTTGACTTGTCGATACAGCTCACTTAACCCCGTGTTTAATTTTCCCACGTGCTGTATTAATGCCATGCATGCATGAGATCCTTTATATCGGCGATAACCTCGTTGAACAATTTCATCGTTTTCATTCGTTCAAGGTATTTTTCTGTTTCCGTTTGAATGCATGTGCACCTGCTCTAGGACTCTGTTATAGTCACACTAGTCACAATTTACGCACACCTGCTCTAGGACTTCGGTACAGTCGCACTAGTCACCATCCCCGTCTTAACAGGTTGGTACATTACTATTTCTTGTTAGCTCTTTCATGACATCTTTTCTTGTAATTTTCATTTTCATTGGGTCATGCAGGGCAATGCTTTTGTTTATTCTACCAACATGCCATGCCTCTTCTTTTTAAGAAAGGAATTACATTAAAATGATTTCGCCATAGATCGATATACCCTAGGGAACTAGCCCCCTTGTACAATACTTTCTCATGCAACAATGAATCTATAATTGATACCATAGAAATAAAGCTTTTCAAAACTAGGAAGCTCAGTGATGTTATACATACAAAACTAGTTCTATAGATACCCAACTTTACATGTGGGCATTATGCCAAATGACTTTGCAATGCAGGTTTCTTACCCTCTGTTGCTTTAAATTTTTCAAATGTATCATCGTCTTTATTCAAAATATGTTATGCCCACAACCATTTTTCCATCCAGAAACTTACCGCGACCATGTAACTTTGAGATTTGGTATTCCTGTGCAAAAGTTCAACAGCGTTACCATTGAATGAGTCGGCTGTAAAGCATATGGCTTAGTTTTTCATCACGCCTATATATAAATAGAAGGTCCACATTCTTAAAGAATTTGAAAAGTAACCTGACCCATTTTTACATCTTATAAAAGAATGCATATGTTCAATATATTTGTAATTAAATTGTGTTTAGACTCAGTTCATAATCTTATAAAATTACTAATATGTTTTGAATATTCAAAATGAAAAATAAATGGTATTTATATTTCGTTTATAATTTTAAAACATTTATTGATAGGTTTCAATATTTTATTCAAAAATTGATTTGGTATTTAGATTCAGTTTATAATTCTATAAAAGTATTCATATGTTGTGCACAATTGAAATAAAAGTCAAATTGCAATTAAATTACAAGGCTACTTGGTAGCATATTGCCTGCAAAACAATTCAATTGGTGCATGTTCTTAGATTAAAACTTTAGGTATGTCTCATTGCTTTTGTGTAGAATAGCATTCAGAATTAACATAATGTAATTGGTCTAAGATAATTTCTTGAATAACTTTATTTAAATTTTATGTTTCCATATACTTTATGTATACGACATATGCAGCACATTAAGCTCTAAAGCATTTGTCGTATGGCCCTTGACTTAATTTTGCGACTTAATTTTACTCAAGTAATGACCTAGTTGATTTATAAAATTCACCAAAAAAAGTATGGCCCTTGACTTAATTTTATGTAAGTAAACAAACAATGGCGTAGTTAATTTACGCAATTCTTTAAAAAAAAAGGTCATAAATATCCTTTATTTAAAATTAGAAAGGTTAAAGTGTGTGTTGAAATTTAAAGATTTGAAAAGCTTGAACGTCCTACGTAGATCTCTCCGAAATCGCGGAAAATTTTAAATAAAATCCTCTGCAACGGTGGAAAAACTCGCCTAAGTCTACCGCAATGGTGGACAAGCTCACTTAAGACTACTGCCACGCCCTTTTTTGATGAACAAGTCAGGCACGACAGAAGAGTTAGCCTGTTTTTTCCGAAACGGTTGAGAAACTCGCCAAAGTCTACCGCAATGCCCTTTTTTTACGAACAGGTCTCACACAACGGAATAGTTACTGTTCTTTTTCCGAAACGGCGGAGGAACTCGCCAAATCTCTATAACAGTCCAAAGTGGTTGACTTTAATTCATTTTTTGATATCAAACCATATGAATTGAAAACACTATTGTTCAAAGTTGATGCCTGCGCCTTTAAGAAACAATATTTTAAAGCGAAAGAAAGCATTTTTTAACGTTTTTATAAATATATATAGAAACACCTATGAAAAATTGTTTGACATGTTTGCATGTAGGTCACTCATCTCACGTTCTAATTTCTTATGACTGACGATGTGTATTGAGGCCAGAATACTTAAAAATGACTAAAGGTGCTAGAAAAAGGTCAAAGGGAGCTGTTACAGAATCCACTGAAGAAGTGAGGATTGAGACCATTTATCACGATACTAAATGCATCACAGGTGCACTACCAAAATCCCAATAGAGTGGCATTTACCGGATGATAAGAGACCAGGATATCCCAGACGCTTTGTTAGAAGAAGGATATCTATATCAAAACATCAGAGTGTCCTGCATTTCAAAAGCAGCTACTCGCCGTGAGCTTTTTCCTTGTGTAGAAGTCATCAGATGGATTTTGAAACACGCAGATGCCCAAGCGTGAATTTTAATTGATAGCAAGAACAAGGCCTTCGCATCCTTTAACCCACTTTATATCTCATCAGCATACAAGTTACCTCATCCAACTCAGCACCTGAATGATGACTGGTTAGCAGAGGTCAAAATGGATAACCTGGAATCAGCAAGAAAGCTGCTCATCATAGGAAAACAGTTCAGGAAGAACGATAATGAAGAGTATAAGATTCAAAACTTGAGACCTCCATTTAGAATAATTGCTCTCATGCTGAGTAGAATATTTGGTAGACCTGATGGGACTATGTTTATGCTTCAATGGGTACCCATTATTCACTATGTGGCTTTCAAAGGAACTATCTTTAATTGGGATGAAATAATTTCGGAAAGCCTCGCATCAGCCATAACTACGGCCAAAGAAGGTTTAAAAGTAAAAAAGGCAGAGTTCTACATGCCCTCCTATTTGATAGATTGTATTGTGGTGGAGCAGCTCTTCCCAAAACTACAATGCATATGGAATTAGGCAGGAGGACCGGTGTTCACCGCATAAAAAATCTTCTGGCCTCAAAATTACAAGAGCAATTACAAAAAAATTTGTGAAAATTTCATCATGCCCCTCTACGAGATAATGTTCAATAAAGAACCCATTTTCCTATCAAAAAATGCCATGGCAGTTCTAGAAGAATATGGTGACTTCTTCTTTTCAAAGGATGGCACTTACATAAGAATGTATGGAGGCACAAAACCACCCTATATCCTACCAAAATACGCCACAGACTATATAGTTCATAAGGAAGCTGTGCGACAATTTTTCCTAGATGGAATTGGAAGTGTAATGAATAAAGCAAACAAAGCCACATTTCCTCCTTTGCCCTGCTATTTGGGAGCTTATAATTTTTCCAAGATCGTGTCAGCAGAAGATTTTACAGCAAAGCTAACAAGTTTTCATTTTGGATAGAGAATATATCAGAGAAATGACAGACGGGGCAAGGTTTCCCAGCATTGCAAAGTTGTACATGGTTATTTCGAGTATGCCCACTATTATGATTCTGAGGAAGAGTCATACCGAGGAATTAGCGACATCATTGAGTTGCTAATTTTCCAAAATAGAAAAAGTGAACCTACCTTTAGTTCCAATGCTCCCAACGGATCGAAACATCATCAAGATAAAGAAGCCTTAGGAACAACTCAGAATTTCTGAACAGAAGAACAAACACTTCTGCAACAAGTTGAACAGATCAAAAAATGGATTGAGGAAAAGGCAAGGAAAGCACAAGAAGTTAAACTTAGAGAGGAAGAAGCCCACAAACTTCAAGAAGCTGAAGATGAAGCCCGTACAATTCAACAAGTAGAAACAACTAAGAAAGACATGGCTGCCAACCAACAAGAAAACGGAAGATTAAGAAAGGAAGCAGAAGAAGAGGCACTGAAAAGGGATGAAGAAGAAGCCAAAAAAATTCAAGAAGGTAAGCATGAAGACTGTACAATTCAGCAAGAAGAACAAAATAGGCTTTAAGAAGCTGCCAAGCAACAAGAAAATGAAAGATTGAAAAAGGAAGCAGAAGAAGAGGCATTGAAAAAGGCTGAACAAGAGAAAATACAAAAGGAAGATGTTGGTTCTATGAGTCCAAGCATACAAGACCTCGATATGAACATCCCTATTGACAATCTTCCACTTGTTCCTTTCACACTATCTAAGGGTAGGAAGGTGAAAACATATGATAGGTTTACTTTCAATAAGAAAAGGAAATCCATCATCAAGGAAACCATTACAAGTATCAAAAGGCCTTGTCACGCAGATGTCATCACCAGGCATGAGACTACTATCATGAAGGGTACTCAGAATGACCCTGCCTTCATGGCATCTGTTTCTGTGTTAGCTATTCTCACAATTGCTAACAATGTCAACATATTGGAAGAAAAATTGACGGAAGAAAAGGAGAAAACCCGCTAGCTGCAAGAAGCCTTAGTCAAGGAGCAAAATTATACAAATTTAATGATTGAAAAGAATGATGCTCTTATGTCTCAAAAGGAGGAGCTTAATAGGGAAATTCAACATCTGGAAGCTGGAAGGAGAGCTTTGTCAATCCATGCAAGAGAATTAGAGGTATAAAAAAGACAACTTGAAGATAAGAACTTGAAGTTGGAATCCAAGAAACTTGATTTCATCCAGCTGATTGACGAGTTAAAAGAAAATATTGCAAACAACAAAGCAGGTGACATGACCCCTTTTCATGAACAAGCTTGTGAAATATTGACAAGTACATGTGATTTCCAGAAACTCATATCAGAACAAATCTACAAATTGAAAGCAATGATGGCTAGGATGAAACAAATTAGTGCCGACACCAACAAGATCAGAAAGAAACACAGTCGTATTGCTATAGATATTAACAAGCACATTGAATGGAGAAAAGGGAAATCAGGATTCCCAAAAACTCTCCCCCTTAAGTATGTTTTTGAATACATGGCGGATATATGGACTTTGAGCTATTCTAAAGATTGCGGAGTAAAGTTGAACAGTGTGGCCTTACATACTTATGAACAATGTAAGAACTTGTACCTCAAAATACGAGCTACTCATGAGTCTTGCAAAATAATCATGCCCCAAAGTATAGAAGATTTTCCAAATAAAACACAACGATTATCTAAAATAAGAAAAAAATTGGAAGAGGAAACTGACTATGTGAAGAAGATAGCCGCTATAACCCCAGAAGACCTAGATTAGTTCATCAGAAGAGCCTCCATTCATACACACCTCGAAAAAAGTCATCAAGCTACAATGGAAGAAATACTCATCCTTGAGGAAGAGCTTGTTAAACAAGAAGTGTCCTTCAGATTTTTGGTTCTCGTAGCTAGAAACATTATTATAAAAGATGAAAATCAGTGGATAAGTTATATAGAAGAGGAAGAGAGGAAACTAGCAGCATCACAAGCCCCATTAGAAGCATCAGCTACTCCACTAATACTAGTAACTCCAATAGCCTCACAATCAGAATTAGCAATACCAGCAGCCATAGAGGTGCCTACATCCCCAGAAGCACCAAGCCAAGGATGAAGTACTTTGACCACATTTTGAAAAATCCAACGGACCCTTCTAAGTTTCTAATTTTGATTGTATACTTTGGGACATCAATAGAACATTCTAAAGTTGTTTCTCGTTGTTTTGTAAATAGTTCGGATATTTATCCTTTTTTGTAAATTAGCCATTTTGTAAAACTATATATAGCTAGGTTAGCAAGAAGGACTTTTGGCAAATGAAATAATGTTCCTCTTATGTAAAAGAACTACTTGCACTTCATGAATGGAGAAAACTATTTTGGCCTGTGAATGCTGATACATTCTTTTCTATGGAGTTATCATGCATGTTTTTGGAACTATTTAAACAATCTCCATCTATATTCAATGACATCCTTCGTATCTTATATGAATTATTTCTATGCCGTGAATCATTTTATTTTCTTTGGAAAAATTTGTATGCCTCATGAGTAATGAAATACTGTAATTAAAATAAAAGTTTTATTTAAGTTAAATAGCTTAGAACATATTGTTTAATTGCATGCATTTAGATTAAACCACTTGCATAGCATTCTTTAAAGCTTACACAGTGGCTATACTATTCACCATTCGGAATCCTCACAACAAACAGTGAGCAATGTAATTGGGATTGCTTCTCAGGGAGAATCCCATGTTGTTTGATGCTACGCATTTCAAGGCATCAGCAAAACATAATATTATGCCACAACCTATTTTCAACATAACCTTAAACCTTCATTTGACTTTCATACCTTCGGCGTTTATTTTGCCCCTCTAGGGGCAAATGCTAGTATTATATATACTTTATAATTACGCCGATAGGCATTTTTTCTGAAGGGGAGTTTGAGAATATTTCGTCATCCCTCTACCCATTCCATGCCTACCATGCGTCTCTTTGATGTCACTGCTACGTGTCTACCGTGTTCAAAAAATTTTGGTACAGTTCAAGTTGCGTGTTGACTCTTGAGGAATTAAAATTTGACTTCTTCTACCCTGATGCTAGAGGCTGCCCACTGGGCGATGCTGGGAAGTTGTAGGGGTTGCTGCCAGAGGCTAGCCACTGGGTGGCGTTGGGAAATCGTAGGTGGCTGCTGGAAACAACCTGCTGCTCCCCACTAAGCTCTATCCCCTCTGCGATGATAGCTTTACAAACCTTCTGGATTTCTGGGCAAGGAAAGTAGCTTATCAACCAGGTAAGCATGCTGTCAAGGGAGCCAATCCTATGGCACAGTCTTCATCTAGTTTATGATTGATATAAGAAGAGCAGTGGTTCCACTTCGCCTTTGTGGAGAGAGAAGAGAGGGATTCCCCACAAGTTCGATTTCTATTTGTTCTATGAAATGGTTTTATATATTGTTTTCAACTGAAAGGGAGTATTCTCAATGGAGAATCGAACTCCTCGTTAGAAATGCTTTCTGTTATTGAAACATTCTTTTGTTGTTTATTCATATGAAGGAGGTATGATATCATTAAAGGACCAGCACATTCCATTATTTGATTGCAAAAATAGCACTATATACTTCCAAAATGTTTGAAAGATTTCAGAGAGTGGGCAACGATGCTATTGAAGTGTCTTTGTGAACATTTCAAAATCGCCATATTGCATTTGTATCCAACTCCACCTTCTTCAATTATCCAACAATAGTGTTTGTATCCAACTCCAACTTCTTCAATTATCCAACAATGGTGTTGCAATATTGAAAAAGTCTGCCTCAGCTCCTCTACATGACCCAAATTCTCTACCTGAAACTTCTCCATCTCTGTCTATGTAGATGGACATTGGCCCTCTCTGCCTGAAACGTTTGCTTCTAGCTGTCGAAACCGTATGGCCTTCTAAGTTAGAAAACCCTATCCTATTGCCTGTCAATCCACAACATCCTCCATAGCAACGCGTGGCTCGAGAAAGCACTGGTGATTGCTCCAATGTTGGTCCTCCAACATCAACTTTTAAAGCCACGGTGATTGCTCCAAGAAGGGTGACGATGATAGTGGAGCCGAGAATGCTAAATTTTATCAAGAGGGATGAGAAGCAGATCTTCATGCTGAACTTCTCTTGAACCCATGGCAAACACGTTATACAGAGCCCACTTGTGGTAACCACACAAAACCAGGATAATGAGTGAAGCATGCCCGACACGCGTTATATACATAAATGTAGATCAAAGTTTCGTACCTTTATGTATTTGCAGGAATAAAAAATTGTAGTAATGATCTAACCAAAGGGGTGTATAGAATTTTCCAAAATTTAATCCAAGGATATTTGTTCGCATACTGTAACAAGGAACATTAACAAAACCAACAAAACAAAGGTTATGATTATCAAATTCAAAAAGTTCAATTATACTAATTTTTTGTATGACAATAACAATTCAGAGGAAGTTACTTCATATAAATATCTCAATGTCAACCTTCATCATGAGTCTAATTGGAACCATATAATTGAGAAAATGATTGATGGAGGGTGGAAAGCCTATTTTGGTCTTGAAAACAATTGTAAATCAACCAACTTATGGTTGTAGGAAAAAAATACTCCTTTTTGAGACTCTAGTTATTCATGTTATCTAATATGGATGTAAAGTTAATTGAGGTTGTATAATTTATAATTTTAAAATAAAAATAATAATGCAACCTACTTATTCTCCTCATAGAAGTGGGTAGAAGTGGGCCTTCCCTATTGAAAGTATGGTTATGTGTAGATACTTAATGTACACACACAAGACAACAAACATGATCGAATTCCTAAGATTTCTTCAAATTATACTCAAAACCCCTTTCAGCTCAAGATGGATTGTCATTAAATGTCAAATCTTTGCTAAATCATTGGAGAATAGAGGAGGAGGTCGCTCTGTAGAACATTGATAGCATTAAAATTACTATTACATCTAAATTTAAGGTATATTGTGGTGTGATAAAGAATTTTGAGATGATAAAATTAAGATACTATAAGTGGTCATTAACCATAAACTATAAAATCAAAAAGAATCTTTTTATTATAACTAGCTTAAAGAAGAAAATCGGCATTGCTAATTTAAGAATGAACTCTCACTAGCTACATAGTTAAACATGGCTTTGGATAATTCCTAGAACATTGTTAGATGAAATAATTTGCCATATTTGCAATACTAAGAAGGGTGAGGATGAAGATACTCTTAGAATGTCTTTCTTATGCCAACATTAGATCTCAATTTCAAAATTTTTTTAACATTATCGACCTCCCTAACCTTTTAACCCATCAAAGTGATGGAGATTTAGGAATACTTCTCTCAAATCTTTTTAGGAATAGAAATAAAATTCCAAAGCAATCCAAATAATTCCTTACCATTTTTTCTTAAGGTTTCATATGCCGAAATTAGTCATAGTGGATGTTAAGACTCAACATCAACATCATTATAGATAGACATCGTAAAGACTATTTACTTTCATCAATGGGTTTTTCTTGTCCTATAGGATATCAACTAACACCCTTGGCAATCTTTCGAGATTTTCTCTATGGCCTTATTTTTTTTCCAAGAATGGCATTATTATTAGTTGCTTGCTAAAAATTGACATTATATCACTTAATTTTTATTTTTTTAAGAAATGAAATTTTTTTATAGAAAAGGTTTTGTGGAAATGACATCATGGATATATAAATTTTTAATCATATTATTTTGTAATGGAAGGTCACAATGTTGTGGTCACATGTCTCAAGTTATTTTGATGCAACATTGTATAAGGCTATTTTTTGTTTTTCTCATGTAATCACACCTGGGAAACCCTTTGATACTTCATCGCCATTGACGACTAGTGATTAGGGTTAATTGTTGGCATACACTTGATCCAACAAGGACACCAAGTATTAATATATCATAGATATCTGATCTAAGGACTTGAACTTGAGACTTCTTATTTCATTTCACAATACTCAACCACTTAAACTAACCCACTAAACTATTATATAAGACTACTTATGTTAAATACAACTTAAACGAGATAATTTAAAATAGTTACTTTATAAAAAATTGAATCATAAGTTTAAGTGTGCTCTCTATACCTAAGTGTTCGTTGACCATCAAAAGCATGTGTGATTATATAACCCCTTGTTTTAACATGGATCTTAAAACACTTACATGTGAACACACACGTAGTAAGAGTAGTATATTGATTTTATTATTATAAATATTCAACTATATATATCATACAAATACCATCTACACTATAAAATGAAGAGAATATTTTCATGAATAGGTTTCACTTACCTTTCCTTTGAGAAATTTTGAGATTTTCTCTATTAAATTAATATTAGTATTTTCAAAAATGACTTTATTATTGATTGCTTGTAAAAAGTCAACATTATATTTTTTATTTATTTATTTTTATTTTGTTACAAAATTAAATTTTTAATTATTTAATTTTTATTAAATCACATCATAAATATATAATTTTTTTATATAAACGAATTATTTTATTTGATTGTCTTGTAATATAAAGTCATAATATGTTATGGTAACAAGTCTTAAGTTCATAACTTATTTTGATGTATAATTGTAAATGCTATTTATGCTAAATAAGACATAAACCATATAAATTGAATTAATTATTTTACAATAAATTTAAATGAACTACATAAAACGAATTAATTATTTTATAATAAAAAAATAAAAACAGGTTTAATTGTGCTCTCTCTATATTAACTTTAATTTTATGTGATTGTTACTGCTTGGCATCTAAGTAATCGACCTATCCATTGGTTCAAATGGTTTGTTAATTGTACCACTGACATTATTTCAATCATCTGTCACTCACATTATTATGGCACTCCTATATTGATTACTTCTCTCTTACAAACAGTATACGGCGTAATACATTAGGCCTAATTCAAAGATACATCAGGGTTTGATAAAATGTCAATGGATATGGAGATTCATAATGTACTTTGTTGTAACCTAAGAAGCTCACCATTTATGGGCTCTATATTTAGTAAAGGTACCTTAGTAGTTTTCCAATTTAACAACTCATCTTTCAGCTAAAATGACCGGCTACAATTTCAGTTGCCATGATTGCCATTATTCACGTTTTCAAATCCTTTAGGACATAGTCGTTGGGGCAATCTATTGCCTCCTCACTCAATATTCACTGATTGTAGTAGCACCTCGTAAGGATCAATGCCATTATTGACTAATAATATCAATCTAATATGTTTTGTATATTTATATTACTGGAAGTTTGACCTTGAATTTTGGCTTTCAATTCTTCTAACAAGAATCATTTTACTAATCATGCTTTCTTCACACTTTGTGCTAGGAAAAATCTTCACTTCCACACTTGGTCCTTTGTACATGAGCACTAATATCTTAATAATGCTTAGAATGGTAATGTATATGAACATTAAATGTAATCATGCAAATAGAATTTGAGGGCAGAGTTAAAAACTTTGCAACTCATTTTCTTGTGAATGGCATAGTTACTATGAACATTAAGGATTTATAAAATGAAGATATTTTATTTTCATTATTTATAGAACTAATCCATCTATATAGGCACGCAAATTCTATATAGGTAAGATATTTCTCGTGTTTCATTTTCTATGAGCTTAAAATTCATAGGAGCTAGTCATTATTTCGTTTGAATTTAGTTTTTAGCTTTGGTAAATCTCAATGATGTTAGTCATTATGATATTTTGTAACACATTCAATAGGATTTATTACATGCAAATTTCATAATGGAAAAGTGTTAAATTTTCAGAATTTACTTCAATCTGATCTAGGATCTTAACTGAGAGAACAACATGTACAGCATATCTACAGCATATCAATCATGGAGACAATAATGCAAGCACACAAGAGACACAAAGATTTACTTGGGGAAAACCATAAAGGTGAAAAACCCCAATAACTTCCTCAGAGATAGATAGAGCAATGATACAACCAACCAAGAGAGATAGCCATAACCTAGCAGCAGATCCTCCTCCTCCATAAGTGCGCCACTCCTCCTTGAGTGCATGTGTGAGAAGTGAGTGAGTAAATAGAGTGCCTCCCACACTCTATTTATACTTGACTTGACTTGCCTTTTTACCTAACTCATGTAGGCTCGAACTTTACCACATAACATAATGCTGAGTGGGCCGACCCCCAATAGGGTGGTCTAATAACCCTTTGACCCACATGGCCGACCCCCAATAGGGTGGTCTAATAAACCTTTGACCCACATGACTTATATAGGGCCGACCCCAAACAAGGTGGTCTAATAACCCATCAAGTATAAGTTACGACACTTACAATATAAATGACGACACTTCCGTATAGAGGAATAATAACATCCCTATAGGAATACAATATACATATATGTGAAATACATTCAGAAGTTACATATACATCAACACAAAGAAATTGTAAATGAGAATAATATTAGTCCTTGAAAGAATGAAATATAAAGAAGTGAACAAATCGATTCATCTTAATGTGTTTCTTAGGGAAAACTGGCCCTCCTTTACATAAAATTGGATCAACACCTCATGAAGAATAATCATTAATGTGAATGAAACATATATAGAAGCTTTTGTTTCTCTGTAAAATTTCTAAAGGCCCCTAGAGGAACATTGTGTTTAGCACTAAGAAAAGTGCATGGTTGTAATTACCACATGAGAGCTATAGATGTGTGAGGTGTTTCACAGATGGGTCAACTAGATCCACTCTAGAATAGAAGCACAATCATTTGAACTAGAAAAGTACTGGTAAAAAAATGAAGATTTGTACTTATGATCGATAATGCTATTAAATTCATGAACTACAATATCAATATGGTGAAAAATATAGATTGAATATCCTTTAAAGAGTAATACTTGCTTTAAGTTTGATAGCTCTCCAAGTCTTTTGTGAGTCTTTTGAGTTGAGCACCTGAATTGGGTCTGTTGCAGATGTTATTACTCAAATTATGCATGCCAACTTTGGTTTGTTTGAAATGTGCATACTCAAATACATGGAGATGATGGACCCAGAAGAAAATTGCTTCTCATAGGTGGTCAATCCTATTCTATACACTTCAATGAGTGATGAGGATTTTGACCATGCGTAAACTACAAGCCCCTATCCATTTGAGCTAACGTCTTTTGAAAATTGAATTTTATTTAATTTATTTTGAAAATTTGTTTGCTTTTGCTGCAAATTAAAAGGTCTTTATCTCTAGTGGTTTTTATTGTTGTTATTCGGAAGGAATCATGTTACTCATCGAAGGAATCAGGTTTTATAAGTTTGTTATAGAGCTAAGATACTTGAATTGTCATATCATTGTATTTATTAGGTCTTGGTATTAGATGAAAAATGAACTAATGTAATAAAATGACATGTCACATTTTCTTAGCAAATGCAGTCATTTCATTCTCCAACAACAGCCTATCGACTTATTTTTGCACCTTCTTGGGGCAATTGCTAGTATATTATTTTGTTACTCAGGTTTTTGGGCATAGTTCCCACTTCGTCGTCCCTCTGTCAAATAAAATACCACAATGTATTCAAAAACTGCCCGACCCAGTTCTTCTTCCAAAACAGCCACGACCAGTCACACGCCACGAATCTCTCACTCGTCGGCCACATGTTGGTTTCTACACGGTTTAGGTCACTCAGTGTGTTCGAGACCGATGGGAAATATAAATGAACAAGGTTGTTTTTTACACGGTTTAGGTCGCTCAATGTGTTCGACAGCAATGGGAAATAGAAAGGAACAAGGTCGAGGGTGATGGTAAATAGACCGCAAAGGCTTCAAGCTTCAAAATCCGGGAGCTTGAAGAGAAAAGGCTCATTTTAAGGTAATGTAATTCATCATTTTAATAAATTTATCTATCAAATCTCTTTTAAGCGATAATAGTTTTGCTGAAATTTGTGGCATAGTTTTATGAGACTAGGGTTTGCAGTTTTTGGTTTAACGAGTCTTGCAGGTAAGTAAAATCGTAATCAAAGACCTTGGTGAATCCTTTTACCTCTCAAAATATCAACTATTGGATGTACGATTTTTTGTTGTTATTAAATTCATGGTAACATGCCAATTTTATTATTATTTAAGGGAAAGGATTTTATAAAACAATGATCAGAGGTTAAAACCCTAGGGTTACAGATCAATAGGGTTTGGGAAATATCTTTCTATCTTTGTTGAATGCAGATAAATGCTCATCTTGGCCCTTGTGAGTATTTTGCAGATTGCAGATCTAGAAGCTAAAGGTGAAAAAGATCTGGTCTCTGAGATTGCTGGTAGGGTGATGCACAGAAGTGAAGTAGTGGTGTTCCATATAGAAAAACGAGACTTTCAGGTAAGTAAAATTGTAAGCATGGACCTTGTCAAATCTTTTTAACTCTCAAAATACCAACTATCAACTGTTCCAGTTTTTATTTTTATTTTTTTGCTGTTAATTACTTCATAGTAACACTAATTTTATTATTATTTGTTTTTTATTGGCCATATATAAATGTAGAAAAATATTTATTTTGAATGGGGCATTGAATTTTTTTGTAAAATTAAAACTCTGGTATTCTGTGTTTGCAGGGTTACGAAGATAAACTCATAGGTCGTAGCATTGGCATCACTATGCCTAAACTGAGGACGCGAGATAAAAATTTGTTCCTTCTATTAGTATCTAAAGCTGGTGGCTCCAGGGTGGTGTGGTGGCGGCGGTAGCTGAGCTATTTGTGGTATCATTTTAGTTGGAGTTTTTATATTTTTCATAAAATGAATCGAATTCTGGTTCATAGAGGCAACAGTGAATGGTTCATCTTTGAATTCTTCTAAGGGAAAATGCCAACCATCCTGCTAATTACTCCAAGAAAGATACCCTTTATCACTGCAAGAATGAAGTACAGATACAGAATGCAACAATGCTCTCGTACCTATTGAAATGAAAAGACGGACCTTTATAAGTCTAAGAAAAGAAAGAAGTCTCTTATAACTGGAGGGAGCATGAAGAGATAATCTTTGACTCCCAGTGCACTCTATGTCTCCCAAGAAAAATAGTGACGGCTAAATGATAATAATCAGACCTTGTAACACCTAAATGATATTAATGCAATAAGGAGGGAAGGAACATAACTTATGCCTCCCAAGAGAGCAATGAACAAGCCCTTTTTTCTCCTAGAAATGAATTGTTCAATACCCAAAGTGAACGGATTATTGCAATGGAAATAAAGGATGAAGTTTTATAATGGCTCCAAAGACATGATGGAAGGATATACATGCAAAATCATCCTCAATTCTTTTTCCCTGGTTCAGCACAGGAAGATGGCTCAGTTTATCCATTCTCAGTAGTTGTTTCCTCCAATCGATTACAACTAATGAATCTCCATATGCCTGTACCTTTACTAAACCTTTTTCTAATGCCATCTTCATTAATACGCATAATTATTGGAGCCAAATCCCAGTCCTAATTTGAATGTAATATAATGACTTTCATCCAATTATATTATGGTTTTAGTGTGCATCATCTAAAAAATCCCCAGGCTACAGTCTTGTCAATTGAGGGTTGTAGCAGAGTCCTTATTTTTACAGGTTTGGGGATTGCCTTTAAATAGAAATGTTGGCTGGGACTTTCCTTGGAATTTCTTGGCATTTCTAGCAATCCAGATGCCCTGTGCAACCACCTGTGGTAGTGCTCTAAATGCCTCAAAGACTTTGGTTGAAGCCAATTCCTCATAAATTGCTCAACAAATTCTTGTATACCCAGTGGATATGGACACTTACTGAGAAGATGATCAATAGATTCTTCCAAACATCCATCTCTTCCCACAGTTGCTTTGCATATAGATGATCAATAGATTCTTCCAAACATCCATATGTTCCCACAATTTCTTTGCATATAGATGATCAATAAATTCTTCCAAACATCCATCTCTTCCCACACTTGCTTGCTTTTCATATGGACAGTTATTGAGAAAATGGTCAATAGATTCTTCCTCCAGTTTACACAGGATACACTAGCCAAGGACTTTCCATCTTCTTGTTTGAAGGACATCTCATGTTAATGCTTTGTTCCTAAGCATATACCACATATATACTTTGGTTTTGAGTGGAATTAATTTCCACATAGCCTTACACCACTAGACCTCCTTACATTTCTTTGAAAGAACAAGCATCACCTTCTATTCTAATATTTATTCTCTAATTGTGCCTTTGTCAACTCAAATCCCTCTCCATCCTTCTATCCTCAATGCTAGAGAGATTTGGTGCTATAATCCAGTACATGGACAAGTTTGAACATCTCTTTACTCTACAAATTTTCTATCAGATGTACGAGTAAAGTATGAAAATTTCAAAATCACCATAGTCCACCCAAGGATCTGTACCAACCCTTACTCCATCTATACCAACCCTTACTCCATCCCACACTAAATAGTTCTCCACAAGAGGAAAATACAAGACCATTCTTTTACATCTCACACTAAATAGTTCTCCATAAGAGGAAAAGACAAGGACCATTACTTTACAAAAGATAGATACATTATGCACAAATTTGGATTCTTTTCTTACCCATTCTTACAATGTAGATATATTTTTTAGTATTAACTTGTGTCCACAGTTCCTCCTTGAATATTAACCTCCAAAATCTTTTGGTTACCATAGCCTTACCAAAGGAATGGGTATTCCTTAGTCCCCACCCTCCACAAACCAAAGGCATTCCATCCTTCTCTCTTGCCTATCTACAGGAATTTGAAACTTCTTTTTTTGAATGATTCTAGAATACCTTTAGGAATATGAGCCATGGATAACCAATAAATTGAGATTGCCTCCAAGACAACCTTAACTAGGGATTCAAGAATGCCTTTGAATAAAAAATGTTCGCATCATTATTTTTTGGAAAATATATAACTCAAAATTTTAGGCAGTGTGGCTTCCATCCTAGGTCTCTATGGCCACAACGTGGACTAAATACATATGTTTGAAATAGGATGGGAAGAATGGAAGAAAGGGAGGAAGAAAGAAAGGGAGAGACGTAGCACGGGGAGAAGAAACATACATAAAACAAGTCATATTAGCTGTCACCTGGGAGAGAAAATATCGTAAAGACGACAAAAGGAGAAAAATTCAAGGCTTGAAGGTTTTAGGGAAAGGTTAATTTCTTCCTTTCAAAGCCCAGGGAAGTAGGGTTGGAATTTGAAAGCAAATTCAGTTGTTTTCACAATTTCATCAAATACATTTTAACATTTCAACTAACTTAGGGGTAGCATAATTTTTAACCATAATTGGTCTCATAAAAAAATTGGCCATAATTCTTAGGACATACCACATTAGCCATTAAAATCTGTGCAAGTGCTTCAATCATTTCATCCATTAAAGTTTGTTTATTCGTAATGGTAAATCTGTGTAATATGTATACTTTTCCTCAATGAACAGGTAATCACCTTGGAAAAAGTTCGAGAACGGAGGAGCTGCAAAGACTTGAACTGTTGAAATTTTTGGAGGTGATGGATATACTTCTTGGAGTAAGAAGATCAAAAACATACAAGGATTGGTGCAGTTGAAAAAGCTTCGTACATGGAAAATTGGTGTTTGTAAGCAAATATCAGAGATCCCAGGTGTGGAGCAATTCATGTCGTTGGAGAAGCTTAATGCCCGTAACTGTACCAATCTGCAGTGAGTTGGGGAGATCTCAAACAACTTTATCATCGATTGAATAAAAACCTCCACAAAAGATGGTAGTACTGTGTTATGAAGAACACAATGAAAGCACAAGTTGTCTAGTGTTTCTATGATGATGAGAGTAATTGGTTGCAGAAATAGTGCAGGAGTACATCAAAACAACTTAAATAAGATAGTAGTTTTTATTCTATGGAATCTCATGATTTATTTTATTTTGTTTTGTTTCTCAATAAGATAGATAGCAGTTTATATTTATGGAATCTCAACTTGCCTTTGTAGAATCATTTTTCTGTATATCTATTGCATATATGTGGCTTTATGGTTACAATACTAGGTAGTATCATTTTCCCCTATCTTATAACATAATAGAAGAGTGTATGGTGGTTTGTGGTTGTGAAAGTTTTCTAAACTGTAGAACATGATAGGAGAGAGTACGATGGTCAGTGGTTGTGAAAGTTTTTTAAAGTGTATATATTAAGATTGATTGATTGATTTAAAGGAAACATTTGTACTTGTTTTTGAGTTTTTTTTTATATGGTCATTCAAAATGTTTTGTTTTATTTATATATATATATATATATATAAGTATTTGTTTATGAAAAATATTTTATTTTACTTTATTTTCATACGTAAATATATAGGTATTTGATATTTTCTCCATTGAAGATACGTTGTTATATATATATATATATTGTCCTTATGAAATTCATGAACCATAAACGAAGTTATAACAAGTTTAATGAAGATATTTTGTATACACAGTTTCAATGCAAATAATGTCATGGTAAGAGAGATATTTTACATAAAAAATAACACCATTTTTTGGAATACAAAATATATTATGCTTTTTTATACTTGCATACTTGTTAAAATGGAAGCATAACTCATAAATTACTATAATTCTAGGGTCCCGTGAAATTGAATGTTGTGGAGTGCATAACCTTTTTGAGGAAAAACAATGGATGAAGACAAAGCATTTTGAGACAAAACAATGGATGAAGGAAAATCATTTGAGTTTTGCAGAGCAACATCCACAAGTACTAGAAAATCCCAAATTGAGTTGGCCATCTATGAAATTATCCATATGTTTAAACTATCCCCAAAAACACTACGCATACATAATTGAGAGTCCCTGATACAACAAACATGGTGGCCTTAGTTCCATGCATAAACAAAGAGTCATCAAGCTGCATGACATTGGGTGTAACGTCATCATGGGGTTGGATCTCAAACTTTACCATTGATTCTTCTACTTCATCTCATCTCTACTTTACTTCCCATTTTTTTTCCTCTCGGCGTACCATTGCACCTTCTAGGGCAATTGCTAGTTTATAAATAATTGGATATAAAAAAATCCCGCGACTCGTGTATGCATCACAATGATACATGCTGGGCTTAAAAACTGTAGAAAGGACAAGGGGGATGACTCATGCAATGGAACCCGTGGCATCACTCACACTAACTAGTTGGTTAAGTCTGGAGTATCATCATGGAGAGTGCATCAGATTTCAAGTACTGTTATTGGTTTCCTCCATGGTGCATACCTTCATGGCCACCCAAGCGAGCTCTTACTAAGATGATGAACTTACGAACTCTTCGGAAGCATTATCGTCGGTTTCAATTGTTTGTGCAGTAGCTGCGTGAGGCATCACCTCATATGCTGCCCAAGAAAGAATAAAAATAAAATACATTTTAATTTTATTGTTGCACAAATAACAAGTTGGCCCGAATTAAAAATTAGATTCTCCAACAAGATAAAGTATAAATAGAAGGGCGCCTCTCCTCATTTTGGACACACATCAACAAGACAAGTTCGTGGTACTAAGAGAGGTTTGCTACTACAGCTAGGATACTGATTTTTGGGGTTATCCACTATAGGAGAATTTTTTCTCTTATTTTCTTTGGTTTGTGATACTAGATGTACATCGATCTATATTGGAAGGTGTGAGTTCGGGGGAGACCAATAGCTTTGTCTATGGTTGGGAGATGATTGTTCTTATCATCATCGTTAATCGAGCTCCACGCTCATTTTGTTTCCGTGCTTTGTCATTCTTTTAGTGATAATAGTTATGCTGCTATAAACTCAAACATCAATACAAATTCGAGCAAGAAATTTCTGGAAATCTACCTAGCTCTAAGGCTGAACTCCTTACTCGAACACTAGCCAATTGGTTCAACTTGCAATGACTGGGGTCCTTGCTCCAATTATCATCCTATATGTCTTGTGGGATGGTGAGAACGATGGTTACCACTCGAAAAACTGTTAATGGGTCGAAGAGATCCCACATGTCGTGGGGTCTTAAAGAGTTAAAGAAATTCCAAGGGTTCTTTGAAAAGGAAATTCCCTCTACCGCCACGGAACACACTACTTGATTGGAACGAAGGCTAAAGAGGGAGAGACGTAGTCCATATACTTTCAAACTGACGAAGGATATGGGAGGGTTGGTGGAGAGCTCTCATTCCACTCGTACTCAAGAGATGCTCCATACTAAGACTCTTGGTGTTTTTTGGACTATAAAATCCCTCTTGGGTATGGCTTTGAATGACTGTTTGCAAGGAAATATGCAAAAAAATTCATAGTAGTTGTCCATCTATGCTCGCATCATGACTCTGGAGAATGAGTTGCACACTTTGGTTTCTGATCAGAAGTTAGAAGGGTCTCGCATCAATGCCAATCTTGATGCTTTGGCATGTGCGCTCATGGGGAAAAATTTTAGTAGGCCACCGCCGATCCAACCCGTTGACACACAGCTGGTGTATCGTAGATGTCAATAAGTTGTTTGACAGGAGGCTAAGCGAGAAAATTCTGGTGATGGTCCTTCCCATGTTTATGTATTTCATATGATGATTAGTCTTTACCTTAATTTGGAAGACAATATGGCTAGCTTGTGTTGTCATAGGAGCTTGTGTTGTGGGGTTTTTAAGGCCATAACCGCCACCTATGGAGGATCAGTAAGCAAATTTCATTTGAGGAAGAAACTCGCAGCTATAGTCTCTTAGTACGGGGTTTTCTTGTTTCTATGTTATTAATAGTAAATTTTTTTAACTAGGTCACGGTCTGGAATTCCATACAGACAGGAGCAAATTTTGGATATGCTTTGTAATGCTTCTTTTTTTTGGTTTAATGGAACAATCGTGTCCATTTGGGAGGTTAAGAAGCCAATCCACTATCCATGATTGATAATAAAATTATAATATATTAGTAGATGATGATAAAGTATTACAATGAGGCTCGCCTTTGTAAGGCTTGAGCATGCATAGTTAAGGGTTATGCCCTTTCACCTTGGTAATTAATAATTTATTGTTTATAATTAATATATCATTTAAATATTCATAACATTTCCACCCTCTTTAAAGGGATCTTTGTCCTTAAAGTTGTATTTGTTGGCATCATCTTTTGTTCTTGATTTGTGTTGATGCTTGATTTGAGCTAAGCGATCTGGACTGATCTCTCTACCTTGATGAGGGCCTAGATCCTTCTTATGTTGCGACTCTTTCTGCTTGGGTGGAGAACTTTTCGGTCCATACAATCGGTACTTACTTCCATTCCATTTAAATCACATGTACTGTTTTTGTAGATTGGTAGTGTAAGTCTCTAGCGATGCTAACTAGTTAGTGCCTAATACCATGTCTACTTCTTTGAGAGATAAATAAACACAATTTAGTTGTAGGTGTAAGTTTTGTATGTGCAACGACACCTTATGACATTTTCCCACTAGTTCTTCTATGTGTTGATCAACGATAGTTGAGGATTTAAGCCCTTTTGTGGGAAACAAAAAAATATTAAGTTGCTTTGCCTTGTTGATATTGATCAAATTATGGGTACTTTCATAATCGATCAAAATTGTGGTATCCCTATTCTTAATTTTCCCCATAAGTTGTAGTCATTTTGGCCCTTAATTCCTTGCTTCTGTTACTCAGAATATGAGTTGTTCAGTTTAAGGATGTCACGACTTCTCAACTGAGGTGGAATATATTTCCCTGCCAGTGATTCGCTTTCCTTTTGCTGGGTGTAATCTATGTTAGGTGTCTCTACCTTTTCTTCCTTACAAGCTTGTTGAATACTTGTAACTGTCGCAACTGATGCTTTAGATGAGCTTGTGTACATGTATCCGAATTAGTTGTATCTGCCTCTTTTGATACCTTTACTTATTTCCCAATTATGATTTTGCAATGTACTGTGTGATTGGTTTTTCATTTATGGTTTGGGAACCAATCTTCCCCGCATCGATGACAAGTATTCCTTTTATTTTTTCGGTCACTGTCGGCATGACTGGACGATGTTTTTGAACCCTTTTCAACTTCAAATCCATACGATTGGTATTTTTTGCACCGATGACCGGGTGACCATATATGTTTGCAATGCTCAAGTGTGCCTCTTGTTGCCGTAAGTATTCTTTATGTCTCTTGTTGTCGTAAAGGTTCTCTTGTCTTGATTTTTTAAACTTGCCCTCAATAAGTTTTACTTTGCTCCTAGCCTTATCCAAATTGGATATGTTATGTAATTCTAATTCTTCTCTTATGTACAGTTTAAGACCAGAGACATATGTCCAGAGTCGCTGACCATCTGTTAATTATTGTACTCGTGTCGCTAATGCTTCCCATTTGTAGGTGTATTCTTCCACATCGCCTTCTTGTTGTAATCTAGTTATTTTGGGGAAAACTTATTTATCTATTACATCTTCGAATCTTTTAAAAAAATCATTTCTGAATGTGTCCCAACTGCAGGTGAATACCTTTGTTGTTTTCTTCCACCACATGTACCAATTGTATGCCTGACCTTCAAGGTGAATGGAGGCCAATTTATTTTTTTCATCATCTAATAATATTTTCTGAATGTAGAAGAATTATTCCACTTTGTTGATCCACGCCATACCCTATTTTGTTTCTCCATTGAACTTGGGTAACTCCAATTTAGGTTTCGTTGGGTATCCCCCCATCGATTGCATTGTAGACCAATATGATTTCTGATGACTGTAGTCTTTATGGTCTTATGGGATCTCCACTTTGAGGGAATTTGATTGATGTTTATTGGTATCGTCCGAATCACGATATGAGTGGTCTCTATTTGGTGAGTCGACATTTTTAGAGTCATGTCCATCCTTGAAAAACTGCTTGATTATTTCTAACCCTTCATCGAATTTTGTTTTCATTTCATCTCGTACCTTCCTCATTTCCCATGGGACTGCTCCAGCAACTTCATATTGCACATTTCATGATAGCTCTTCTTTTCCTTCTCATAACTCTATGTCAAGTTTGTGAATTCTGGATTTTAAACCTTCAAGGATTTTCAAATCTCGGATTTGGTCTTTTTCTAATTTTTCCAGTTGATCCTTCATTTATGCCATTGATATAATGCACACCAAAATATTATTGTGAAGCTCTAAATATATTAATAATTATTATATTTATTTAGTTTAATAATAATAATAATATATTATTATTATTATTATTATTATAAATTAATTTAATAAAATTATTTAATAATAATAATACAATTATTATAATATATCTATATCTATATATATATATATAAATTTTATTCATTAATTTTCTTTTTGTTGTGATTGTGTGTAGGGTGCACATGGCACGGGAAGGAGGTGGCAGAAGGGGGTCGAGGTTGTGGTGGAGGGGTGCTTGAAGAGGTGGTCGCGAAGGCTTGGAGTTAGAGGGAGGGAGGGAGCCAAGCTGCTGGAATAACGGCAATGGATGCGGAGGATGCAGTGCAATGTGGAATGGCAGCGGGAATGGAGAAGGGAGCAAGTGTGGAGAGGGGCGTAGGCAGGGGAGAGGAGTGCATGCAGAAGGTAGAGAATACGGGCGTGAGGTAGATGCGAGGAAGATATGCAAGCAAGGGAGTTTGGATATAGCGTGATGGTGGGGAGAGGAGCGAGTGAAAGGAGGGAATGGGGCTGGTGTAGGTTGAAGGGGAGCTACGATGGATGTGTGAGGAGGGATTTCCGTTATGGAGGGAGTAGAGGACGACGCGGGAGGATATGTAGTCGAATGGGAGATCAATGGTAGCATCGTGGAGGATGGGTGTGACATGTGAAGTAGAAACGTGGAAAGGATGGGGGGTTGAGCATGCATGAGGAAGAATACTAGAGCAGAAAGTGTGTCAAGAGTCGAGCAAGCTTTAATACCAAATGGAACAACTGTGATCGGTTGGGAGGTTAAGAAGCGAACCGTTGTCCATGATTGATAATAAAATGATAATATATTAGTAGATGATGATAAAGTATTACAATGAGGCTCGCCTTTATAAGGATTGAGCATGCATAGTGAAGGGTTACATCCTTTCACCTTAGTAATTAATAATTTATTGTTTATAATTAATATATCATTTAAATATTCATAACATTTAATACAATGCTCGAACTTTACAAAAACAAAATTGGATATAGAAAAAAGTTAATTCTTAAATATATATCTTTTAGATAATGATGACTTGCTATTAATATTTACTGAGATTAAATTTTAATTGTGCGACCTTGAAAAAGGTAAACGATTATTTGGTTCCCTTTAAAACGTTATTTATGTGTTCAATAAGTTTTAAGATGAGCATTTTAAATCACCTTATTTTTTGAAATTTAAAAGGTTATAAAGGTTAGTATTATAACATATATTTTGAAATGCAACTTAATGTGGTTGTAGATAGGCATTCTAAGAGAGTGCTTTCATATTCAACCCTCTTAGTGTCACATAGATGAAAAATGTTGTTGACCCACAACGTTTAACTATTCAGAAGCCTTTTTACTTGTGTGTTTAACCACATTTAACTATTGTTGACCCCCAACCTGTAAATTTATGTGCGTAATCATGTTTGAAGCATTTAAATTTAACAAAAGTGCAATCATCCATCCCATCCCAAAATGGGTTTAAAACATGTACATAAGTCAAATTTGAGACTTAGAGTTTGGACAACTCAAAATCAATGAACAAATACACTTAGAAATTGAAAATTTGTAACTAGTTGTGTCTACCTCCAAAACCATTGTGAGAATGTAAATGCCTAGTAAACATAAATTCAATTTAAACCTTGAATATGGCCAGTAAAATACTAAACTTAATCTGTATGAAACTTGATTATCCATGTTAAAATCTACAAAACTACCCAAAATCCCAATTTGGAAAAATCACAAATTTAGACACATAAGGTCAACTTATGTTAATGGTATAAATATAACAAAATTAAACATCAATAAATATGGGGCCAACTTAATATTCTAATTTATTTTACACTGCAAAGACTAAAGGATCTTTCAATATCAATGAATGTATGGAATTCCATTCACATGATGTATTCGTTCTTTAAAAAAATCCCTTAACATAGTTTTTCACTATTTCTAGTTCAAAAAGATATGGAATGTCATTGAGGGTGGGTTCTTAAAGAATGTATTCTAAACATATTCCTTCCCCAAATAGAGTTAAGAGAGCCAATGTTGGTCACATTTTGGTTCGATGCCATAAAATGCTATGAACTTACAATAGTTGTACGTCAAAGAGAGCAAACATTGATATCGATCTTGAATAGAATCAGAACATGCTCTCAAACATTGGATGATATAGATTACTTAAACCAACATTTCTACAAACAACCAGCAGCAGATGCAACATTTCCTTATCTTTTCCATAGTAATAAGCATGTTCAACAACATAGCTCAAAAATGTTATCAGCTATGCAAACAGAAACATTCACACTTGTAGCACATGATAGCAAAATTGATTCGATTGAAAAAAATGACCATAAACAAAAGACATTGCAACTTCCCTCTACGATAGTAGTAAAAAAGGATATGCTTATTGAATTAGTTGGAGGCAACTCTCAACTCAGGATGGATTGGTTAATGGTGCAGAAGGTGTGTTTAAACACTATACTCAAACAAACCAAGATATTGTCTGGATTGATTTTGCAGATGCAAAAGTTGGAGACAAGCAACGTGCAACGATGCAATATCTTTATACGTCTAGCGTAAACTCCAATTGGACACCAATCAAAAGAATTGCGATAGAAATAAGAGTTGAAAATAAAATCAATGTTATGCGAGCACAATTCCCAATTCAGTTGGCATGTGCAAGGACAATTCATAGAGCATAAGGATTGACAATGAACAGATTGGCATTTGAGGCAAAAGGAATTAAGAGACATGGCCTTGTTTCCACTGCGCTCTTGCGTGTCAGAGATATGGATTGTCTTTATGTTTTAAACAAATTGGAACAAGGAAATTTTATAGCTTGTCCAAAAGGCACCGCTGAAATAGCTAGATTAAAAACACAAGCAAATTTGCAATTTGAATGTGGTCTGCATTCAATGCCGAACGCTGAACAATTACTCATTTCATTGCTAAACACACGCAGCTTTCTTTTGCACTATGGCGATGTTGTAAATGATCATGAACTTATGCAAGCAGACATTCTATGTTTGGAAGAAACTCACATGCGCACACTTAGCAAAGAAACAACAATGATAGAGAAATACAATTTCTTGTGAGCATTTTCAGTGCATGGAATCGATTAAAAAAAACATTGCTATTAATCAATTCTAAAAACTATACAGAAAACTTCACTGAAGCAATTTGCGTAGATCTACATTTAGGTTCTAGTGTATTGAAAGAAGTTAACATTTACAATAGACCGTGTGGTGTGCTTGATGATCTCTTTCATATATTGAGTTGCATTTTGTCAAGTTGCACATCAGCCACTCAAATCCTAGTAGCTGGTGACCTGAACATCGACATGTTGCAAGAAACAACATCAAAAAGAAAATTGCAATTGTCTATGCAAATGAAAGGCTTGACACTAAAAACAACAAAAGAAACAACAAACATCGGTTCAATGCTTGATCATTTTTGAACAAATCTGAAACATAGAGATATTGTTTTCAATATTTCAGGTGCTTATTGGACTGATCACTATTCAACATTCCTATCAATCTTTGATTAAAATGCATAGTCCATTCACTTTTGCATTATCTAATTTTATTGTCTGCCTATCTATGAACGGATTCATGATGGCATATTTGCACAAAATCAAAACCAGGTATTATTCTTTCCCCTGCAACTTTCATGCACTTTAAACTACGGCAATTTGGTTTTTTTCCTATTCATAGTGAGCTAGGTTTAGATCAGCTTTTGGCATGTGCAATATTCATGTCATAGCTATGAGCCTAAATTTTGTTGAAGTTTTTCATATTTTTATAATCTATTTTGTGATGTCAAATCTTGATTATTTTTTTCTATTGATAGTTGTTTACACTTTATTTTGTCCATAGCTCAGATCTAAAAAATTAGCAATTATGTGACAACATATGTAGACACTCTTTATAAAAATATGCATGTGCTATCTCCATTTTATAATAATGCAGACCATATATAGTGAACATAAAATGTTTTAATAACAAATTCCTAGGTTCAAAATAATTTTAGATCAAAATTTGTTCAATATCTAACTGTAAATAGTTTCATGTGCTTGTTTAACTCAAATTCTTGACACTACATAGACTTCGCGCTATGCATATGTCAAAAATCAAGTCAAAGAATTATGGACATTTGTTGTTGTTTTTTGCTTCTTTGTTTTTATGCTGTCTGTTTTTCCCAGATTTCCCATCTATTATAAATCTCTTCTACTCTTTGCCCTAATTAACAATCTCAGTTACATCTGATTTGCTTAATTCTTCTCGCATGTGCAGCTTTTCAAACTCAAACCCAAAATTGCAAAATAATGGAAGATAGTTCATTGGCTTTGCACAACACAACAAAAACAACATTAGCACCAAACAACCCGGCAATGGGAAAAACGTCAACTGTCGAAAGTCCAAAAAGATATGCAATTATTTTGGGTCTAATTGCTTTTTACATCATTTTTAATACACGGAACTTCTGCATCTTCTTTTATGATTTTCTAGCGCACGAAACAACATAATATAACTATTGCATTGACAAGTATTTTCTCATTCTCAAACTTGATGCAAGTTTCAGCTTTCCTGCTATTGATTGCTGATAATTTTCTCCCTGGCCATGTTCTCTAACTATAACAATAACAAGTTCAAACAAACAGCTTTAGAAGCAGCTACTATTATAGAGCTATGCACAATAACACCGAAAATTGTTTTTGAAGGAGACATCTTGGCTGTATATGGGCCTGCACAGAACAAAATCCAAACTTCTCTTGTAAAGGCACAAATACTGCATGCAGACTTTGTTGATAGAGATGGGCTAATGACAATGACTGCTGGAATAAATGACAATTTGATCAAATGTTTTGGTAGCTATTTCTCAACCAGCAAAAGTCTAAGAATCAGTCGATTTGGGCTCAAGAAAAAGGGCCAATATGACAGAGGCGATGCCAAGTATTCAATAGTCATATATCCGCATACAATAATTCAGACAATTGATCAAGTTTGCAAAATGAGGAAGCTAGCTCTAGATATGACAATTTCTGATTTGTTGTCATCAAACGACTCGTACTCTGTTGGCTCTGTCACAGCAATTGTTGTTGTATGTGAATCCAACAACAAGCGATTCGACTTGTATATCAAAGACGGTGGAACGGCAAATGACCATGCAACAGTAAATATGCCATTTGCATAGCCAATGTTCTTTTGAAATTGCTATTTTTTAAAGCCAAATAAAATTTCCACTCTTTTACGTAAACAACGAAATAGGGAAAAAAAAACACAAATAGCTTTAACGATCTCTAACTGCAACCTATGCTCATTGACTACTGTCTTCTACTATTGCAGTTACAGGTCGGTGAAGGTTTCAAAGAACTGCTCTTGCAAATTCAAGAACAACTTGCATCTGATGATTCTCCATTCTATCTGTTTAAAAACATTGTCCGAAATGACAGTAAAGGAAGCCACATGCTCCGGACTTGTGCAGCTACCTTTATTGACCGTCTTAATGATGATTATGCAATTCAAAATTTGCTACCAGTTATTGATTCAAAGACACAGGTACATTGAAAAATTGCTCCTTTTTCATTTCATTGACAAAGAACAACAAAAACACAATCTACTTTCATGCAAAATAGTTTCATTGATTAACACCTTCTTCTGGTTTTTTGTCTGTTGTTCATTGTCTAGTAGCATTGACTTTGTTAATTATAATAGGCTTTAGTTAAAAACTTTTCTAAATTTTTTGTAGTTTCTTGAGAATATTGTCATCAAAACTGATATAGATTTTGCAAAGAAACACATGTTGCTTAAACCTATGGATTTTAAGCTCTTTTGGTCATTTAGACAGGAGTCTTTGCTTTTCTATAAAATCAGTTTAGTTGCTAGATTTATTTGAGCACATCATAACTAATTTTAAAGTTTCTTTGAGTCTTATTTCGAATAATATGTTTAAGCCTAATCCAATCGGTGTTCCCAACAAGGCATGTCATTTTTTCCATAGACAGGCACCCCAAATACTTTTAAAAATTAACGCAATCGATCATAAGCTTTTAAGAATTTATGCAAAGATTCAAATAGTATGATTGGGAAAAATCATTTGAATGCATATGAGCACGAGAGCTCTTGAGAGTATTGGGAATTGAGGCCAGTTGTTTTATAAATCGATGACGTCTGCAGGCCCCAACTTGTGAGAACATTTTCATCTCGAGATCTAATCAATATCAAGCTCTCTTTGCAAACAAGGATTTTAACTACCAAAACTGCATCCAATTAATTCATGTTATTTACATCATCTAAAACTATTAATGGCAAATAGCATGACAGTGATTGCAGTGCCCCTCTAACCGGAAGGCCACTGAAGTTCTAGATTTTGAAATCAAGTTTTGTAATCAGCTCCTAGAAGTTGTTTTTCCTTCTTTTTATCAAAATAATAAATAAGTATCATTATGCTTTTGTTATGCTAATTTTCTGCATAATTTTAGTGATTAGAATAATGTCTAGCAGCATACAGTGCACCTACATATAGTAATTTTAACAACATACATATAATTGTAATTTCTTGCATAATACTCAGTATATTGAAATATAAAACATGTTTCTAACTACCAGTAGAATACCTGGACCGATGTACGTTGTAAATTGCCCCTATCCACTTCGTAGCTCCTTTGGTCCACGCCTTAGTAACCAAAAATAGATGATCCACCCTGCCGACCAGCTCTTATCATGCTCGCCCTAGGAAACCGACGGGTTTCCTAGCCCTCGAGCCCACAAACCAATAATCCCGACAGCATCCTTCCTTAGTACCTTTCCATAGTTCAAGAGTTAACCCCACCTCATTCTTTTTAGTTTCCCACCTCCTCAAAGCTTCGAGTTATCCCCCTCCTCGGCATTCCTCCTTTTTTTCCAAAATACTAAGTGTACTTCTCCCAAAACCAACCCCCCACTCGTCTCCGTGAGACCATTTCTTTATAGATCCATTTTCCTCCTCCACTTGCCTTCTTGTTTACTCCACCGCCCTCCATAAGAACCCTCGAGCCCCCAAAACATTAAATTGATTGCTTGTTTTACAATCCAATTCATAAATAAATATTATTTTATAGTACTTCTTTTCTCGAGCAGTTCAATGGTATTAAGACTAGTTAGGTTGGATTTGATGGGTTTGAATGTACATTATTTAATGATTCTTGAAATATTCATTTTAAGTCATTCACAAAGGCGGTGGATTCAATATTGGTCTTATCCTCCATTTAATAGGTTGAATAAATAATAATTAAATACTATCATGTTGACCCTTTCAAATTTGAAGTGGTAGTTTGTTGTAATTATAAATATATATATATATAAATCCAATCTCAGATCGGTTTTGTGACATGACAGTAATTTATGAATATAAATTTAATTGAGTTTTTATCTTAACCTTCCTCATTTAATAATTTAATAATACTCCTTTCTCGTTTCATAACAATAAATTAATTAATTTAATAATTCAAACATGTTCACTTGCCCACTTATGATTTCTTTCATTCCAATAAGGACGCATTATCATTATTAACATTAGTTAAATAATAATAATAATAATATTAAATAATAATAATAATAATAATAATAATAATAAATATTAATGGTGATTTAAGTACCTTAGCACTAATCTAACATACTTAATTAATAATAAGTACCTTAGCACTAATCTAACATACCTTCATTGATAAACGAAGTACTCTTAAGGGTTTAATTAATCAATATTAACAATTAGATAATACACGCTTCCAGCATTAATGTTTATCTGCTATACTTCATATTTCGATACCTTCACTTGACGAGAATTACAATTGGCGGCAATTATTTTAATTGTTCAGTACAATGTTTACATATAAGATTAATTAACTTATTTTATACATAAACCAATCGATCATCTATTACTCATGTCGTTTACCCAAACCTTAACTGAGTTATCTATGACAACTTATAACATTGTTAAATATTGATAAGTATGTCGTAAATAGTTACTATTGCACATGTACAAAATGTGCATGCGTGGCCAGCGTATGCACAGGTCTGACAAGTACTATAAACATACATCATGTTTCCTATGATTAACAACTAACTAATACTAATAATACCTCATGCAAACAGAACAAGTATATATATTTATCATAACATTACTAAAACATCATCGTTCATTATATCAGTTAACCTTTAATATTTCATTTCATTATCTTTATGATTACATTGGTTTAATCAATCAAGTACAAGGAAATCTACCTACTACCACTAACTCGAGATCAACGAATACCCAACCCTCAACAGTACTAACTAAATATCCTCCCATCCTAACCTGCGTCCGCATCCTCTCTATCCTTCCTCTGCTAGTACAAAAGTGGATGTCAGCTATACTAACCTAGCCACATAGAACGTGATAGCGGTAGCGTCGGCTAACTAGCGGACCTAACCTCTCCTAGCAGGCATCCGACCATCGTCATCACAACAACTTGGGGAGCGTGTCTCAGCACGGCCCTCACACGACCTCGAGTATCATAGAAACATAGGGTGGGCAATACATCCATCCCTCTCAACATACTGGGTCTACGCCCTTATCGAGTCATACTTTGTTGCTCTCGAGATTATTGGTTTGTGTCATCGTATCATCAACTTTGGTAAACAAGGCTCTCTGCAAAATAGGTACTATACCATACTTCGTATTAGGTATCCGACTATTACATAGCCCCGGTGTCCTGCGGATTAGTACTTTGCAGCCATGCATTTATAACAATATTTCCATTCTATCATCGTCTGATCCATATTGTCAACATCATTTATTTCTTCACATAAAATCATTAAATCGATCACAGCATAAATACCACATCATATATATCACATTTCATCCACGACGATTATTAAACATATACTGTCATTATGAAATAAAAGAATCTCGTGATAACTACCACATAGTAACCACATAAACAAAATAACGTCATGAGGATGGTAACATCATAAGATCATAACCGTAGTATCAGCATGGGCACAGTAACATCCTAAACATAATAGCAACATATCATCATGTCTAACATGCTGAGAATATAGTTCACTCTGTCTAGCTAAGTCGAACAGATAATAAGCAAAGAAAGTGAAAGGTGTCTAACTCACAAACACGCCTAGTCAAAATATGGGGCGTTACAGTGATATGATTAGATTTTTGTGATCGGAAGTTGGATCCACGATGCTTAGAGTGGTACAAGAAAGATTTTATATTTGTTTAACTCGTCAAAATTGCATTTTCAACGCCATTGGAGATGTGGATATTTTGCTTCTTGCAAAAAACTACATTGTGTGTCTGTACTCTTGATGTCTGAGGGAAAATTATGAGAATACAACATTATATCTCAATTAAGTGAAAATACTCTTTGCCTATACAATATTTATTGCATACTGGAAAAGTACAATTTATTGTCTTCCTAGAAATGCTTCAGAACACTGTTTGCATTGCAACAAATTTTAAATTCAAGCTTGCAACTTTGTTCACAACATTCTTATTCATCAGTTTGCAGCGATTGTTTTTCACAATGTCTACTTGCTTTCGCCCTTTTGACTAATGACACTTGGCCAATTGCTAGATTGCCCATTAACATTGTAATTAGTAATAGTGCTTTGAATCTAAATTTAATTATTGTTTAAATAAAAAAGAAATACTAGCATAATTCTATGTAAAAATAGGCTGATATTATATGCATTTTCTATGGTCATTTGTCATGTGACTTTGACAGATACACGGAATACTCAGAGCAAAAAATCCATTTGCACGTCCGTACCGATGCATTTGTGCTCAATGTAAATAGCGATTGATTCAGAGCTTATCATGGATCTATCAAATTTGCTAATGTAAGAGCTTACATATGTTGCTGTAGCGTAAGCATTTAAGATATATTGTGCATCTGTATTTGTCTGCGATAACTCTGGTATTGCTTTTGCAAATGAATTGATGCAAATGTCAGCAGCATCTCTTTTTAGTATTAGTGTAGAATGACAAAGCAAAGACCGCAGCAGCAAAGTGTATTCATCTCTGGCTAGGGCTAGCCCTAGAAGCAATTGTGCAAATGACGTGTTTTTAGAATATTCTCTATGTTCAATAGGAGCGAATACTTTTTTTGCTCTTTGAATGAGATGATTTGAAGCATTTTCCAATGGCTCTAGAATGATGGTATTATCCATAGGAGGCAATGGGAAATTGAGTCTGCATGTGAAATGTCGATGTTTTGTACATGTTTTTGTGTGACAATGTGTTTGAGTTTGAATAAGATTTTGATCAAGTAAAGACGAGTCTCTGGATATATAGCGATCAACAGAAGTAGTAATCTCGTCGTTTGAGTTTTTTCCATAGACAGGTGCATTTTGAATCCAAATTAGTTCATGTTCATGTTCATTTCCTCTTTGTTGAAATTCGGTCGTAAAGAAGAAATCTTGTATTTTTCCAAATAATGTGTTGTTTTTTAACATAAGAGACTTTAGTGTTGCTATTTTGTGTCTATAGTAGTGAGTACAAAGCATTGGATGTCTTCTTATTAACGTGTCAATATTTTCTTCCAACGCACTGTCTTGCAAGTCTCCCAAATAATTTTGTTTAATTTGTTTCAATGCATTGCATAAAGGTGCGCAAAGGTGTTCAGCACTTGTATACTTGTGGCAGGTAAAACGATGTCTCTGGTTTTCTCCTTTGCAGTAGCAGTGGAACAAGCATTCAAATTGGTAAGCCTCGGAGGTTCTTATAGTGGGTTTGCTAGTTCTAGGTCTGACTTAGCCGAGACTTTTGTCAAAGATGTTGGGAAATAGTTTTAGTTGTTTTTTTTTTGATAGCCAATATGGCATGTGAACAGAATGTAATTCTCAATCTGCATTGTTCTATCTGTGTGCTATTCTTGTATTTGCAACATTTTGCGATACTGCCTGCGAGCTTCGCTGAGTTGGTTTCTTGATTTACATGAAATTTGAATGATAAGTGTCTTTTTTGTCGTCGATAGGCTAGAAATCACCAATTAATGTCGACCTCTGTTGTCGAATCATTACAAATAGATCTTTTTTCATATTTTCAAAATAATCAGGTGATGTTCTAATTGCTTTCAATGGACAAAACGCAATTGGAGATTGGAGTATCTTTACAAAATTGTCTTTTGACTTGACATCTTCTGCCAATATTTTTTTTTCCTTTAACTCTCCCATGCGAATCGATATCCAAGCAATGTTTTTTACTTGTTTTATTATGATTTTAATTGCTTTGAAGAAAATGTTTGTGCCATGCGTTTCAAAGTCTGTACTTTTATGCTCTAGCTCCTACTATGATACTTGTTGATAAGAAAAGCGATAAAAAATTTCATTGGGTTGATTGAATCCATAAAAAACTGCAGGAAAATTTAGCTCTTCAGAGTATTTGTCTTGGAAAATGCTCAATGGTCGGAAGCTCTCAGAAGGTGCAACTTCTATGATTTTGTTGTCTAAATCATCTACTAGATGTGTTTCTCCATATCCATGTATCAATGTTTCTGATACTGGTTCTATGCCTATTTCATTTTCATCATCATTTACTTGTTCCATTGTTTGTTGAGTATTTGATTTTTGTTTCGCTGTTTCATTAAATACTTTTTTCCAATTAGTATTGATCACAATGCCTTCAATTTTATAAAGTTCGGTTTTGCATAAATCACTTAGCGCAGTCATAATGATCTTTGGATGAATATTTCTAGATAGATATGTGTTTTTGTATTCCAATTTTCACTTTAGCATAACTGCAACGGTCAAATTGTCATCTAGACTTCTAGGCAATGCTATTTGAACTCTATCCAAGTTTGCAGGGACATTGATAATTGAGCCAGTTAGCCCAATTTGTGCTTTGTTATAACCCAGCTGTCTTATTTGTGCAAAATCTATTCTTGGTGATACCAATTGTTCTTCCAAAGGAGTTAGTATAACTACAGATGGCAATATGTTATTGTCGCAGATTTGTGTAGGCGATGCAAACGTAGGCAATTTCCCATTAGCAATTACTTTCTTGCAAGGTCTACAAGTTTGAACAACACCATTGGACATGTCATAGCTTCTGTATTTGGTAGAGTTTCGAAGGCTAATTTAATTGTCTTGTTCATACAACAAATGTCTTTTTTAAAATGCAATTGCTTATAAGCAGAACATGCATGAATAACTGTGTCTTGAATAGCTTTTAAGTATGTAACAGCTGCTTTCTTTGCCTTTGCAGATTCTTTTTGCTTTTGACGAATGTTCTTTCCTTGTCTATGTAGACTGTGTTTCAACAAGCGCAAGTTTTTTTGCGTATTGCCATCAATGCATGTTTGCATGCTGGTTTTGATTTCTGAAAATTGCTCAACAATGCAATAACTATTTTTTTCTATGTTTGCTATCTTTTGTTTTTGTATCTTTGCTTTGATTGTATCTATGTATATTGGTTCATTCAAGGATCCCTTGTTAATGTTCTTCTCTACAATTTTTTCTATTGCTATTGTCTATTTTCTCTTTTCAAAACTATCCATTGCAATTGCAGAAGTATTTCTATTGCAATTTAGCGGAAAGCATATTTTAGTTTCATAGTGTTCTTGTAACAAGGGTTGGAAATGTGAATGCATTGTATCTATTACATGCTGCATTAGGCATAGAACTTTTGACGATCTATTTGTTGCATTGAATATGGCAATATTTTCTTGCTGATTATTGCTCCATAGATGTATTTGAGCGTTTAGCAACTCACATAACGATTGAAGGGAAAATCGATCTCCTTTTATGTGACCAATGATATATGCCTCTGCCAAATGGACAATATAGGTTCTTCATCTAGAAACAAAAGATGTATTTGCTAATGTGTTTTTATCAAGATATATGTCCAAGCATTGTGTTGCTCTAATATCGTTTGAAGCAATAGAGTTATAAAAAGTTTGTGCAATTGCTTTTCTAACACTTTGTCCAATCAGCAAACAGTGTCAATTTGGAGGTTGATTCAAAGAAGGAGTCATGGCAATTGCCTCAAAGTTGAAATGACGTTTCAAATTCGTTAAATACACATTGATTTACATATGCGCTTTGAGAAAGCATATCGGTTGCTTGTGTTTTGGCTTGCATTGTTTTATACGACAACAATGGTTCGAAATGGCCAAGAGCTGGTGTGTGGTCATGGAACAATATATTGTAGCAATATTCGAATTCCCCAGCATTGAAATGAAGGTATTTTGTTCCTTTTGTTAATGACCAAACAACAACTCGAACAATTAACCATTTTGAAAACCACTTGATGCAAAATATATCACCCCATAGTCCATATACACTTTGATCATTTGGTTGCGAAGCAGATTGCGACATGTGATTGAGATAGTCATTGACATGTCCTATGCTAGGCAATTCTTGCAAGTAGCCAACTGTCAATTCTATGCGCACTGATAACAGTGCAGAGGGATCTTTTTGATCTAGACAAACATAGAAATGATTCACAATCCCTTCCCTTATCTCTATTGATGTATATCGGAAATGCAATAATATTGCAAGGGCATTGAACATGCAATTTCCTAGCCCATAGTGGAAATTGTCTAGTCGAAACAAATTGCTTGTAGCCAAACTCTCATCAATTTGTTTCCAATTAGAGTATTTGATCCCAAGGGCATTTGCTCTTAAAACATAGTCACTTTTACTTTTGTCTTTTCGCATATTGTCTACAAAAACATTTGCAATAGCATATATTTTTGTTGCCTTATTTGTTGTTCTTTTCCTATTCCCCTAGTCATCTATACAGGAAAAGCTGCAAGCAAGTGAAGAGAAGCAGATCCCAAGGAAAAGAAAAGAAGCAAAGGGCATCATTTTTTCTAAAATCATAATGTTGTAAACATTGTAAATTGTTGTTGCCATTACAAATAACGAAAGCAAAGGAAACAACGTATTCATAACTAAATTTTTTCAAATGAACTGTATTTTGCGCTCCTAGTAGAATAGGAAAAAATGGCATGCCGATTGCCAAGTTGAAATTATCAAATATCCAAGATTTGATATCAATGGAAAAAGCCTTAATGTGCACAATATTAACTGGTTTATTGTTATTATATATATAATAATTAAAAAGAACATCTATAACTATAACTAAATCTTCAAACCTTCAAGCATAATAATATAATGATGCCAAGTTGCCGAGACCAGACACTTAATCCATTTGCTCTTAAAAGAATCAATATAAGCCTAGAAACTCTATTCATGAATCATATCCATGTCTGGATTCAGATGCACTTCACAAGCAAAAGCATGTGTGTTCTGCAATGAATGGAATTGAAGGAACATAGCGAACGAGGGAAATACCTGTTCCTGAGAAGGTTGAGATCTGGCTTTGCTAGTTATCATTGACAGAGATGATGCGAAGCAAGCCTGCAAACATACACAAAATAGGAAAAGCTTTCCTACACTGTTTCGATACAGCCGCTAAAATATAAGCCAGGGCACATGCACATCATCTTACATAATATATTTATTGGATAAGCCTAGTTTAAAACGATGTTTGAAAAGTGAAATCAAGGTATTTTTTTATTTTTTGGAAAGCAAAATATTGGAAACTATAATTTTGCCAAGTCAAAATTTAGAACATTAAACAATGTAGCGCTTTATATCACAGAAAGAAAGAAATGTATTGTTTAGCACAAATAAGTTTTGGAAAATAGACAATATGAATTAAACAATGGCTATGAAATAATGTTATGGCTATCTGGATATTCTCAATGTCATGAATGTATGGTATTGCAAATATATATACCCATATTCAGCACACATGAATACCTCTATAGCACCCAAACTATGTGATTTCCACATCTAGTATATGTTATTCTAACATTTTTTAAAGATTTCCAACTAATGTCTTACAAAATAAAAGGAAAAAATATGCCTATGTACGGAAACTATTTTCTTTATGACAGGCAATTGGAAGCAAAAATTAAATTTGGTAACTATGGCAAAAATTTGTTATAAGCTAGGCAAATTCAATTCTGGTCAGGGTTTACTTGATGTCAAAGTCATAACTCATTTCCATTTGGATTTTTGTTGAATCCTCAAAGGCATAACTCACGAGAGTTTTGATGGCAATGTTGCTAAATAATAGGGGCAATGCCTAGTAGGGTAAAGTACAAAAGAAATAAAAAGATGGACGCAAAGTTCAATGAGACTCTTGTAGAAGCATACGAGACTTTTTGAAACCAAACAACATTGACTATTAAAATAAAAAAAAGTAGAAATGTTGTTCATGTTTGATACAAAGGCATGCCTTTTTAATAACATACCTATGTATTATGATTATCCTATTTATTATATTATTACTACGACAATGCTATTATTTAGCTTTTTCTTACTATGTTTAAATATAATTTGAACATTACATGAGAATATATATTCTTAATATTAAATAAAAAATGATAAAACTAGATGCCAAAGCATGGGAAAAGAAACAAATTTAACATCTATTATTACCTAAAGAATTTAAATTTTCAACTAAACGCAATTTGATTCTGAAAATCTAAGTTCTTGTTTTACAAAGTGATACAATGCCAAAATAAAACCATTTGTCAACACTTCAAAGTTTCAAAAATATGATGCTTAACTTTTGCCTAGATTATTGCTTCTTCTTTGTACTGATTATGGAAAATTTTGTTATTCTTCTTGTGCTAGATCTCCCATAGAAGAAACTGTGAGAATAGTTGCCAGTCTTGATTCAAACAACTAGTGTGGAAGGCAATGTGTCACCAATCTGTGATTTTTTTGCTTGGGCTATTCTTAATTTTGGACATTTGCTAGAAAATCATGGCAGCTTGGTCGCAAAGGTTCAACACAAAAAGACAAAGATCAAAGAGATGATCAAGAGTTTTCTTATGTTGTATGCATAAAGAGATTGAGATGGACCTTCGAAGGGACTAGGATAAAAGGCATATGCTAGACAGTGATAAGGTGTCGAGGGCTAAGCTAACGAATCATAGTTGTGTTTTCTAATATTGCTAAAAAGGCATAAGAAGGGATATGTCACTACTAAGATTCATTCAAAATTGGTATAGGGAGAACAAGTGTCAGGCCTCCCTTCTATAGGTGGGTAAAGCCATTTCGTAGACATTTGACTTCATAAAAGCGTTGAGACTCAACCAATTAGGATGAGAGCAGTAAATGAAAGTATGATAGAATAGGTCGATAACTACGAGATTTAAGCATGAAAAAAAAGTGTAGGTCTATTTCTAACCAGTCTAGTGCATTCTAATGGCAAGGCTTGGCCAAAGCAACTTGACCAAGGAAAAATAGCCATAGTAAGTTCCGAAGCAACTTGACCAAGGAAAAATACTCAAAGTTTCACTTCTTTTTAGCTCGTTTTATAAGTACAAGTACTTAAAGTTTTATTTCTCTCTACCTTGTTTTAATTTAGGAATATTAGTGCAATGCCTTTGTCTAAATAAATGCTTTTTGCTTTTAACATAATAATGGGTGGCATATTAATTTGTATGCACTTTTATAAAAATATTATATTCAACAAAAATTACGAACATTTGTTATGATTGTAGATATTGATCAACTATTATTGTCATTGCATTTCATTAATCTATGTTTAGGTCATTGAAAACAATAACAATGCTGAGGTACAACATTGGTTTTCGATGTTTTTATGGGTTATGTTATAAATTCACGAGATATTTTTATACCCAAAGAAAACAATGACCCACTACTAATGGATTTGTGGATCAAGGTCGGAGGCCTCATGTTGTCAAACAAATGCACATATGGAGGCTTCGTGTTCAAGGTTGTTGACTCATGGTTCTTTTCTTTTTCTGAATAAAGTAAATATCTGCATGCTTGTATGACCAATATATTTATATGGTTACATTCAAGATAATATCCTTTTTTTAAATGACGAGCCAGCATTTGCTAGAGGGCTACATCTACTAACAAATTTCCAAGCATGCTTCCTCTAGACTTCCTCTTAGGATAGATTATACACCTAAAGAATTACAGGCAGCAAAGCAAGGTTTTTATACTTCCAATAAGGAAGAAACAACCCATTATAGGCTTTCAATCTTTACGTAGACACTCTGAACAAAGCTGATCCAGGTGGATATCGGTGGCAGCCCACCTCTTCCAACTGGCTCAAAACAGTCTTCTGGCAATGTTGGTAAATTACTATTTTTAGCAGTTTTTCGGGTCCTGAACTTCCGGAGCCATTTTGAGGCCCTAAACGACATTTTTTGGCGATTTGGGGGACCAAATGGTTGCCAACGACATGCATTTGGGCCCAGTCGAAAGTTGTAAATCTCGGTTAGACCTTTCCAACGAGCTATCGAGCACCCTAAACGGAGATCGTATGCAAAAGTTATGACCCCGGGAAGTTGACTGTTCAACTAACCACCTTGGGGCCGCAAACTTTATGACGGTTCATCTTCTAGGGTTAGGTTTTTGGATGTTTGGGATTATTTCCCTCATGCTTATGATAAATAGGCCCTTTCGGCCTCTCTTTGTATTCATCTTGGCACGAATGAGCATAGCGGCCACATCTCTTCTCAGAGATAGCTACCACCATTCTAGATATTGTATTTTACAGTCTGTTCTATTTCCGCTATTTAATAGAATATGTGTTTACTGTATCACTGTGTTATTTGCAATATATCTCTGTATATGATTCTGTATATGCTATCTTTTGTTTCGTTCCCACATAAATCCGGATCAAAAGCAAAGAAGAAGAATCCATTTGGGCATTCTGGGATGAAATTACATCTTTGCCTCTGATGAAAACTCGCAGGCATATTATGTGTATACAACGACTGATATGTTCGGAGCACTGTTTTGGCTAACAAAATACACGTTGTATAGCTCCTACTCGGAGCCATTTAATTTTTAAATCAAGTTTATTCTTCTAATGCATTTTAACCAGATGCCCCTGTGCGCCTCTTGCCTCAAATTTGCTGATGCAAAATGAATTCTAAGGAAGGAGGTCTTGAAGAAAGTCTAGTAGAACGTTAGCATTAGTCCAAGTACCAAGAACGTCATATCTCTACGGCGAGGATTTAGCCAGTGAAGCTTACGAGTTCATTTTCATCTACCACATTAATTTGCTTTTAATCATTGTCATTAACGATGAATCAAGTTTACCAATACTCATCCAGTTTGCCAATAAGAGATCTAGCGACGACTTATTCTCATCAAGACTCAGAGGGCTCGGTGTATCAGCTCTTGCCCACCAAAAATACTATCAACTTAAATCGAACAGGCCATGTGGTTATAGGCACAAGAGCTTCTCGGCATGGTCGTATTTATGCAAACTTTAATATTCAAATCTTTTGATAGTTTGCCTAGCAATGAATGTCTATCTGGGTGTCAGAACTTAATCATTTTGACGATGTTAGTACATAAGCCATATATTGAGAGTCATGATAGTTAAAGTCTAATAATAGTTCGACATTATCATCATCATTTTAGCGCTATTACATTTTCCTAAGATAAGCTATGCCTGAATTTGAAACGATACCATACGGCTGCACCCTTCAGCAATTTAATCACTGACAAGAGAGTTAAGAACCGGTCAAACGATCGATACTCCCATCCTTTTGTCAACATCTTAAACGAAAATTTAAAGCTTTTAGTGTCATTTAGACACATTTAAACTTCCATTATAGTTTCAGCTCATTCTCTTTCACAAACGACCGATTGATAGAACAAAACCACAGGCCTTGATATTAATTCGTGATTTCTAACTTATCCATGACAAGGAAGACGCTTATCATTCAAATTTGATCTAAAACAAGCAACTACACCATTAGAAGCAGATCTATAGTTAAAACTACAATATCTAAATCATTATTCATGCTATTCATTTTTCATCAGAAATGTCGAAGGTTGAACCTCGCAGGCAGTATCATAAAATGCTACAAACGCAAGAATAACACAGAGATGGGACAATGCAGATTGAGAATCATGTTCTCTTCACATGCCATACTGGCTACCAACAAAATCAACTAAAACTGTCTCCCAACACCTTTGACGAAAGTCTCAGCCAAGGCAGACTTACAACCAGCAGAGCCAACATAGGAACCTCCGAGGCTTACCGATTTGAATGCATGTTGCACTGCCACTGCAAAGAAGAAAACCAGAGACATCGTTTTACCTGCCACAAGTATAGCATTTTGGTTAAACCATTGAAGAAGTTAAAACGTGAAAGCAAACACATTGAAACTAATATCTTCAACCTACTGAAAACCGGATCAAGACCTGACAACTTACATTGTTGAAAGTAGACTTGGAACCGAAAGCGAAAACCTTTCTGCAACTGACGAGAACCAGGTTGAAAGCTTGGATCAACAACAACATCAGACTGGTTCGACTCTGAGAGCCACCGTGGAGACCTAAATCACAGGTTATAGGTTTAAATCATGGAGGAAAAATGCCACTTCTGAATCTGAAACCTAATACATCGCAGATCTGTCGACCAATTCTTCAAACGACTCCCAAACACGAAAGAAACAATGCCATCAATACATAACCTTGATGAATACGCAGTGGAGGATTAGGATTTTTAAAACGCCAAAACCCAAGGCAATATAACATCAACGACGAAGATTTTGACATTATAGCGCAACTGCTTACGAGGCACTGAGCACATTAACATCACATTTATTAATTTTTTGTTTCCATGAAATCGAACTAGGAGAATTTCCAAGCTATTTGATAGCACAGCTCGGCATTGCGAAGACACTTACAATTTTTCATCACAGGTTACAAGACACATTAATCATCACCTAGATATTCCACTTAGGAAGGCCGATAGCAGAGTTAATACTATGACAGGACACCCTTGCCCCCCAGCATTGAACGATTAAGATGTTAATAATTACCCTGTGTTACTGTTGTTTGTCACTTCTGCCACCTGTCGGGTTGTTACTATATATAAACAGCTTAGAGTTTGAAACCTCTATGCAGGATTAACTAATTATCAACAAATGTTGAAGTTGTTTTATGATAACCATAACTATCATGTTGTTTCACATTTTATAGTAATAAAAACATTTTGCTAAGGCAACCTATGTCTGAATTTGAAACGACACCATACGGGTATACCCTCCAGGAATTTAATCACTGATAGTAGAGTTACGAACCGGCCAAATGACCGATACCCTCATTCTTTTGTCAACATGTCAAACCGAAATTTAAATCTTTTAGTGCCATTTAGATACATTTAAACGTCTATTACAGTTTCGGCTGATCCGCTTTGACAAACGACCGATTGATAGAAGAAAACGACAAAGCTTGACATTAATTGATGATTTTTAAGTTATCCACGAGAACGAAGACACTTATCATTCAAATTTCATGTAAAACAAGGAACCATTTCAGTAGAACCAGATTTATAGTTAAAACTATGATATTTAAACCGTTATTCATAGTATTCAGTTTTGATCACAAATGCCAAAGGTTGAACCTCGCAGGCAATATCGCAAAATGCTACAAATACAAGAATAGAACACAGATAGGACAACGCAGATTGAGAATCATGTTGTCCTCACATGCCATACTGGCCATCAACGAAAACAACTAAAACTATTTCTCAACAGCTTTGACGAAAGTCAGGCTAAGCCACACTTAGAACCAGGAAAGTCACCATAGAAACCTTCGAGACTTACCGATTTGAATGCTTGTTCCACTGCTAGTGCAAAGGAGAGAACCACAGACATCGTTTTACCTGCCACAAGTATACGATTCTGGTTAAACCATTGAAAAAGTTAAAATGTGATAACAAATACATTCAAACTGATATCTTTAACGTACTGAAAACCGGGGCAAGATCTGACAACCCACATTGTTGAAACTTGATTTCGAACCAAAAGCCAAAATCTTATTGCAACTGACGAGAATCAGGTTGAAAGCTTGCATCAAGAACAACATCAGAGTGGTTCGACTCTGAGAGCCATGGCAGAGACCTCAAACACAGGCTATGGGTTCAAACCACGAAGGCAAAATGCCATTCCTGAACCTAAAATCTAATACATCTCAGGCCTGTCAACCATTCCTTCAAACCACTTCCAAACACAAAACAAACAATTCCGTTCATAAATAATTGAAAAAAGCGTAGGCTAAGTGATTTTGGATCATTTGATTCATGAACAAGCTCGATGAATAGTTAAGAGCGACATAACATCATTGCACCTAGTTTGCACCTATGGCTATAAATTTTTTTTCCTCCATACTATGGTTTTGGGTTATTTGTAAATAGCTGCGAAAAAAATTATTTATATAAATTTTTAAATATTGGTAATTTGTTAACATTTCATTGGGTGAGAGTTGATAACGTCAGCCTTGATAATCACTTTCTGTTTTGGCGGTGGAAGGTGCATCATCCGAGTTAAGGCTTAGTTGCTGCTTAGTGTAAATAACAGGTGGTGGGCGTAACAACGTGTGGCATATAAACTTGTCTATTTTTTTGCGCCAGGAAATGTCTTCGGCGCTTTCTGCACAATGCGATGGTTATGGTTATCATAGGAAAATGGAGCAAGTCTAACGTCCCAGGTGGCGGACATGTCAAACGAGAGTAAGAACAGGGTAATTAACGTTTTAGTGGTTCAATACTGGAGGGCAAGGGTGTCCTGTCATAGTATTAACTCTGCTGCGGGTTCCCTGGGTCGAGTATCTACGTGGTGACTAATGTGACTTGCAACCTGTCATGGAGAATGGTGAGTAATAAATGTGACATTAATGTATTTAGTAGCTCGTAGGGGGTTGTGATATGCCACGCGTTGCTACGCCAACGAGCCAGACACAGACACGCTAAACAATGAGGGGTATGATCGTTCATGTGTCACGGACCCACCACATGCTATATTACACTAAGCAGCAAGCACTACTATCGTTATAGAAAAATCAAATTTTGATATTCGGAAATGTAACATCAAACATCGAAAATTAAATTTTGATATTCCGAACTGTAATATCAAACATCAACAATAACTCTTAACTCAGATGGCGCATCTTTCGCCGCCGAAAGAGGAAGCGATTATAGATCGCAGCCCTGCCAACCAATTCTTCAAATCACCCCCAAACACGAAAGAAACAATGCCATTAATAAACAACCTCGATGAACAGGTAGTGGAGGATCACGGTTTTTAAAACGCCAAAACCCAAGGCAATATAGCATCAACGACGAAGATTTTGACACTATAGCACAACTGCTCACGAGGTGTTGAGCACATTAATATCACATTTATTATTCCTTTCTACCATGAAGTCCAGCCAGGACAATTTTTAAGCTATTTCATAGCACAGGTCGGCATTCCGGAGCCACGCACAATTTTTCATCACAGATTACAAGGCACATTAATCACCACCTAGATATCCCACTTAGAAAAGCCGATAGTAGAGTTAATACTATGACAGCAGACGCTTGTCCCTAGCATTGAACTATTAAAACTTTAATAATTATGCTGCCCTTACTGTTGTTTCTCACGTCTGCCACCTGCTAGCTTATCATTATATATAAACACGCTAGAGTTCGAAACCTGTATGCAGCATCAACTAATTATCAACAAATGTTGAAGTTATTTTATTTTTATGATAACCATAACGACCGTATTGCTTCACACCTTATAACAATAAAAACATTTTCGCAAGGCAACCTATGTCTCAATTTGAAACGACACCATACGGGTACACTCTTCAGGAATTTAATGACTGACACTAGAGTCAAGAACGAGCCAAATGACCGATACTCTTATTCTTTTGTTGACATCTTAAACCAAAATTCAAGGCTTTTAGCGTTATCTAGATACATTTAAACGTCCATTACAGTTTAGGCTCATCCCCTTCCACAAACAACGGATTGATAGAACAAAACAACAGAGGTCGACATTAATTGGTGATTTCTAACCTATCGACGACAAAAAAGACACTTATCATTCAAATTTCATGTAAATCAAGGAACCATCTCAGCGAAGCTCGCAGGAAGTATCACAAAATGTTGCAAACACAAGAATAGCACAGAGATAGAACAATGCAGACTGAGAATCACGTTCTGTTCACATGCCATAGTGGCAATCAACAAAAAAAAAACAACTAAAACTATTTCCCAACACCTTTGACGAAAGTCTCGGCTAAACCAGACCTAGAACCAGCAAACCCACTATAAGAACCTCTGAGGCTTACCGATTTGAATGCTTGTTCCACTACTACTGCAAAGGAGAAAACCAGAGACATCGTTTTACCTGCCACAAGTATACGATTCTGGTTAAACCATTGGGAAAGTTAAAACGCCATAACAAGTACATTCAAACCTATATCTTTAACCTACTGAAAACCGAAGCAAGATTTGACAACCTACATTGCTCTAAGCAAAAGAATGAGATTATCGGTCATTTGGCCGGTTCTTGACTCTACTGTCAGTGATTAAATTCCTGAAGGGTATAGCTGTATGGTATCGTTTCAAATTCAGACATCTTAAACCAAAATTTAAAGCTTTTAACACTATTTAGATACATTTAAATGTCCACCACATGTTAGCCTCATCCCCTTCCACAAACAACGCATTGATAGAACAAAACAAAAGAGGTTGACATTAATTGGTGATTTCTAAGCTATCGACGACAAAAAGACACTTATCGTTCAAATTCCATGTAAATCAAGGAACCATCTCAGTAGAACCAGATTTATAGTTAAAACTACAATATTTAAACCCTTATTCATATTATTCATTATTCATCACAAATGCCAGAGGTTGAAGCCCGCAGGCAGTATCGCAAAATGTTGCAAATACAAGAATAGGACACAGATAGAGCAACGCAGACTGAGAATCACGTTCTGTTCACATGCCATACTGCCTACCAACAAAAACTATTTCCCAACACCTTTGACGAAAGTTTCGGCTAAGCCAGACCTAGAACCAGGAAACCCACCATAAGAATCTCTGAGACTTACCGATTTGAATGCTTGTTCCACTGCTACTGCAAACGAGAAAACCAGAGACATCGTTGAACCAGCAAACCCACCATAAGAATCTCCAAGACTTACCGATTTGAATGCTTGTTCCACTGCTACTGCAAATGAGAAAACTAGAGACACCGTTTTACCTGCCACAAGAATACGATTCTAGTTAAACCATTGAAAAAGTTAAAACGTCATAACAAATACATTCAAACTTATATCTTTAACCTGCTGAAAACCGGAGCAAGATCTGACAACTTACATTGCTGTAAGCAGACTTCGAACCAAAAGCCAAAACCTTTCTACAACTGACAAGAACCAGCTTGAAACCTTGCATCAACAAGAACATCAAACTAGTTCGACTATGAGAGCCACAGTGGAGACCTGAACCACTGGCTATGCGTTCAAACCACGAACCAAAAACCCCATTCCTAAATCTAAAACCTAATACATCGCAGGCCTCTCGACCATTCCTTCAAACCACTCCAAAACACAAAACAAAAAAAATGCCATTCATAAAAAACAAGCTCGATGAATATTACCAGGGATATAACATCAACAACAACAACGAAGATTTCGACATTATAGCACAAGCGCCTACGAGCTACTAAATACATTGATATCACATTTATTACTCACCATGCTCCATGACAGGTTGCAAGCCACATTAGTCACCACGTAGATACTCTACCTAGGGAACCCCCAGCAGAGTTAATACTATGACAGGACACCCTTGCCCGCCAGCATTGAACCACTAAAACATTAATTACCCTGTCCTTACTCCCGTTTCACACGTCCTCCAGTTGCGACGCTAGACTTGTTCCATTTTCCTATGATAACCATAACCATCGCATTGTGCAGAAAGCGCCGAAGACATTTCCAGGCGCAAAAAACTAGAGAAGTTTATATGCCACGCGTTGTTACGCCCACCACCTGTTATTTACACTAACCAGCAACCAAGCCTTAACTCGGATGACGCACCTTCCGCCACCAAAACAGGAAGCGATTACCGAGGCTGACGTTATCATCTCTCATCCAATGAAACATTGACAAATTACCACTATTTAAAAATTTATATAAATAATTTTTTCCCCAACTATTTACAAATAACCCCAAACCATAGTATGCAGGAAAAAAATTTATAGGCATAGGCGCAAACTAGGTGCAAGTAATAGGGTGTGCATGAAACATAATATATCCCCTACGGGGACATAATAATTAGGGTTTAATTCCCCACAAAGATAATAATTCCGCTCGTTTTTCTTTATATGAGCTATTAACAGTTTAGATGTTTTAGTTGTCCTATAGGGCTGAAAATTATTGCCATGGTTTGTATTATAAGTATTGTGATTTCCTTTTTATTAGAAGAGAGAAGCAAATAGAAGATGGAACACAAGTAGATATATCCATTGCCTTTTGATTATTAATCACGAACATATATAGGATTACATCACATCAATACCATTGTTCAATACTATGGGACAGGAAATACTATGGGACAACCGAGTGTCCTAGTCAAATTAGAATTAACTAATAACTCGACTAATTAACCAACTTAGGACCATTGAGATTACAATTCCTAACATACCCCCTTAATCTCAAATGGGATTGTATTCTCAACACTATCAATGTGTAAGTGCTTCCTTTGAAACTCAAATGCAAATGTTCCCAAAGGTTTGGTGAACATATAAGCCAATTGCACCTTAGAGCCACAAAACATCAAAGTAATATATTCTCCATTATTGACTAACTTACCTATAAAATGATATCAAGTGTCAATATGTTTACTCTTTCTATGAAACACATTATGTTTGGACAACTGTATGGTTGAACTATTGTCACAATAAATAGTTGTTGGTCATGTTTGTGTGTGTCCCATATCCTTCAAAAGTCTTCTTAGCCAAACTGTTGTAGTTGTTGCGACATCTTCTGATTCTGTAGAATGTTAGGATATCTCATCATTCAGTTTTATGTTTTGCATGCATTTTGCATTTTGCATGCATCCTAGTCATCAGTTGGTGACCTCCAACACCTAGTCCCCTATTTTCCAGCTCCCGGGAGCTTCTTTCCATGCAGTTCTAGCTCTCCTAGTCAGTAAGGTGCCCACCTTTCACCTACCACTTGAGAAAGGCAAACTTCTTCACCTACCACCAGTGACACAGTCAGTTAATTGAGGAATTTGTGGATCTTTCCTTGATTTAAGGCTAGATTGATTCCTCAACTCACTGTATCACTCCGATGGACCTCCACTGAGACTTGATTTCCAGTTCTGACTCTAGTCAGCTCCTCATGCACCCTCCTTGGATCCTCCTTCCCTACTTTAGTGCCACATACATCAATTACACTTATTACACTCAGTTTGACACCTAGCTGACAGTTACTTGTGCATTGATGACCACCACTGATTGATGATGAGGACTCCTAGTTGGAGCCAAGCTATTCCATGCAGTATATTCAAATGACCACCTGGGTTATTCGAATTCATTTAGTCATTGTAACTGCATCTTGTATTGTATTATACTTCTGAGTTCAATAGAGCACTACTGCAAGTCTTTTGCATAGTTTACACATATTCATCTTTATGCATCTCTTGTAACTGATTTAATTGTTCAATTAGATCTATTGTTGTTCGATTTCACATGGTATCAAAGCCATGGAAGGGACAAGACTTCTTTTCTGCAGGTGTTCTACATGAAAATTGATTGTTTTTTGCTAAAAAATATTGCAGCTATGGCATGCATTTCTCAAAGTGCATTCACTATTGCTAAAACTTTCTCTCCAATCCACTCAAGAAGCCGAGAGTTTTCCACAGAATTCTTGGATATGAATCATTGGATCTTCAATCTTGCTTGATCTACTATATCGGGTGTGATGCAACTCAAAAAGGGTGGATTGTCGACCTTATAGTTGTTGCTTTTCTTGTGATTTGCAGGTTTTATCACTCCTCCATTTGCATTCGCCATAATTGAGATGGACTCTTCTTCTTTAGATCTACTCACTCCTTTCAACTTTCAATGGAAGGATTACATGGAGATACTCTTCCACTAAAAAGGCTTCTACAAAGTTACCATGGGCCTCGAAGTTGAGCCAAACACTCTCATTAAGAAGTCCAAACACTTCAACAAATTGGATGAAGAATATGGTCTTCTTTGTCTCCATATTTCAAAGGATCTTCATTTTCACCTTAGTGGATTAACTACTCCAAAAGCAGTGTGGGAGAAACTTTCCAAACTCTTTGGCTTGCAAGATGAGATGCGGTCTTTTCAATTGGAAAATGAATTGATTGCCTTGAATCCTAAGAATTTCGATACCAGAAATGAGTTCTTCACCAAATTCAAGCATTTGGTATTTAAATTGAAGCAAAGTGGAGTTGTGAAGGAAGATAAACAATTGATCTTTCTATTCTCACAAAACTTGGAAAAGATTATTTGGTATTTGTATCTACATTCAATTTCGGAAAGCTCACAATTCTGAATTGGAAAATTCCTATCTTAAATGCTTTCATTGAATCCTTGACAAAGGAGGATGATAAGCTTGTTCAAATGGGGTCCAGAAGCTTCAAAGATCAAACTCTTTTTGCTAGAGGGTCCAAAGCTATGGATGGAAAAGAGAAGCAAAAGAAAGAGAATCCAAAGTTTGATCCTTCCAAGCAAAGAGAGAAAACCAAGCAGTCAGATGAGCCATCCAGTTCAAGAAACAAGCAAAAAGGAAAAGACGGCAAAGAGAAGACTAAATGTTCTTATTGCAGTAGAGGCTTTCATCTTGAAATCTCATGCATGAAGAAGACCATAGATCAGATGGCCTTTCTCTTGGAGAAAAACAACATAACCCTTCCCGACAGTGCAAGGAAGAAGGACATAAACTATAATCCCGAAAGAGGTCATGCACTCATGGCAACTATTTCAAATTCTAAAACTCTACTCATTGATTATGGAGCTTCGAACCACATGGGTACAAATAAATATTCTCCATCAGCATTCGATCCTAACAACACCATCTCCATCCACATGGGAGATGACTCACAAATTTCCTCAAAGGGAAAATGTACTATTCATTTAGAGCGTGGCATTTTTCACAATGTTCTTTATGTACCCTCCTTAGATTCGAATCTTCTTTTTGTATATCAGATGAGACACACTGGTTCAACAAAGAAAGTTGTATTCTTCCCTAACAAAGTTGAAATTTCTGAAATCAAAAGTAGAAAACTCATTGCGGTAGGAAAAGCAAATCATGCTGCAAAAGCATATGAGTTTTCACACTTTCTGCCACATGATAATCCCACTGCTCTTCTAACTCATGGCAATGAGGTTAGTAGGATATGGCATGAGAGGTTTGGAAACCTAAATTATAAATATTTGCAGCTTCTACAAGACAAATCCATGGTTGATGGCATTCCGAAGATCAAATCCTCGAAGGGAATATGTAAAGGTTGCATCATTGGGAAGCACCCCAAGCACAAGTTTGACCGAGGCAAAGCTAGCAGAGCTTCTTGCATTTTGGGGCTGATACATTTTGATATCAGCAGCCCGCTGCCACATACCTCCATGAATGGATCAAGGTATGCTCTGACATTTATTGATGAATTCTCCAGATATACATGGGTTTTCTTTCTCAAAAAGAAGTCGGAAGTACCAGAACAATTCAAGTTTTTTAAGGATTCTGTTGAGACTGCCACCGAGAGGAAGATAAAAGCTCTTAGATCTGATAATGGAGGTGAATATATCAAATCAAAGCTGTTGCAACTTTGTGCTGAAAGTGGCATTCAGATCCAACACACAATTCCCTACACACCTCAGCAGAATGGTGTAGCAGAAAGAAAGAACCGGTCACTGAAAGAAATGGCAACCTTTATGATTGAATCAAAAGGTTTGGCTGAAAACCTTTGGGATGAGAAAATGAATGTTGCTGCATACATTTAAAACATAGTTCCACATTCATCTTTGACTGATATTACTCCTTTCAAAGCATACACTAGTCATAAACCTGATGTGTCCAATTTTTGTGTTTTTGGCTCAACCGCTTGGGCTAGAATTCTGACTGAAAAGAGAAAATATTTGGATCCACAAAGTGTTGAATGAATCCTATTGGGATATATTGAAGAATAAAAATGATACAAACTGATAGATATCAGATCCAAAAAGATATTCATTGAGCGAAGTGTGAGATTTGAAGAACCCCTTCAAAATCTAGAACTAGTCAAGGAAGAAACTGTTGATTTACTGCCTCTACAAGAAGAAGATTTCGAAGACGATGATGAAAGTATTGGTTCTGATATTTTATCAGACTTTGATGAACATGATAGATCAGTTTCAAAAGCTGATCCAGTTGTACCCCAACACTTGCCAATGTGGGCCCAAAATACACTCAATTCTGCTGGTTTGAACATTGGAAATCCTGCTGATCCAAGGAGAACTCGAGCAGACTTTCAAAGAGCAGGTAGGGATCTTTTATTTTCTGATCCTTTGCTAATTGAGAAATATTTTTTGATGACAGGTTCAGATCCTAAATCATACTATCACTGTTGGTTCTGGTTTTCTGGTGGCTTCACTGTTGAACTTTTTAGTGGGCGGAACAAATTTAGACTGTGGCTTGCTGCCCTCAAATTTGTTGATGGAATGTGTCCGCGAACTTTGGTTTCTGAAATAGTTGGGTCTATGACCCTTCTTCTTTATTTCATATTTATGTTTATTCTTTTCATTCCATTTCTTGGACACTTCATCCATGTTCTGTCCCTGTTCCTAACATAGCCTAGCTTTCTTGAATGCATCTTCCAAGGTCTTGGGATCGTCAAACTCTATCCGATATTTGTACCCAAATGGTAAACAATTCTGGAAACGCTGAATTCTAACTTTTTTTCCCTGAATGTATGGAACATACTTCAGCAGTTCCAGGAATTTTTGTATCAGCTCTTCCATGTTTTGTTGTCCGACCTTAAGGTCATAGAAATCTTTTACCTTTTTGTCAAAGTACATCTCAGATAGGTACTTATGTTTGAAGAACATTGCAAACATATTCCACTTTACTTTCTTCTCATTAACAAAGCAGGTCAGCTTGAGATTGATCCCACCAAGCTGATGCCTTGCCCTGCAGATTGAAAACAACACTTCTAGCCTTAATGAGGCTGGAATAATCAAACATGAACAACTCTGATTCTTCTCCACTTTTAATTTCTCTGTTAAGAAGAGTAGGCTTGATCTTCCGCAATTTTGAATGTAAGTGATGTACTTTTCCTGTTTTATTTTTCTTTTTAGGAACGTACTCTTTAGCATCCTTGCCATGTGACTCTTCGTCACTAACATCCATATTAAAGCTAGCATAATTTCTTGGAGGTGTATATTTGTACTTGGAATTTCTCTTAGTGACTTATTTTTCTGCATGCTATTCCTCCAGTGTTGGGAGGTGACTGTTCTCCTTTTCCATCAATTTTTGCAGCAGGATAGCATTAATTTATCGTTGCTCTTCAAAATCCTTAATATTGTCTTCTTTGATGCTCATTTGCTCTGATTTCAGACTTTTCACAGTTTCCAACATCTCGTTGGATGGTGTAGCTCTTGCAGAATTTGGATTTCTCCCATGCCTGCTGGCCATCTCTCCATGCTGACTGGATGTTTCTAAAGCCAGTCCACCTTCTTGTTCTACATAATTAAATTTTTCCATTTAAAGTTTTAGTTGCTCCGCTGTCTATGTGTGGCCAACCAGCTGTTTGTTAGAATTTTTAAAAAACAACAAGTAATTAAGATAAAACAATTATAGGCAGTATGCTGCAAGAAACATATTTAAGCATTTTTTACAAACAGATTAAAAGAATTTAAAAACACGGCATACACACAATGATCTTAAGGTCCTAGTGTAGTGACCGTGCTCTGATACCAATTTTTCATGTCTCCTCTTACCAATTTTTTTTTTTTTTTTGCATGGGCCAGCAACCCTTCAATACTATTTACAGTTACACCACTAAATAATAATTATACTTACTAAAATATATCAAAAGCATAAAAAATTACGTAAAGCTGTCACACATTGCTCATCGTGGTTCTTTACCAAAGTGCTATAGTCCTTCAGACTATACACACCCTTACATCTTTAGTGTCATGACACAAATGTGTGTGACGTAGAGGTACTTTATTTTGACATGATGACACAAGCTACCTATCTACACTAAGGGTGTAACACTCTTCGACATGCCTAAGAAGTATGCATGCATCACTTAGTGTATGGACTAGTACATATGCAAACATTAAAGACAATGACGCTCCAGACCTGGAATCCTTTCCAGCTCACTCAGCCTATACCACAAACTGTAAGTATTTAATGCTAAGCTTAGGTGTACCATCCCGAATTATTATCGTCATTAATGTTTGAAAGGACTTAGCCAGAAATCTCATCTTGGAATACATGTACATTGATTACATATACCTGTAAATATTTACACATTAATTTATAATAATGATATACATTAATATCCTACTCACATGTACTAAGTTACAATAGTGAAAAAGCTCTTTAATCAAACAATTAGAAACTATATAGTAACACAACCATGGATATTAATATATATATATACATATATAATTGCATATATATATATATATATATATATATATATATATATATATTAATACTTTGCATAACATGTAATACATGCATAATTAATATATAAACATATTAATTCTAACACTTTTCATTACCATTCAATTCGAATTATACTAACTAACCCTATACATATTAAAGTTTGGGTTGCAACCTAACTTATGCATACAAGGGTTAACAATATATATATATCATGGTCTATATATATATAGATATATATACCTATTAAGGCACCCCTCTCCAAGGCTTAAGTGCCACTCCAACTATACATATAGTATGGAACATTAACATATGAAGCATTAGCCTTAATGCTCAATGCTTATACTTAACATATATAAACGTTAATTATAAATAATATGTGGTCGCTAATGGGAGCCGACCCTACTAGCTCGACGTGGCTCACATTCAAAGCGTTAACACTTAACGTTTGGGGTTCCAACCGGTCCACATACAATCGTATGAGATTTAGCATGCTGCCACGATGGTAAAACCTAGAGCCTATGAATGAACGTAGCTCAATTTCAACGTTAAACATGGACAGAGATGTATGACTCAGTTCATTGTCAACCAGATCATTCCAAAGGATGGCCTACATGGTTTGTGGCTTACGCCACTAAGGCTTTACCAATCCACGTCAACGTTTTAAGCTCGCTTCAGGCTGCCTTGTTGGCAGATGACAGTGCTCATGTGGATGGAGATTTTTACAAGTGCTGCTTGGACGTCTGGTCGACGTGGTGAATACTGTGTCTCGTCCCAATTTATGATCTCTGTCGGTGGGGAGTTATGCCCGGGTGTACCATACAACCAACTCTGTACAGTCTTTACATCCTCCTCCGTTCTGCGTCGTTGATCGTGATCCAAGACCCGGCATGGGAGATTGTGATGTGTTTAGCACCGTTGATCCAGGTGTTGGGTTTTCACGCCCACAGTCTCCACTCTTGCATTAACTCTTCCCTACATCAGCAGTAGTGGTATCCACCTCTCTCTCCGGTTTCCAGCGTTGAAAGACTATCACTTGGTCACTTGGTTCATTGTTGCTCGACTGCGACAAGAGCTTCGGCTCTGCGCAGGGTATGTGAAAGTTCTTCGACCAAACCATGGTGCTTCTCTTCCCCAGATGCATATTGCACCAGCTGTTACCATACTCGGCGTGAACACAATACAGGGTAAGTGATAGTTTACTGCCTGCACCATTGTTAAGTTTGGCAATGTCGTTGCTTACTTCATTTAACATTTACGTTAATGTTGGGGAAGTTTTTAAAGGCCCAGGTATTTTATTGCAATATCAAATATTTACATCATTTACAATATCCATGGCTTAATAGCACATAAGTATCAAAATATCAAATGCTTGTCCATTTTAAATAAAATACGAACATACACTAGCGGGGCCTTGGCCTTGGCCTTGAGCTCTACGCTAGAGAAACATACATCGCATGTATACAATATTTACATTAAAAGCCAATATTTCACAAGAGAAAAAATTAGAGTATTAGAAGTATCATAATGATTCATACTTCTTCATTCTTAATTATTTAGTAACATGAATTAAATTCTGGCAGAGTCGATATGAAAGATATAAAAGTTAAGGATGCGAATTTCTACTAAAGCTCTTAATATTCATTGAATTATGAGCCTGCTATTAATACTAAAATCTTCAAAGACCGCTGAGCTTATCTCGCCTGTACGTTCAGGCGGGATAAGCCAGCTGGGCAGGTGGGTCCGGAACCTCCCCGTTTGACTCTCTTCGTTTCTCCGTTCACCTCGTTTTTCCGTTCACCGGCGTTTTTTTTCACAGATTGCAGGGCGGTCGAGAGTCTGTACACACAGGGTTCAGTTGATGTGGATGGATTTGACGTCGTCGAGCTGTAAACTACCGTGCCATGGCCTCCAAAATGTCCCATCCTGCAATTGAGTCAAATTTGAACACAAACAATATATTCATTATTGACTCACACGACCTTTATACTCTGACCAAATCAAATCTGCTGGTTTTGAATTTCAAAGTAAGAATGCTCTAAATTTAATATGGAAGAGAGACCAAAGAGATATTACTGGCCGTAAAACAATTTTATTCAATCTACAAATTATAAATTCTTTTCAAAATGCAATGTTATAAAAACCATAAAGATAGATCATATTTTATTCAATCTACAAATTATAAATTCTTTTCAAAATGCAATGTTATAAAAACCATAAAGATAGATCATATAAAATCAATTGGTTTTTAATTATTGTCTCATACATAAATTATTTTAATTTTTATTGTTAAATTTTTAAAAGTTTTGTTTAATTTTAAAATTAGTTTTTTTTGATTGATTAATATTTCTAAAATTGTTGTCAATAATTTTTTTTTACTTATATTATTATATCTTAATAAATAAATAAATGTTTTTTACCATATTAAATGATAATATCATTTAGAAAAAATGACATTAAAAAAATTAATGAATTTAGAAGAAAAAAAAGACATTAGAAAAGACAAATTTGACATTAAAAAAAAATTGACTTCATTATTTAAAATATTTTCTTTGAAGATTTGCAAATGATAACACCTTACAACACTAGTTAAGAAAAAAATTTAGAAAATCTTTCGAACAACATATATCAAAGGGCATATATCTTTGTAAAGTATGTATTATTGTCCAAAGAAAACACTATTCCTAAGAAAAATGTTTATGACTAATGAAATATGTACTGCACATATATAAGTATCCAAGCTAATGGAGGGGCTAAAATCTTAATACACTTGGGCGTTATTGAAAATCATATATATTTTAAAGACACAATCCACATCCCTTGTATTTTTTTAGAAATTGACTTTTAAATTAAGATCAAGAATTATGATAGGTTTATCCAATTTTTAAGTAAATTATATAGTATAAAAAATAATAAATTTTTAATTAATAATTCTTTTTTTTTATCATTAATTTAAAAAATAAAATAGAGAAGAGTTATTATATTATATTATATGATTGATTTAAAAAATAAATGAATAAAAATTATTACATAATTAAATAAATATAAAATTAATTAACCCATTACATAATTATAAAAAGAATAATAAATCTATCACATAGTTTATTTTTTCGAAAATATATTTCTAAACCATATATTAAACATTAAAATATTTTAGAGAGATACTTTATTATTACAAAATTAAGTCCCTCTATCTTAAATTAGAATCACAAATCAATCATTAAATCATGATATAAAGATTAATAATCTAATCACATAATAATATGATATGTTGTAATAGTTTGAGAAATATAATTAAATATATTTTTACAAAATATAATGTATTTTAAGGTTAAAAAAATTATAAAGATAATTTTTTTTATAAATATATTTTATTTTATTCTAATTAATTTTTTTAGTTTTTATAGAACATTATGCATTAAATTCTATTTCTTTTAAAATTGATTCACTCAAATTATATAAAGATAGAAGTATTTTATTTTAACTATATATAAAATTTTCATAAATTGAATATATTTTAAGAATTAGAAATATTCATAAGATTTTTACATTTTAGGATAAGTATGAATCTTTCAAAATTTCCCTCACTTAAATTCAGGAATAAAAAGGAGGGATATTTTCACCATTATAAACCATTTTCTTAAAAGAACTTAAAGTAAAATAAGACATAGATATTTCAATTTGTAATTTATACACACAACACTTCCTAGTATTTTATAGTATTTTATAGGGACCATAATATTTGAGTGTTAATTTATTATTATTCTTTTGTTCGTTGAGGAATATGTCTGTGCATGATTATGGCATCATAAATACCCATTCCTCTATATCAAAATGCCTTTTACTACAATGTTGATTTTCTTGTTGTTTCATCATATTTTGTGTCATACTCAAGTTTCCTTTCAATGTTTTGAGAACCTCTTGTCCATTGGGTCTTCACTCACTGAAATTATGCCATAGCTCCTTCATTAATAGGATATTAAAGAATACCCCTAATTTCACTAGATATCGATAAATACCTACCAAAATCTTTTTATTGAGCCCCCCTCCCAATACACAATTCAAATTTTAAAACCCTATTTTTATGAGTTATTCCTTATTTTGACTAGATGTTCATTTTTACACCCCCCTCCTATACCTATAAACCCCCCATACCCTACTCCCCTACTCCCCAATACCTACAATATATTGACCTTATTTTTCACAATTTAAAAATCCCCATTTATGAATGAACGCCATAAGATATTGGTCAACAAGGTGAATCCCATGTGCTCTTGTCGGTGCTTGATGTGATCCTCCACCACTTAAACCTTAGTTTTCTCTCTTGAGGGTGATGTGATGGATGGAGGATGATACCCATAGAGTGCCTTAAATGATGAAATTTTGGATGAATTCGTATTGAAGGAAGTGTGCTGCCACCATTATGTCGAGGCAACCATTTGACCCATTCTCACTATTTATTGAGTTAAAAACTTATAGCGATAACCTTCCAAATATTTGTTCATAATCTCAATTTTCTTATCAGATTGTGGGTGTCAAGAGAATATATGATCCAATTGAATACCTTTGTTTATCCCTTTCGGAAAATGATGACTTCTTTATCATAACATATTATGCCCCTCATGGCATATATCCATGGTCTACCAAATAGTACATTGTATAGCAGCCTTCTTTGGTAACTTTAGTACTTTAAACGGTACCTATGTATTAATAACATAGGAATCCATTTTTACCATTATTATTCTTCCCCGAGATGTACAAGTGACATAGTTTGCTACCGAGATTGAGATATTTAAGCTTTTGTAGGGTTTTCCCCATTTCCACCATAATTCAAAGGATGTGATATTAATAATGTCCCAAGGGTTTACTACAATATCACTCATTTTTTATCCATTACTATTGTTGATATTTATACTTTATTTTTGAAAGATGGAACTAATTTTACATAGTTGTGTTTCTAATGGGTTGCCATTCAGGTTTTCCTCCATTTGTAGAAAGAAGACAAAGAAATCCTTGGTTTGTTGCTAATGAAATTCCACAAATTTATAGAGATTTATATGAAGATTCCAAATATGTATTTTTTTAGGGATATATACATACATATATATATATATATATATATATATATATATATATATATATATATATATATATATTATATTATATTTTTTTGTTTTATCATATGTCAAATTTGTTTTTTTTTTATAACTTTTAATTGGTTCACCTATTTTGAAAACAAAAAGGAATTCAACACGCACAAAAGTAAATTGATTGTGTTAAGACCCTCATAAGAGGGCCTGATGCTTAACTTTCTCATTTTGTGGCTTCACTGACTTTCATAATTTAAAAAAATATAAAATTAACATTAAAAATAATGCAAAATTAGTGATGCACAAGAATCGCCTATTAACTGCAAGTCTGCAATTTGTTTTTCAAAAATATTTAGTGTTTACATACCAAACGTCGGGATTAATGCGAAACATATGCATTATGTCTTAGAAAAAAATATCATACCAATCTTAGGAGAACATCATTTTATAGGAGTTATAGTAATTGTACATAAGTAAAAGTTATATATATTCTTGAAGGTAACTCTATTGTCTATGATTCATCTTTTTACACCACGTTCTAAAACGTTGTGTAAATACCTCTAATACTTATTTTTGTTGATCAACATTATATTTTACAAGTTTCCATTGCAACTAATGTGTCATAATTGGGTAGCATTATCTTGCACTACACCATGTTTAGTCTTAGAATGGAAGGCTAAGTTCTTTGCAGGATGAATGGCACTCTTGCTATCACTATACAACATGTTATTCTCTTGCTTCTTTCCCAATTCCTCCATAAACCTATGTAGCAAAATCATCTCTTTACTAGCCTCCATAGAAGCAACACACTCTGCTTTTTTTGTTTAAAGTGAAACAAACTTTTGTAGTTTCGAAATTGAAGTTACTGTTTTTCCACCTACAGTAAAAACACACCCTATGGTGCTCCTCCCACCATCTATATTAATTAGCTGCCATATATGAATAAGCATATCCTTGTAGAACAATTTTTCAACCTCTGGAACATAATAAATGAGTACTAGTACCTTGCAAATACCCATACACCCCTTATAAAGGTTAAAAAGGTTGACATGCCTTTTGTATTGGCTTGTGGAATTTGTGAAATTGAAAGTTTTGGAGGTGCCCAATCATATACCCCTTACACCAATGTTTTGTACATGATACCATTCTTTTGGGAGACACGATCATAGGGGAAAGACACTAGTACTGGTGCGGGGACCAAAAGTTAGAAGTGGTCATAGAAGCAGTCACATCAACACTCCATAAACCATATATATAAAGATCCACTTAAATAGCTTAAATACAATATTAAATATATACAAAAAGTCCAATTTTTTTTCAAAAATTGTCCATAAATTGATTGGGCCTACAAATGTCCCAAAAGTGAGCCTTTATGCCCACTGAGTGAAATTCCCTTATATCAATTCTCAATGTTATGTATTTTAATTCTATTTTTTAAGCAGTTTGCACATTGTATTTTAGTGAAGTTATAAAAAAACAATTTTCAATGGAAAGTGACAAAATATTAATAAAACAAAAATTAAGATATTTTTAATAGAAAATGATAAAGTATAAATAAAAAAATATTGAGATAATTTTTGTAAGTATCACAAGATTTATTTTAAAATAAATTAATACCAAAGTTTAAATAATATTAATTTTAAATTGATAAAATTAGAGTATAAATATAGAAAATGTATTGAAATATTTTTTAGTTAGATATAAATATTTTTTAATTGGATATAGATATTTATTTTACAATCCAATATAATATAAATAAATTTAAAATTTTGATTTCTTTTTATAACTTTAAGATGAATATATATGAATAAATTAAAATTTAATGAAAAACTTCATTTTAATGGTTTCATTGGAATTATTTTAGTACTTATTATATGAATACCTAAAACTCCATATAATACATAAGTTTAAATAGATAAATTGGTTACCAAAACCAAATCAATTTTAATACTAAGATTTTCAATTATAAATTATATAAACTATGTTCAATAACATGTAATTTATAAATTATATAATTATGCCCTAGAGCAAATAATGACTTGCATATAATTTATGAGTGTTTTTTTATTTTTCAAAAATAAAACACTAAAAAAAAATGAATATTTCATTATAATAAAATCTAATTTTAAAATAAATATTATTAACAAAGCCAAACCTCACCATTAGAAAGCCATTATGTATTATAACTCTGGGTCTTAGTTTGAAAGTCAAATTTAAAAAAAAAAATACAAGAGATGTAGATTGTGCCTTCAAAATGTATATAATTTTCAATGACACCCAATTGTATTAAGATTTTAATTTTTCCATTAGCTTGGGTACTTATATATATATAGGGAGAACATATTTCATTAGTTATGTATATGCGAGAAAGGTTCATAAGTATTATGTCAATTTAGTTTGTTTATATATAAAAAACAATATAGTTATTTTATTTGTTAAAAATCTTCTAGCAACTTTATTTCCACACTATTTAATATAATTTAAAAGTACATATTATTAAGTCGAGGATTAATGAAAGCATCAAAGTATTAGAAATATTGAACTTTCAAATAAAACCATGTCTTTTGTGGTCCAAGACATGTAAGACAAATGTTTGAAACCTATGATGTACCCCATGATAGAATAGTCTTGAGTCTTGACGGGTTGTCCATATCAAGAAAATATGACTGCAAATTAGTATCAAAGACTTTTTAAACATTTTTCTTAGGACAATATATCATTTGCATATTGTTGTACGGTGTTGCTTTTAGTAAACATTTTTCTTAAAACAATATATTTACAATGTTTTCTTTAAAGATTTTTTAGAAAATCTTTCGACATCATTTTTCTTAGGACAATATATTTAGGGTATCTTCTCTATCTAAACTACTGTTGTAAGGTGTTATCATTTGCATATCTTCAAAACAAATATCTTAAGTAATGAAGTTAATTTTTTTCTAAAGTCAATTTTTTCTTTTTTAATGTTATTTTTTTCTAAATTCATTAATTTTTTTTAAATGTCATTTTTTTTTTCTGTTATTATCATTTAAGATTGTAGAAAACATTTATTTATTAAAATATAATAATATAAGTATAAAAAATTTATTGACAAAATTTTTAGAAATATAAATAAATTAATTTTAAAATTAAAAAAAACTTTAAAATAATTTAACATTAAAAAATAAAATAATTTTAAGTCCGAGACTATAATTAAAAACCAATTGATTTTATAATCTAGCTTTATGGTTTTTTTAACATTGTATTTTGAAAAGACTTTATATTTTGAAGTTGGGATAAAACTTATAGGAATATTGTTTTACGGCGAGTAATCTCCTCCGTCTCTCTTCCATACTAAATTTAGACCACTCTTACTTTCAATACTGGTCAAAACCAGCAGATTTGATTTGGTCAGAATATAATGGTCGTGTGAATCAAAATGAATATATTGTTTGTGTTGAATACAACCAAGTCAAACTGAATCAATCAAAGGAACCAATGTTCGGATAACCAGCCACCACCACATGTGTTGGATAGTTGGACTTTCCATCTACCATTTAGCCGAAATATGGGCTTGAAGCGCTTATAAATACAGCTTTCTTTCCTGTTTCTAATCATTCACCTTTTCTTTCATCTCTCTATTATTTTCCCAGCTAAGCTCTCATTGCATCTAACTTGACAAACAGATCGTGCATCCGTTAATTATTATTCAATAAACAGGGTCGATTGCGTCCCTATTTTCCACTACATTGAAACCCAGGTGTTTATTGAAATTCTAGCATGGTGCCCAGGGTGATGTACGACATCAATATCATTTGCGTTCTTCTTATCTCTAGGCTATTCTCTAGGCTATTTCCAACAGCAAGCTCCAGACCTAATTTCCTCCACTAAGTCACTGTTGGCTCCGAAATTAAGGACAACTCCAACTTAGTTGGCTCCGAAATTAAGGACAACTCCAATACCAATAACATTTATGAAGCTCATATTCAAGAACCCAATAAAGCGACTATGCAGCGTTACTCTATGATAAGATTCCAAAGAGTGGTTCTACTCCCTCGGCTCCTTCAACCTGCCATAACATTGTAATAGACACAGTCGGCGCTACAAGTTACAGTTTTTGATATAAATGAAATCAATAAATTATTCCATCAGGATTCAGTTCAGATCTCCTTTAATGTCAAAACACATTGTAAAAACAGAAAATCAATCAACTCCAATGTCAATTATGAAGATGACCTTAAATACATGGACTCTTATTTTGGGAAATGAGGACAAATATTTCAAAGAGTGTTCTAGATACCTGCTACTGCTTGTACTACGCAGTGCCTTGATCAGTTTGCATTAATCCTTCAATCTTCAATCTGATTTTCACATGTAAGAGTGCCCGTTTCACTAAATTTGAGAAAGAAAAAAAACAGACATCTAGCAAAGTTTATGTTGCAATGGAAGAAATGTGGCAGCACATCATCTTGGAGATCCACCCTCACTTGTGAATCTTCGGAAATATTCTTCTCAGATACCCAAAATAGCTCATCCTTGTCCCATTTGTGGCTTTGGATTTGAAACTTAATTTGTTTTGGAGGCGGCTGAAAATTTTCTGAAAGCAATCAGCAGGGCCTTTTCCTGCACATTAATGTGCCATGGCCTGGTCTGTTAATGAAACTGAAAGCGGGGAGGCTCACATAGCTGGTTTTGAGCTATCAGTTAACGACTCTCCTCAGGGGGTTGCTCGAGTGAAGACTGGTCGAATGAAAACAGGGTGTCGGTCGAGTGAAGAGAGGAGCGATCAAAAAGACGATCATGGAGGGAAATTCAAATTTGACTCAATTGCAGGACGGGACATTTTGGAGGCCATGGCACGGTAGTTTGCAGCTCGAGGATGTCAAATCCATCCTCATCAACTGAACCCTGTGTGTGTACGTATCTCAGAATCTAGACGGCCCCGCAATCTGTGAAAAAAACACCGGTGAACGGAGAAACGAGGTGAACGGAGAAACGAAGAGAGTCAAAGGGGAAGGTTCTGGACCCACCTGTCCAGCTGGCTTATCCCGCCTGAACGTACAGGCGAGATAAGCTCAGCCATGGAAAGCACAGGCTTATCAAGAGAAAGCACATTTTTCACACCAAATATATATTAATTTATATAAATTTGCAAATAAATAGACATCCACAGTTCTAAATAACGTATTCAATTACATTTTCATTGACAATACTATTTACTTATCCATGTGTTTTTGTTTTTGTAGATGAAAAATACTATTTAGTATGAGGATCATAATACTATATACCAAACAATAAAGTAAACAAATGCATTGAATCGTCTTATTCAATGGGCGAAATGACGATCTTTCCTCTGGCCCGTCCAGTTTCCAGATGTTTGAAAGCCTCTATAACATCAGAGAAAGAGTAAGGGCTCTTCGGATCGATCACGGGTTTCACCTTCCCACTCTCTATGTACGGCTGCAGCTTTTCTAGGTTATGGCCGTTTGGTGATAAACCAAAAAATTCAACTCTGGGATGAGGATGAATCGTAGCTATGTCGAGAACTCTGGCTTCTTCTTTGGCCACGACATGAGATTTGGACGAATCCCCTGCAAATGAAACAAAACGTCCATTAGATTACCTTACTGTTGCATTAGAAGCCAAGCGAAGTGAGTGAGTGACGACTGACCTATGGTGTCCAAAACAAAATCAAATTTCTCCGAGATCTGATCGTAGCTCTGCTTGGTATAATCGATTACCAAATCTGCTCCGAGGCTTTTCACAAAGTCGAGTTTAACAGTGCTAGCAGTGGAAACAATCCTGGAAGCTCCATAAACATGCCTCGCCAGCTGAATTGCCAGGCTACCCACTCTACCCGCTCCTCCAACAATGAACACGCTCTTCCCCTTCTCGAATTTGGCATTATCGAATGCCCCTTGCGCAGTCTGGAGGGCAAGGGGCAGGCTCGCCGCTTCTTCAAACGATAAATTTGTGGGCTTCTGTGCCACTAGGTATTCGTCCACTAAGGTGTATTGGGCCAGTGTCCCCCCACTTTGTAGGCCTAAACGTTCTGAAGTTTTGGATGTTACTGTAGACCTCATCGCCATTCTTGAACTTGGAATTGCTATCGCCAACTTCCGCCACCACTCCTGCCGCATCACAGCCCGGCACAGCCTACATAACACAAACTAACTATTGGAGATCTGGATTTAAAGTGGTTAAAACCTAATATCACAGTTTTAATTGAGAATTTACATTTCAAATACATACATAGTTAAATATTGATGATCTAACCAAAATTCAAAAACATAAAAACATAGTTAAAATCCAAAAATTTACCATTATAAATTTACATATTCAAATATATACATAAGGTGAGTATTCTAAATTCATTGTAATACATTCATTATAAATTTACATATTCAAATATATACATTTAAACAATTGACTATTTGAAGTGGTTTACATGAGCATTCTAAATTCATTATAATACATTCAGGCTGGGCTAGAACAAGGAGCGACATGTCATGAAAAGAAGCTTATGTTAAAAAGAGAAAAGGACGAATAAACCCATTCAATACCGGGAAGTCGGAATCCTCGCCTGCATTCGGAAGTAAGCCCTCCCGCTCCTTAAAATCGACGGGATTGAGAGCAGCAGCTCGGATTTTAAGTAAAAGCTGGCCTGGCCCCGGCTTTGGCACAGGAATTTCACCGAATTGCAGAACGTCTATGGATCCATATTCGTTGTAGAACCACGCCTTCTGAAGTTGTTGACTCATATTTTCTGAAGTAATAATCTCCTTTTGCTTTGATCTGATCGAGAACCCAAATTTCAAAGTATTGTGGTGAAGGAGAGAGCAAGAAGCTACGTGGGTATTTATAAGCTTGTGAAGGGGCTGCTATTAGACTTACGTTTTGGTCCAACGGCCTAAAATGCATTGCACCTAGACACAAAAGATCGTGGGCTGTGAAATATCATTGACTAACATGAACAAACACCATCCAAAATGCATTGTATTTGGACACCAAAGATCCTAAAAAGCTATAATGAATGCACTCTATCTAAACACATAGAAATCTTCACATGTTAAAATTTTGTTTTTCCCATTAACATGAACAAAAAAAGAAATTTTCAATACACAAAGTTCAGAATATATTATTTTTGTACACAAAACATCGTCAAAGCTTGAATGCTCTGCATCTACAAAAAAAATCGTGATGTGATGGAGTGTTTTGAACGATATGTTAATGTTACGCGTCAAAGCCCAAATTTTCAATACACAAAGTTCAGAATATATTATTTTTGTACACAAAACATCGTCAAAGCTTGAATGCTCTGCATCTAGACAAAAAAAATCGTCATGTGATGGAGTGTTTTGAACGATATGTTAATGTTACGCGTCAAAGCCCATACTGCATGGCATTGCATCTATATTGACGTAACCTCCAGTGCCGTCCTTCAAAAGGTTATAGAATCATTAGTCAACAAATTCTCCCCAAAAAAACAAATACATTACTAGCGGGTGCATAATCACTATAACTATTAGAGATATGTGGAAAATACATACGATTAAGGATGAGTCAGTTCTGCATGGTGAATGTTTTCATCTTTCATTGTTTCATCTACACCATCGGATAAGATTGTTCCTTATATTATTATATATTTTTTATAATTTATTATTTTATATATAAATAATTGGATATAAAAAAACCCACGACAGGTGCCTACATCATGATGATGCAAGCCAAGATTAAAAACCGCATAAAGGACAGGTGGGATGACTCATGCAATGGAACCGCGTGGCGCCCTCACACGGAAAGCATTAAGGCTCTAAGCCCATGTATAATTAGGTTGTTCAATTCGAAGTATGATCCTCGAGAGTGCGTGAGATCTCAAGTACTGTTAGTGTTACAAACCCATCTAGTGAGCAATAATATCTAAGGAGAAAGTCTCTTGTCATTTTCCCCATTCCTTCCTAAGAAATCTAGTCCATATTTCATGTTTCCTCCGGAATATGTTGTGTTGAATCCTACTACATAGTTGAATAGGTACAAGGAGGGATCAACCCATGTTAAAACATAAATCTTTAGGAATTTTTTGAAACCTGATATAGAAATGTCCAAGAAGGATGCGGTTATGTTAGTATCCTGGATGGGTAGGACTTGGGCCCAATAATTGGTTTTCATCCTATCCTTAGTGTTAGTGTTAGTTATCCTTGGTGTTAGTGTTAGTTATAGATGCCAATTCCACTATATATTTTTCCATGTTTCCCATTCTTAATGGCATTAAAGTATTTCACAAAATATTCAAGTATGTTTAGTACCTAGTGTAGTCCATCCACCATGAGCTAAATAATTTCAAGTAGTTTGGAATGTTTAGATTCGATTCAGATTTGGTTTATCACATGCATTTCTATCATGAAGACAAGTTTGATTCCATTGAGATCCAAGAGTTATCAGTCAAATAAACACTTCTCCGTCTATGACAAAACCAAATTGTCGCTCACACAAAAGGACATTATGGATTGAAGAGATTAGATTTGTTATAGATGTTATTGGCATTAATCATTCCTCATTTCTCCAGTTTACTGCATTTTTGTGACAGTATTTTAGGACCTAACCACGGCTTTATATCTAACATCTAGCGGGTCACCCGCATTTGATCCACTTACAACTTGCGGGTTTCCCTTAAAAGTTGCACCTGCTACCTGTTTGACTCTTTCTCATGGGTTACCCACATGTTGCAAGGATGATACTAGCAGGTCCCTCTTAAAATCACGAAAAATAAAAATAAAAAATTGAATTTGGGGTAGTTAGAGGAGGTTTCTTAACTTCCATACTGTCCCTAACTGTTTTCCACTTGAAACTATCTTCCTAGCCTTGCTATAAATACAAGGGGAAGGCCACTTGAGAGGGGACTCACTCTTGAGATATTGAAATGTTGGAGAAATTATGATTGAAGGAGAGGAGCAAGAGAGTCCTGATCTTGGATTCAAAGGTATTGTTGCAGAATAAGGTATATGTACTTGTTGTCATTCTTATGCTCAATAAAGAAGCCTTTCTCTTCCAATATTATTTGTGTTTGATATATGAACTGAATATTCTGAATCTTTCATGCATAATTTATGTATGAGTTTCCTATTTTATTATTCATTTATATGTAGCCTAATGTTTTGAGGAAGGTAATCTTTGTTTTGCATGACATGTTTACAAGATTGTGGAGAAAAAACAAAAGAGGTGAAAGCTTGGATCAACCTTCTAGATCATAAGATATTTATTCTTTGGCTTTAGACCCTAGTCTTTTATATATTGAAAATCTTGTCATTTATATGTCATTTCCTTAATTTTTGCATGTCTTTAATAGTACGTTGATGACCTCAGTAAATTCCCAGTCATAGGATTAATTTTCGTACAATAGAGTTGGCGACTCCATTGGGGAGTGTCGTTTTTTCTTTGGGAGTCCTTTGTTTGAATTTTCTTGAGTTTGAGGGTGTTTTTAGGCTCTAGGAAGAGTTTGAAAAGATTTTGTATCACCACGCTTAGCCCAGACTTTGATCTTATTGAGATTTGTCTTTTTATTTATTTTTATAAAAAAATGAGGCAGACTCATGAGTTTCCTGTAGTCATAGTTGTGCTTTTCGCCTATTACCTGCGTGTTGACTTCTTTACACCCACGAATGATCCCATAGTTGTTGTACTTACAGTCGCGAGTATCCTTGTAGGTTTTGACTTGCCTGCTAGGGTGTTATTTTTATGATTTTTCCTTCATTGATTTTGGAGTTATTTCTCTTCAAAAGGTCACTACAGCCTGCTTATGGTCAGTTTATAGGTTTTTACTCTTCCTTTGGATCTCTTTTGGCTTTCGAGACTTGTTAGGGTTTGTATATGAGTTTTTCAAGTTAGAATGATTGGTTGGTAGATGCTTTGATTTTATCTTCATTGACTGTTGGTGTGACTGAGAGTTGTCTGTGACCTTGAAGAAGATCTTTTGGATGCTTTTTCTTGTCTTTCAGTTTTGTTACTCAAGGTGTCTTATATCAAAGTTAGATAATTCAACTTTTGTTTGGATTGACTAGTCAAAGTTATTGTTTTCAGAATCTTTGGAGGGTTAGAGTTATGTTCTTGTAAGCTTAGGTACAACATATTATACATTTACTTCTTATTTAAATGTTTATGCTTGTTTGTAATTAGTTTTTATTTTTATATTTTGAAAGAAAAATTCAAAAACAAGTTGTTTCCTTAGCAAACATTTGTAGTCAATTTTCTTTTCAAGAATAGTTTCATTTTGCATAAATGCTATTTTTGGAAAAAGAAAAAGAAAATTGTTTGTTTTATTAGTTTGGCATCATAAGTACTTTGATTTCGAAAGGATAAGGAAGAAAATAAACTGAAGTGGAAACTTTGTTTTACTATTTCATTAAACACTTATCAGGTTGTTTTTACATTTCAGTTGTCACATACTAATGCACACAATCACTACATCTCGAGTAATAACAGACTTAAAAATAATCATTAACTTAAAATCAAGTAGTACCTTTTCTTTTTAGGTGCTTACACCAACTAGCTTAGGTTAGTGCTTTGGATTAGGGTGTTTTAAACTATCCAAAGCAGTTAAAGTCATACGTGGTAGCCAATATTTAGGTAAATCCACCTGTGTAGAATGTGAACTGAGAAGCTCCACTTACATTTGATTCAAGCACGAGGTCATGCGAGATTGAGTAGATGATATACCCCTCCGGTATTCAATTGAGAATCTACCAGGATTGGTGCGTGTATGTGGATTCGGTACTACCTTTGGTGATTTTGAGTTTCGGGCTTTGTTACCTTGCCCATGTGCATTGATTTGACTTGGAACTATTCCCCCATACCCTATCTATACAGTTGGTAGCCTTATTATCTAGATCTTTGGGGCTCTATACGGGTGTTGGTTGAAGGATATTTCCATTGAACCTAGGATAGATTCAGGAATAAATCCCCTGCAATTATTTGGAAAGGTGGTTGGTGATTCAAACACTTGGCCCCATCAAATATGTAGTATGGACCCCGAATAGCTGTCCTTATTCCATTCACTGGCTTGTTCTGGGACCTCATCATCTCGGATGCTCCTTTGGAAGGTCATTTCTTTGCTTGGCCTGGATCACTTAGGATTTTTTAGTAGTGTCCTATTTGATTACTCTTGTTTTAGTTGGACCTAGGTTTGATTAAAAGTTAAATTTTTATCCATAGAGGATCATCATCTCCGTAGATATAGGAGGTTGCAAAACCTTCCTCTACTCACTATGGATCCTTCACCGCAACCTCATCGACGAAGAATAAACACGAGTGGTTCATTTGAGCCAATCAGAACAACTAGCTTACCTAGATAACATTGTCTTATCACTCAAAATTCATCGGTTTTACACACAACTAAGGTTGAATACTTGCAAGTTGAAGGATTTGCAAGACCCTTTAACCCACCCTTAACTGGACCTTACAATCCGGTGTTAGTACAATTTATTTCTTTAGGTCAACCTGAGTTAAGTGTATATAGCTTTACATATGTTTTTATCATGGATAACATAGAGGAAGGTTCAGGAAATGTATACGCTCCCACTTTTGCTAATGTTTCCGGAGGATTATCTCCTCCACATGTTAGCATTCAGGTACCTAGTTCCTTGCAGTTCACTTTTTCTCAAACCACATCATTGAAATTTAGTGCGTTATCCTTAGGGCCACATAGCACCTAGAGTGCTTCAACTTATACACCCATTAGAGGAAATTTGTTTTAAAAATGGGCCTCCTAAGGAAAATAATAAGAAAATAATAAAATAATAGTAGAGAGAGTAAAAAACTACTTTTTTGGTCCGTATTTTCAACTTATCTCCTTATAGGTTTACTCAAATTTCAAGCGAGGGGACTCGTTGGATGCATAATTAAATTATGCATCCAATGAGTACCCATGTTGCATACTTTTAACAACATCCACACCATGAAAAATCGAAAATATATTAAAAAACGTGTTTCTAGTGAGAGAAAACACATTTTTTAATCTATTTTCGATTTTTCATGGTGTGGATGTTGTTAAAAGTATCCAACATGGTTACCCGTTGGATGCATAATTTAATTATGCATCCAACGAGTCCTCCCGCTTGAAATTTGAGTAAACCTACCATTAGAGAGATTTTGAGGTCAAAAAAGGGCCTCCTAAGAGATGTACTACAAAAATATGAGATATATTAAAATATTATGAATTGGGGGTTTTATGGGGTAGGTATATATGACAAGTCACCTCCCACACTATTTTCTATGCACAATATAAATAACCATGGTTGAGTTACTTTTCAAAATTCACTAGAAATAAAATTAATAAAATAAGTCTATATTGATGTGACTAAGATTCATTGTAAATTCCCCAAAATGTAGTCCTTTAACATTTATTTGTCTTGAACTTGCAAATAAAATTAAATAATAAAAAACATTTTAAGAGTTTTTTTTTAAATTTTATGTTGACTTTTTATATTTAGTACTTTTTTCATGAATTTAATAATGTAATTTAATTGAGAATTTATTTACATGTAAAATGTCAATAATATTATTATAATCCACATTGCATTATTATTATTATTTATTAAATCTATTAATATTCTTTATTAGTTTGACATTAAGTTATTAAATAGAATGGAGTGAATATATAATTTAAAATTAAAAACATAAAAATGATAATATATTATTTTATAAAAAAATGTAAAAGGATTTTCTTTATGAATTAAGAGTACTTCACTTGAAAATGACAATAATATTATTTTATGTGAAAGTGTGAAAAGACATTCATTATGAGTACTTTACTTGAAAATGACAATAATATTATTTTATGAAAAGACTACATTATGAGTACTTTACTTTATGACTTAAGAGTACTTACACCACTACCTTGGTTAACTATGTGTTTTCATCCACCATAGAAAATTTGACAAATAAGCATTCTTAACTCATGCAATGCCACCTCACCAAGGGGGATGATGTCATCTACTAGAATGTGATTGGTTGTATTTTATAGTACATTTTCTTTGTTTTGAGGCCCTTTTTTGACCTCAAAATTTCTCTAATGAAGGAGATAAGTTAAAAATACAATCCAAAAAAGTAGTTTTTATTTTTTCTCTCCAATTTTTTTAGGTGCTCCCTTTTTTAATTTTAAAGCATTTTGATTGGCTAATACATGATGACATGGAATTTGTATTATTTTTGGAAGGCCCATTTTAAATTATAATTTCGTCTAATGCTTCGGATCCAATATTTGTTTGACTAATATACCTTTCACTTGGATACGTAGTTTCCCTTTTACATCATATCCTTTTTTACAAAACTTCCATATTGGGCCTACTATTTCGACTCCTTTTGTACAATGATTCGCTTGGAATGGAGTGCATATTCCTCCCTTTGCACCTTTTGTAGGCTTTATGCCTGTTCATTCCACTACACAAGTTATGAGTTCAAACCCCTTTACAGGATATGGTTTCCAACAAACTAATGTACAAACTTCGAATGTAGCTATGTGAAGTGCTCCTTTTTCACATTTTGGTGGAAGAGGTAGTACTAATACTACTTCAACTCGTTTTTTAGTTGGAGCTAGTTATACTCAACTACAATGGAGTGGACCTCAAGGGAGTAACCCACTTGCATATGGATGTAGATCTTTTCAAAATGTTTTCATGTCATAACCGATGCCTAGGGGAAACCCTAACCAACCATATGGGGGATATGGCTCGGGAAAATTTCCTTATCTATCCCCCCATACACAATTTCCATCGACTAGACCTCAGTTACCTTTTTTGGCAACATTAAACTTTCCAAACCTTTTGAAACTCATGAACGATCCGATTCATCACAACCTGGCTTGGCCTCCTGTCCCAACTAAGCTTCCTTCCGACATTCCAAAGTTTGAAGATAATACTGGAGGGACCATTTTACTACTTTTCATTTGTGGTGCTCGTCCAACTCGCTATACGAAGATTCTATATGGTTGAGACTTTTCCAAAGGACCTTAATCGGTGTAGCACCTAAATGGTATATTGAATTTCCATATGTTGCTTATCATTGTTTTTATGATTTAGTGACCATATTTTTAAATCATTTCCAACTTCCTATGAGGTATGACGCCTGCAAAGACCTTTTGTCTACATTTAGGCAAAACAAAGCCACTCACATATCTAATCACATTCAGGAGTGGAGAAGGAGGAAAAGGTTGACCAAGGATGAGATTCCCCTGAAGTTCTTCTTAGAGTGGTTTTTGAAATCACTCATACCTTACATCGCTAAAGATGTTTCCACTTCAAGGGTTACCTTAGAAGAAGAAGCCATATTGAGATCCCAACAGATGGACTTGATTTATTCTTAGTGGAAATACTGATGCGATGAGATCAAATACTGATCTCACCAAACCTAAGCATGGGCCACATGCTAATGGCATTGTTGGTTCAGCTGACTCATCGACTGTAGAAGCTTTGGCTAAGCAAGTGAAAGTGTTATATGTAAAGCGACATGTAGCAGAGGAAGCTATGGATGCCACCTACCCTCCTAAAATGGCTATTGTACACAATGTGCAGTCCAACTAAAAGGGTAATCAGCATCCCGGTGGCAAGAAAAATAACGGTGAAATGGGGGAGGGTAATCAAAACAAGCCCAATACCACTAACAATACTGAGGGGGGTAAGACAGAAAGGAAGAAAGCAAAGTTTCCTTGTAAACTTTGTAACAAAGACCACTTGACTCATAAATGCACCTTAATTGATGAATCCCAAAATATACTACGATAAGAGAAACCCACCATCCTAAGTGATCCTTTTCCCAAGGGAAAAAACTTGGCTTTTGGAAGCTCTAGTGAGAGGGGTACCCGAGGTGCCACACCATCTGATCAATCCTATATCAATATGATTTGCTCAAAAACTTTATTACATACCAGATAAAAAAACTATACCCTAGAATCATCGCAAAAAGGTAAAGAGACTCCTGAGTTGTCCGCTCCTCTTCATATTGAGAGGCCTATAGACCCTATGCCTAAGACACCGAAAGGTGTTTATAAGTGTGCATCACACGATCCCAATGTGAGTGCCACTCCGAACTATCCTTTTTTGGAATACTTAGCCCAAACTCCGTGTGCTATGCCATCTTTAGAAGTTTTTCAAAGTTTCCCTTTGCAATGGAATGCACTTATGGTAGCAATTGGAAGTCTTCATTCATAAAATTTGTTGGTGAAGTTTGATATGTCCAATTTCAACCCTCGGTTGTCATATCACGTGGTCTTCCAAATTGATGTAGTTGATGGCTCTAAATCCATTGGAAGAACCGTAATGGATGAAGGCACATCTACAAGTGTAATGGCCATTTACTGCTAGCGAGATTTAGGCTCCCCTGAGTTAGTTACTTCAATCACATTAAGTACTTATTTTGATGGAATATATTTCCATCCACATGGGATTTTACCCTCCTTCGAAATCTAGTTAGCATGGAAAGCGATGTCGGTAGAAGTGGAGGTTTTTGATGCTCCTCTTGACTACAATTTGTTGCTAGGAAGGAGTTGGATGTATGTAATGCAAGTTGTTCCATCATCCATTTTCTGGGTCTTGATGTTTCCTCATGAAGGAAGAATCATCACAGTCGATCAAATTTCCTTCACCAAAAAAAATAACACAACCTCGTCAGAATCAAATATCCCGATGATTGATTAGGCACGTCCACCCAATGAGAGTTTGGGAGTAGGATTATATTCTTTGCTTATGGGTACTTTTGATTTCCCTGTTCCTGTCAATTACATTTATTCAACGAGTACTCCACACAATGTTTTAGTATCCAAGGATATCTTCACAATATCAAATAAAACCAATCCTTGGATATTAACTACTTGGAATGAGCCAATGGTGCCTCGATATTTGGCAGAGGTTGCTTATCAAGCATTACAAGAAACAACCATAGATCGCATCCTAACTCCTTCTGTATCTGAGGAATTAGATGTTGATTATGTGCCTACATCGGTGATAGAGTGGACTCACTCTTTTGACTATTTAGGCAAGGTTTTTCCTTTAGGTGACGTTATTCGGGAAGCAATGGTAGGAATTGACCACCCTTGGGAACACATGCATCATAGATCCTATTTCCTTCCAGAGTTAGATATAATTGAGAATGAGGAGTTTCGAGTGAGACTTAATGGGGATATTGATCATCCTGTTAACCCTCTAGTGAAACATGGAATTTTTGCTGAGGGAATTATGGCTAATATATCGGCTACAATACCAATCAATATTTCCAGAAAACATGATATCATGGAAAAAAATTTCATCGGTGCAAGTTGTTCTCCTGAAGAAGTTTGCTTGTACACTGATCTTTTTAAATAATTCCATGATGTCTTTGCCTAGCCATATGAGAAGATGCCATGCATCAATCCGTATATAGTTGAACACGATATTAAGACTTATCCGAATGTGAAACCAGTTCAATAGAAAATCTGTAAGGCCAACCCATGAAAGGATACAACTGTTAAAGCTGAGGTTGAAAAGATCCTCAAAGTTGGATTTATCTATCATATTGCCATGATGGATGATCTGGAAGGATCTCCAAGATAGATCAAAATTAAAATCTTCAAAATGTAAACAGGATCTTATAGATGCGTAGGCATTGTCAGGAGCTTTCCGATGACGTTCGTTTCAGGCGAAATGGCCTACAGGAGTGAAAGTTATTGAGTTCTGAAAATATGATAAAACAGGTAAAACTTGCAAAAACATGGGCCACATGGAACACCCACAGGGTGCCACATGTCATGTACAGTTAGGGTGTACAATCAATAAACATGTGACATGGACCAATGGTTGGTTGATAAGTGGCAGGGTCGGAATCCATGTGGACCAACCAGGGCCTACCATGTGGTAGCCTTGTTGGCACTTCATTGGACGGTTTACCAAAAATACAGAGTCGGGGAGGATCAAAACCCTCGCCTCCTACTCCGCCAGAGCCTCCACAATATCCTCCTAACCAGGATATCCGTCAATGTTTCTTAACCACTATAGGTCATAAATTCTATTTGAAGTTGAATTGTGTTTTAGTTTGATAAAGGGGCGGGCCGAGGGATTAGCTCTTGAGCCATGTGTAATGTATATGCCAACACCAAGGCCCATTCAAACCAGTGGAACAACCCTATTCCAATGAATATGCCAAGATCCAAACCATATGCCAACGTATTAACCAACGGTCCAATAAACAAGCCACAACACAACAAGCCAATGCAACAAGCCAACACACCATACTATATTGTTACCAGACAAAAGGGGAAGGATCAAGGCCCACGGGTTTGACCCTGAGACCTCTGCTTCCTCATTCCAGCACTTTACTACTAGGCTATGGCCCAATCCTTTGTTAAGGATTAGTGCTTTTAGTTTAAAAATTTGTTGCAGATTTGGGGCTTGAAAAAGGGTGCATGGCCCATATTTTCGGCACCCAAAAACTTTATAAAAACACCAATTCTGAGCCACGAAAATACATTGGAGCTCCCAAATTTTTCACAATTCTCGAGGTGGAAAACAGGGTACAACAAGTACAGTCCATATGATCCGTACAGGTGTGGAAGAGTTTTTTTCTCAAAGTGTGTTCCATAGGAGGTCTCAGGAAAAGGGGGTGGCGTTTATACTCAGAATTTCGAGAGGAATGCAGTGATGCAGTCTATTTTTGTGTTTGACTGATAGAACTCAGAATTTTTTCCAGAACTCATGTATGTAAGATTTTGAAGACTTAATAATGTCAGCGTCTCATTGGAAGTGGCCCGGAAACGTATCCGAGGAAGGGTGAACTCCGTTATTATATGTTGTCTACAATTTTATGGTTTTCATACTTGTTTATTTGCTTATGTGGTTTGATTAAGCATTGAAAAATTGTCTTTAAAGAATTCCTTTTATGAGGTTAAGCATTCAAATTTCACATGGAAATTAAATGGTTAAAAAGATCCTAAAATTTTCAAATCAACGGAATGGGTTTCTAATCCAGTTCCTGCTGATAAGAAGCAAGGGACCATACGTCTTTTCACTGATTTTAGGGATCTTAACCAAGCTTTTCATAAGGATAATTACCCTACTCCTTTCATTGATCAGATCATAGATGCGTGTGCAGGTAACAAGGTATTTTATTTCTTGGACGGATTCTTGGGACCTAATCAGATTCAAATAAAACCCGAAGATCAGCATAAGATGGATTTCATATGTCCCTAGGGTACCTTTTCCTATAGGAAGTTTCTGTTTGGTTTGAATAATGTTGGATCTATGTTCTAGCGAGCAATGATTTTTTCATTTCACGATATCAAACATATAATCAAACCCTATCTGCATGATCTACCTACGCTATCTTGAAAGAGAAGAGATCATCCAAAACATTTACATCTTGTGTTTGAGCGATGTAGACACTACAAAATTCAATTGAATTCTCAGAAATGTTTTTTTTGTGTCAAGTCTGGATGATTGTTGGGATTCATCGTGTCTAGCAGAGGGATCATGGTCGATCCAATGAAATTCGAGGTGAGCATCAAATTTCCTCCTCCTCGTACTATTAGACAATTTAGAGTCTATAGGGTATGTCCAACTTCCTCATATGTTTCCTACTTAACTATGCGAAATAACAAAAGGGTTTATGCATCTACTCAAACAAGATACCCCATTTTTATGGGATGAGGTTGCTCAAAACTCGTTTGAGGATTTGAAAAGTTCCCTCTTATCATACCTCTTGTTGAGTCCACCAAATTATGCTTGAGACTTTATCTTATATCTGGTCACATCTAAGTCTACAGTTGGCATAGTTCTAGTTCAAGAGGATGATCAACTTCAAGAGCACTTCATCTATTACCTTAGTTGCGCTTTAGTGAGACCTGAACTTAAGTATCCCCATGTTGAGAAGTTGGCACTTGCATCTGTGCATGAATTTTAGAGACTCTACCACTACATATTGTTGCGGACCACTATGGTCATTGTAGACGTCAATCCATTTCAGTATGTTTTAACCCGACGCATAAACGAGGGAAATTTAATAAATGAATTGTTATCCTTCAAGAGTTTGATCTCAATTTTAATTTTCCTAAATCTAAAAAGTTTTTAGTGTTTTCCGAACTCATTTCTGAGTTCCCTAGTGGTCAGGATTTTAACATGGAAGAGGATTCATTTCCCGATGAACATATCTTCCTCATTTCTACCTTTGATAAGTGGTACGGAGATATTTTGATTGATTTCTAGACTTTGAAATGACCACTATATTTTTCAAGAGAAGAGTGACAAAAAATTTGAAACAATGCCAAACCTCATATTTTCTGATACTTTGTATATATGAGGGGTTGATTCCATATCGTGTCATTGCCTAAATATTGAAGAGGGTAAGTTCATTCTTAATGATGCCCATAGTGGAGCATGCAAGGGTCTTCTTTCAGAGTTGGAAACAACCCCGAAAATACCACGTGCTAGTTATTTTTGGCCCACCATCTTCAAGGATTGTGTGGAAGTTGTTAAGCGTTGTTGTCCATGTCAGATCTTCACTAAAAATATGTGGGCACATCCTACTCCTTTATTTCCTTTCATCGTATCCCCTTCACTAAGTGGGGGATTGATTACATGACATGCAACCCAATTTCTACTAGGGGACATCAGTTGTAACATCCCAAAAATTCATAAAAAAATAAATTTTTTGTAAGAAGGCTTATGAGGCAAAAGTTGATGTACGGAAGTAAAAATAAATGCCTATCTTCTTAACTAAAGAACTATTATTGATAATTCTATTTCTATAATTTTTATAAGCATGTGAGGACAATACTTGTTTATGTTAAACTCTCACATGTGTGATGTATTTATGTTCACTTACGATACAGTCTTCTTCATATGTGCCGACTGTTTGTTTTCTGATGACGATGAAGGGGTTCTATAGGGTACCCTGAGGCTTACTTAGCTATGTAGCTAAAGCATTTGAATCTTGATGTTGCAGAACACAGGTAAGGCAATAAATTCAAGTTGTTCTACAGTAATGTTCTGCATTCCGTATTGTATTATAAAATTATAGAAAGGATTAACTTCCCTTGGTCAAGTCAGGTATCATAAAGAACTTTATGTAAATGTCATCCTATTTTAATTTAATTATATTTTGAAGGTCTACCTTTGTAATTGATTATAAAAAGAGAAGTGCATTCTTATGATAACCAGTTTAAGGAAGCTGACTGTGTAGTTTCATAATTTATGTCTTAACCACTTCCATGAAGATATCATCATATTTGTAATGTCTAGGTTATTTGTTCAATCTTAAAGGATCAAGGAAAGTATCAACTTACTATATGTAACAAATATTCTATTCTATTTGTACAGTGATATAATTATTTATATCGTGGGTCCCTTTATTATGCACAAAATGAATAGTATAATGTGCCTTTGCGAAACATAGGCTAAATGCAAAATACCACGCATTCCTATAATATGTGAACTACATGCAATTTACCATGCGATTTCCTATAATATATAAACTATATACAATTGCCATGCATTTCCCATAGTATGAACTATATGCAATTCCTATATGCGTAAAGATTATGCATTGGTCCAACGTATGAAACAATATGAAAATGTGAGCATCATTGTGAAACTTTTAAACATATGCTCGATACTTAGTTGATTCAACACCAAAGTTGTAACTATTACTTACATTAATATATAATGTGACAGGTTTGCAACCACAACCTTTGTGCCAATGTATGATAAGGACAAGGTATTTAATGGTGTGGTGGTTATGCACTGGTAGGCATTCGTATCCAGTTTTTAGCATTTAACACTCCTATCTACTACCTTGGTGGAATGTCTCAGTGGCTGTTGTCGTGGTGTTTATCACGTGGAGACATCGTGAGAATACAGTCAACATGGTCGAGCTGTGCATGGTTTAACTTGGAGGTTTTTTGAGTTGGATTCCATAGTGGACATGGTCATTAAAGTGGTCTTAAATGTAGTGGTTGCTTGGAATTTTGATGTGTTGTGATGGCAGGATATCCACCATTGATATTGTGATGCTCTTGGGTTTTGGGACTAAACCCTAGTCTTCCACTATGCATTGTCGATGTTGTTTCTTTGGCATTCATTTGCATTAGTGAGCGGCTCGGTCGAGAGGCCGACCGGCCTGCGAAAGCTTAGGGTTTGTTAGCAGGTCTTGGAAGCACCTCTTCCAAGTTTCAATCCCACGACCTATTACTTAGTAACCTTCCACAATGGGATCTCAGGGCCGAGTCATTCCTTTGTTTTTTTGTTGGTGAATGGTAAGGGTTTTGTGTCCTCATTGATTGCGGGTGTGAGTGTTCAGAACCTGGTACCATCGCCGAAGGTAAATCCTAGTTTGTTTTTATACAGTTTAAGTAAGTTTTTAAACTAATGAATCTCATTCTATCGTCTTCTAAACACTCTGCGATTTGAAATGTCAGGTGGCTCTTGGCATTGACTTGCAAGGGTGACAAAAACTTTAGGATGGAAGCTCCTGCATCATGGTAAGCCTCGGTGATACCTTGTGTGCCTTTCATGGTACTTGAAACTAAGTTCTGTGCAAAATGCCAGTTCGTAATGGTTTAGGGTTCTGTGCAAAGTGCAAACTCGGTGGTTGTAAAATATTTTGTTCCAAGTGGCAAAGTGTAATGTACAGGGAGGAGAAATCCTCAACCCGTAACTTCTTGTTTTCTCGTAGCAATTGCAACTTGTGATAATAAATATGTTTGGATAGTATGTTTAAAATGCGTTCTGTGTAAACATCAAAAAATGGTTTGGTTCCACTATGTAGATATTTGAGATTCAAAGGTTGTGCTGAAATGTTAATAGTTGCAAGGTTTTGAAACAAAAAATATGTCTCTGCATACTTTCGGCGTCGAATGGTTTTATGTTTTGTTTGTGGTAAATGCTATGCTATGTGATATTGATAAAATACTAATGTTTTGATTTTAAAAGGCTATAATCCTTGTTCAGAAACCCTCTCGAAGAGGTTTGGTAACACAAAAAGGGTCAAATTTCTTTTGATTAAGAACTAATTTCGAAGCAAAGATAAATACTATCTTGTTCTTCTCCTACGATAAGGGTTTTAGACTCATACAATCAGAGTTCTGAGAAATTGTAATAATTTTCGGTTGTCAAAATTTAACAATGCCATAGGGTTAGTTGTGAGCTTAAAGGACTCTATTTTGAACTAAGAGTTAATACCAGTCTTGTCTCTCCATTGTAATGTCGGGCGAACGTAAACATTTGACTATTGTTGATGTTGAAATGGTTAAAAAAATGTTGAGACCCAAGAGGCTCGGTCCTTCGAAATGAAATTTCGATTCAATGTTGTTTTAAATAAAGAATGCTATCGATGTAATCATGACTATTTTTATTTTGTTTAGAGCTGGGTTATTATCCCAATCTTGTTTTGTAAAAGAACAACTGTTTAGAAGAATGAAAGGCTAAAAGTCCTTTCATCAATATGTTTCCTATGTTAGGAACACCACTGTACATGATGTGTTTGCATAGATGAATATAAAGCATAAGGCATAGTACCTTAGTTGAAACTCTGTTTAATGAAACCTATGTTTTAAAAAGGGTTTCCGGTTTCTAGTGTTGATATAATGTAAATCTTGAGGTGACGATGATAAAAGGTTTATCAGTTCTGTTTACCCTGTTTGTTTTGTTAGATGTTTTCAAACGAGAAAGTTGGTCACTATTTTGATTATAATACAGAATAAAATAAAGGTCTTATTAGAAGGTTCAAATATTAGAAACTATGAAAAGAACAGATGGAAAATAAACAGTGTTTATCTACTATATGGAAATAGTTAACCTGAAATAAAACCCTAGGTTTTGTGTAGAATTGAAAAGTGTTTTACTTCTATTGCCATAACATATTATAATGTTTATTTACAATGAATTTTTATTATTTTTTCTAAAACTAGACATAAGATATTTTAAATAGAAAAATATAACAGGTAAGGGAAATGCTAGTAAAGATATAACAACATTAATATTTTCAATCACTACATATCATTTATCTATTCTAATTTTCCTTCCCTAAACTAGAGTATGGTACAGAAAACAGTACTTGAAAAAATACAGGGAAGATATTTACTCAATCATTTCATATACTTAATCATCATTCTACGGAATCATAACCAAGTTAGGAATCAAACAACTACTTCTGCATGATGATAGCTACCAGTATTTAACTAACGAATACTAACTCTTCAATTACAGAAAATAAATTAACTAATTAGGAGCTGAAATAACAAGTAGAACCTGTAACTGTAGATAGGGTGGACAAACACCCAAGGAGGCCTGTTCCTCCCAACCTTCTCTAGAAGAAGCAGCCAAACAACTAGCCTCCTTTGGACCCCCGAGCTTGTTTACTGAACCACTAGGTAGAAGACTTTGTGTAGAAGCAAGGCACACAAACTTTATAACCAGCAATCAATGGAGACTTGACAAAACCTCTATCTCTACACTCAGCAGTAAAAACTCTGCATTCAGCAATAAAAACTCTGCACTCAGCAGTAACAAGGCAGACTTACACCATGATAAAAATCCTATACTTCCCCTCATCGAATATCTTGTGTGCATACATCAGAACCAGAAGGTAAATTTCCTTGTTAGGAAAAGTGTTGAACCTCAGTCCAAATTCGATGGCTCTTAAAAAGATTCATATGTCTTTTTGCTGGTCAGTTTTCAATAAAAGAGCCTCAAGCTCCAGTCCCATCTTTCAGGGAACTATGACCACAATTCAAGGGAGTTGTCCCATACCAAGAACTAGTTACTTGCCTCATGATGTTGCCACTTGTCCATTGCCTTCTACGCTAGATTCCATCCTACCCAGTGGGTCAGTAAACACTCTTTTAACAGTTCTCCTTGGGTGAGTGTCTCCTATTTTATTTATTTAAATAATAATATTGTGCCCCCTTGGACACTTGTCCAAATATAAAACTTTACAAAAGAGTTAAGATAATGTCTTCTTCAAACATAAAATGTTTTCAGTAAAGGGTATGTTACATCAGTACATTATTGTCACATAGTAGACTGCTTTACTAAGTGGGAAGAGGCAATGCCTACTTTGAAGGAAGACAATGAAACTTCATCCTATTTTGTATTTAATCATATTATCGTGACGTTCGACATTCCTTGAGAGACCGTTACAAATAATGGAAGACATTTTCAAAATAATATGATGATTGAATTAATTACTATGCTTGGATTTAGGCAAGCGCACTCGTCTCCTTTCTACCCAAAAGAGAATGTCCAAGTCGAAGCAGTAAACAAAAATTCGAAAACCATTCTCCAGCACACCATTAATGCTAGTAGGTCAAAAAGGCACATTATGTTATATCCAAATCTATGTACATATCAAACAACCATTAAGACTGCTACCATTTTTTCACCTTCTCAACTCATTCACGGGTTGCAGTTCGTCACACCAGTTAAGTGTGAAATACCATCATTAAAGTTGGCTTTTCAAATTTTACCTGAGACATCTGATTTGGAAGAACATTTGCTTCTTCTTGAAAATATTGATGAACAACCCAGAGAAGTGTTTATTGCGAATGAAGCATGTTGATGACCTCAATAACTTCCCAGACATAGGATTAATTTGCGTACAACACTTAGTGTTAAACAAATCTGGAAAAACTCACCTATTCATTGAATAGACAAATGATATTAGGGAAAACAAGGTTGGGGGAGAAGCAAGATATTCGCATCTATCAGTTCCTATTGAGATATAGACAACAACAAAAAAGACAAAAGAAAAAAATAGAAGAGATGGAATACCCCAATTATGGTCCTTTGATATTGGAAAAGAAGAGCATGTGGAACCATCCTCATATTGAGAAGCGCCCTTTGAGACAAGGCATTGGTATAGAAGGAGGAGTAACTAAGAAATATGTAATCACGTTTATAGGAGAGGGAACTAATGCCCAAAAAGACCAAATAAAAAAGTCTTATTAGCATCAAGATAAGAAGCAAGAGTAGCAATATGCCACATGTCTCTAAGAAACAAACTTCTACTACCACTCAAGGCCAGGGATGATTTTAAGGGCGAAATATAGCCCAATGGCGAATTTACAAGGGTTTCAAACATTTGATGGGCGAATTTGTAACATGAAAAGAGTTTTTTTAAATTTAATAATTTAGCCCCAAATTGATTTGACCCTCGTCAATGGGGAATCGAATCGCCAAGGCCAAATAGGCACGAGAGAGAAGCAAAATTGAATTCGCCCTACCAAATCTGGTTGAAACTGGTGATTCGCCCCGTAATTTGGGTATGAAAGCCACAAAATATTGAATTCGCCCCGTTTTTTTAGTAATGTAGCTTGCAAATGGCGAGTTCGCCCCGTTTTATCAGTTATGTATCCTCCAAATGGCGAGTTCGCCTCGTTTTATCGGTTATGTAGCCTCCAAATGGCGAGTTCGCCCCTATTGGATGATGATGCAGTTGGTTTGTGGATTCTATTAGCTAAATCGCCCTCGATTTGAGTTGGGAAATGGGCAGTTCGGTTTATCCCTATATAATGTGGCAAGAGTCAATAGAAACCCACATCATCAGATCTTTCATCTTTGCATGAAGCTTGGTGGTGTTTTGCTTAGTTTCCTTGGGGTTTGCAGTCTTTAGAGAGGTTAGTTTTCTTCAAACCAGATACTGTGCAGATTGCAGTGGACATTATGCTATGGATGCATTCATTGTTGTATTTTCTATAGTCTTTAAACTATTGTTGAAGCTTTGAAATTTAATTTTGCAGGTGAATTTGAAAGTGAAGGTAGTTTCGGTTGCATTACCTATCACTGCAGCTGCTCAAGCGAAAAATCCGTCAACAACCTGGGCCATCTTAGACAAGTATGTTTCCATCCTCTATACATATGAAGTTCCAACATTGTAAACTGTGAATCACTGGAATGACAAATTAGTATTTAATTTGGGGTTTTACAATGTCTTCCCGAATCGCCATTGAAGACTGAAGTTTTAGGATTGTTATGAAGTGAGCTTCATGGTGTTGTCCTGTTTCTATGATTTGTCCTCTTGTAGATAGCTAAAGAAAGAATAAAATATTGCATGGACTGACTGCACTACTATCTCATGGTTATAAATATTTTTGGCCACAAAATTCTTTGTATAAACCTTATAGGATCCCTCAAAATAGAGGGTATGTAGACTACCCAAGTCTTCAGGATCAATCTTCTTAATCTTTGACGGCTTATATTTGGCAAATGCTCTACCACTTGAATGTGTTGCCTCCTGTAACTTTCGAACACATCCTTAATATGGTGATTTGACTGCATTTCCTATATTTTATGACTTCTAGAATAGGTTGGACCTTCTTTATCGTTGTCCCATCTTCTATGAAAACCTTCACAACACATCCAGCCATTGGTGTAACCATTGATATTTTAATAATTGCAATGTTTGTAGCAAACTTATCTTCTTAAGTATTTTGTCTTCAAAGCTTGACAATGATTCCCTAATGATGACTGGTGCACACACTTGAGGTTTCTCTTTGAGATATGAAGTAGCTGGGATTGAATCTCTCGTAATAAATTCTTTGATCAACCATACATTAGTTTTTGGATTTAGTGCTAAGGAATTCAATTGAAACTCGACAGAGACTCTTCCCACAATCATTTCCAAATCAAGCAGAGATACATTTCAATGCTAGTTGTAGAAAAAGCACGTACATATTGTTTTCCTTTCGACACAGGGTATTGATGCTCTGATGATACCAACGCACTCATCAATGGAATAACTATGTCTTACATCATCTGAGAAGGTGACTATTCCAACATAGATTAAAAGTCTCAAAGATTCCTAGTGATATGATATGATCATATGATGTATGATTACAGAGTTCATGTTTCCTCAGCCACTCAAGCTTCTAAGAGGAACATTCATATCTGTCTGGTAGGTATTTGCAATTCTAAATATCACTTGATTCAATTCTAGAGTCTGACTACTAACTCTTTCTGAACTGGAAATCATAAACCTCATTTAAGATCTAGCTTCCTCCACCCCCATTTGGAGTTAAATATTTATATGATCAGGTTGTTAATTTTCCAATTACTTTCAGTATAGAGATCTGATTTTGGTTACAACAACTTCCAAAATCTACAACTGCCATTGCCACAATGGTTCAGTTGTCATTTACTCAAAGCCTTTGTTGATCAAGTCCACTGAATGAGTCGATTTGGTGTTAGCTTTGGTTGAGTTGATGTCGATGTTAAATCACTTAGTGGAGTCAAAATCGATCAAGATCTAGTTGTAGAATTACTAGACTGAGTTGAAGTTGTCTTAGGTAGAGATTTCAAATCACCAAACCAAGTTGAAGTTGACTGATCTATGTTAAAGTCAAACAGATATGGATCATGATAGTAACACACTTAAATAATAGATGTTATAGTACCTCTGAATATGAACTGTTTCCATCTTTGAAGAAACACTATTATCATGCTCAGCATGAAGAACTTGTTTCGGTGTCCACCTTTGTGTTAGATGGGCCAGACATAGATTAAGATTGATTTTAGGCTGGATGACATCACCAGTATAGGATAGCTTTATTAGAATTAATGGCCAACTAACTAGGGCCACCTGCCCCCAACTATCCCTTATAGATATTTTAGATATTTTGTGGATAAGCTTTGTTGATCGAGTATGTAGTTATGGGCCCCTTGTTTAGAGACAACACCAAATTTTGGATCAGTAGTTGCTTGTATCCCTTTTCCTGTTTATAGGTTTGTGCAATGTGAATGGTGTGGGGATGAGGGTTTGGGTTTTACAAGTATTGCTTAGGGTATTAAGCTTGGCCAAAAGCAACATCCATATTGCCTTGGATAATTGGGCCTGAGTTGGTGACCATATCTTCTCAGGAAAGTGTCTGTTATATTGATTTACTCGATTATATGATATTTTTTGGGTGGGTTATATCATATGATATTTACTGCTTGCTCAACCTTCCTCCCTTATATGGGACCTATTGTGTGTGTGTGAAACCAACAGTCGGATATGTCTACCTTGTGGTGTCTTGGAATAGCTTCTACAACTATAAAATCTCCTCTCCCTCCCCGTCTATGCTACATCTCGGTATTTAGTTGCTGTTATGGGCATTGAACTCTGAAAATCTATTCTCCAAAAATCTGCTGTCAAACTATTGCTGGTTAGTGTTGAATTTTCTGCTGTTAGTAGTGAATTGCTGCTCTTAATGCCATTTTAGTATTTTACTGTCGTTATCTTAGTTGAGATTGCTTCCTAGTACTTCAAGCTTTCTTCAGTTGGGGTTGTCATCTTTCTTTGTGGAATATCTTGGCAGAGAACTCAAAACACATAAAGCCCTTTCTTCTAAGAAAGCAACTTTCTAGCATAATGTTCCTCACTTTCGGACCAACTATTGATCCAATTTCTTGTGCATTTGGGAAGTTTAATTCCTCCAATTGTCATATTGTTGTATAAATATCAGTTGGTAGATTGCTTGCATATCCGGTGGCTATGTTTGCTTCTTCTAGTTATATCACATTCAGGGTTCTTTCCTTAAATGTCATATGTGAAGATGAATAACTTACCTTTTTCTATGTTTTCCCATCTACTATTTGTTTGTCTAGGGTCCTCATACTTTTCAGCCACAGAGAACCATGTTTATGACTGCTGGCAAAATCCTTTTCCTCATCTTAATCCCAGAGATTTACTTCTTGGAATATGTTTTTAGGGCCTTTGAGGTATTCCATAAGGACTATATAAAAGAAGGTGATTCATCTGCGTACCTGATGTCAGCAATTTGAATTCCAATAAATCATGAATAAGTATGCCAAAAATATATAAAAGAAGGTGAATCATATAAAATAATGAAATCATACTTATCATTCTTTAGGGTCTATTGAATTAATGTCCTAATTTAAGTCTGAAATGGAACTACCTTCCTGAAAAACCCTTAAACCTGAACTACATTATGACAAACAAATTATGGGTATGAATGTCTTCTCCTTAATAAATGTACAATTCAGAGAGAATCATCTTAGAAACTTCATAAAAATCAAGTCGAACAATTAATTGAAGATAGGTTAAGGTAGCATCCATGGTGTGTAGAATAGATTGTGAATGGGTGTACTGTTAAGTCACTTCTTGCATAAGGTCACTAGTTCGAAACTCTGTGGGTATGAACCTTACCAAAGAAAAAAAGAAGATAGGTTAAGGTAGCAAGTTAGCAACTGGTCTATCAGTTTTAGCAAGTCATTGCATGATGCAGCTAGCTGAAAGGAGACTGTATTTGGTCACAAAATCTCTGTTCTTTTTATTATTGTTGTGCTAATTTCTCTGTTCCCATACAATCATCTGCATTTGTCTGTGGTAAAAAATAGTTGATCCTCATGTCTTTTGTGCATTCTCTTTATCTAAAAAGTCCATAGGTATTCTTGTGGTTGGCATCAGTTTGAATCAAACCCTCAATGACCTGGACCCCGTTTCACAGCAACAAATGTTGTCTAATGGGAAAGTGGTCTCTAAGGAGCCAGATACATGTCACAAGTTCATCCCTTTATGGAGTTATGTTTGAGCCCTAAGCTTTGCTAGCTCAAAATCAAAAGTTTATTTTATGGGCTGGTTGGAGGGATGTAGTTCAAACTAGGATGACTGCACCGATTGGTGTCTTAAAAATATAATATGTTAACTTTGCACCAACAAGTGCCATACTATATCTCTGTTGTATTTAATCAAGTGTGCTAACAGATATACAAATATTAGCATGAAAGGAAACATGTCCCTATCCAATGGAATGCAACTCATTGAAGCTTTCCTTAGAGCACAGATTGTAATTGTTCGCTCCAAGGGTAACCTGGTATTTCCATTGTTGCAGAGAACTAAGGACAAGTGATAAGAAACATCAGCTCTAACTCATGACAAAGTGTATATCTCCTATCTCACTAAGCATGAAATATCAGCAAGATTATATCTGCACTCCACATGACCTTACAGAGGTTTAATACGATTATACTCTCCTGGTTTTTCAGAACTATTAGCTTTGGTTTTCTATTGCTTTTACAAAAAGAATTGACTGCAATAAAATATGGTTCACCAAGCTCATTAAGAACCCTATGTTGGCTGAATAGTTAACAGAGCCAAAACAAGATCATTTCACAGATTTCAATCCAAGGATAATGGTAGACTTCAGGAATTTTAAGACTTACAATCTGGGGCAGGCAACCTCATCTCCATTGCATTTCTCCCATGTAGGAACTTCATCAGACCAGCTGTCCTATTTTTTGAAACAATATATAAGATGACAATCACTATACATACATAAACAACCTTTTTTCTTGCACAAGAAAAAAATCTTCGAAAGCTTGTAAATCCCGGGTAACAAATGTTTACAAGGCTTTGGGCATATCACAGATCTAGGATGCTTCCCATGTTTTGCTAGACAAATATCATAAGTGGCTTACTAAGTTTGCTGGAAACAATGTAATCACAGCTGAGGCTCATCTTGATAACTTTTATGAAACGTTGGGTGTGCACACAGTAGACCATGAGGATGTGGTGATGAAGCTATTCTCATTATCCTTAGAGGAAGATGGTAAGACTTGGTTTAGGGGATTGCCAAACAAATGCATGAATAATATGGAAAGTTTTCAAAATGCTTTCATGAAATGTTGGGCTATCTGAAAAGAAGGAAAATGTTGTTAAATCAGCTCCATGAAATAAAGAAGGAAAATGAAACAGTTAAGGAGTTTGATGATAGTTTCCAAATGCTAGTGGATCAAGTTCCTGATAAGATAAAACCCACAAATGATGCCCTTGTCCTGCATTACACATGTACTCATGAAAGCCAGATTGGTCTGATGCTGAGGGATAAGTTCCCAAACAACCATACAAATGCTCAGGACTGGGCGAGTAGATAGAAGAAAAGATGTTGTATGCTAAGGTTGACGATATGGTTTCTTCAAGGGTGTCAGCATGCAAACCGGAGACCAGACCTAGATTATTGAACATAGTTGAACCTGCCCAAGATCCTATAGCTGCCACAGCTCAAAAGTTTGAAAAGGTTACTGCTGATTTAATTCAACACAAACCGTATTTTTGAATAAAATAATAAGTTTAGAGAAGGATACAGGAGATCAAAATAAATTCTCCTAGATACCAACCAAATGTTCATCAACCTAGAGGTAATCAGGGGTGGAATAGAAATAGGGCTCCCCCAGAACAAAGAAGTCCTAATCCTCTCACCCCTGCCAATATGGTTAATCAGGAAGAAGCCCCCCATGTTTTGTATTAACCAACTTAAAATGAGAGTAGTAGTTGCGTAGGTGACGGTAGCAACTCTTCCGAGTTACATTTGAGCTTAGAACCTAGTGAAGACTTTGCAGTAACGGGTGCTAGTTTAGGTGATAACGGGCTGAACTGACATGCCGGTTAGGTGGTTGTTAGCTGTAACCATTTCCTTCATCTTGGATGCTATAAATACATTATTGTAATGTGATGTAAGGTAGTGTCTTTGAGCAAGAAGGGAACAGATTGCTAAAGCCCACCACTTGTTTCTTTTCCCTTGTTTGCATCTCTATGTGGTAGCTTGTGTTATTTCCTTTTGGTTTATAGCACTGAGGGTTAGCTCAAGTGTTTTGTGCCACTGTTGCCTGGATGTTGCCAATAATCTGGCACACTGTGCAGGTCCCCAGTTCAATTCCCTCTGGGTCAGGCACACTTATTCTATGCTGCCTGCTTTAGACTGTGTACCATCCTTGGAGTAGGGGGAAGTGCCCTGGGGTTTCTCGGCGAGTTATTTTCAAGGAAAAAATATATTTTTGTTCTATGTGATACTTGGATAAATGAATGTATGTGAATGATCAACTGGTAATAGAACACGACACTTGCTTGTTCTGGGATACCCTCTTTAATAATTGCACCGAGTGAAACGAGGTGCTCTACAACCCAGTATGGGGGAGATCCTGTAACGTTTGTCCATGTTTTTCCTTATAGTCGGCCATAATAAATAAAGTTTTTCTTTAACATAATAATAATAAAATAAAGTTTGTAATGCAAGACAATGTTTCCATAAGGTGTTATGATAATTTTAAAATCCATGTCTGATTGATAATCAAGAGCAATCCAAAATAGTCACCCCCCACAATTTTATGCTTACCAGGTAAATATAGGATTAGAAGCCATTGGGTATTGCATACCTATACTCGAGATATTCATTAAATTTTGTGACAATCCTCATTATATGCATTTAACATAGAATATATGAGCAAATACTTCTATCTTTTGTGGGATGAAGGGAGGAAGGGGTTTGTTGGTTAAGAGTAGATATCTGCAGCAGGAGAGAGAAAGATTTGAAAGGGTCTGTTATCATTGGGCCATTTAAATTGAAGAGGAAGCCCTCTCACCGAATGGAACCATAGGACTTTGAAACTGGAGTCAGTTCCATACCAGGCTCATTTTTTATTTGAGATTCTACTTTTGTAGATAGCCTATGTCTTACCAGTAGTAATTTATCAAAACTAATATGATTTGCATGTTCTACTCAGCTCCTCTTTTTGATAAATCATCTTATAGTTTGGAATTTTCTCATGGATTTGAATTCGCATTTAGCATTCACTATGCTATTCCATTTCAGTTTTAAAATATGTGGAATGCTATAAGAAATTTATTCACTGGGATTGCTAGTCATTCTATGGTCAGGAAAGTTACTAAGAATTCAATCACTAAACCTGTGGTGTAGCAGCATTTTGTTTCGCTTCTTGCTTTCGTAGGATAGCCTCATTAACATTGCATCTATCTCCAGTATGTTACATCTTTGAGACCAAGCTTCTCCCATCATGGTGTCATCCATTATCTTGTATGCTTCAACTCATACTGAGTAATATAATATTTTTCATAACATGAATCTCTGCCATAATTGTCTACACGTCCTAGCCTCCTCATGGAAAATATTAGTGGCTATCAATAACGTGCCAGGTAGAACAAACATGTAGTTAACATGAACCAATACTGTAATGGGAAGAATTTAATCCAGATCGAGTTATATATGTAGAGTGTGCTTTCACCAAGATAAGGTTCCACAGAAGTTAAGGTTTTGTAAATAGGTGTGAACAGTTCTTTTAGTTGCCCTGTATCTAGCCCTCTTATTGGTATGAGGTATCTCTTATCTGTTCCTGGGATTCACTTAATTTCTGTGAGCATGATAACTTAATCCAAACAAAGAAAAATATATAAAAGGAGATTGCTCTACACTTGAAATGGTATACCCTCAAGCACATCAAAAAAATTTAGTCAAGCATATCAAGAATCAGAGTGTAAGGGAAGATGCAAATGTTCAACAGTCATCTCAACTAGCAAGAAGCAAGGATTTTCACTGAAGTGGCAATAAATCAAAATTCCTTGATCCTTCAATGAGACATACAAAGCCTTCAATCAAGCTAAGGATTATACCATAGTTATACAAGGGTCAAATATAAAAGGAAGTCGATATATGCATGTTCTGACACATTCTTTGTATAGAAAAAAAGCCTTCCGAATCAGGATCATCGAATACATTATAAAACCATTTCCCTTTTATCATTTGCATCATCCACTTTAGTTTCTTATGTTTTAATTAAATATCATTGTAAGCTGTTGAGAAGAAGGCAAGAAAGGAAAAGGTTCAGTAAATCAATACAATATTGTGATTTAAAGAACATAGGAACAATGGAAATAACAATCATTATAAGGAATCAATAGAGAATATCAATGAAAATGATCCGATCAACCAGGATGGATAAGAGGATAGACTCTCGAAGAACAAACAACCTATGATACAATTTGGACAAATTCAGGAAATCACAGAATGTTGCAATGAACAGAAATAAGAAAGCATCTCTCTTTTTATTAACTGCAATGAAATTTACAAGATCTTTGTCAGGGATAAACATTATGAACAAAACTATCATATCAGTCAATACTTCAAAATCGTCCAACCTTTCTAAGCCTCTAAAAAAAATGGAGGGGTTGGTTACAATTCGAGAGGAGATTAACTAATTCATCTTCTTTATGATCAGTTGGTGCAATGAAGCCCAAATGGCTCTTTACCTAACCACTAGCCTAGATTTGTTACATAACAGGTTGCATGCAGATCAGAAAAACATAAATCATATTCAAGTTCTTTTAAAGTTGATATGATCAATACAAAGCTACCAAAAAATTGAAATAAATTTTAAGTCATATCCACAATGCTAGATCCAGGATAGAAAACAAATAGTTTAAAGAACATGCAAGAAACAATATGAAGATGTGCTATTTAAATTTTAAGCATTGATGTCCAAGGTCATTAAATTACTTCTATCGAAGATGCAAAGCACATATGTTGCAATCAATAGCTATTCTTTGAAAATGTGACCAGGCTCAGGAAAAGACAACTATATAGATACCTGTTATTTTCAATTGACAAGTGCCTGCACATCAATATCATGTTAATCTAGCATACAACTTGCCCTCTCATGCTTAAATTATTATACAATGTACAACTTGCCCTCTAATGCTTAAATTATTATACAATGTGTGACGGGCATAATGACTTTCAATCAGATTATTGCAAACAACTTCCCACAAGTTATTGCTATAAATAGTAATGTGTGATGGGCATAATGACTTTCAATTTAGATTATTGCAAACAACTTCACAAGTTATTATGTGTGAGGGGCATAATGACTTTCAATTCAGATTATTGCAAACAACTTCCCACTAGGTATTGCTATAAATAGTAAATAGTAAATAGTAAATACTAATATATAGAAAGAAAGTAATGAAATAATGAAGGATTTAGAGTGCAATTAGACTCCATTTTTATTTAAATAAGAAAGCAGTAGAACTGTGAAAGCAGCTCTTTGAGATACAGATAGAGATCTCATTGTAAGAGGATGGGAATCCAAAGAAAAGCTTTAGTATTTCCTGTGGTGGTCTTTCTGGCAGCCTTCTTCATTTAGGAATTTTGTCAAACATATCCCTGCAAACTCAGGGCCTCGACATTATATTTATGGAGAGGTGATATTTTACGAGTTTCTTACAAGTTTCGCCCAAATTCAGGGCCTCAACATTGGATTTATGGAGAGGTAGGTACAATTTTAAGTTGTAGGTTTGCATGAATATCGATCCTTCTTTGGCATTCGATTTAGTCCATTTTCCAGCACTTTGTTTAGTGATTGATTCTTGTACTTAAACATTGTTTGTGGTCAGTTTATTGAATCATAATTTAGTTGATTGTTCTTTTATTCTTTCTAGTAAATGCATATTAGAATAGTTTCATTCCTAGCATTTAGTTCAGCTATTTTTCTTGTTACAAGATACCATAGGATATTTCGTACAATTCCAAAAAAGAAAACAATTTTTTTTTTAAAGTAGATTTACTCAGATTTTCAGTTTTGGAAAGAAATGATTGAAAAAATGAAAAAGAGCTTTGTTGTAGAAAGTTTTGATTTTATGGCACTTTTGTTTCCTTGTTGCAACCACGCCACACAAAAGCACTACCCTTTTTGAGTAATAACAACCCTAAAAACTTTTTAATAAAATGAAATAGAAACATTTTTCTTTTTTAGGGTACACTACACCAACTAGTTTTGGTTAGGATCTTGAGTTTAAATCACCTTAAACCACTCAAGATCACACATTACGCAAAAATCGTAGTGAGACTATCACAGGTAAACCCATTTCACTCAAAACTTGCCTGGGATCTATGTAGTAGGTCATTGCGAGATCAGATTGTTGGGAATACTCCTCCTACTTTCTGTTCGAGCATACGCCAGGATTGGATTGCGTATTGGGGACTCTTTCGAGTTTCGGGCTTAGCTACCCTGCCCACGCTTTCTGATTCGACCGGTGACTGTTCCCCCAAGAGTTTTCGGTGTTGTGGTATCCTTAGTATCTGACTCTAGGTTCATACACAGGTGACAAACAGAGGGTATATCTGCTGTACCTAAGATAGACGTGGGAGGAAACCCCTTGCAGGTCTTTGGGAGGGCGGTTGGGTGATTCCAGCGCTTGTACCCTTAGTCATTGTATTGTGGACCCCGGGTAACTATCTTTCTTCCTTCGCTGATCTGTTATGGGCCCTCATCATCCCAGACTCTTCTCCGGAAGGCATCTTTGTTTTCCTAGTTTGTATACTTAGGACTTTTTAGTTGGCGTGTTGTTTGCCCCCTAGTTGTAGTGGCCACCAGGTTCTAGTCTATTATTTTATATTTATAATCACGGAGAATAAAGAGCTTCGTAGATCGAGGAGGTTTCAAAACCTTCCACCATTTAGAACAGAACCTTTTCAGCCAGCTAGACGACAACGGGTAAACCCCGGTATTTCTTCAGAAACTACTCCTGAAACAGAATTTCCTGAAGAAATTCTTGCAACAGAAAACCTTGAAATAGAGGTTCCTGAGGAACCACTACCAGGTACCACAGATCAGCGACACCCCGTATTCAACGACAACAAAGTATTCATATGAAGGGGCATGAATGAGCTGTCATTTCCCACAGATGGTGTAAAATCTTTCCTGTTAGAAAACACTCATATCCAATCCAATAAGGGGTGGAATCCCCCAGTTGACTCATACCATTTGGACTATCTAGAGGGATGTGTCAAGTAAAGTATCTTGTGAGATGTGTCAAGTAGAGCATCTAGAGGGATGTGTCAAGTAGAGCATCTTGTGTTTCGAACCAGTAATGGTGCCCACCATGAAGGGGCATATAGCTCAATGGTCAGTCGAGGGTAGGTCATGGGATTGACTCCTAGCCTATCCAGTTTTCAACATGGTATCAAAGCCAAGTAGGTTGAGGTGGCTAGAAAGCCTAAGCCAAAGTGTAGCTTAGTGGGAGAGGGGAGGGTTCAGAGTGGTTTGGAGGTGGCAATCTGCACCCTTAGATCAAATTGTTAAAGCTGCTCATCATGAAGGGGTATGTAGCTCAATGATACAACAGTTTGTTGACAAGGGTAGTTCTTGAGTTTGATTCATAACTTGCCCAGTTTTCAAAGTGGCAACATACCCAAGTAGGCTTTTATGGCTAGAAATCCCAAGCCAAATTGTGCACTTAAGGAGGGTGTTGGAGCATGGAGGTAGCAATCCACATCTTTAGAACAAATTGTTGAGGGTGTCCATGATGAAGGGTCATGTAGATCAAATGATAAGGCAACCCATCATCCAAGAATACGTCATGGGTTTGAATCCTGGCCTGTCTAGTTTTCAACATGGCATCTACAGTAGGTTGAGGTGGCTAGAAGGCCTGGGAAAGTGAGGCTTAAGGGGGTGAGGAACCACTCCGTCTTTCAGTTTCAATACTGGTACATTACTTATGCCAAGTTCAACAACGATGGCATCTATTCCTACACCTACTGTTGGACCTAACAGTACAGCCAACTTTGCACCACCTCCTGCTTCTCAACCGTTATATCAGATACCTAGTACTTGGATTTCCACACTTGTTGTAGGACCAAGTGCTTCTGCAACCATGCAAGTCATGAGCACCATGACTGCACCGTCCACATCAGCTTCTACTGGTTTCAATACCTTTGTAGGCCCTAACGTGAATCAATGTATTATGCCTACAGGTAATGTCCCTTTTTCCTTATTCATAATATGTGCATCAAATTTATAGAATTTTATTAGGAAAAGTTGTTCACTAGATATCAATAGTACCCAAGCTGTTCACTGTATGTCTCTCTCCAATCCCAAATAGAAATGTGACAGAGACAAGAGGAAACCCTTTGGAAGCATAAATCCCAAATTAGATGGTTGAAAGGAGAAAAAAATTCCAAATTATTTCATCGATCAATGATCCAATATTAACATCATAATCATATTAGTTCTCTTCTTAGTAGCCAAGTCAATAAGCTAGTTAAACATGAGGATATATAGAGAGAGTTAGTCTCCTTCTAACAATCTTTACTGAAGGAGCCACCAAGGAACATAATGGAATCCATTCACAAAATTACTCAATGGATCCCCACCACCACAACCTTAGGAAATTTTTTATTGTGGTGTATTGTTTGTTCCCTGTTGTTCTAGTGGCCCCTAGGTTAATCACTTAGTATATTTTTGGTGCAATTGTGGAGGACCAACCTCCTCGTAGGGAATTGCAGTTGTACTAATTTTATATCATTTTTCTCATGCAGGCCTCCTTCTGGTTTCTATATTGATTTGGAATATCAATTGTGGAACATTAAGTAAGAAACAAGATGTCAAACATGGATCATGGAGAGAAAAATAAAACATTAAGACAAAAGGATGTAATATCATATTTTCAAAAACATCAATCCAATCATCCACATCATATTGATGGGTCAAGCTCTCTTGAGCAAGGGATCGGTGAGAGAGATGTCAACACTTTGGAGGATGCATCTGCAAAACATACAATGGATGGTAGAATACATTCCTCTAGTGATCAAAGTGAGGCAAATGCATTTTCATCAGAAATTGGTAGCTCAAATGTTGAAGATTTTTCCTTGCAAGGTGACATAGACCATTCACTGAAGAGGAAAAAAGGCCGATGGGACTTCGGGAGACAATTCCAATCTGATTGGGTATCAATATTCCCATTTATTGAACCGATACCTCCAACAAATAAGAATGAGACCTCACGAGAAGTTAAATGCATTTCATGTAGTTGGAAACTTGGCAAGGTAGTGAAATTGCAAATGAAGTTGGACACAATAGAGAAGCATGTTGGGAAGGTGTATGATAAGAAAAATGGAAATGATGAGAAGAAATCTACTGCTAGATGGAAATCTGTTAGCCGACATCTCCAATGTGAAGAGGAATACAATAAATACTTAATAAATAAGAGAAAACTAGATGAAAGTGGAGGAACCATCACTTCTCAATTCGGAAAGATGATGGAAAAAAATTTGTTATCGAAGTCGATACAATTAAGCACTGTATTTCACATCCTATCCAATGGTCGTCCTATGACAGATTATCCAAAAATGATGAAATATCTATCTTTTAGTCAAGTGCCAAATTTTCCATCTTCTCATTGGTCTTTAACGAGTGGTTGGGAATGGGAAAAATATCTAGCTCAAGTAGAAAAGGATGATATGAAAGAGAAGATTGTGAATGCAACATTTTTGTCACTGTCCTTGGATGAAGTTACAGCTGTTGATAATACTGCATGGATTTGCATGAGCATTTATACGGTCAATTACCATATCAGGAATTCCTATCTACTTGGAATTCATAAAATGAGCAAAAGTTCTACAGCAGAAAACATTTATGAACTTGTTATTAATACTTTGAAGGAAACTGGTGGTATGGATCATTCAATGATCGCAAAAAAGTTGGTATGCGTTGGAGCAGATGGAGCATCAGTAATGCAGGGACAAAGGAACGACCTTTGTGCTAGACTACAACTCTCAGCTTCACCGTATATGATTGGTATTCATTGTATGGCTCACAGAATGAATCTTGCATTTAAAATAGTGAGCAACTTTCCATTGGTTTCAAAAGTTGAATATCTTGTACGTGAGGTTCATGCATACTTTTGTCGGAGTCCCAAACGGTTTTCAGAGTTTAAAAAATTTGCCGACGGTGTTACAAATGGAAACAAACTATTAAAATATGTTGATACAAGATGGATCTCACTGAAGGGACCAGCTCAAAGACTATTCGATGAATATGCATCCTTGGTAGGGGTGATGTATGAACATCGCCTAAGTGTAGAAAAAGCTCAAACTCTTCTCTTTCTATTAACTGATATAGAGACATATTTAACATTGGCTGGAGTTCTTCCTCTGCTTCATGAAATGAATAGCCTCGTGAAGATGTCTCAGAGTCACACGATGTATATTGTTGAATACACAAATGCTAGAAAACTAGCATGCCTTGCATTAGATAATTTGTATATGATGGCAGATTCTTTTACAGGTCTAGCATTTACAAATTGGGCTAAGATAATCAATATTGAAAATGATGAAAATTTATTGAAGTTTGATGAAAAAGGGTTTCTATGTATGGCAGTGCGTGGGTATATGGTTCCTTTTTATTATAATGACAAAATAGGAAGAACCACCAAAGAGTGCCCTGTGTCAAGAGAACAATTTGACAATGTTGTGATTTCAGTGAGGCGCAGCTTGATAGAAATTGCAAAATCACTATCATCAGAGATAAGAGAACGATTTCCTCGAGATGAATTGTTGGAGGCCATGTCTGTGGTATACCCTCAATATTGGAACGATCGTCAATGTTCAAAAACTATAAAGGTTGACTTTATAGCTAAAATCAAGATTTTGCAGAGCCATTTTTGTCGAGAGACCGAGATACAAGGAGAACATATTCAAGGTATTTTAGATGGAAAAAAATTGAAAGATCAAGCCCAATGCTTTGCTGATACAATGTGGGATCAATTTTCTAAGTTGGATAATGCTCTAGAATATGGTGCAATTAGAAAATTGTGGACTACACTCAGTGGTAGTGAATTTCTACTGCAAAATATGTCAGAGTATTTCAAATTAGTATATTTATGTCAAACCATGATTTTGGGATCAGTGGAGGATGAGAGAATGTTTAGTGCATTAAAATTTTTGAAGTCAAAGTTGAGGAATAAGCTTGATAAAAATGTGGATACATGCTTAAGATTATATGTAACAAAGTATGAGGTTGACAATTTTCCATATGAAAGAGCAGTAGCTCTCTGGCGATCAAATTGTGAAAGAAGGGGAGAAAACAATCTGGCAAATTTATCTAATGAATTTGATATGGAACATAATGTTGTTGAGGATCATAATGACGGCTCATTCGAATTAAGGTCATGTTCAGAGTGCCGAAAATGAGGACCAGTCGCAGAATGTGAATTGGGAAATGGATTTCACCTAAGATTGTATATGATCCAATACACATGAGAGACTCTTGAATCTTATTTTGGTATAGGTGTTCCATGGACCCTTGCGGGTGATCATTATATGTAAATTTGAGCTAGCATTTTAATTAAAAATAGATTCTACATTGTACTTTTTTGTTATAACATTGATGATATGACATACATTTCCTTGATGCAGTTTATTTTAAGATTGATGTTTTTATATTTATCTTTTACATTGTCTCTTTTTTTATGTGATAGGAAATGACACTGGAATTTGACAAAGCTAGGCCTAGGAGCTATCTCTTCACATAGATAGTGTCCTGACATTGAAGGATAAATAACTAATTTGACTACACTTTCACTAAGCAAGAATGAGCTCATTCAAGTACATGAAACCATGTTGGTGTTTATCTCAAATATTTTGTGCAAATTTTTATGGTTTGTTTATTGCTTTTATTTGAAACATTTTGTCGATTTGTGGAGTTTGCATGTATTTTGGTTAATTATTGTGTTAGACCCTTGAATGCTTCTAGTTCTCATTTGATGCTTGATTTAGCCCTTTGTTGTAGCTTGAATCAATATTAGATTTAGTTGATTTCCATTGATTTAGGGTTCGAGGAAATAAGTTTTTATTACCTTTTATTTGCATAAATTAATTGTCTTCACTTTTTCGATTTGTTTATGCTGATTGTATATTTTCTTTGTAAATACTTATCGTTATTCAGAAAAATAAATGAGCTCGACATAGCTAAGCGAAGAGAAAAATGGTCTATGCACTAGGTTCCTATGCATTGATCATAGGAGACCTATTGGCATGAGACCAACATTCCTCTAGTCCAATTGGCATAATTACGTTTCAAAATTTTCCTAGCCTCCATGGGCATAATTGGCTAGTGAAGGCCAAAATGATGCATAATGTCTGATTCTATTAGTTTATCGGTTTGTCAAGGTCCAAGTCCCCACATGTCATGGAAACTCTAATCAATAGAAAAAAACAATTTGTAATAAAAGCTCTAACATGGGTTATAATAACATCTACACACCAATATCAACAAACAATACAACATCTACAATCAAAATCAACTACTAGACACATTTAGATATGGTATCAACAAATGGTATAACATTTAGATATGGTACTAGTGTTGAGGAATTTAGATGGAAAAAAGTTACATTGTCCAAAAGTATGACACAACAATAAGATAGCCCCCAATAGTCGACACTACAGGATGCCAACAAAATCACTATAATGTTAGTCAAAGTATGTGCCAAGAAAAATACTTAAGGAACATGCCTAGCGTAAAACCTATGTACAAACCTGCCTTGAAGTATCAAAAACAGTCTAGGGTAGCGACACAATCTATTGAAGGATAGTCTGTGGGTGCAATTCCTTTGTTGATTTAAGCAATTCAAAAAAGTCATCTCCCAAGACTATTAAAGAAGAAAAAGAAGAAAAAGAAGAAATCTCTAATAATTGCAGGGAGGACTACAAATAGATTCTAGAAACTCAAGTAGTAGAGGAAAAAATTTTAAGTAAGAAGAAGATGCAATGCTAACGTCATCAGAGCTATGAATGACAATCTCCACCCGAAGAACCCCTTTGATAATGTTCCTCCCTGCCATGTCCATGTTGAGCACATCTTGACAACATTGCATTCAATGAGGCTGTATTTCGCTTTGGCACTTGGCCAAACACTTTATGTGCATCCTCCAAACACCCACATTTAGAATACATGTCTCCAAGATCTACTCGGCTTTGCTTGGATATCAAGGCTTCATTAAGGCCACCACCATTTGGTATTGAGACCAAAACTTGAAATAGAGCAATTGAAATCAACATTTGAAGAAGCCTTGAACTCATAATTAACAAGCAGAGTGTCATTCAATGTGTTTTATAGATCAATGAAAGATTCGCCAAATTTTTACAATATTTTATAATTCAGTGAAATATTCGCCAATCTTTTACAATATTTTATAAATTAGTGAAATATTCGTCAACTTTTTACAATATTTTATAATTCAGTAAAATATTCGCCAAGATTTTACAATATCTTATAATTTAGTGAAAGATTCGCCAAGATTTTACAATATCATATAATAAAATGAAAGATTCGCCAAAACATTATATATACATATTATATTATTGATAAAATCGCTTTCAAATTTTCCTATATATCGGGGAGATTAGCCAATTTTTTTACCATATAAATTTGGGGGGGGATTCTTAAAATCATCCCTGCTCAAGGCACAACAAATGCATCTATAGATGGGAAAGCTCTTGAGGATCCCAATGGTAATGATTAAAAGAATAAAGGAAATTATGATGGCACCATAAAAAGGAAGAAGAAAGAATACACCCTTGAAAGGGAGCTTGAATTGAAAAAGGTAAATCTTGGAGATATTATTGATTTTTATTTATGACAAGATGAAACCCAAGTAGATGACTCATCCTTCTTTAAACAGAGACTTTCAATAACCTCTATGGCTTAATTTGGTGTTCCATGTCCCCCCACTACAATTAAATTCTTCTCATTTATTATCCCTTACGTAACTCCATAATTCACTAGAACACCATCTCAAACTCAATCCATAGGGGAAATATTTATCCTACAACTCTCCTTTATCCATCCATTCATCTAACCACTCACATCCAAGGGTAAGGTCACCCATGAATGGGACAATCATTGATGAACCACTCAAAAATCCTGTAGATTTTTCCAATTTTCCTTCCATGTATATTCCTAACCCACTATTCAATCATTTCAGTCATGGTCAAGTCCAATACTATGTTTCAGGAAATTCTGCAATGATGCACAAAGACATGGTATGGAAAATTTGCTAATCCAAGAGGGAAAACATGAAGTTGAATAGAAAGGAACAAAATAAAGAGGTACTTCACTTAGATCCTTACAAGACTAGGTACATGATGTATTCCTATGAGGAAGTTAATTTCTAGATCACCGCCATGGATGCTACTCAAATTCAAGTGCATCATGCCTCTCGGTGTCAATACTACAAGACAATGGGGAAATACGTAAATGTGGAGGGGTTCTGTCCCATAGATTAGACTGATTTCTCAAGGAAATGCATGGAAGTTGACTTTGATGAGTACAAAAAAATATAGAGTGAATTGGAAAGGTTGAGGGATGAAAAGAAGAGGCTTGAGGAAGAGCTAATAACTTCCAATACTATGGTAATCTCAAGGATAGAACTTCGAAAGATATTCACTTGTAACCTCTAAGGGACCTCATAAATACTATGTTGATGTATTTGTAACTTCGGAATATATTCACTTGTATATTGTATGTATTACATTTGTACTTTATTGTATCCCCAACGGAGATGTATTATTCCTCCGATTGGAAGTGTTGTCATTTGTATTTGCAAGTGCCGCAAGTTACATTGTAAATGTCGTCAATTGTATTTAATGGATTATTAGACCACCTTGGTGGGGTCAGCCTTGTATGAGTCATGCAGGTTAAAGGGCTATTAGACCACCCTAGTGGGGTCATCCCATTAACAAGTGGTAATGGGTTATTAGACTCTCCTAAGGGAGGTCGGCCCAGTTAGAGTTAAAGTCATGTCAAGTCATTGTACAAATAGAGAGCGTGTCTCTGTCATTTCATTCATTCACACACTCACTCACTTCGCATTAGTGAGAAAGAGGAGGAGTGTGCACAAGTGGAGGAGGAGCATCTGCTAGGAGAATATCTCTTGTTGTGGGGTTTGATCTTTGTGATCTTTGTATTGATGCTCATTCTATCTCTGAGGAAGTTGCGGGGTTTTTCAACTTCTTGGTTTTCCCCGGTGAAATGCTTTGTGTCTCTTATCTCTTGTTTTTTATATGTTGCACATGTTGTTCTCTCAGTTAAGATCCTATATCATATTGAATTAAATGATGAAAAACTAACATTGTATCATATCTAGCGTGAAGGAAGGCATGGTATGGAATTTATGACACTTGTTGCACTTGCGACAAATTGGAAGCTAAGGCTTGGTATAGTAAAAACAAGTCATCATGTAACTTTCACTATAAATCAGTTTTGGAGAAGAAATGTCCCTGTACCTTGTGTCTGAAGGAAAACCTCAGATTCGGTGTACTTTGTGAGATATGATCCGTACAAGTTAGGGTTTTTGCCTCTTCCAGAATGCACTCCTAAATAGGTGACCTGGGAAAAAAGGTCATATATCCGGATAGGAAGCTCCAAATGGAATTCTGTAAAGTGTGATAGTTAGGGAATGAATTATAGCTTCATAGGATCAGGTTTTAGAGGCCGAAGTTGAAACAGTGACACGTGGCATGCCGTACATGTTCAATATACTATTTTATCCCATAAACAGGTCACGTTACGACACTTGGAAAATCTCTCTCTCAGAGAATCCATTTAAGCTCAGATATGTCGAGTTGGAAAAATGACAGCTCAATCTAACACAGGATGAATTTTGAGGCTTTGAGGATCCAAAATTTTAGAGATACATCAGAAACAATATGGCATATATTTCTATCCAAACAGAATTGGATTCTCAGCACTTTCATTTTTGGTTTGTCACTGCTGTGGGAAATCAGGGTTTCAAATAAAGTTGGAATTTTTGGAATGTCAGACCACGGATGGATTCTCCTCATCAAAATAGAAATTTAGAGACCAAGATATAAGTTTTTGGTTGGGTAGAATCCTCGGCTCTATCAAACCCTAGTTTGGGATTTTGACCAGAAAACCAGAATTTGACAGAACCTGAAGATCTGAAACTTTCAAAGTCAATTTTGAGGGGTTAAATTTTGGATAGTTCAAAATTGAAGTATACCAGCTTGATTAGCTCAGCAAGGCGCATTTTTTCATCCAATTAGAAGTTTGAAATTCAAAGTTTGAATTTTTAGGGTTTCTCTGACAAACCCTAATCCAGCTCTAGATCCAACTTCAACAAATCAAAGTGGATTGGGTTAATCCTAGAAGAAAATGAATTGACATCTACATAAGTGAAGAAGTTACAGTTCCAGAGGGAGATGAGGCTAAGGCCTTACATAAGAAGTCTACAAGCAATCCCGACATGTATGACTTGAGGAGATACATGTATGTTTTGAAATATGTTCATGATTAAGTTTATAATATGTTTGTCTTCATATTATTGAGGTTAGTAACAATCTTGATTAATTCTAGACTTATCTTATCACCCTAGTAAAAGTATGAACGCATGTAAATGATAGAAGACATTTATTGATTAGGGTTATGACACTTATGATTGTACTAATCCATTGTGGTGTTGTATGAGGATGATGTTGTCTGCTAACATAAAAGGTACATCAAGAAAGAGAAATCAAGTACTAGATCAAGAACATATGACCATGGTGACATGAAGACAATGACTCATCCATATTCATGGATCACATAGAAGCTCTACTTATGAGGTATGTATAATTTGGTTCTACAATGGTTAACTTATGAGATATGCAGGTTACTAGAACAAGTCATTGAAGAGAACAAGAAGACATTATGTGGGTATGTTAGACATAACTAGCAAGCATGATAAACCAGGTATGTTTTTCTTATATCATGTTAGAATCCTACCTTGTGTTAGGATCTTATATAAGTATACTTGGTATGATTGATAATTCATGAAGTTATAACTTTGGGAAATCATGGGTTTATGCATATTATGCTTCTTAGTTTGATTAATGATATGACAAACTAGAAGAGTCTGATGGTCAAATAAAAATATGCATGAGTAAAAGAAGTCCTCCCTGAAACCTTGAATACTAACGCTTGTGTATGAATGATCATGACCATACATGATTAAGATTATTTAGAATCATAATGTTTTGATAATTATTCAGATTATACTAATGCATGTATGATTATGTATGAGATATTGAGGATGACACAATGATGACACTAGTGCACACTTAAGCATGCATAGTGGTCCAGGATGGATAGAAGTTCAAAGACATATAATCATGATGATATCATAAAGGAAACAAATATCAAGAGGGAGCACACTCTAGTAGTTCTTGCAAGGAAGCAAAGATTGAGAGGGAGTCCACCCAACAACCAAACAAAGATAAGTATTTGAATTGTCATTTATTATATATATTTGATTACTTAAATGATGTTGTCCAGTCATGTGCATGCTTATGTTCCTATATTTAGGATATCTATTATGCATATTATAAAATTTGCAATAATGAACAAGATACTACTAATATGCAAGTAATGGGTAAGTGGCCTATGGTACTGTACAACATTCCATTGCTACTTATCTAGAATGAAACCTCTTTGCTGACATGTTGGGAGTTGTGCACACTCTTAAAAAATGTTCTGGTAGAGATGGAAGACATCTAGAAATTTATGGGATATGGATAAATGTTGTATTGAAGCATTGGCTAAGATAATTGCATGATTGTATGACATACATTCTTATGTGTAAGAATTTGCTTTTTGAAAAACTACGAGAAGTTTCTAAACATTCAATTGAATTTGAATTGTAGGAAAAATCGTGTACAATTACCTACAAAAGAAAGACAACGACATTTATTCCAGCAACGAAGTTCAAGAAAACTACCTATTGAAGATATTGAAGAAACTAAAGTTCCCAGGATCAGGGATGCAGTAATGGAAGGATGCCATGATCAAGGAATACCAATCGATCATGAAGAATGATGTTTGGGATGTGGTCCCAAGACCAAAAGGGAAGTCTATTGTGACTTCCAAGTAGATCTACAAGATCAAGCATGTTGTAGATAGTAGCATGGAGCAATACAAGGAAAGTGATGAAGTGGAAGATACACCAGATGGATGTCAAGACAACTTTCTTGAATGGTGTAGTCAAAGAGGAAGTGGAGCAGCCACTTTTATTTGAGACACATGATGGGGAGTCACATGTGTTCAAATTGAAGAAAGTCTTGTATGGTTTGAAACAAGCACACAGGACATGGTACAACGGGATAGACATCTTTGTTGATGTATATGTAACTTCAGAATGTATTTCACATATATGTATATTGTATTCCTATAAAGATGTTATTATTCCTCTATACGGAAGTGGTTGTATTCCTATAGAGATGTTATTATTCCTCTATACGGAAGTGTCGTCATTTATATTGTAAGTGTCGTAACTTATACTTGATGGGTTATTAGACCACCTTGTTGGGGTCGGCCCTGTATAAGTCATGTGGGTCAAAGGGTTATTAGACCAACCTATTAGGGGTCGGCCATGTGGATCAAAGGGTTATTAGACCACCCTATTAGGGGTCGACCCAGTCATCATTATGTTATGTGGTTAATTTAAGGCTGATCTAGTAAAGGTTATTAGGCAAGTCAAGTCAAGTATAAGTAGAGTGTGGGAGGCACTCTATTTATTCATTCTATTCTCACACTCACTCTTTGGAGAGTGGCATACTTGTGGAGGAGGAGAAGATGCTTCTAGGAGATGTCTATCTCTTATGGTTGGGTTGTATCATTGCTATATCTATCTCTGAGGAAGTTATTGGGGTTTTTCACCTTTATGGTTTTCCCCAAGTAAACTTTATGTCTCTTATGTGCTTGCATTATTGTGCCCATTATTGATATGCTATAGATATACTGTACATGTTATTCTATCAGTTAAGATCCTAGATCAGATTGAAGTAAATTCTGAAAAAATAGCATGGTATCATAGCTATCCTGAAAGAAGGCATGGTATGGCATGTATGACACTTGTTGCACTTGCAATGCTAGGGCTTGATATAGAAAAAACGAGTCATCATAGCACTTTCGCTATAAATCCATTTTTATGAAGTTTTCGTATCTGAAACTCTTATAGGTCGAAGATCAGATCCCCATGTACCTTGTGTCCAAAGTAAACCTTCTAATTTGTTGTACTTTGTGTTTTATGATATGTACAATCTAGGGTTTCTGCCTCTTCCAGATCTGAGTCATAAATAGGTGACCTAGGAAAAAATGTCATAACTTGGGCTAGGAAGCTCCAAATGAAATTTCATAAAAAGTGACAGGTAGTGCATGGACTGTACTTTCGTAGGTAACATTTTCAGAGGCCAAAACTAAACTAGTGACATGTGGTACGTCGTACAAGTTCGATCTCATGTTTTATCCCATAAACAAGTCACGTTACGACACTTGGCAAAAATCTCTCTCAGAGAATCCAATTGAGGTCAAACCTATGGGGTTGGAAAGATGATAGGTTGGGATACCATAGGAAGAAGTTTCAGAGCCTGTGGATTCGAAATTTCTGAGTTACACCAAAAAAAATAAGGTGTATATTTCTGTCAAAACAAAATTGGATTTTGAGCATGTTCATTCATGGCTCTAGGAATTAGGGTTTCGGAGAAAGTTGGAATTTTTGTAATCAGAGACCACGGATGAATGATACTCATCAAAATAGAAATTTAGAGACCAGGATCACATTTTTTGGTTGGGCAGAAGACCAAGCTTGATCAGACCCTAGTTCAGGACTTTGATCGGAAAAGTGGAAAATTAGGGCTTCTGCAAAAATGGGAATTTTTGAAATTTGTGACCATGGCTGGAAGCTCCTCAGAAAAATAGAAGCTTAGAGCTTTGGATCGAACCTTTTGATTGGGTAGAAGGGTGGGCTTTATCAAACCCTAGTTCGGGGTCATGTCTAGTGAATCTGAAAGTTTCAAAGGCAAATTTGAGGGGTGAAACTTTGCAGTTTTCAAACTCTCAATATACTGGCTTGATCAGCTCATCAAGCTGCATCTTTCTATCGCTTAAGAAGTTTGAAATTCAAAGTTTGAATTTTTAGGGTTTCTTTGACAAACCATAATCCAACTCTAGATCCAGTTCCTGCAAATCAAGTGGATTGGGTTAATCCTAGAAGGGAATGGATTGGTCACTTGCATAAGTGAAGAAGTTCATGTTTTAGAGGGAGATGAGGCTAAGGCCTTACATAAGAATATTACAAGCAATATCGACAGGTATGACTTATCTAGGTATGTTTCAAGATTTTTTCATGATTAAGTTTATGGTATGTTTGTCTTCGTATTATTACGGTTAGTACAATCTTGATTAAATTTAGACTTGGCATATCACCTCAATAAAATTATGAATGCATGATAGAAGATATTCATTGATTAGAGTGTTGACACTTATGATTGTACTAATGCATTATAGTGTTGTATGAGGTTTATGTTGTCCACTAACATGAAAAGTACACCAAGAAAGACAAATCATGTTCTAGTTCAAGAACACAAGATCATTGTGACATGAAGACAAAGATTCATCCATTGTCATAGATCACATAGAAGATCTATTTACGGGGTATGTATAACCTGGTTCTATAATGGTTAACTTATGATATATGTAGGTTACTAGCACAAGTCATTGAAGAGAACAAGAAGACATCATGTGGGTATGTTAGACATAACTAGCTAACATACTAATCCAGGTATGTTTTTCCTATATCAAGTTAGAATCCTACCTTGTGATAGGATCTCTTATATAAGTATACATGGCATGATTGATAATGATTATTCATAGGTTTGAATAAACATGGGTGTATGCATATTATGTTTCTTACCTTAATTGATGATATGACTAACCAGAAGAGTCATGAAAGTATAGGTTTGAGTAATCACGAGTTTATACATATTATGTTTCTTACTTTAATTTATGATATGACTAACCATAAGAGTCCTTGAATACTAATGCTTATTATTTCTGTTTGAAATGATCATGACTATACATGCTTAAGATTATTGTGTTTTGATAGTATTGAGAATATACTAATAAATGTATGATTATGTATGAGATCTCGAGGATATCACAATAATGATACTTGTAAGCATGCATAATGATCGGGGATGGATATAAGTTCAAGGACAGGTAATCCAAGAAGCAAAGATCAAGAGGGAGCACACTCCAGTAGTTTCTACAAGAATGCAGATATTCAGAGGGAGTCGGCCACTTCTCACAATCCACATCAGAATGGAGTTGCAAATATTCAGAGGGAGTCCACCCAACAACCAAACAAAGATAAGTATTTGAATTGTCATTTCTTACATATTTGTTTGTTTAAATAATGTTGTTCAATGATGTATATGCTTATGTTCCTAGAATTAGGGTGTGTATTTTTGGCATATTAATTAGAATAATTGCATTAATGAACAACATACTACTAATATACATGTAATAGGTAAGTGGCCTATGGCACTGTACAACATTCCATTGCTACTTATCTAGAATGAAACCTCTTTATTGACATGTTGGGAGTAGTGCAAACTCTTAACAATGTTATGGTAGAGATTGGAAGGCATCTAGAAAGTTACAGGATATGGATGAATGTTGTATTGAAGCATTAGCTAAAATAATTGCATGACTGTATGAAATATTTCTTTATGTGTAAGAATTTGTTCTGAAAACTATGAGATGTTTCTAATCATGCAATTTAACTTGTTTTGTAGGAAAGATCGTATACCTTCACCTACAAAAGAAGGACTACAACATGTGTTTCAGCAACAAAGATATCTATTGAAGATATTGAAGATATTGAAGTTCCCAGGATCTGGGATGAAGTAATGGAAGAATGCCATGATCAATCGATCATGAAGAATGATGTTTGGGATGCAGTCCCAAGACCTAAAGGGAAGTCTGCTATGACTTCCAAATGGATCTATAAGATCAAGCATGCTGCAGATGGTAGCATGGAGAAACACAAAGCGAGGTTTGTAGCTCGTGGCTTCTCCCAGAACGAGGGATTGAGTATGAAGAGACTTCTGCACCTATAGCCAGGCACACTTCCATTAGATTAGTACTTGCTCTGGCTACAGTGATGAAATGGAAGATACACTAGATGGATGTCAAGACAGCTTTCTTGAATGGTGTAGTCGAAGAGGAAGTGTATGTGGAGCAGCCACTTGGTTTTGAGACAAATAATGGGAAGTCATATATGTGCAGAACTTGGTATTGTAGGATAGACAAATTTCTATCCAGTTTGGGATTTACCAAGAGTAAAGCGGATTCCAACCTTTACTACAAGGTTGAGGAAGGTAATCTAGTGATACTACTTTTGTATGCGGATAACCTGTTTCTAATAGGTGAGGATAGATTGATTGTCGACACAAAGAGGAAGCTTGCTGCCGAGTTCGAGATGAAGAAATTGTGGATGATGCACTACTTTCTAGGCATGGAGGTGTGGCAGAGTGTAGATGGAATCTTCCTTGGACAAGGGAAGTATGCAATAGAGATCTTGAATTTGTTCTGGATGATGGACTGCAAGGCCATGGCCACACCTATGGCATCGAACCTAATGCTTCTGTGTGATGCTTCATCTGAGCCAGTTGATGTCACTGTTTATCATCAGATGATTGGGTCCTTGATGTACCTAACGAACACGAGACCAAATATTTGCTTTGCGGTGAACACATTGAGCCAGTTCCTGATGGATCCCAGATGTGTTCACGTGGTTGTTGTAAAGCATATTCTGAGGTACCTGAAGGGTACAGTTGATTATGGGCTCAAGTATGATGTGAATCAAAAGTTTAACCTGCAAGGTTATGTTGATTTAGATTGGGTAGGCAGTGCTGCAGATAGGAAGAGCACTTTTGGGTGCTGCTTCAGTATAGTATCAGGTGTGATCTCTTGGTTTAGCAGGAAGCAGTCCTGTGTAGCATTGAGTACAACCGAAGTAGAGTATGTTGTAGCTTATTCGGCCAGTTGTGAGGCAGTATAGCTCCAGAAGCTATTGTCTGAGTTATTTGATCTCCCGTTGGAGGCTATTGGTATCTTTTGTGACAACCATAGTTGTGTGAAGCTGTCTGAGAATCCGGTGTTCCACGACAGGTCGAAGCACATCGAGATCAAATATCACTATATCAGGGATATGGTGCAGAGAGGAGCAGTGAAGCTCCTATATGTTGCGATGGATGAGCAGGTTGCAGATGTGTTGACGAAACCACTAGCCAGAGTGAAGTTCGAGTACTTCAGAGAGAGGCTTGGTGTTGTTCAGATTGATGACACTTCAAGGAAGAAGTGATGGACACATTTGCTGAAGTCATTCCAAGCATGGTGAGAGGAGGATCCTTCACATGGCTATGGATGTAAGCGCTGGATGATGAGCATCAGGAAGATGCTCTAGTTACTACTCTATATATGCATCATGTTGGATGCTTGTTATGATCAGTTGGATCATGTATATGTATGCATCATATTGGATGCTATATATGATCAGTTGGATCATTTATATGTATATGTATGTACGCATCATGTTGGATGCTAGATATGATCAGTTGGATCATTTATATGTATATGTATGTACGCATCATGTTGGATGTTGGATATGATCAGTTGGATCATGTGTATGTATTTGTAGATGTATCAGGTGGATACATTGTATGATCAGGTAGATCATGTATGTTGATATGTATCAAGTATGATCAGGTGGATCATGTATTTGTATATGTATCAGGTGGATACATTGTATGATCAGGTAGATCATGTATGATGATATGTATTAGGCATATACTGTGTATGCATCAGGTAGATGCATTGTATGATCAGGTTGATCATGGATGACGAGCTTCAAGATGTTGCTCCAGATGACATGCATCAGGACGATGCAGTGATGATGATTAGGATGATCATGTCTACATCAGGATGATGTATGGTGAGTATCAGGTTGATACTTTGTGGTCGTGGAACTAATTGTGTAGATAAGCATATAATTTGTGCCCTGAAAGGTTTGCAGATAGTCTTTCGAGGTTTTGCCTATGGCATGTAATCTAGCCCTGATATATCTGGCAAATGCTCTTTCGAGGTTTTTCTTTGGGAGGACATATAATTTGGCCCTGGGAGATCTATAGATAGTCTTTTGAGGTTTTTCCTATGGCATATAATTTGGCCCTGGGATATCTAGCATATGCTCTTTCGAGGTTTTGTCCTATGGCATATAATTCGCCCCTGGGAGATCCAATAGGTTGAGCTGTGTGATTGTAATTAGTCCTGGGATGCTCTTTCAAGGTTTTTCCATGACCACATGTAATAAGTCCTAGAGATTTGGACAGGATGAAAAAGGTCTCAGATGCTCTTTAGGGTTCTTGCTTGGCAAGACACTCTTTTAAGGTTTTGTGGTGGAGGTCACATGTAATAAGTCCTGGAGATCTGGACAGGATGAAAAAGGCCTCGGATACTCTTTAGGGTTCTTGCTAGTCAAGAGACTCTTTTAAGGTTTTCTGACAGTCACATATAATATGTCCCTGAGAGATCCGACAGGTAGAGCTGTGTGCTCGTAACAGCCTGGATGCTCTTGCGAGGTTTTGTGATGCACGTAATAAGTCCTGAGATTTCCACAGTATGGCCAGTGATGATGAAGACCTATAGGTGGTGGGACTACATCCAGTATGAAAAAGCACTGGCTCTGTAGAACTTCCTATGACAAGTAGATTCAGAGATTGATTGAGATAGCAGCAGCAGTGACGATGACGATGATCCAGAGAAGAAGACTTGTGCTAGAAGACCTGTGTCAAGAAATACCTTCCTAGTTAAGAGGGAGTGTTGATGTATATGTAACTTCGGAATGTATTTCACATATATGTATATTGTATTCCTATAGAGATGTTATTATTCCTCTATACGGAAGTGGTTGTATTCCTATAGAGATGTTATTATTCCTCTATACGGAAGTGTCGTCATTTATATTGTAAGTGTCGTAACTTATACTTGATGGGTTATTAGACCACCTTGTTGGGGTCGGCCCTGTATAACTCATATGGGTCAAAGGGTTATTAGACCACCCTATTGGGGGTCGGCCATGTGGGTCAAAGGGTTATTAGACCACCCTACTGGGGGTCAGCCCAGTTAGCATTATGTTATGTGGTTAAGTTAAGGCCAACCTAGTAAAGGTTATTAGGCAAGTCAAGTCAAGTATAAATAGAGTGCCAGAGGTGCTCTATTTATTCATTCTATTCTCACACACACTCTTTGGAGAGTGGCACACTTGTGTAGGAGGAGAAGCTAATGCTAGGATATGTCTATCTCTTATGGTTGGGTTGTATCATTGCTCTATCTATCTCTGAGGAAGTTATTGGGGTTTTTCACCTTTATGGTTTTCCCCAAGTAAACTTTGTGTCTCTTGTGTGCTTGCACTATTGTGTCCATGATTGATATGCTGTACATGTTGTTCTCTCAGTTAAGATCCTAGATTAGATTGAAGTAAAGTCTGAAAAACTAACAAGCTTCCTGACTAGTTTGGGCTTTACTAAGAGTAAAGCTTATTCCAACCTTTACTACAAGGTTGAGGAAGGAAATCCAATGATACTCCTACTGTATGTAGATGACCTGTTTGTGATAGGTGAGGATAGGTTGATTGCCGACACGAAGAGGAAGCTTTATGTCGAGTTCGAGATAAAGGACTTGGGTATGATGCATTACTTTCTAGGTATGGAGGTGTGGCAGAGTACAGATGGAATCTTCCTTGGATAAGGGAAGTATGCAGTAGAGATTTTAAAGCAGCTTGGGATGATGAACTGCAAGGCCATGGCCACACCTATGGCATCGAACCTGAAGCTATTGAGTGATGCTTCATCAGAGTCGGTTGATGCCACTATGTATTGTCAGATGATTGGGTCCTTGATGTACCTGACAAACACGAGACCAAATATTTGGTTTGCGGTGATCACCTTGAGCCAATTCCTAACGGATCCTAGACATGCTCACCTGATTGTTGTAAAGCATATTCTGAGGTACCCGAAGGGTACGATTGATTATGGGCTCAAGTATGATGCGAATCAAAAGTTTAACCTGGAGGGTTATGTTGATTCAGATTGGGCAGGAAGTGTTGTAGATAGGAAGAGCACTTCGGGGTGCTGCTTCAGTATGGGATAAGGTGTGATCTCTTGGTTTAGCAGGAAGCAATCATGTGTAGCATTGAGTATAGCCGAAGTAATGTCTGTCGCAGCTTGTTCGACCAGTTATGAGGCAGTATGGCTAAGGAAGCTACTACCTGATTTATTGGATCTGCAGTTGGATGATACTTCTATCTATTGTGACAACCAGAGTTGTGTGAAGTTGTTAGAGAACCCGGTGTTCCATGACATGTCAAATCACATTGAGATCAAATATCACTATATTAGGGATATGGTGTAGAGAGGAGTAGTGAAGCTCCAATAGGTTGCAACAAATGAGCAAATTGAAAATGTGTTGACCAAACCACTAGCCAGAGTGAAGTTCGAGTACTTCAGAGAGAGGCTTGGTGTACTTCAGATCGAGGTTCCTTCCAAGGGGAAATGATGAGTCTAGAAGACGCAGATGCACATGGGATTTTTTGACATGGTTGTATATGTGTTCTCCCATGGTCGTGATGTAATTGTCGAGCTTTTTCGACATGGTTGTAGATGTGTTCTCCCATGGTCATGATGTAATTACTGAGCCATTTTTCACATGGTGGTAGATGTGTTCTTGCATGGTGAAAAACTAAGGGCTGGAGCCTTCCCCGAATGGTGTTAGATGTGTTCTCCCATGTCGGTGGTGTAAGTGCTATATGATGTGCATCTGGGCTGTGCTCCATGGACGAGGAGATGATCTGAAGAGGATGATCATGTGATGATGATATGTATCAAGATGATGCTATGATGATCAGGATGATCATGTGTGGTGAGCATCAGGTCGATGCTCCAGATGCCGTACATCAGGATGATGTATTATATGATGATGATCAAGACGATCATATGTGATGAGCATCAGGTCGATGCTCCAGATGTTGTGCATCAGGAGGATGTGTTGTATGATAATGATCATGAGGATGATGCTCCATGTGAAGAAGATGATTAGTGGGATCATGAGTGTCAGGTCGATACTCCATGTCCATGGACAGGTTGTGCAAGTAGCATAGAAAAGATCCTAGGAGATCTGATAGGTTGAGTTGTGTGCTCGTAAATGTCCTGGGATGCTCTTTCGAGGTTTTGCTATAGGTAGTATAGAAAAGATCCTATGAGATCCGATAGTTTGAACTGTGTGCTCGTAAAAGTCTTGGGATGCTCTTTCTGTTAGAAAAACAGGATCGCAGAGCAATAACAATAAAAAGAATACAAATATAATCACACAAACACATTACAAGAGAGACACCAATGTATCGTGGTTCACCCAATATGGGTTATGTCCACACTGAAATTTGCCAGTCCTTTTATTATACCATCCAACAAAGTGAAGGGATACAACCTGCAGCACAACCGCTGCACTTCCTCTTCACTGTCTCACAGTCTCTCTTCCGATCTCAGAGATATTTACAATGCATAATACCTAATACATCAACCCTAGCTGTGTTACAATGTATTTCTTTTATAAGGGAAATACAATGGGAAAATACCATGGGTTACCCAAAACCATGGACCCAAAAATGGTTGGCAAAAACAACAATGAGTGTACAGTAAGCCTAGGGTACAAACACGACTGAATAAATTCTCTGAATCTGGAATATCAAGCTCCACAACCAACAATCTCCCACTTGGATACTGATCACAACAACTCCACCGCTGCTGCACTTGCTGGACCTTGGAATTGGAAAATTTCTCATCTTCACCTTCACGCTAGAAGGCCAACTAAAATTGAGTAGGAACTCAGTTTCTATCTATTCACTACCTTTGTAAACATGTCTGCAGGATTCTCGCTAGTATGTATCTTTTCCAGCTTCAATAGTTCATCTTCCAGAACAGAGCGTATGAAATGGTACTTGAGTTGTATATGTTTAGTCCTGGAGTGGAATGTTGAGTTCTTTGCAAGATGAATGGCACTCTCATTGTCACTATACAACCTGATATCCTTCTACTTCTTACACAATTCCTCCATAAACCTATGCAACCAAATCAGCTCTTTGCTAGCCTCTGTAATAGCAACATACTCTGATTCCGTTGTTGAAAGTGCAACAACCTTTTGTGGTCTCAAAATCCAACTTACTATTGTTCCACCTAATGTAAACACATACCCTATGGTGCTCCTCCTGCTATCCTTATCACCTCCCATATCTGCATCAACATATCTTTGTAGAACAGTGTCTGAAACTCCAAAACATAATGCCTGAGTGGTAGTACCTCTCAAATACCTGAGAATCCACTGTACTTCCTTCCAATGTTCTTTACCTGGATTGTTCATATATCTTCTCACAACTCCCACTACTTGTGCAATATCTGGTCTTGTGCACAACATGGCATACATCAAGCTGTCAACTTCTAATTGATAGGGAATCTTGGACATGTAATCTGTCTCTTCTTGTGTCTTGGGACACATTTCCTTACTTAGACTAAAATGGCTGGCCAAAAGTGTACTAACTAGTTTTGCATTCTGCATTCTGAACCTCTCCAACACCTTTTGTATGTACTCACTCCGAGACAATGTCGATTTGCAATTTTTTCTATCTCTCGTTATTATCATACCAAGGATTTGGTTTGCAACACCCAAATTGTTAATCCGAAATGAATTAGCTAGCTTCCTTTTGAGTACATTTATATCCTGCATATTAGACCCTACAACAAGCATGTCATCCACATACAATAACAATATAATATATCTTTCATTGTTTAGCTTCTTGAAATAAACATAGTGGTCAGAATGACATCTACTATAACCTTGTTCGGTCATAAACCTATCAAATTTTAAATACGACTGCCTTGTAGGTTGCTTCAAGCCATACACACTCTTTTTCAACCTGGACACCAAATTCTCCTTCCCTTTGACCTCATACCCTTGTGGCTGCTAGATATATATCTCTTCCTCCAAATCCCCATGGAGAAAGGCTGTTTTTACATCTAACTGTTCAAGATGCAAATTTTCTACCACAACTAGTCTTAAGATGTCCTAATTGAAGTCATCTTAACAATAGGAGAAAATATTTCACCAAAATCTATACCTTTCTTCTGTGCAAACCCCTTTACAACAAGTCTGGCCTTGTACTGCTTTTTATCTCCTTCTTCTTCCTTCAATGTGTAAATCCATTTGTTCTGCAATGCTCTCTTACTAGCAGGAAACTGAACCAAATCCCAAGTCTAGTTTCCTACCAATGAGTCCATCTCCTCATTCATGCCTTGCTCCCACTTCTTTCTAGTTTCCACCTACGTTGCTTCTTCATAACATTCTGGTTCACCAACATCAGTCATCAATAAATAATACATTGAAGGAGAGTATTGTTCAGGGAGTCTACTTAACCTGGTATATCTTCTTGCAGTTGTAGGAGTTTCAGGTACTTGCTGCTGTTCTTGATTTTCAGGCACCTTTGGAACTTCATTTTCTTTAATTTCATCAAGTACTGTGTACTCCGTGTTTTCCTTTTCCTGTTTCTTTCCCTGCAACTGATCTTTATACATGACCTTATCATTGAATATCACATCTCTACTCCTAATGATTTTTTTTATTTTCATAATCCCATAAGTGATAACCAAAATCATCAACCCCATATCCAATAAAGGTACATTTCTTGGATGTAACTTCAAGCTTTGTTCTATTATCTTTATCAATATGGACAAACGCTTCACAACCAAACGTTCTCAGAAATGAGTAGTTTACCTTTTTACCTGTCCATGCCTCCTCTGGAGTACTACCATCCAAAGCACTTGAGGGCCCTCTATTTATTAAATAAACAACAGTATTTATAGCATCTACCCAAAAGTGTAAGGTAAACCCTACATGCAGTGTCATACACCTTGCACACTCCATGATCATTCTATTCATCCTCTCTGACACACCATTTTCTTGTGGTGTTCCTTGGACTGTCTTCTCTCTACGAATCCCATGGTATGAACAGTAACTATTAAACTCCTTGCCGCAGTACTCACCTCCATTATTAGATCTGAGACATTTCAACCTTTTCCCTGTCTCATTCTCAACCAAAGATTTCCACTTCTTAAAAGCAGCAAACACATCAGATTTATGTCTAATGCAATAAACCCAAGTTTTCCTAGTTGCATCATCAATAAATGTAACATAATAATGAGAGCCACCAAGAGATTGTACCTGAGCTGGTCCCCATACATCTGTATGCACAAGCTCTAACTTTTCATTCTTTTTCTGTTTCCCAACCCTAAGAAATCTGACTCTCTTCTGTTTTCCATAAACATAGTTCACATAGAATTCCAAACTTACCTGCTTCAAATCTGGAAGCAACTTCCTTGAGTGGAGAATTTGCATCCCCTTCTCACTCATGTGGCAAAGCCTATGATGCCACAATGCTGTATTTGTTCCTGTGGAAGCTAAAGAGATTGAATGGTCAGTATTATGAGGACATAAATACAACTTACTTAATCTATCTCATTTTGCTATCACCATTGTTCCTTTGGTTATCTTCCACCACGTCTCCAAACGTAGATAGACAGTATCCATCTCCCAACTACCCTGTTGAGATCAAATTTCTTTTCATAGCAGGAATATGCCTTATATCTTTCAACAACCAATGAATTCCATTCTTAAATTTTATCCATACCTTACCCATTCCAACAATTTTACATGGCTCATCATCACCCAATAAAACATGTCTAAAATCGCCTGGAACATAATCATGAAAATATTTCCTATGGGGTGTAGCATGACATGAAGCCCCTAAATATACTACCCAATAATCACTATACACTAGTACAAAATGAGAGATAAGTGACTAGGCGACTAAAAAAGTTAGTCACCATTGCTTTTTCAAGGGATAAACAACTAAAATTGAGCAATTTTAAATAAGCCAACAAAAAATGACTAAGATAAACGACTAATTTAGTCACAAGATAAAAAAAATATGACTAGATAACAAGTGACTAAAATAAAATTGACTAACATAAATGACTAATTTAGTCATGGGAATATAAATATGACTAGCTAACAACGATTAATGTGAATTAGTCGTTTATGTTAGCCATTTTTAGTTGTGTGACACTAACAATTTTGATAATGAATTAATTGTACAATATTTTACTAAATTTTAACAGTGCGGATGAATTTAGAGACCCTGACCCCTTTAAAGGGGGTCTCTAAGTACTATTAGAGTACCATTTTCAATTTTCGGGGGGTGTAGGTCAATATCACCATCACTTACACATCTTGGTTGTTCAATTTTTAGGTTCTCGCATGCTTAGTTGCATCATCATGAATGCAAGAAGATTGTTCCCTAGGCCATTATCCAAGAATATAGTGTACTTAATTAGGTCATTGCATTGTAAGTAGAGTTTACAACCCCCTCCTTTAGGATTGAAACCATATTTGGAATATATATTGGTTTCCCTTTTGCACCATGTTCGACACTTTGCAGGCCCTTTAGCCAATAGACACCAATATCCTTATTATAATTATATTATTTCCCACTGCCCCTAATTAAAGTTGGCCATAACCACTTCTAGTGCCTTTGGTTCATGAGCTTGGTGTTGGTTTGCAGAGTCTATTTGTCTTCTAATTTAGTCGACAAACATATGTTGGTATCTCGATTGACCACTTCCGACATTCATAATTCAAAAAATCTCTTGATGCCTCTGGTTCATGACCCTTCCCAAACATGCATGATTTGAATAGGATCATCATAGAGGACATCATCAAATAGTTTATTAATCAAGGTTATACTTGAGTTGATCTACCATATAATATATAGATATTTAGTTTATGGATATATAACGTCTGTGTGGAGGTTTGAGCGGAGGCGCCCAATGTTTCGAGTGGACACTCCAGTACCCATCTTTAAGGATCACGGCTGGAGCTCAAGATGGCTTTCTATGTAGAGTGATTTCTCGAGTTGAGATATGGCATTATTGTTCGATCTTCATACAATACACTTTGACATTGCACCCAATATAGCATGCATTAATTTAGATTGACCCATGTCTTGGGGAGCAATTTATTGTTGGCGCTCATCTCCTTTGAGCTGAAACTGACCAACAATACATCTCCTTCCATATACAATACTAACTAATTTTGTGTACGATGAAGTGGCCACATATGCATCTAGTTCAATCAAGCCAAATAAAAACCAAGGGAATATTTTTAATTGTAATGGCCATGTTCTTCATGAATATCTTGTATGATACATTGAGTTGAGTTTTAAGCCTCCAACTTGTTAATTAAGTATAGGATGTCTAGGATTAGGAATGACACATAAACCCTATACTAATATGTTCCCCGGTGAATTTCAATAAGGCTTCGTTATCAACTTTGAAGTAAGTTAAGACCTATAAAGTCTCGTGTGGATTTATAGAACTCACTAGGGGATCTATTAATGCTTCAGGACTTATTGTCAACCATCTCCATTAAATTCAAATTTATATTTTCAAGAGAATTCTTGATCATGTGCCTCTCATGATCTTGCAATAGTTTATGTCGGACCATGTCTAAACACATTTGCATGACTACCTTCCTCTTACTAATGAGGAACTAGGTTTCAAAGTAATCCCTATAATATTGAGTTCTAAACTCATTTTCAATCTCTTGTGACATTTTGATGCAACATCTTGTGCATTTTATGGTCACTATATTTAGACATGCTTTTTTAATAGCCAAAGTTTTAAAAACTTCCTTGGTTTTCCTATGCCCTAACTTTGGCAAAAGAAAATGGGCATAGAGATGAGCTCCTCTGGCACATCTCATTTAATCAATCTTAAGAAAGTGCTTGAGTTTGGTAGTTTGAGCTCACAACTCATAACAAGGTGAAGAATATAGGTTTTAATTTAGTTCATATAGCTTGTCTTTAATTGCCTAATTATGATGCATTTTCCTCACAACTACAATATGTTGTCCATAGCCCCTAAAGAAGGCAAGAACCTAATTGATGGGATCACCTCATTGGATAATCCAACCTTTAGTTCCTTTGGGCCTGTGGGAAGAGTCCATATTTTTTTAAATCATATTGATGTATTATAGTTATAATTATATTATAGCGTATGTAATATTAATATAATATAATTATTTTATTTTAATATAAACATTTAAAAAATAAATATAATATAGTTATTCAACCTTATATTTCCATTTGTAAATATTAATATAGTTATATATATATATATATATAAACTAAATCAACCATATATATACATATGTACACACCAAACAATCAAAATCAATTTCATTTTAGGAGCAATTAATCATACTATACAACTAATTACTTTAAACTCTACGATAAGGGTTTTGGCGCCACAAATTTTAGTGTTGTGTGGAGAATGATTTTTTTATAGTTTTGGCACCATGAATAGGGTTTTGATCCCGCCTTCCAATGAGTTCATATGGAAAATAAGAATCCATTACATTGATCGAACTAGGCATAGAGCGAATGTCTACTCCACATCCAACCTGTGCATATCTAATCAAACCACACTGATCTGACATCCAACATACTGGTGGGACAATTTGTGCAATTGGGGTTATATTTTGAAATTTCAGCCATATCAACTGCAATTTCTATGCCCCCCCAGGTAAGTAATGGATCCTTCTCCCATATTTCGCCATCGTGGTTGTTGTGATTTAGTCTCGTGCAAAGTGAATTTGTTTTCTTGTAGATCTTGGAGATTTGGATGAGATGAAGACTTCCTCTTGAGGAGGGCGTAGTCACTAGGGAGAACGCACCAGTTAAAATAGGAATCCCAGAATTGAAGAGTTATAATGTGCCTTGGATTTTCTTTGAGGAAGGGGCGCGCTTAATACAGAGTCTACATCCATTGTGAACGATACCCTCTGCTTAATCCCAGCGAGGTCATTAAAGCAGCTAGACAACAAGCAAGTAAGTTGTGATCTACCTATTCTTGCGAGTCTTAATCTTAAGCATGAGACTGCCCAATTGTTAAGTTATGCAATAAATCAGTGCAGTGACGTAGGAATCGCCTCTTACTGGTCCTAAGACAAACTGATCCAAGCTCCATGTGTACTCCAACATATAAAGAATTTACAACCCTCCTTCCTCATCGAATACTTCTTCAACTGGAAAAACTGGTGCTAATCAAAACAGTGTTTTTCTTCCGTATTCTAATCAAACATCCCTTACTGTCAAACTATTTTAGGTCTAGGTGGCACTAGGTACAATGGGGATCTACCAGCTAAAGGATACAATTAATCTCCATATCCCAAGGCAGCTGTAGGGAATTTATGGTGGAAGTAGGCCATAAATTTGGCAAGCTCCTTAATTGTTAAAGGAAGAGGAACACCCGGTTTCTCTCCCGGCAAATCCATCGAGATTACTCCCCTGTAATGAAGGAAATATAAAAGTAGGTTAGTTAGGTAGTCGATCGGGTTTGGAAGTGCAGCTCGCTCATGCAAGTTCCAGGTCCACCACTTAAGGGTTCTCAAAATCCATAAAATTTACCAAAAGCTAGGTGTTTTCGTGGTGCAAATTTACCAAATCTATGGAATCTTATCATACAGAAGCACATTGATATTGGGGTTGATATCACAATCTCCTATGTCCCAATGAATGACAGGTATGATTCTTCGCCATCAGGAGCATTTCATATTGAAGTTGTAGGTGACAAACTACTTTGTTGTCTGAAAATCTTAAATGGAGTATTGTATTGAATGGAAATATCTGGACCTCGCAGTGAATTTAACATGGATTCAGATGTCCTGCTATCTATCTATTTATCTTTAGATATTCAAATGGGTACAACCAGAAATGCAAAGTCCACTTGTGATGCCTCAATAAATTTACTTAAAAGTGTACTGAAGTTGTGGGATTATAAAACAAATATATACTAAAATGGCGTTCATCCATTTTCCATACTCACCTACAATGGCCATCAATAGTGGATTCTTGTTAGTCATGTAGTCGAAGTTTGTCAAAAATATAGAATAGCATTGGTGGATTCTTGGGATTTTGTGGTTTTAGAAAGATTTTAGGGGTCCCAGATTCCGTTTAAATGGGCAAGAATAGTGTTGCAGAGTTGTATTGTGGACCTGGATATGCAGATCTTGGCAATGCTGATTATGTGATTTATGCCTTGTTGTATAAAGATCAAGAACAAGAAACTGTCATTCATGGAGAACATGACATTATATAATCAATCACCATTGCAGCACTAGACTTCAAACTAAAATGAAAATATAATCGGTTGGAAGCAGCTGGCGTACCAGAGTTCCAAGATTTTCACTGTTAAGTGCCCAACAAATAATCAACTTCCAACGTTGAGTTCAAAATGGAGCACACCTCTAGGAAATATGGTAAGGTCCACCAGATAAAGACTATCAATGCACGATGAACATAATTAATTTATAGCAAAGCAATATATAATGAGAATATGGTTAAAGATGTTGTTAATAAGATGATCTGTTGACAGAAAGATTACCATTGGTGTCAACAAAGCCAACTTGAAGGGGTCCACCAAACAAAAGAGACAGAACTTCTGAAGCTCTTGGGTGTGTATGAGGAAGGTTGCTTGCACAGGGAGCCATTTTAAACCTCACTAGATAGCCCTTGTGTTCTATATAATCATTAAACATCATTAATTATATATCATCAAAATCTAGATGCCATTCATGAATATATATAATGAGAAAGATGTTGCATCTACAAGCAAACAATTTATGAATATATATGAATCAGATGAATATATTGAATATACTGCACTGCAAGAAAGTTTTGAGGATTGGTTGTGTCTTGCATCCTGCCAGTATCACTACTAGTGTCTCCATTCTTGAAAATGTTACGTAGAGTGAACATACTCAATTCAGTTACAAAGTCCGTCACGGGATCTGGATCTGTGGAGTTAACAGAGCTAAGGAAAGTAGTGAATACTAACAGTACAAGTGAAATCGTGGTCTTCAGCTTCATGATGAAGGATTAAAATAACTAGATGAAATGATATATGACTTTCCCTCCTAGTCAAACACAAGGCAAGATTACTAGAACATTTCAACCCCCAACTGATGTAGATGGTATGTGTGCCCTAGTTTTGTCTATTTTTTCTTTCTTTTCTTTTAATAGAGTTTCATAAACTTGCCAATCAACAAAGATTCATTAAGAAATGACTGACATTTTACATGGTCTGACCATATTTCACAAAAATTGTATGGATTATTATCAAACTATTATCTATTTTCTCGAGATTTTTCCTATTGTGTTTCTATTATTCAATTTGTTTTAAATTACAAGATTTTCTGGCAATTCTAGTGTATACTTTTTTTCTTTCATTAGAAATCTACCTCTTATATCCACTAATAAAAGGGTAAAGGTACAGATACAGGGCATATCACAAATAACAGAGTGTAAAACAGATACACAAGTTGCATATGAGTAGCTTATGGCTCCAAGGATAAAACATAAAACTAATATCCTTCAAACAAAAAGCTTGGAACTAATAATCCAGAAACTGCAAAACTTCCCCTTACAAGACATGTTGGGGAAAAACATGGATTCAAAAACCATCATTGACAGACTAGACAAAACCACATGACCCCACTATAGAAGGCCGAATGGTAAGGCTATGCCATGAAAATATGAGATCTAAAAATTTACTCTTAGGTGGCTAGTCACTAAACCTACAACTAGAAAATTGCCCCATCCAAATTGCCATGAAGATGTGCTGGATAAACAAAAACTCTTGTAGCCCATGAAAACACATCACAAAAATGGTATTAGTCGTGCTACATGCAGTAGCTGCATTTTTGACAAAAATCTAGTCTTCTCTCCATTGTTAACTTGGCATCCATATTTGTGCTCACATTTAATGTTGTGCTAGAAAAAATGGTGAAAGCATTATACTCTAAGACATCCTCCATAGGTATGTTGCCACCTTCTATTCCACCCACAGTGCTTTGTAGCCACCGGGAGCGGCATGCAACTAAAGGCATCTACTATACCACACCAAAGCATTTGCAGATGCAGGTGACCCACTCTTGCCTCAACACAATTCTTGTCCATGCAAATTACTGTCACATACTTTCTTTCCTGCAAAGAACTTCTCCATGAGATGCACCTCAGATGTCCGGGCTTATCCCTCAACCTCAATGCAACTTCCTCCTTTGTGTTTCTTGCTTGCACCATGCTATTCCCTTCGTGGTGGTGAAACCCCACTAGGGTTTTGTGCAAGAACTTTGTTGGTGAGAGGAAGGCAGTTGCATCTCATCCTCCCTCCCATTCACTCATCGCAGGTTTTCCATATCTTGGTGGACAATAATTCTATTAATTTACACTATTTCATAGATTAAAATTTTCCCAAATTGGATTTCTCCCCTTCATGAGTATATGGTAATATGTTTTGTTACTTTCAACTCTCTAAGGGAATGATATCATGGTTTGTTACATATGGGTATTATTTCCTTGCGTCTTTCCTGTATATGGAATTGGAACCTAATAGACAGTAGTATTTCATGTGTATTGAGAAATTTTTTTGCTCTGGTGCAGATTCTTTTTCAAAGCCTGGTCCTGGTGGAGGTCAAGATGAAAATCAGCCTAGTGGCTGGCAGAGATATTTTGGTGTTGAACCATACCATCCTTACTTCAATGTAGGTTTTCCGTTACACCAAAACCTGCAGATATTGATGAACATTTGAAACCAAGCACAAGGTCCTATTACCAAGAGTGGCGTTTAGTCCACATTTTTATATTCCCAGAGGTGCGATGGTTATACCATGCAGTTGTACCGATACTCCAACACCCCCCCTTCGGCATAGCTCGGGGGAATTGAACCTAATACCTCAGCTCTGATACCATGTAAGATTTGCCGTTACACCAAAACCTGCAGATATTGATGAACATTTGAAACCAAGCACAAGGTCCTATTACCAAGAGTGGCAGTTAGTCCACATTTTTATATTCCCAGAGGTGCGGTGGTTATACCATGCGGTTGTACCGATACTCCAATAGATACTACTAATGTATTGGAGAGGATTCAAGATTCTCTTGTTCCATACAAAGGCACCTTTTTAGAGAAGACTGTTCACAACCCAGATTTATAAGAGTTTTTATTGGTTGGTTTGACATAAGGATTTTTTGGCTCTCTATTTTATTAAATTTGTTCTGCATCATAGGGAATGTGATTTAGCTGTGAATAGGTATATTTTTATGACTTATCGATGGGCTATGCTTCTTTGGAAACATAGTGAATTTACTATAATAACTAAGGAATATGAATTAACCTGGACTAGTTGTATCAGACAAACTCATTTTTTTTCCAACTGATCTTGGAATTTTGTGAGTTGCCTAATAATGCCATTCATTTCTCAATTTTAAATATGGACCCCATGCTGGAAAATTGTGTGCTTGATAGGTTATACCCTGCAGGATAGGAACTAACTTGGAATGATACTTCGAGGATCAAGATGGAGTCATAAATTATAGAGCACTAAAAGCTTAGAAATATTAATTGGACTAGTGTGATTTACCATTAAGCTCACACTTTGGATTATTTGGAGGGCTCCACCTTGTCTCAAAAGCTCCCACCTGAGGGCTCTTCTATATGTACAAGTTATTCTTAAGAAGATTTCATTTTATTCTTTGCCCAATTTACTTGCTGCTTGGTACATACCTTAGACAACTTCCAATGCTCTTTTACTCTTTCAACTACGCATTTATTCAGAACTCTAAGGGAGTTTTCATATTATTAATATTTACTTTTACTCATTCAAGTACACATTTTTATTCAAAACACTAAAGAAATTTTTTCAAGTACATACTTACTCAAAACACTGAAGGAATTTTCAAATTATAATTTATATTGGAGCATAGCAGTTTTTTTCTGGAAATAGATGTAACTGTCATCTATGTTTTTCTCTACAAGATTGTACAGAAATGGCATAAACCGTCACAAGGCTTGTTTGTCGCTGTTATTTTGTATCAAATATATTTAGAGTTTACTATGGTCGTTGACATGTCATCTATATGAACTATTCATGTGAACATATATGGCCCATTCTAGATTTGCACTACTCCGATACTTGTTGTTGTGGCGTTGGGGAACTTCGTAGGTTATATAGCTCACAAGAGACACCACAAACATTGGAATTATGAAATTAATCAAGTTACATGGTTTGATGGCCTATTTCATGGCTATGTTTCTGTTATACCTCTAGCTGTGTACTTTTTGCTCAAGTATTTCTCAGTACCTTCAGGCATTGTAAACCTTTGGTGCTTGTATGTCTATTCTCTCTTTGTGTTTATTCCTGCATCAGTAAGTACTTGCTATCCTTTCAAGCTTGTCTTGATTTATTACTTTCTGAAGACATATTTATATCTTGATTTAGATTGGATTACTGATGGATATGATGTCTTGGGTTGCAGTGTTTGTCTGTCATTCCATTGGAGATATTTATATGGGTAGTAGTTGGTGCCGCGAGGTTGATGTCAGCAACTTTTCTTTCTGTTAACCTCAGGAGTCACATCAAAAATTCCAGTGAAAGATGGTTCCTTATAGTGTCAGGAATATTTTTGTTGTAGTTGGGGCTTGCTGTCATATTGAAACTATATTTCTTCACTATTGTATTGGGGAAGGACTGATTAGCCATTGTCATTGATGCTTTACATAATTCATATTGGCAGACTCGAAATGGAAGCAAGCATTATGGATGGTTTCAAAAATAAATGTGGAGTCGTTTCTGGCCTTTCTACTATTAAAAATCCTATTTCCCTTGCTCGACTTGTCATGGAAAAGTCTCCACATGTCTACCTTGGTTTTAATGGGGCTAAAGAATTTGAAAGAGAACAGGTTCAATCTTTTCTCAATCTTACTTCTCAAATGGAATTTGTTTCCCTTAATTTACTTGTCACAATATCATGAACATGCAGTAGTCCTAGTTTTAGGTTTACTAATTGTATAAAATAGTAGATTAGTAGCATGAAAAACATTGATGTGTCCTTGCTTTCCTTGTAATAGTAATGGGATCATGTTAATCATGAACCATACGCTTATGATTTAGATATTATTTACATCTTTAAGCAGTAATCTTCAACTTGTATTTATTTCACGTGACAACCACAGGGAGTTGAAATCATAGACACAAACTATTTCATTACTGTAGAAAATAAAGAGCGATTGGAGCAAGCAAAGAGTGCAAACAACATATAGGTCTCTCTCTCTCTCTCTCTCTCTCTCTCTCTCTCTCTACACTCGCATGTAACTGAATGTGCATATAGCTCTTAGAAGTTCATACCAGATTTATCATCTTCAAAGTCAAATTTCTACAAGAAGATAGAGTTATTTAGCATGCTTCCTTACCTGATAATGCTATGGATATTGAGGCATATTCTTAGAAATTTGTGTTTTGAAAAAAGTTCAAAGTTTTGTTGTATTGGTCTCTTGCTATGGCTTTCTCTATTCTATTATTTTGAGAAAGTAGAGATTTTATAAGATATAGATCATTGAATTTTATTTTCTAATCTATTATGTTGAGCAGGTTCAGTCCTAAGGCGTTGAGATTCACTTCTGAAAGGGTCTCCTTGGTTGGTTGGCTTAGTTAATTTTTTTTTATGTTTTTCATTACATACACTTGGTGGTGGAGAATATCCAATTTTAGACATCATTGCATATGGGGTATATTATTTTGTAGGCAAATCTCTTTCTATTTTGGCATGGATTCTCTAGAGTTATTCATACTATGTCGTGATGCCTTAGATGCATGGATTCTCTATAGTTATTCATACTATGCCGTGATGCCTTAGATGTGCTTGTGCATGGAAATTTTCATAACAATTTTGGTCAGGCTCTAGGCTTCTAGGCTATAAAATCTTGCAAGCATCTTGAGCATATCTATCAATATGCTCAAGATATTCATGACCAAGTGAATTGTATCCAGAAGTTTGCACATGTTGCAAGCATATAAAATTATAAATACTCATGCCCATCATTTATTTATTTGAAATTTTTGTTGCATATGGATTGAACCTTCAACCATATTCTATTATTGTTTGCCTCTTTACTTGTGGCAGAATTACCACATGACTTGTCCCTGTTCAAGTTACCCAGATATTTTAACATCAAAAATTTAAATATCAAATTTGATTAACCTCTCATTGATTGCATTTGATCCACGACATCAAAGAACTATATCCCACACTTTATTTGTTGTTTCTAAACAATTTCTTAGAGTCAACAATATCAATGATAATTCCATTTTCAGTTAAGCTTTTGCCTGGGCCTAGACATTTGTAATTTCTGGGTTGCATGCATTTGCATCACTAACCCATCTTCGTAACAATTTTGTTGAGGCTCCAGGCTTTAAAATCTTGCTAGCATCTTAAGCATATTTATCGAGCAAAGTCTTGTTTTCACGAAATTGTTGAACCACAGAGAGACTGATATGTTTCTATATTTACATGGAATTCTTTCCTAAGATGCAGCGTAGCCTTGAAAGAGGGTTTTTGACAAAATGACTTCCCCTATACTCTAGAATAGAGTGTACTAGCTAGAGTCCTCATTGTGACATCTTGCTTTTAAGGAGATTATATTTTCTATTTTCTATGAAATACTATTGACTTAACTCCATTTCTTTTGTATTGTAGGATGGCAGGTCATCCTGGCATGAATTGCAGCAGACCTGCTACTGTACAAATGAAAGGACAGCTTGTTGTTCAAAAACGTGGTTGTTGCTCATTAGACAATTCCTAGATTAATTTTTACTACAACTGGTTATGAAGAAGTGAAGTTGAAGATAATTGTATGTATATTGGATCTCAGACAGGAAAACGTCTCTAGCTATTGAGAGATCAACAATTGATAGACAATTAAAACAAATTTATTGCAAGTTGGAGATAAAAAAAAGTCGTTTATAGTCGAATTTTAGTCATTAATTTCTCATTTTGTACTAGTGATAGTATTATCTAATGCAAGAATCAAAGCATCTTGCAACACATCACTTGCTACATTTGCTTCCTAGGTAGTTTCCTGCTGTCCATCTTCTTTCTTCTTTAGAGATCTGCAGTATTTCTTCAGATGTTCTTTCTTTCCACAGTTCTAGCACTCTATTTTTCCCAGTATGGACTTGGATCTTCCCATTTTAGACTTTCCACGATTACCTTGGCTCTTTTCTCTCTCCTTTTGTCTTCCCCTGCTCTCCATGGTCAATGTATTACCTGATGTCTCACCTGTGCTTTTTCTTTGAATTTCCTCGCTAAGAATAACACCAATAACAACATCAAATTTCAAGGTGTTTGAACCACATCCAAAGTTACTTACAACCATGACCAAGCTATTCCAGCTTTTTGGAAATGAACACAAGATTAGAAGAGCCCTAACCTCATCATCAAAGTTCACACTTATAGAACTTAGTTGATTTGTAACCGTATTAAGTTCATTTAAATCATCAATAATAGATCCACCTTCAGACATATTCATATTAAATAAACGCTTCATTAGAAATACCTTGTTGGAGGCCGAGGGATTTTCATACAGCTTACCAAATGTGCTCATCAAACCCTCTGTTGTCGTTTCTTTTGAGATATTGGAAGCCACCGACGAAGCCAGGGACAACTGTATTGTTCCCATTGCCTTTCTGTCAAGAACCTCCCATTCTTTGTCCTTCATAATCATCGGCTGCTTTGCTCCCAACAGTAGGAATATATCCTTCTAGTACAGATAGTCTTCCATTTTCATCTTCCATAACTAGAAGTTTTGGCCATTAAACTTCTCGACCTTAAACTTTCCTTCTTTCGCCATTGCTCCCACTTGAACCAGAAACCCTAGCTTCCTATCGGTTTATCTGCCAAATAGACCTTTGGCTCTGATACCAATTGTTAGAAAAACAAGATCGCAGAGCAATAACAATAAACAAAAAATGCAAATATAATCACAAAAAAACATTACAAGAGAGACACTAATATATCGTGGTTCACCCAAGATGGGCTACGTCCACACTGAAATTTTCCATTCCTTATTATTATATCGTCCAGCAAAGTGAAGAGATACAACCTGTAGCACAACCGTTGCACTTCCTCTTCACTGTCTCACAGTCTCCCTTCCGATATCATAGATATTTACGATGCATAATACCTAATACATCAACCCTAGCCGTGTTACAATGTCTTTCTATTATAATGGAAATACAATGGAAAAATACCACGGGTTACCCAAAACCATGGGCCTGAAAATGTTTGGTGAAAATAGCCCCAAGGATGGGGAATGAGTGTACAGTAAGCCTGGGGTACAAACACAACTGAATAACATCTCTAAATCTGGAATATCAGGCTCCACAGCCAACACTTTTGTAATGCCCCATATTTTGACTAGGCCTGTTTGCGAGTTAGACCCCTTTCACCTCAATTGCTTGTAATCTATTTGACTCAGCTAGACAGGGTGAACTATATTTATCACTATATTTTCGGCATGATAGACATGATGATATGTTGCAACTGTGCTAATGATGTTACTATATTCATGCAGTTATTAAGTTATGATTAACATGAGATTCTTTTATTTCATAATGACAGTGTATGTTTGATAATCGTCCTGGAGGAAATGTGATATATATATGATGTGGTAATTATGCTGTGATCGATTTAATGATTTTATGTGATGAAATAAATGATGCTGACAAAATGGATCAGACAATGATAGAATGTAAAATATATGGTGTTGTACGTGGATTCCATCCTATGATGAAATTGATAGAACTATTATATTCCATGCATATCTGTGATACGATAAAATTGTGACGTGAAATGAATGATGCTGATGATATGGATCAATTGGTGATCGGATGGAAAGGCTTGTTATAAAAGGTGTATCTTGCGGAATACTAACCTACAGGACACAAGGGCTATGGGATAGCCGGGTACTTGATCTGATATACAGAGAAGAACCTATGCATGCAGTAAACCTTAGCAACCGAAATTGATGAAACGATGACATGGACCGATAATCTTGAGAGCAGCAGAGTATGATTTGATAAGGGCGTAGGCCCAGTATGTTGAGAGGGATGGATGTGTTGCCCACCCTATGTTCCTATGATACCCGAGATCGTGGGAGGGCCGTGCTGAGACACGCTCCCCATGTATGTGTGATGACGATGGTCGGATGCCTGCTAGGAGAGGATAGGTCCGCTTTCTGTTCAGCCGACGCTATCGCTCTCAAGTTCTATGTGGTCAGGTCGTTGAGTCCGACATCCACTTTTATACTAGCAGAGGAAGGACAGGGAGGTTGTGGCAGTAGGTTAACGATGGGAGGATATGATAGCTAGTACTGTTGAGGGTTGGGTATTCATTGACCTGGAGTTAGTGGTAGTAGGAATCCTTCCTTGTACCTGATTAATTGAACAAACGTAATCATAAAAGCAATGAAATGGAATCTTAAAGGTTAATTGATAAAATAAATGATGATGTTTTAGTAATATTACGATGAATGTGTACTTGTTCGGTTTGCATAAAGTATTATGAATATTAGTTAGCTGATATGCATAGGATATATATATGACATATGTTTATAGTACATGTCTGTCTTGTGCATACGCTGGCCACGCATGCACATTATGCACATGCGCAATAATATTGTTTTACAACCTACTTATCAAGATTTAACAATGATATAAGTTATCATGGATAAGTCAATTAAGTGTTTAGTGGATGACTTAATTAGTAAAAGATTATCAAGTTCTCATGTGTAAAATAAATGTCATTAATTGTAAGTATCCTCAAGTAAAGGTGTCTTCAATGTGAAGTATAAAAGTTAAACATTAATAAAAGAGGAGTGTGCTATATAATCGTTGATCATGATTAATTAAATCATTTATTATATTTCATTGTTTATACACAGCGGTATTATGTTGACACTTATCCATTAACCAAATAAATATTTTAAATTACTATTCACAATTTAAATTAATTACTATTATTATTAATTAGTATTGTTATTATTATATTATTATTATTATTTAATTAATAATAATAATGATAATAATCCCTTTTATAAAGTATAATAGATTGAATAATAATGAATTTATTAAATAAATTATTTATTTAATTAACGGATGGAATCATCCCAAGTAAATTAAAAAGGATTGTTTAAATAAATTATTGACTAATTCCACTACCCGAGAGAAATTTGGGTGATTTAAATAATATATAATCCACCTGTATGCCTTAAAAGGGGGATGCATTAATGATTTGTACTTTAAAGGGTGACAGCTAGGGCGGTGGAGTGATAAGGAAGTTTGACTTTATGAAGGAGGTGGATTCCTATAAAGAGGAGAATTAACAAAGTAGTAAGGGGGATTATTGTGGGAGAACTGGGAGGATTATTTTGTGAAAAAGGAGGAAATGCCGAGGAGGGGGTTAACTCGAAGCTTTGAGGAGGTGGGAAACTCAAATGAAAAGACTGAGGAGGGGGTTAACTCAGCAAAAAGATTACATTGGAAAGGTTGGATGGAAAGCTGCTGTCGGGATTATCGGTCTGTGGGCTCGGGGGCTAGGAAATCCATTGATTTCCTAGGGTCAGCACGATATTAGCTGATCGGCAGGGTGGACACATCATTTTGGGTTGCTAAGGTAACTTGCAGAACCCACCACGTAAGTCTCTTGATCTTACTGCAAAACGACGGATTCAGGTATTTTTCTGAACTAGCTTAAATTTATGGTATTTCCTTAAATTTTCAGATTATGCTTGTTAGAAGAATAGAGTTTAAATCAAAAATCTTGTTTACATGTTTATTTATTTGCAGAGATATGTAACCCTATAGAAAACAGACATATAAACATTGGATAACAGAAATACATAGACGGTTGATTTTCTCCAGAAAATAGAAGGGAAAAACTTGGTATTTACTTGAAAATACAAATTGAGACCAGTGCCTAGATAGGGCATTACATTTGGTATCAGAGCCGAGGCTCAAACCCTGAGACCTTAGGGCCTAACTACACCTGGAATTTTAGCGAAATTTACCTGAAAATAACAAACCAATATGATGGCGGCAAGAGGGATATAACTTGAGGAGCCCTTCCCCTGTAATTACAAAGCATAATAGAAACATAACTGCGTAGGAAACTAATACATATTATGTTCAAAGTTTATTTCAAATCCATGGAATGATTAAATTGCACCCTACGGGATAATATATAAAGGACCAACTTAAACTTAGTTCTGAGAACTATATTATGCGTTGTATAATCACAATTACTAAATCAAATTTTGACAGTACCTTAAGCTTGTAAAGGGTTCAACCCTGTAACTTCTTGAATCTCCCAATTAACAACTTTTACATATTATCCTAGGTTAGCTGTTAAAATTTGATAAACATATTCACCACCGGAAATTACAAAGGAAATATAAATGCTGATTATTAACACATTTAAAAAAAAAAAATGGAGTTAGCCCCGAAAAGCAACAATTATTGCAATTTAACAAAAATTTATTGGATTTAAATCGAATCGCAACTATTTAACTTGAAATTCAGTAAGATAGCTTTTAGTGGCTCCATCTGCTCAATTTAGACTGAAAAAAAAAATGATATTTAAAGTCTGTAATGGTTCAAATTAGCCTGAAGTAATGATATTTAACCTAAAGTTGCCAAAAAAAAAAAAATGTTACCTAGAGGCTAGAATTACAAGAAGTTAACCTGAAACTAAGTGCGGTTTAACTGCAATCCTGACAATTTGACCTGAAATTGTGCAATTTAAACTTACGTTCCCCAATTCAAACTGAAATAGCTACAGTCCGATATTTTATTCTGTTGTTTAAACACCCTAACTATAAAGTTAATCTTGAAAAGTAATTTGCTGTAGCTTGCAGAAACCCTCCTGTAATTCTTTGGACTTCTTGCCTCTCCTTCCATGATCGCGTCCACAGTAAATACAGATATTACAGCGTCATCCTTTAAATCTTTTCTTCTTTCAGCCTAAGGTTCTCAATTCATGGCAAACGAAGAACACTGAACTATTCTCTAGACGAGAAGTCAGATAGCCGGCCTTTCTGAATAATCTTTCATCCAAAATCTCACAGCTAACCAAATCAATAGCCGCAGAAGAGATAACTACCGTGCAAAATCCGCTACAGTGGGCATATTCTCCCTGCAGTACAAACTAAAAAGGCTTGGAAGTAATACAGGTGACAGAGTTTACAACTAGGGTAAATCGAGGTCATCCTACACATGCATCGATATATTCTTTTCACCTAAATAATATTGATAACAACACATTGTATATAAAAGATCACACGGCCAAGTCTCATCAGAGAGAACGCCACGGCATAACGTAATGACTATAAATTCTTAAAACAAAAACAAATGAAACCATCTATCTGAGTTATTGCCTGCGTTTTAAAGTGGCTGAGTGTGTTTCAGAATGGCGGAAGGGTCAAAGCGAAAGCCACAACGATAATCTTCCCAAATTTCCACCTCTAAACTTAAAGAGACAATCATCTTTCAACAATGCTGCTTCTAACGTTCGCTACCCTTCCTCTACCAAGCTTGCTCTAACGTTAGCTCAGGTGATATACTTGACAACGCAGGTATGTTCCAGTAGTTCCCTGTCAGCCATTACACCCATGAGCACGACCTTCCTCTGAAACCCTAGCGCTGCTCCAGAACGGGAAGATATAAAGGTATATGTCGGTCCAGCACCGGGGGCTTCCACCATGGGACCGAGTCTCAAGCTAAAAAAAAACTCCACGCATCCTCCATTGCCCATGAGCTAAGGCTTAGCGCCTCCCATATAAAAGAATAATATTTAAATCTACATTTGGGATCCACGAACCAGCTGCCAAGTCGACTGGGGATCCACGTAAACCATCGCAGCCGAACACCAAGCTCACTCACGGGCCTGCCCTTTCTTGGTTGCTTGAGTCCTGTCGCTTAGCACCGAGATCCTTCCACTAAATCGGCTGCCGAGTCTCAGCAGGAAAACGCAGGCCGTTACACCAGTCCGAGCGTGGATTCAAGCGCTCGCGGGATTACCCAGAGGGAGTCCACAGGTAGACTACCTTGCACAAATGTATATTGGGCCAAGCCCTAACCTTCCCCCACCGAGAGCCTTTCCTACGAACATCTGTCAGGTCCAAAGGGACACATGCTAACACATGTACCCAGCGCAGAGTACGCCCAGGAGAATTCCCTTCTGTCAGGAGCAGATCGCGCGACTGGCTGCCGAGCCAAAGGGCCGACGCAGTCTACCCTTGCACGAAAGAAATAAAACCCCGTTTCTTCCTTATATAGGGAGTGGAGTCGGTGGCACGTGAGACGGTTTCCGCGACTGCCCTGGGGCGGTTTGCCATACCATTTTTGGAGATGCGGACGAGTGAGAATCGGACGCGTGTTAGGGCAGTTTCCTTACCGCGACCACCAACCTCCGTTAACGTGCGTGCATGTTGGCAACGCGGGAGGTTGGAGAGCCGTTCGATCGTCTTCATCGCGTCAAATCACCTCCCATCAAAAAAAAAAAAAAGGGTCTTTTTTTTTGTGTTTTGTATCGCCTCAAAGTTTTTTTTTTAAAATTAAATATTAATTTAACTTTATTAATTTAATTTAATGTCGTTTAAATATTAATTTAATTTTATTAATGTCTTTTAATTAAATTAAATTTATATTCTATTTGATTTAATGTTTATTTATTTATTATTTAATTTAATTTAATTAATTCGATTTAAGTCTCTTAAATTAATTTAATTTAATGTTTTTATTTACTAATTAATTTAATTATTTATTTATTTATTTATTTATTCAAGATAATTTAATTTAATTGATAAAATATATATATATAAATTAAAACTACTCACCAACTGTAAAAAAAAAAAGAGGAGAAGAATAAATGTAAAAGAAAAAAAAAAGGGGAAGAAGAAAGAATGGTAATTGGGACCGATGATATTAATATGAAAGTGTCTTGTGTTTCATCTCTACGAAGAAAGTAAAATGTTGTTTAAAGACAACCATGTGGGCTATACATAGTGGAAGTAGAAAGTGAATTAAATAGACCCCGTTTAGAGTAGTACCAAAGAGTTGCCAAGGTTACCCTTTTTAAGGAGAGATTGATTATATTATTAAGCTAAAGAAGCACCTAAAATAATTGCTAGACCTAGGGTTTAGAAGACCCAATATCCCTCCATGGCGTGCACCAACAATGTTGTCAAGATGAATGATGGTTCCTTATGATTGTACATAGATTACAAAGATTCGAATAGGGACACAAAAAAAAATAGGTGCCCAATACCTTGAATGGATCAGATCAAAATTGGTGTGCAATGAAATTTTATATAAAGCTAAGAATTAAGGTGGCATCCCTCAAACCACCTTGTGAACACGATTCTACCACTACAAGTTTATAGTGGTACCATTTGGTTGTGCCAATGTGCCAGTAGTGGTTATGAACCTTATGAATAATGTATGCCAAAATACCTAGACTTCTTTGTGCAAGCCACCTTAGATGAGATCCATCTATTCCATAAACGAAAGGAAATTGTGATATCATGGTTAAGACAAGATAAAATTTATGGTAATTTATTAAAGGTCTCTTCTTTCAAAATGATACCCACGATCTAGGTCATTTTAATTCGAGAGAGGGGATCTCTATGTGCACTAAGAATGTAAAGACCATAATGAATTGGCTAGCGCTGAAATATAACTCACCTCCACTTAGGATAACCTTCGCTCACCAGGCCAAAAATAGGCTTCGACAAATATCCTACATAATTATAAGGTATTAGTGTTATTTTAATTAAATAATAATTAAGTTTCATATATATTTATATAGTTATTCTAAGAGAGTGAATTGAAATGTGTGAGTTATTCTAAGAGAGTGAATTGAAATGTGTGAGCATGTTGTCCAAATCATTGCATAATTTAATATTGCTCTCCATCTAGGGATGATATGAGTAGGATGAAATGTGCATATCCGGAAAGAAGTCAAGAAACAAATAGTCGAGGGGACGAAACCCACCTTTGCCGAGACTTCAACGTATAGTCGAGGGGACGAAACAAATACTTAATCTGAAAGCAAGGAACCGCTAAAACAAGCATGGCAAGCTGAACGCTGAGACGCTAATTTCACTACATGACAAAATCATTAATGAAAACGACCATAGATTTCAACACGTCGATCCTAAAAAACTGCTCCTTGCTCGTAAGTATGAATATAGACATTATAAATATAGGCATTGAATAGGCTTTACATATTGGGCAATTAACATGTATAATGGTTATGTGAATGCGTGATTTGCTAGGACAACCACATCTACACCTCGCTTGAGTTTAATAAGAGAACCTGGCTAAATAAACATGAAGTGGTGTTTGACCTGCTACCTCCCCACAACAAATTACACGACATTAATATGGGTGCGTAGACAACTTAGTACAAGGTACAGATTAAAGTGAAAACTCGTGAACCTCTCATAATTATATTCACGAATGAAATTTCCATTAAGAAATAAAGATAAATGTTATATCAAATAATGAAAAAAATACATTACATATTATTCAGATAAGATAATGGAAGGAAATAAATTTGTTGAATACAAGAATAGGAATCCCTTTTGAATCACAATATGGAAACACCATGTGCTTAAACAAGGAGGTTGCATATAAAGCGTATTAAAAGACCATTTCATCAAAGGGAACATGGCTTAGACTAATTAAGTTACATATTGGGTAACGGTGCAACAAGGTTTTTGAGAAAATTTTTGGATTAATCATACCAAATACAGTGATGATATCGTGTAATAATAAAAGAGTCATAAGAATCTCAACACAGTCCTCAACTTAACTCAATTAAAGCAGTTGTTATGAAGTCCTAATATGATTGAGCATATTACGTAATGATGTTCTCGTTCAACTTGTGGGCTTATACTAAGGCCCTTACAAAGTACATAAGGGTTTCCCGTGTGGGTAGGAAGAGTGGTAATGAACAATTACAATGGCATACTAGGATAAATACTAGTAATTACCTTTGCGATGGTAAGGGAGGGAACAAACTAGCTACGATATTTTAAGGAATTGAAGAAGTAATGGTTCCCCGACAAATTATATTGGTTTGAAAATGAGAATAATAAATAAACACGATAGCAATTGTATTTGACAAGAAATAGCCATGAAAACATTTTAAACAATAATAGTTCTCCTAATTTAATGTTGTTCCGGTACTTTTGTTATTGTTTATTACCGATAAGTGAAATGGCAAGGTGATATACCTTAAAGGTTGTAAGGAAGGAAGACGTGCTCTAGTGCTATTGGTTAAATATGATAGTGGAGTCCACTTACGTTTAATAATGCGTTGATTTGTCGAATAAATAAACATTCGGGTTTGAATATTTAAAGGATGATGGTTACCACTATCAGTGACTAGGACAATTGTGTTGCTTACCATTATGTACAGGATCTACAGGTTATACATTTATATATAAGGGGAGTATCATCGATAGAAACAAGAGATGTATTAACCAAATCTAATAAGGTAGTAAATGGAGTAAGAACATGGTAGGAGGCTAAGAAATGGGAGATAATTGAAAGTCAATAACATTTGACCAATAGCCTAACAACCGTTATAAATCGAGTACTTGGAAATTGTAATAAAACTATGTTTAGGGGAAATAATGCATTTCCAATCATGAGAAATGATGAAATTAATTATTAATGAGAGTAGGTATCTTTACAAAACTGGCAAGAAAGGGAGTAAGATTATATGTGTATCTCATGTCTAGTGATAATGTGTAGTTATCTAGGTATGTGTGAATGGATTCCCCTATTTGAAACATTTAATTGGTATTAAGATATGAGAGATATCTATGTATTAAAATCAACACCGTAAATTTTCTATGTGTAAAGTGCAATTAATCATGTTTCAATATAGTAAGTGGAAAGAGATTGAAGGAACTAGGTATGTGCGAGAAAAGAATAAGGGTTATATGCTGCTAATCTTGCTTAGGTCAAATTGTCACGATGGAGGGGGATATTATTAAGAAACAATTTGGATTTAATAATTACAAAATGAACAAGCAGTAACCGAAAGTAGGTGAATTATTGAGGGACTAATGAAGTTACCGTGAATGAATGTGCACCGAACCCTCAACCTGGTTAAGTGAAATAGTCATACAAGTAATGGGTAATAATGGACGCAAAATAGGAACCGATGTGTGCCTCAATGAATAAAGTTACGTTGTTTAAACCCCTAACAGATACTATCAGTGAACTTAAGCATTTTGGTAAGATATAGTTACTAAGAACATTCTGATAAATGATACTTCCCCTAATTTATATTTGTTACAATAATTATGGTTACCAAGGATGCAGATTGCTTATTAACACTAAGGTAATAAGAATGTTTGACCTTATGATGAAATAACAAGGATCTTCATCTCCTCGGAGAAGTATGCAAATCTTAAAAATCCTTGTAGTCGCTTGTTGAATAATTAAAGATTATGAACTCTCAGCTCTCCTTTTTAAAAAAAAAAAAAAAACGTTGATCATTTCCTGCTAAGATTGGATCAATATAAGCTTTTGTGATGAGTAAACCTCTCCGGATGTTATAACTCGAAGGATTAATCTAAATGTTTCTTTAATTATTAGAACACACATCAGGGGGATAAAAGAAGCCAAGCCATAATATAATACCGACATATTCGGTCAAGTCAAAGCCAAGTAGGACAAGTATGGCCAACACCTGCTACTCGCATGAATGTAGGGAGTATGTGTCAAGAATTTCCTTGCATTATTATGACCATAACTTCGGGACGAAGTTTCCTGAAGGGTGGGTGTATGTAATGCCCCATATTTTGACTAGGCCTGTTTGCGAGTTAGACCCCTTTCACCTCAATTGCTTGTAATCTATTTGACTCAGCTAGACAGGGTGAACTATATTTATCACTATATTTTCGGCATGATAGACATGATGATATGTTGCAACTGTGCTAATGATGTTACTATATTCATGCAGTTATTAAGTTATGATTAACATGAGATTCTTTTATTTCATAATGACAGTGTATGTTTGATAATCGTCCTGGAGGAAATGTGATATATATATGATGTGGTAATTATGCTTTGATCGATTTAATGATTTTATGTGATGAAATAAATGATGCTGACAAAATGGATCAGACAATGATAGAATGTAAAATATATGGTGTTGTACGTGGATTCCATCCTATGATGAAATTGATAGAACTGTTATATTCCATGCATATCTGTGATACGATAAAATTGTGATGTGAAATGAATGATGTTGATGATATGGATCAATTGGTGATCGGATGGAAAGGCTTGTTATAAAAGGTGTATCTTGCGGAATACTAACCTACAGGACACAAGGGCTATGGGATAGCCGGGTACTTGATCTGATATACAGAGAAGAACCTATGCATGCAGTAAACCTTAGCAACCGAAATTGATGAAACGATGACATGGACCGATAATCTTGAGAGCAGCAGAGTATGATTTGATAAGGGCGTAGGCCCAGTATGTTGAGAGGGATGGATGTGTTGCCCACCCTATGTTCCTATGATACCCGAGATCGTGGGAGGGCCGTGCTGAGACACGCTCCCCATGTATGTGTGATGACGATGGTCGGATGCCTGCTAGGAGAGGATAGGTCCGCTTTCTGTTCAGCCGACGCTATCGCTCTCAAGTTCTATGTGGTCAGGTCGTTGAGTCCGACATCCACTTTTATACTAGCAGAGGAAGGACAGGGAGGTTGTGGCAGTAGGTTAACGATGGGAGGATATGATAGCTAGTACTGTTGAGGGTTGGGTATTCATTGACCTGGAGTTAGTGGTAGTAGGAAGCCTTCCTTGTACCTGATTAATTGAACAAACGTAATCATAAAAGCAATGAAATGGAATCTTAAAGGTTAATTGATAAAATAAATGATGATGTTTTAGTAATATTACGATGAATGTGTACTTGTTCGGTTTGCATAAAGTATTACGAATATTAGTTAGCTGATATGCATAGGATATATATATGACATATGTTTATAGTACATGTCTGCCTTGTGCATACGCTGGCCACGCATGCACATTATGCACATGCGCAATAATATTGTTTTACAACCTACTTATCAAGATTTAACAATGATATAAGTTATCATGGATAAGTCAATTAAGTGTTTAGTGGATGACTTAATTAGTAAAAGATTATCAAGTTCTCATGTGTAAAATAAATGTCATTAATTGTAAGTATCCTCAAGTAAAGGTGTCTTCAATGTGAAGTATAAAAGTTAAACATTAATAAAAGAGGAGTGTGCTATATAATCGTTGATCATGATTAATTAAATCATTTATTATATTTCATTGTTTATACACAGCGGTATTATGTTGACACTTATCCATTAACCAAATAAATATTTTAAATTACTATTCACAATTTAAATTAATTACTATTATTATTAATTAGTATTGTTATTATTATATTATTATTATTATTTAATTAATAATAATAATGATAATAATCCCTTTTATAAAGTATAATAGATTGAATAATAATGAATTTATTAAATAAATTATTTATTTAATTAACGGATGGAATCATCCCAAGTAAATTAAAAAGGATTGTTTAAATAAATTATTGACTAATTCCACTACCCGAGAGAAATTTGGGTGATTTAAATAATATATAATCCACCTGTATGCCTTAAAAGGGGGATGCATTAATGATTTGTACTTTAAAGGGTGACAGCTAGGGCGGTGGAGTGATAAGGAAGTTTGACTTTATGAAGGAGGTGGATTCCTATAAAGAGGAGAATTAACAAAGTAGTAAGGGGGATTATTGTGGGAGAACTGGGAGGATTATTTTGTGAAAAAGGAGGAAATGCCGAGGAGGGGGTTAACTCGAAGCTTTGAGGAGGTGGGAAACTCAAATGAAAAGACTGAGGAGGGGGTTAACTCAGCAAAAAGATTACATTGGAAAGGTTGGATGGAAAGCTGCTGTCGGGATTATCAGTCTGTGGGCTCGGGGGCTAGGAAATCCGTTGATTTCCTAGGGTCAGCACGATATTAGCTGATCGGCAGGGTGGACACATCATTTTGGGTTGCTAAGGTAACTTGCAGAACCCACCACGTAAGTCTCTTGATCTTACTGCAAAACGACGGATTCAGGTATTTTTCTGAACTAGCTTAAATTTATGGTATTTCCTTAAATTTTCAGATTATGCTTGTTAGAAGAACAGAGTTTAAATCAAAAATCTTGTTTACACGTTTATTTATTTGCAGATATATGTAACCCTATAGAAAACAGACATATAAACATTGGATAACAGAAATACATAGACGGTTGATTTTCTCCAGAAAATAGAAGGGAAAAACTTGGTATTTACTTGAAAATACAAATTGAGACCAGTGCCTAGATAGGGCATTACAACTTTCGAGAAGGAATGTAATCAATTCTGGAGATCCGATAGGTTGATCTGTGTGCTCGTAAAAGTCTTGGGATGCTCTTTAGATATCTTGCAGGTTGCAAGACACTCTTTTAAGGTTTTGTCTAACCACATGTAAAAGATCCTGGGAGATCCGATAGGTTGAGCTGTGTGCTCATAAAAGTCCTGGGATGCTCTTTCAAGGTTTTGTGGTGGTCACATGTAAAAGACCCCGGGAGATCCGATAGGTTGAGCAGTAAGCTCCTAATCAGTCCTGGGATGTTCTTTCGAGGTTTTGTTGACACATGTAATCAATCCTGAGGATTCCACAGGATGTCCATCGTAGAGATGATGACGACCTATAGGAGGCTAGGCCTACATCCAACATGAAAAAGGGATGGCTGTGTAGAACTTCCTATGATGAGAAGAATTGAGAGATAGCATCAGTGATCAAGATGAAGAGTACAGTAGTAGTGATCCAATGATGATGATCCAGCTCCAGTATTGAAGACATGTGCCTATATGTATTGATGACTTGTGTCAAGAGAATACCTTCCTAGTTAGGAGAGAGTGTTGATGTATTTGTAACTTCATAAGATATTCACTTGTATATTGTATGTATTACATTTGTACTTTATTGTATCCCCAACGGAGATGTATTATTCCTCTGATTGGAACACGATTGGAAGTGTCGTCATTTGTATTTGCAAGTGTCGTAAGTTACATTGTAAGTGTCGTCATTTGTATTTGATGGGTTATTAGACCACCTTGGTGGGGTTAGCCCTGTATGAGTCATGTGGGTTAAAGGGTTATTAGACCACCCTAGTGGGGTCATCCCAGTAAAAAATGGTAATGGGTTATTAGACTCTCCTAAGGGAGGTAGGCCCAGTTAGAGTTAAAGGCATGTCAAGATGTCATTGTATAAATAGAGAGTGTGTCTCTCTCATTTCATTCATTCACACACTCACTCACTTCTCATTAGTGAGAGAGAGGAGGAGTGTGCACAAGTGGAGGAGGAGCAGCTTCTAGGAGAATATCTCTTGTTGTGGGGTTTGATCTTTGTGATCTTTGTATTGATGCTCGTTCTATCGCTGAGGAAGTTGTGGGGTTTTTCACCTTCTTGGTTTTCCCCAATGAAATGCTTTGTGTCTCTTGTCTCTTTTGTTTGATATCTTGTACATGTTGTTCTCTCAGTTAAGATCCTAGATCAGATTGAATTAAAATATGAAAAACTAACATACTAGATTTGAGTTGAATGAGGTTAATACTGATTCATTGGAAATCATAAGATTCGAATAAAACAATTATGAAGTAGAGGATAAGAATGCTAAGTTGGATAAAGATGTCAGGGACCTTAAGAAATCATTGAGAAAGAAATAAGTGGGCATAAAAATTATAAGAGAAGAAGGAAAATTACGGAGATGTAGTTATGAAATAAATTCTCCCAAGGGAAAATTTGGAAAGATAAGATAGCTTAGTTGGAAAAGAGAATATTAGAGCATGGTAGTGTAGAGGTAGAATGCATGAAGATCTTTGTAGGAGCATATGAACAAAATAAATTTTATCTTCAAACTTAATTTTCCAAAAATAACCCGAGAAAATGGCCTTCAAGATACATAGGAAAGAGATAGGAACTTAAAGGAATTGGAGCAAATAAAGCAAGCAATGAGCCAAATATAAAACATAAATATTGGGAAGAATGAGATGATTTAGATTAGGAGATTTCCCTAGGATAAAGTAAAGAATGATGTGTTCAAATTCATACCTTATTTTGATCATCTACAAAAGTTTTATTCCAAGGTGGAATAAGTGAAAAAAGATGCGAGAAATTAGAAACTTGAACTTAGCGGCAAGCCATAGATTGCAATCCATACCATTGAGGAATGCTTTAGGACAACATGTAAATAATTGGACTATATATGGATAATAGATAGGACAAAAACTAGAGATGATGCTAAATGCATTCATACAAAGGATAGGATTGTTAGAGAAGTAGAGGAATGAAGAATGAGTAATTTTGAAGAAGTTCAGTTAATGATGTCAAATCTAAGGTTGATGGTTGACCTTTCAACGCTACAACATATATGTTTTTTCTCCTTTCTTATGTTAGCAAGGGGGTTCTTCTCTCATCACTCTTTGGTTTCATGATGTAAGAATATTGTTGCACTAGTTTCTTGACTTATAATGTAATATATAGTTTCTTGACTTATAATGTAATATATGAGTGTGTTTCAAAAGAAAAAAGAAAGACAATATAGTCAAAGGACCATAAATAGATACTAGGATTTAATAGACACCAAGCCTCATATACATTGAAGTTAAACGGAATTAGAATATGCCCATGGTAAATACAGTAAAAGTTATCATTTCCCAAGTATGCACGTGTTTCCCTTGTGATTAACAGTTGTCTAATCGCAAAATAATGCCATATTGATCAAATTGTTAGTGATGAAGTTCTCCTTTACTGAATATACATATTTATTAAGTTATGCGTATTTCTTTAGTGGTCAACATAAGTTTGGCTAATCAAAGAATAATACCATAGTCATCAGTTTGTCATTGATGAATAATTTCATGGGTTTGATCAAATTGACTGTGGGATTCGAAAATAATTGATGGGGATGAGAGCCATCAAGAAGAGATGGAAGGTGAATGTGAGTTGAGATGGGGTGTGTGGTACCTCCTGTTGCAACACATAAAAATGGACAATGAAGTGGATAATGTGACGATAAACTAATTATCTATTTGCAGCTCGGCATCTATCGAATAACAACACAACATAGAAGTTTACAAACTAAATTGAAATTAATTATTTCTACCAACAAAATAATGAGCAACACCCAGGTAGAATCCATAAGAAAATAGGAAAGCATTATAATGAAATTGGAAAGGATTATAATAATAATAAATATACTTGGTGATGTTAAGGTTAAGTTCATCTGTACCCACTTCCTTTCACGTCCAGTCTATAGATAATGAAACCTTGGCATGTAAACATTAAATCTTGATTCAAAGTTCAAATTCATGGGTTGTATAGGGGAAATAATTATATAGAGACAAAATTTGTTCCCCGCCAGCTACAATTTCATCAAATCTGGGTGATTTTTAAGTTAAAAAACTGTAAAAACCACAATCGAGGAGTGAATGCGATTGTATAACCAATTTACAAGGACGAGAGTGGGTGAATACAATTGTTTAATCAATTTAAAAGGCATAGAGGGGGGTAAATAGATCTTAAACACCTCAATAACTGGAAATCGGGGATGAATGAATGCTTCAATTCAAATTTCAATAGGTAAAAATTGTTTTTCTTGTGCCTCCCTCTTAAATATGAGTGGGATAAATGTTTTCTAGATATATGTATTTTAATAGATATATGTTTTTCAATAAATGGTGGGTGGTTCATAAAAAAATATTGAAAATTTTGAGGTAATTTGGATCGGTATTTATGTGAGAACAAAATTAAAGAACAAATATAGAACCATATACACAGATATATTGTAAGGAATACAGTGATACAATAAACACAGATTCTATTAAATGGTAGAAATAGAACAAATTGTAAAATAAAGTAGCTAGAGTGGTGGTAGCTTATCTCTTAGAAATGATGTTATGGCTATGCTCATTCATGACAAGGTAGATACAAAAAGATGCCAAAATGGCTTATTTATCATAAGCATGAGGGAAAGGACCCTAAAAATCCAACAACCTAAACCTAGGAGATGATCTGTCATAAATTTTGTAGCCCAAGGTTGTTAGTTGAGCAGTCAACTTCTAGGGGTCATAAATTTTGCATACCATATTTGTTTTGGGTGCTCGGTAGACCATTGAAAATATATAGCTGATGATTACAATAGTGGATCAAGCCCAGAATAGAGCCTACGACTATTAGCTAGGCCTCTACGGGCCCAAAAAACATCATTTAGGGCCTCAAAATGGACCCGGAAATTCACGTCCCAAATGCTTTCATTTTTGGGACGTCCTCAAAAGTGTGGCAGACCCAATGGAAAATTGTTTTGAGCCAATGGAATAGGTTGGTGGCATTGATATCCATTTGGATCGAATTTTCCCATTCAAAATTATTACCTCATAATTTCACCCATGGGTGAAATGTCGCCGCTAAAATTTTCCATCTACAAGAATAGTTGTGGTTTCTTGTTTGTATTTTATCTCAAGTGGAGGAATGGCAGTAAGATGCAAAGACAACTTCACCACATAATTGAGTACTGTAACAGTCTGTCTCATTCACTCTAGTGAGTTAGATTTGCCTAGATATAATAGAGTTAGATTTGCTAATTTAGAAATTAAGAGTGGAGTTTCAATAAATTTATTTGATAGTACAGGAACCCCCACTACTAATCTCGTTGAGAGATATCCAGGTAGAAATTTATAAACAAGAGGAAAATAATCATCAAGTGTGATTCAAGACTTACTTAATTCACAATATGACATGACTATTGAGAAGAAGCCTTAGGAAAAATTAGAAACATTGGAATTGACCGTGACTGAGGATAATCATATTGTAGTTCCAAATCAAATTATCAGTTTTCGTGAAGAAAATAGAAGTCTACAGGTTGTATGACAAGTTGAAACTACACTTGTAGAAGGAACAACGGGAAATCAGATTTAGGATAATGTGATTGTTTATTCAAATATAGTAACTAAGCCATATTCCTTATCATCATCTTGTTTGGGCACGACACTAGAATATGCTAGGTTTAACTTGTTTGGTAACATGGTTGAAGAAGATGAAGGGGCATAAAATGTAGCACATGAAAACAATGAAAATGATGTAACTTTTGTATTTCCAATTCTTGTTTGGACACAAAATGTAAATATGAGAAACATCCCTCCATTGGGTTTGCCACACTTTCATAATATGGTGACCGAGGACCCAGATGCTTTCCTTTTTGAATTTGATATTTTTTGTCGTAGTTACAATTATGTAAATGATTATCAAAATTTAAAATTGTTTCTTAAAACTTTAAAGGATTCTTCTTTACAATGTTTCATCTGTATAGGATAATATAATATGATATATTGGGAAGATATGAAAAATACTTTCCTTAAAAATTTTCAAGAGTATTGTAATACCAGATATTTACGAACTGGTATTTTTAAGATGCAGCAGTAGGAAGAAGAAAGTCTTGAGGATTACATTGAAATATTCCTATATAATCTTCAAAATTCCAAGCATGATTCATTGAATGAAGATCCAGTTATAAGAATACTAAAATGATTCTGAGACAAATAGACATATGTCCTTAATTTTATGGGTTCCAATGATGTTTCTCAAATACCATTTATGACCCTTTGTGACTTATGTAGGAAATATTCCAGAACAAGGGTAAAATGTGGTAAGGGAATTAGGGATACTTTTACAAAGGGGATTAGGGATACTTTTACAAAGAAAACTAAATATGTTGCATGAGGAGTAACAAGGACTAAGTTAGGAAATTTGTTACATAAATAAACTAGTGGTGAAGGCAACAAATTATCAGTTGATTGCAAGAAATTTGTACAAGATGGGCATAGACAGGATTCTCTGATGATGTTTCCTAAAACATGAAAGGCCTGTGATTCTAAAAGAGGCTTATGAAGGAGTGACAGGAGGCTATTATGTAGGGAAGGATACCATGCAAAATATTTCGCATGCAGGACTATGGTAGCCTACAATGCACAAGGATTACACGGAATATTGTCAGGCATGTGACATTTTCCAGCAGGTGGGTAAACCGGGGACAATATGCCCTTGATGCCCCAAGTGACATTACAACCATTTTATAAGTGGGAGGTGGAATTTATTGGTCCTATTAATCCACCTGTGAAGTGGTTAGGAGCAAGATACATCATTGCCATGATAAATTACTTGACTAGTTGGGTTTAAACAGAACTAGTGAAAGATTGAAGCACACAAAGAGATGCAGGGTTTCTATTTGAAAATGTGGTGAACCAATTTGGGTGTTCAAGGATTTTGATGAGTGATCAAGGGACCCATTTTTTGAATAAAATAATTACATCACTAATTGAAATTTTTCATACCTACCACCAAAAGAGCACCCCTTATCAACCACAATCAAATGGAATGGTGGAAGCCTTAAACAAGATCTCGGAGAATGTGCTAACAAAGATTTGCAATGTCAATAGAGGTGACTAGGATTTGAGGATACCTGCAGTATTATGGGATTATACGACGACATCCAATAAATTGACATGGCAGACACCATTCATGTTGGTGTGTGGCAAGGAAGCAATCATGCATAAGGAGTTTATTGTCTCGAGTTTGTGCATTGTTGCACTAGCTAAAGTAATAGATAGCGGCACAATGGAAAAGATATTATTGCAATTGATGGAACTAGGGGAAGACTTATTTGTCATAGGTTTTCATTAATAGGTCCAGAAAGCACGCGAGAAATCCTGGCATGACAGAAATATTAAGCACAAGCCATTTAAGAATGGATACCTGGTTCTAATGTATGATAGTAAGTTCATCAAATATCCAGGTAAGTTCATAATGCATTGGTTATGTCCTTATGTTATAAAATCTATCAATGAGGCAGGGGTCATTCAACGTGAAAAGCTTAACGAGGAACCCCTTGAAGGATTTGTTAATGGAAGCTAGATGGAACTGTATAGGGACAACCTTCCTCGATGCAATAGGTAAAGAAATATTTTTCAAAGAGAATATATATATATATATATATATATATATATATATATATATATATATATATATATATATATATATATATATATTGTAGAGATAATTGTTGTAGGGACCCTGCAAAGATGAGGAATGTGGGAAAGATGGATGGTGTAGGAAGGAAGTTAAGGAAAAAGGTGGCACATTTCGCAAGTGTGAACATTAAAGGACGTAGTAACGATCGAAGTGAGGTGATGTGGCATAATAATGCAGGAGATCACTAATGGGAATTAGAAAGGGGAGAAAATACCAAGTGGAATTAAGACGAGATCTAGGTAATGATGCATGAATCTAGGGTAGCATTGAATGAAAGAGTGAGAATGAAGGAAAACAGGAGAGTTGAGAGTAGAATTTAAAAGCACGAGTAGAATGATGCGTTACAAACACAAGTTGAAAAAAATTACAACTTAATTGGGTAGAGCTGAGATGAGTTGAGTGCACTTGTTGAGGAGTAGGAAGATGGAACCAAAAGTACCAGTACCAACACTAGTGCAGAGGAAGGGCGAAGAAACCAAGATGAAGCACATATCGATTATCTGGAAGAAGAACATAATGCATATCAAGACATCGGAGAAGATGACCTGCAAGATAGTGAACCTGAAAAAGATAATGGTGCAAGTGACAGTGCGTAGGAACCCACCATAGGTAGTAGAAGAGCGGAGTGAGCAGGAAGAGGTAGACCCTTCCATGCAAAGAAAGAAGAGGAAGGTTATAAAGGAACCAGTTGTTCATCCACTAAAATAATATGATTTGGAAAAAATATGAGGACAAGTAAGGGAAGCAGTGGAATGAGCATGGGATGAAGTAGTGAAGAAGAAAGAAGGAATCAAGACAACCATGCAGGAGAAGTTAACTATATTGAGATAGGCATTGGAAGCAACAAAAGTTACATCTATGGGATCGGGAAAAGAGCGCATAAGGAATACAGAACCAAGGGAAATGGTTCCTCAACCATTAGTTACATCAACAGTGGAAATAAATGTGAAGATTGAGGTGGGAGCCATTGATTTCCCTTCACAGAAATTATAAGAAAGCACTGCAACAGTAAACCTAGTTAATTTATTTTTTCCTGAAATTCAAGATGAAGAGATTTACACATTATAGACAAGAGTAGAAAGAGAAATTCAGTTGTGTGGAGCTACGATTCTAGATGCAAAGGCTGATGGGATAATAGTGAATATGGTATTGTAGGAGGACAATGAAAGGTTGCATAGACAGGATCAATAAGTAGAGAAGGATAAAGAAGAAGCGAAAAAGAAAAAAGAAGAGGCAGTTCAGGAAAATGAAAATTTACAGCAAGCACTAGAAAGGTTGTACAATACAATTCTGGAGGACCAATTGGAGGTGGATATCCTAGTTGAGGAAAAAGTTATGAAAATAGGGCTAGTAATTAAAGGTTTCCAAGCAAATATTGTGGACTTGGATGAAAAGGAAACTCCAAGCACACCACTAGATAAAAGGTACGAAAGGGAGCAGAGAGGTAGTGCGAATTCTATGGTAGAAAATATCAAGACATTGAAGGAGGAGTGTGCGAAGATATGTATGTAGGTATGGACTCAATTGTTGGAGGACACTAAGCTAAAAACAATAGAGAAAAATATATGAGATGCAAAAGAGAAGGAACATAAAATGAAGGAAGCAATGAACATGTTTTCGGCGACAGAGAAGGTAATTGCATTAATTGAAAATAGAAAACAACAATGTTCAAGATATTAGTCAGTTAAGGGTCGAGCAACAGAACACCATGCAAAAACTGGAGGTTCTATAAGATTAACCATACAAAATCATATAGAACCTCGATGTAGTTGAGGAAGTCACAAAGTAGGTGATTAGTGAAATAGAATAGCAATTGCAAACAATGCTCAATGCACAGATGGTGGAAGGCATCATACAACAAGAAAATCAGGGAAAGGAGAAGTGTAGAAGATTAAGGAAACAATCCAGAACCTAACAGAGATAGTAGAAGAGACACAAAATAAGACGTGAAATGATGTGCATCAAAGAGCATCTGTGGAAATTATGAAGGAAAATGATGGACAAAGTTTTGAAATCACAGGGAATCAACACCAAATCCCAAAGTATGGATTATCGACATAAGGAAATCATGATGAGATAACTTGGAGTACATCTAAATCGGCTATATAGGAGGAAACATAAGGTAGACCAAAACAACAAATTCATTTTCGTTCATTTTGGAGACTAGTTGATGTTGCAAATTATGGGCATAGAGATGTAGAATCGAGAGACAAAGCAGAGGTGCTGAGAAGCAAAAATAGGTAGGCAGTATAATAAGCAGATTTGCAATAAAGAAAGATCTAAAGCATGTCCATTGCATAAATTCATGGCCTTGCTCGAAGGAGGAGTGACAGTATAGGGACAATCCAAACAAGCAATAAGGGTTGCTTCAGGCATGATCAATTGTAGTAACTAGAATAATATTGACCAACGGGTTGGAAAGATGGAAATCCTCAAAGTCATGATCTCAGGCAACATTAATAACATGAATACCAACAATATGATTTTGAGGTGTGTTCAAGATGTGAGACGATAATTTTTTTCAAACCGAGTGATGGTTGGAACTCTGATCAGATTGAGGTTTGGAACATAGTTCCAAGAGAGTAAAATGTCTAGTTCGAATTATACAGTAGTAATCAAGCTATTGTATTGAAGAATTCTAGTCAAAGAGTTTCATGTCCAAAATTGGGAATTGGGTCACAATGGCCTAATCACATTAGCCATATTCATTAGAGTTTGTAAAATTGATGTTAAGGGTCAAATAATTGCCAAGGAGGAAAATTACTAGTTTCCTAGGTTTGGGGTGGAAGCTTTGGGATTTGGAATAAGGGGGATAATAAATGATGTTTAGACATTAGAAGGATCCAATTATTTAATAAATAGAGTGAACAAAGAAATTCAAGAGAAATCCTAGGTGACAAATGGTTTTGGAGACATATGGAGGATGTGGGACCCACACTAGCTTGATTTTTCATAATACATGGTATCTCTCTTTTGCAAATTCGAATTAATGGGAATGTGAACACTCTTGGGTGAGTTGGTAAGTCATAACACATGTCATTGAGCATCTTAGGTCGAATTGGGAAGGATTGGTAACCTCCATGGAAGATAAAGAGTCAAAGTGGAAGTTTGTGGACACTTGGGCTAGATTCCCTAGCCCCTATGACACCAATGATGGAGCATCTATGACAACTATGACAAATTGCAGACCTAACCTCTTACATCTGACCACTATGAAATGTCAGCCCCAAAAATAGGCTCAAGGAAGGTGAATTTGGGAGTTGGAGAAGCCAAAGAGACTCAAAATCGAATTTGGGAGAAGATGGAACGTTGGAACTAGGAGACAAATGGAAAATGTGGAATATTTCCTAAATGGAAATCTATTGAATCTATTGAGAGGATTTCAACCCTTAGAATAGCTTTTGATCATTTGTAGAATTTGCAATTGTATTTGTGAAGAGGGAGAGCTAGTGGATGACTCGTTTCTTGCCTTAGCCAATTTCGAGGGTGAAAGATTCCCATCCAAGTTGGTAATTGGAAAGGCCATTAAGACCTTTCATTTGGAGCTTTAATGGAGTCTTTATTTGTAGGTGTAAGCTACAGGGAAGCTCATGGTTTATTCTATTGCAGCTCACTCCTTCAACCATTTCCAATTTTGATGGCATATTCTTGATCCTTGAGGGAGGGCGTTTTTGGTGAGCTATTGTACTCTTTGGGGAAGCTTTTAATGCCCCATTTCTTTTGTAATATGAATTAAATACTCTGTTCTTCATCTACAAAAAGTTTCAGGTCTAAATTACAAGTAGAAATGTATAAATCTCATTTTTAATGGAAGAACAATGCCATTTCCCCACTACCTTGTTGTGAGCCAATGTATTGATGATGATTTCGAATGAATGGATGATTCTATGATATATTTGTGATCAATATAATTCCATGGGTGTCTTATAAAAGTTTTATGTACTTTAATTGAGCATTTGAATCATTTTTACTCAGTTTAGTTGTATTGGGAGGTGAAATAGTGCCATTCCCCCAAGGGTCGAATTGGGGATTTTTGCAATTGAATGGGAGAGGGTGAGAACAGTTGTAATAATCCATTAATGGTTCATATGAGAATTTAATAAAATACTTAACACATTACATACCTCTTTTCATAAATTTGAGTGGGTTTGGAGGCATTTGGGGAGCCATTTTCAGTACTTACCCCAGGGGGATTTGAACCCCAAATTACTAGTAAAATTCCATTATTGGTCCAGAATATTAAGAGAGTTTTAAGAGGTATTTTGGTGGACATATTTCATCCAAAAACATAATATTCAAGTTCTAATATCATTCATACACCTTCCTTGAAGATTTGAAGGCATTTGGAGTCAATTTGAGACCTAGAGACCAATACTAGTCAAAGGAAAATCACTAGTAAAGTTACCTACATTGATTAGAATTGAAAGAGGATTTTCAGAAGTATTTTAAAGGTCCAAAGGCATCCCTGAAACACATATTTATGTTCTAATATCATTCATATACCTTCTCAGAAGATTTGGGATCATTTGGGGCAAATTTGGGACCTAGAGATCAAAACTAGTCAAAGGTCGAACTAGGGAAAAAAAAGTGAAAAATTGCAATTTTAATAAAATTCCTAATAAGGGACGTTACAGTGGTATCAGAGCATGGTCCTTGCACCTGTGTATTAGGTACATACATTCACGAATAATTGGCAGCCATGTCTTACTATTATGATAAATCCTATGAGTACAATTCTTATGAGGAATATGCAGATGCTTATGAGCAATATGAAGCAGAATGTGAATGGTATGAGGAAGAGGTGCCATCATGCAACACTTCTTACAATTTCAAGAGAAATGAAGATTATTCTTATGACTTTAAATCTGATGAATATGAGTGTGTCACACCAACCAAGGATAATTCTATGAGTGAGTTCCAAAGATGGAGAGCAAAATATAAAACCTTGCCCCAACAATATCAAAAATATCAAGAATATCTTGCTTTTAGCAAAAATACACAAAATGCCATGTCTTTTGAGTACTATGCTGAACATGTTTTTGAAAATAGGCCCAAAAATGAAGATGTGGAGTTAGTGAAGAAATGTTTATGCCCTTCTTGTAAAAACCCTTGGAGCGAGTATCATATATGTGTGCATGAAATGATGTCCTCCTTGAGGAGAGCTTTTGAGATTTATTCAAGAAGAGATTCCAAATATATTGATCCTAAGGAAAACAAGGGGCAAAATGCATCAGCTTGCTTTAAGGAGCAAAAGGAAGAGACATCACAAGAGCATGAAGAAGATTCTATTGAAAATATGGAATATCATTTCGAGACACCTTCTAGCTTAGACATGAACCAAAGAGCATCTACTGATGGATGCTTAAATGATGAAGGAGTACCTACTGATGGGTGCTCACACCTCTATGTTGGTGACATAGAGATCACTTTTGAAAGTGTTTCTACAAGTACAAGTTTCATTAAGCATGATAATGAAGACCTTGTAACAGTTGAAGAAGAACCAAGATCAACTTCCCCATCACCACTTGAGCTTCATGAAGTTGGTCCAAGCAAAATTGAAGAAGATGAGGAGGTTCATTTGCAAGAGCCTCATTTTCTTGAAGGGTCCTTAAAGATGAATGAAAATAAGATCCAAGAGTCCCTCAGCATTCTCCATGACACTCAAGCATTGGTGTCAAATTCTTGTTGGAGGGCTACTTCATTGGAGGAAACATCCTTCCTTGAAGACATGGAGAAGATTCAAAGAGCAATGTGCCACATAAAAGGTAATTTCATGTATTTGCTTTTTGATAGAAACCATTTGTTTGAGCTTAATGAATTGTTACATGATGCATACTTTAAGAATAATGAGGATATTCATAAGCTCACAATTCAAAATGAGCAACTTCTTGAAAAGTTGCAAGATACTTGTTTTTCCTCCTATGTTTCAGATTGTCAAATGGTAGATTGTTTGGAGGATTCTCATGACATGGTGGATCATGAAAAATGTGGGAATTTGAATGTGCTTAATGTGTTTGAAGATGAACTTGAAGAGATCCAAACACTTGATGTGGTGGAAGAGGAACTTGAATTGTCTCTTGATGAAGCTTATGCAATTTTTAAAGAAGAGCATGATTCCTCTACATGGGAACCAATCTATGACAAAGGTTTCCCACTTTTGAAGGAGCTGCATGATACTACCCACATGGATCCTTCCCATGATGAAACTTCTGCACTTTTTGATCATTTGGGTGAGTTAGTTCATTCTCCTACATCCTACAATTCCATGTTTTGCAGTATTAGTCTAAATGAAGTATGGGTGAAAGGGTTATTTTTTATGGTGCCACATGAGGAGTATGGAACTCCTAGATTTACCTTTTATGACGACATGGTTGGAGCACATTCTTATTCACATTTGCAGAAACATTATTTGTCACTTTATGATGATGCAAATCTACATGAATGCACCTATGATATGCATTTGAGTCACTTGAAGACTCATGGTTTTTCTTGCTCAACATTTGATTCATTTGATGTTGGAGGAACTTCATCCAACACTTGGGAGAATAGTTTTATGATTGGAGAAAATTTTTGTTGGAAGCCACATACTTTGTTATATTTTTATGATTCTCACATTCATGGATGTATGGGTGAGACTTCTTTGAGTCATTTGAAGTCTCCCTTGTTTTTTCTGCTCATTATTTGGTTTAGATTTTAGTGGAGATTCTTCATTCACTTCATGGATGAAAGAATACATGGCTGAATATTTTGATGCATATCACATCCTTTTGGAGCAGCATTATAGGACATGGGATCCTCACCTATGTCATTGGAGCAGATTTGATTGGTCACTTGAAGCTTGTATGCACTTGGAAAATGGTGGTCTACTTGCTTGGAGGTATAAGCACTTTCATGACTCTTTGATGAAGCATATCCTCGATGTACATTTTCATTATGTTGTTATGTACTTTGATGATATATATTTGGTACTCATGATGTTTGGAAGAATGCATACAAGAAAATGGGATCCAGGAATCCTCTTATCTAATGGTGTAGGTTGGAGAGCACTTTTAATTGTTGGGGTGCAATACAAGCAATGGGACACTGGAATAATTTTTGTCTCATTGGTTTCATTTTTTTAGGGGAAGCAAGCAGTATGGGAGATGGATTCCCCACTTAATAAAGTGATTTTAATCAGAGTAGTGCAGCAGCAAGCATGGTGGTTCCTCTCTAAAATATTCATGGAAACTCAAAGACTCAAGGATTGGCAATTCAATGGCAACTTCAAAGAATTATACAGAAAGCAGGTTCTTCAACACCCGTGTTTGAAATTGCTTGAGGACAAGCAATATTGGGAAGGGAGGATTTGTCATGTCCCAAATTGAGAATTTGGTCACAATGGCCTAATCACATTAGCCATATTCATTAGATTTTGTAAAATTGATGTTAAGGGTCAAATAATTGCCAAGGAGGAAAATTACTAGTTTCCTAGGTTTGGGGTGGAAGCTTTGGGATTTGGAATAAGGGGGATAATAAATGATGTTTAGACATTAGAAGGGTTCAAGTATTTAATAAATAGAGTGAATAAAGAAATTCAAGAGAAATCCTAGGTGACAAATGGTTTTGGAGACATATGGAGGATGTGGGATCCACACTAGCTTGATTTTTCATAATACATGGTATCTCTCTTTTGCAAATTCGAATTAATGGGAATGTGAACACTCTTGGGTGAATTGGTAAGTCATAACACATGTCATTGAGCATATTAGGTCGAATTGGGAAGGGATTTTAGCCTCCATGGAAGATAAAGAGTCAAAGTGGAAGTTTGTGGACACTTGGGCTAGATTCCCTAGCCCCTATGACACCAATGATGGAGCATCTATGACAACTATGAAAAATTGCAGACCTGACCTCTGACATCTGACCACTATGACATGTCAGCCCCAAAAATAGGCTCAAGGAAGGCGAATTTGGGAGTTGGAGAAGCCAAAGAGACTCAAAATCGAATTTGGGAGAAGATGGAAGGTTGGAACTAGGAGACAAATGGCAAATGTGGAATATTTCCTAAATGGAAATCTATTGAATCTATTGAGAGGATTTCAACCCTTAGAAGGCTAATGTTGGTTATAAAATGTAGAAATGAAGTATGAGAATAGTTTTTTATCATTTTTAGAATTTGCAATTGCATTTGTGAAGAGGGAGAGCTAGTGGATGACTAGTTTCTTGCCTTAGCCAATTTCGAGGGTGTAAGATTCCCATCCAAGTTGGTAATTGGAAAGGCCATTCAGACCTTTCATTTGGAGCTTTAATGGAGTATTTATTTGCAGGTGTAAGCTACAGGGAATCTCATGGTTTCTTCTATTGCATCTCACTCCTTCAACCATTTCCAATTTTGATGGCATATTCTTGATCCATGAGAGAGGGCGTTTTTGGTGAGCTATTGTACTCTTTGGGGAAGCTTTTAATGCCCCATTTCTTTTTTAATATGAATTAAATACTCTATTATTCTTCTCCAAAAAATTTCAGGTCGAAATTCCAAGTAGAAATGTATAAATCTCATTTTTAATGGAAGAACAATGCCATTTCCCCACTACCTTGTTGCGAGCCAATGTATTGATGATGATTTCGAATGAATGGATGATTCTCTAATATATTTGTGATAAATATACTGCCATGGGTGTCTTCTAAAAGTTTCATGTACTGTACTTGAGCATTTGAAGCATTTTTACTCAGTTTAGTTGTATTGGGAGGTGAAATAGTGCCATTCCCCCAAGGGTCGAATTGGGGATTTTTGCAGTTGAATGGGAGAGGGTGAGAACAGTTGTAATAATCCATTAATGGTACATATGAGACTTTAATAAAATACTTAACACATTACATACCTCTGTTCATAAATTTGAGTGGGTTTGGAGGCATTTGGGAAGTCATTTTCAGTACTTACCCCAGGGGGATTTGAACCCCAAATTACTCGTAAAATTGCATAATTGGTCCAGAATCTTAAGAGAGTTTGAAGAGGTATTTTGGTGGACATATGTCATCGATAAACATCATATTCAATTTCTAATATCATTCATACACCTTCCTTGAAGATTTGAAGGCATTTGGAGTCAATTTGAGACCTAGAGACCAATACTAGTCAAAGGAAAATCACTAGTAAAGTTACCTACATTGATCAGAATTGAAAGAGAATTAGCAGAAGTATTTTAAAGGTCCAAAGGCATCCCTGAAACACATCTTTATGTTCTAATATCATTCATATACCTTCTCATAATATTTGGGATCATTTGGGGCAAATTTGGGACCTAGAGATCAAAACTAGTCAAAGGTCGAACTAGGGAAAAAAAAGTAGAAAATTGCAATTTTAATAAAATTCCTAATAAGGGACATTACAAAGAGGATTGAGTAAGAGATGAAGTTGCTCAGAATGAGAAACATGTGAGTGGCGGCATCCTGTTGGAGTGAATTTCCAACCTCTCTTGGAATTCACATGCTATATATGGACCATGTGGCAATTCAACAATTGGATAAAAACCGCCTAGAAGGTAGAAGTTGTTAGGAGTTGTGTCCACTTTGTAATGGGCTCCACCCATATTTTGATGTATAAATATGTAGGATATCTAAGCGTAAGGAACTAAGACGGTATTGGAAGGTACTAGTTACTGTGTGTCATTGTGTTTCTATGTAATGATGGGTAGTTGACGAATGAACATAGTATTGATGCACACAATGTAGGCTATGTAAGGCTATTATTATGATAATAAGAATGATAAACTTGTGTTGTAGTATTGTATGCATGTGATGAATTTTTGGGTTTGTCGCATATGGTTGATATAATATGATACTATCATGAATGCTATTTCTATTATGGTGAAAGCAATGTTATGTTGCGTAATAAATGAATGAATATGTAAATATGTTGAATGTATGTTCACATCCCTATAGAAAATTGGTTCTTGCAGTCCCCTGTGATTCCTTGGGTGAGATGCCACTGCTTGCAAGTGATGTTGAAAGGGGTTGTTGTATGGGTTTTTTTGGTGTGATTTATGTTGAACCCTGCGTCTTCATGTGGACCAAGAGATGCCAAATAATTGTATAGTTACAAAAACTTCCAAATCAATTTTTCAGAACAATTGTCACTTGTGATTTATATAAACTGAGTAAACATATAAAAATGATTTCTTTTTTTTCCAGAAATATTTCTTATATTTAGAAGGCCATATTTAAAATCAAACCCACTCATGGATTTAAGCATAGGTGTCTACATTAATACAAGCCTAACTACATGTTGCTTGCCTATAGACCACATTCTTGTGGGCCAAAAACGATTACTTATTAACCTCGTTCACGAAAATGTGTTCGGTATTAACCTCCATTAGCCTATAACAAGTTTGTAAACAACTTGAACATATATGAGGGTCATATAAATGCTACCATGATCCCCAACCTCCGAATATGTAGTTGACTTATTATAATCAATACTCGAGGGCTCTACTACTAGCCCTTTATCATGAGGTTGTACACCTAGGAGGGCATGATACTCTAAACTAATCATTCCTTACATTTTGTGGATCTTATGAAGACCCACAACCAAAATCCTAAAATTCAATAATGTAAAAATAAGTCCCAATAAAATCCAAAACAAACTCATACCATAATTTAATCATAGAAAATATAGTGTCATTTTCTTCTACTTTCCTCTATTAGAGACATGATTTTGAAAACCTATAAACCATTTATCTATATAAAAATAGTTAATTTATAGTTAAATTTATGAGGAGCTTTAGTATGAGGGAGAATTGTAATTTAGTTCAGTTCTCAACATGGAGTTGACAGGTAGCACTTTACTATATATATATTCCAATGAATTAAAAGTTAAAAATGAATGAAACTTTGATACATCTCGGTCTAGGATCCTCATGTGATCTCGGGAACATTCTTACCATATCAAGTATGAAGTCCTCCCTATTTTTAACCACATGCCATATATTATCTTATTTACTAATTGGCATAGCTTTCAGCACTGTAAATTTGATTATATCTAATTAATTAATGATTGATATATAAATATTATAAAATTTATTTATCTTTACTTCTTTGCAATTTACATGGTATTTTAGCTATTTAGAATTTACATAATTATTTTATAATGATGATGATATTCACTTTTTATGATTTTATTTAATATAGTATTTAATCTCTATTTAAACATGATAGGTAAGGAGATAAAAAAGAATAGTAACGATATTCATTTTTTATGATTTCATTGAATATAATATTCAATCTCTATCTTAATATAATAAGTAAATAAATAAAATAAATCCATACTAATATATATGTCAATGTCATTCTCATATAAAAATGTCGATGACTTCTCAAATCAATAAACAAACCCATAGCGTGAACAATTGTTTCAATATCAATGTTCGCATCCCTAAATAAAGATATTCATTGAATTAACATGTCGATGACTTTTAAAATAATAAACAAACCCATAGCCTGAACAATTGTTTCAATATCAATGTTCACATCCCTAAATAATGATATTCATTAAATTAACAACATGTCGATGACTTCTAAAATCATCAAGGGAGATAGAAGTAGAGCTTCAAGTCCATGTCAAAACTAAAAGCAAAACATGGGAAAGTTGTTATTACAAAGTGTACTTCTATACTTGGTTATAGCCATTTATAATTTTAAAAAAATAATTAATAATGCAATAAGATGTCTGTATTCAAACCCCCATAATGTAACATGAAAAATGATACAAATCTAGAACCTAGAAACTAAAACTTAATTTCATCTTTGAATTTTTGAAGTGCCAAGCTAGACTAGAGTATGTTAGTATTTTGGGATGATCAAAATTTTGTGGTCAATTGAAGTACAATCCCACGAGTAAAAATTGGTTATGCAAGCTTCACTAGGCCAAGAACAAAATTCACTTTTCAAAGCGTGCAATATTTATTTGGGAAAGTCTAGACATGGTTTAAATTAGATTGAAATTTGGTCATCTTTAAAATTCTACTTCAATTCCAATCCAACATTTCAAGTTCGAAGTTGCATAAGAAGCTAGAAAACCCTTTAATTATGGGAGTCATTGCAAGTTACCAGTTTAATCACAATGAAGAAATTCTAAAAGTTCAAATATCATGTACGCTTGTTAGGTCACATAAAGCAGGGATGTCGCTAGAGGTGGGGAAGAATGTTTATCCAAATGGCATATGTTCACTATTTATGCATGTGTTACAGATGGAATCTTGTCGTGTTGCAACGGTGTAGGATCAACTACTCACATTTGTGGAGGAAAGGACAAAGGGTAGCATATTAGAGTTACCATTCCATGGAGGAATGCTCCACCCATCATTTGAATGCACCAGGCATCGTTTGAATGCACCACGTGATCTCTAATCACTGGGAAATTATTGACTTGAAAGGGACTAATATTAGTTCGCCTTCTAATATAGGCTTAACTCATTCCATATCTAAGAGTATTATCATGACACCTGGATGCCTATAAGTATGAAACAGATCCGGAATTGCAGCAAATCCGTGAGAAGAGAGGATATATGTACACAGTATAATTCTAGCTCCAAGATTATAGTTCAAGTAAAAAATAAGTTGAATTTTAATTTGGCCTCAGTTTTATATGATTCAAGCTCCAAGCTGATGGCTGAGATAAAAAATATTTAATTTGAATTTGACGTGAGTTTTATATGATTCAAGCTCCATGCTCATAGCTTAGCCACTACTTGAGAAGAGAAATTTTAATTACTCTAATTGTTTCCTCCGATGAATAACTACCCTCCAATTTGTGATCCATAACATCTAAAACTCTCTCTACTTTATATAGTTTCCTTTATATAGTCTCATAGTTTGCTTTATATAGTCTCCATCTCTAGTAAATGGCCAATATAAACAAAACATAAACAAATTAGTTAGTAGCGAATAAAAAAGAAAACATTAAACATTAAATGACCTATGCCCGAAACTTGTCTTGCTTAGCTCTAGGTCTATAAATATTTCAGTAAATTTACATGAGGAAATAGGCACGGTAACATATCCCATAGCCATGATTAATATAAGCGAGAAAAGAATGACCTAGGTTGAAACCCCAGATTGGGTTTTCTCCTTGATGAATTTTTCGAGCCTCGCCAACCTCATAGAGGTAAGAATATGGAGAAAGGATCACTACTAGGGAAGGAGGATTAATGTTTAACTCACTGGAAATCACATTAGTCCAGGCTAAGCTAGTATCCTTGACACAAAAATATATAAAAAATACAATCAAATGTAAATAACTATCTACTAAGATTATTTGATTTCTTGATACTTGTACATACTAGAGCCACAAAACCTCAAAAATTTATATTGAATATTTAAGTTTTCTAAACAAGTGTGTGCTTTAGAGAAAATAGCCAAAATTGGTAGAACATGTAACAAGAGTCTGCTAGCAGTGTAAATAAGAGTTAGCGGTATGCTACCGTAGGTGCAAACATGGAATGGAGCAGCTAGAACAAGCTTCTATGCAACAAACAAAATTCCCACCTCAATAGATTATACAACTGCACTACTACAACAAAACATTGTCAAGTCAAATCCCGATTTAAATGACTTTTTGGTCAACCTCAACATAAGCCTCAGAAGCATAGAGCAACATAAGCTTCGGAAGCATTGAGCAACATAAAGAAGCAGTAGCTTGCTAAAGCAAAGAAGCAAAGAAACTAGCCAATGAAGCATCTTTTATTGCTTAACAAATGCTAAGATAATCGAAAAGAGAATTCAATATTTTATGTCTTCCACAACCTTAAGAAGAAATTGCAAATTCAACAAAAATGTAGTTTAATGACAATCAAAATATTTACCATTCAAATAGTGTACAATGCCATAGAATAAACTCATTCGTTCAGAACAGATGAGGGACAAGTTTGTACAATACCATGTGCATAAATAGATGGATAAGCAATGAGTGTTGAGGGTTATAGTGATGTTAGAGAATATATGCGACAGCCCCGTGTTAATGAGACAAGTAAAAAGAAAATTTACTACAAATTTACGCGAGAAATCTCTGTATTGTGTCACCATATCACTACAAATAAAAGATGGAATTTCGCTAACTAACACTGAAATTTCACCACCGATTAACAAAAATTGAATTGTATTCTCATATAAAATTCTACATCATAGGCCACATTTAATTTGGTGTTTGTCTCATTAAATTGCAGTAAGAGCCTATTATGTGAGGTAAATGGAATGTTATGAGTACTCAATTAACTCCCAAAAGATAGCATGTAATTGCAAGAAATGGCTATGTCATGTGCTTGTTGAGAATGTATTAAATTAGATAGGCATTAAGATTACAGTCATCCCATATTTTTGGGAGAATAGTTTTGCTAGAATAGTGCACCAGTTAGAAAGATGGAGGTATCCATAACAAACCAAATATGCCATTCATTCAATGACAAATATGAAGCAAGCAGAAAAAGCATGTGGACGCCATGGAACGCCTTTAGCATGAGCTAGTGACGATCAATGAAAACAATTGAATTCTTTATCTTGATGTCTATGCAACGTGCTACTGGTGAGTGAAAAGGGATAAGGATTTGCAGGAGCAAGAGTGTGAGGGCGTGAAAGTTAAAACTAGGGCACGGGTATCCAATTGACCTAAGCAAATCGTTTATTTATAGCTTATATGCATCCTTTAGCGGATCCCATCAATGACCAATATATAATAGAGTTGCACAGGCTATGGGTCCGAGGTTAAAATTTTTACTGTGCAAACATTTAATGGATGTGGTAAATTCTCCTATGTGAAGCTAGGCCGTGTATGGAAAACTCTCCAAAACAATTCTTTCTATTGAGTGCAAAATGGATAAGCTGAGAGTCAGCAAACGAGTACACTACCTCGGCTTGCATCTTTGCTTCAAATTTGATCGATCAAAATGGGTGTCATATATATATTTTTCATACAAGTTCCCCAAAGTGATAGAGAGCTTCGATGAATGGGACAATTCAGTCAGGAACGGTGGACTGCTCCGGTTCACATAGGGGTACTATGCTACGAGCATTTTGTCCATTTCGATTGAAATAAAAAAAACAGTTGTTCTTTTTTCTGTATACGGGACCTTTATAGGTTAAGTTTCTGTATATCTACCCCAATTGGTTACTATAGTATTAAATTTAATCCTAGAGTAGCTGTGGCAACTGTTCTATATATGCGTGTCTTTGAGACCGTAGACTCCAAAGATGCAATGTTTTCATAATTAGCAGCTCTTCCACTGGTGGGGATGAATTCACCGCTCAATTCACGCAGAGAGAAGGAGAAGGAAGAGATGGCCGCCGGGCCTCCTTCTGCAAACTAGGTAGAAAATATATATATATATATATATATATATATATATAACTACCATTGTGTAGTTGAGGCAGGGTTGTTGCAGGTCCTGAGACCTCCCCTTCGCATTCAACAATCGCCAGCTCGTGCGTAGAGGAGGAAGGTCGAGCCTCCTCCTGTGGAACAAAACCTAGATCTTATCAAGTTATCAGTTACATAGTTATTATTGTGTTACATGTATGTAACAATAACATCGTAACTGCAACTATAGTCACTAAAGTAATGTTGTTGATATCACGCCTACAGAAAGGTTCTTTGATGTTCTATAGAATTAAAATAGCGTTAACTGGAACTTTTTCACATACAAATTAAGCATAGCTCAGAACCATACTACTTATGCATTACACTTTTGTGGCAACAATTAAAGTAAACTGAAAATACTATACAACATCTCACACAGTTCAACTACCATTGGATCCCAATAGCCGATTAAAAACAACTCTCCCTCCATTTTAGATCGGAGATTTCAAATCAAATAGGTTGCATTGTCTCTCTGCATTCCTGCAGCAATGTTCAAATATAATTCTCAAGAAACACCAGCTTCTTCTGGTGAAAACCAATTCTCATTGCATTTCATATCACATATTCCAGATCAGACTCGCCATCAGAGAGACACACTAGAGAAAACTTGGTGTACATAGACCATTGCAGCATTGGCTCTTAAGCCTTCCTGTCAATAGTGGGAGGACATGCAGGTGGTGCATCGCCATCAATAGCTGGAGGACATGCAAGTTTCCAATAGGAAATTAAAGCAGTGTTCTACCTGCTCGGAAAGCCCTGAAAGTGAGTGTTGGAATACTCTCTCACCGCATTGCTAGAGGGCCTCATAATAAACCATTGCCTCGAAAAGAGGCCACATAAGGTCTTCAAAATCATGATTAGACCGAGCATGAAATTAGGCAAAAAAAACTTAAGATATGTAGCATTGGAAAAAGTGTTGAACTAATGCAGAAGATAAAAATTGATTTTTATAGTCCCTTCTTGTGGGCATGGACTAATAAAAGTAGAAAAACATATATTTTGAATGTATATAGTAATATTTAAACATAGAAGACAAGCGCGAGAGCCCTTCTTAGATCTGATCTAAATATCAGGATTCAAGAATGAGCGAAGGGTTCAGAGGAAAAAGAAAAAGAAAACATCCCATGGATTTCATTCAAAATGCTCCACCTTTCAGTCAGCTCAACCTTGAAGTGGACGAACAATGAATCCGAAGAGCCTTGATAAAACTGACTTACTACGCATTTGGGATTTCACCATGAAGAGAATCATCTGCTCCAAATTCCTTAAACTCTCCTTGGACGCTCCTTGCAGAGTTTTCCCTTCTTGGTGAAATATAGGAAATTGAAGGGAGGGATTAAGGAAACAGTGGCAGCAAAAGAGCCAGAATTTCCCAGCTCTAGATTTGTATGATAGATCAGCTGGATGCGTTCGAAATGGAGGATTGCTTGATTAAAATATAACGTATAGGAGTTAAGTAAAGTTAAGTTTCGTAGAATTGTATGACTTTTCAGTGTTCATATCTGACAAGTGTAAAATCCTTTCCCTTCAAACTTCATTAAAATCTGAAAACTCAATGGAAGAACCTATAACCATTTTTTTAGAGTTATAGCCTGCTCGTTGCTTGACTTCGTTTCTTTCATCTTTTTATCACCTGATTACAAATACATGGATCATGTGAAAACAAGTGGTAGAGCATGTCAAAATGTTAGAAACCGATCAAGTTGCAGCCTATACCTTTGTGGGGGTCGTTGTTAATGGTTAACTTATGGAAAGCTGAATTATCTGTGCTTGTCAAACATATAATGACCATGCGGTGAGGATACATTCTAGAAAGGTTTCATGAGAAATTCCAGAAGTGAACATAGCTGCTAAGACAAAACCTCAACTTTAATGAATATTTACGTGCCAAATTTGATATTAATACTTTTGAGGGATGAATCATTATTGTCTCATTCATCAATATGTTCAATTTGTTGTGTGGTGGGAGTCCATTTATGCCATAAAGAAATGGACGATTAGCAAGGAAAATTATGATATGGTTATTTTTCTAATAATCGATTCTATATAAGAAGACCAAAAACTAAAATCATCTACTCATTAAATAACTTCAATAATTGTTGCTAACAGTTTTTAAAAAATAAGTTTCAATCATTTCTCGTTGAGAGCTCATACCCCGGACTGATTGTAGCATACTGTAGTGCAGCACACGACTCGCTCAAGATTAGTATATATACCCGTCTCCCACTCGAATCGCTCATATTCTTGATATCCCACGGGAAGAGATTAGAGATTTCGTCATATTTGGAGGTGTTTCGTATCTGAGAAGGAGCAAGAATGGCGGAGAGAGTAGTGAACAAGAATGTGGTGGTGGGGGGTATGCTCCTCCTTCTCCTCTGTGTTGTTCTTCAATGTGTGCATGTTGTTGAAGGGACTACCCACGTTATTGGGGGGCGCTAGGGGTGGGGTTTCCAAGCCAAGTCATGGATTGCTGGCAAAAAATTCAAAGGCAGTGACACTCTTGGTAAATTCATATATTCTTCATTTTATTTTTGTTTATGTTTATTGTTGGTTTTTGTAGGGATGTGAGTACTGTGTATTCATGAATATTTGATAATGGGATTGGGTGCAGTATTCAACTACAATGCATCTGTGCACGACATGGTGGTGGTAAGCAAGGGAGCGTACAAGAGCTGCACCACGGAAGGGTCTCGGCCTCTGACATCTGGTAGTGACAAATTTATTCTGAAGAGGGGTGGTAACTACTTCATCTGCAACTCTACCACCCATTGCACTACCGAATTGAAGATCGTTGTCACCGCAACTTAAGTCCCTGCACTCTGCTAATATATTCAATAATGTTGTTTTCTTTAATTAAATCCGATTGTAATTTTTAGGCCGCCCTGTAGTCATGGTAACGGCCTCGTTTGTTTCCCTAGCCCGTCTTTCGTGGTCCTTCCCTACTGTCTTTCTCTAAAAAGAAAGATAAACCATAAACAAAATAGAGAATCGCAAGTAACAGGTAGGAAAAGGCTAAAGTAATGTTGGAGAAATGTAATTACGAATTGAATGCGCATCTAGTATACCCCGGCTCGCATATATGTCAGACAGTCTATCATAAGTCTTCATGCACTCTTCATAGTATTTATTCAGCTGCATTTGTATTCCGCAAGTTGAATTTCTTAGGTAGAAATTTATTATAGTCTTTAATGGAGTTCAATATCTTCGAGGGCGAAGCGATTCCAAGTTTATGTATAAATATAAATCAATCTCAGAAGATTAGATAGAGATGTAGGAGTGAAAGGCGAAGAAGAAGTTCATCGTGAGATGTATGAATATCCCAAGCTCTGCGTAAAATGGTGAAAGATTGAAGTATTTACCATCTCTCTGCCATCTCTCGTAGTGCGTGAATGTTGTTTTACTGCAGTAATATATAAGTCAATAGTTATTTTGTGTTCATTCTCAAGAATGGTGGTTATTACATATTGCACATTTTCTTCATATTCATCTACGTAAACGATATCTTCATATCAAGAAGTTTGAAAGTATTGCTTTTTGCAAGGTTAAGCAATATCGCATATCACATAAGGTTAAGCATATCGCATAATTTGCGAATTAATCCATACCAAAGCAATTGGTGTAAATTAAATTTGGTGCAATTCAATTTGTGCGAAGTAAAGTTCAACTAAGGTAATATTCGCGAGGTAAATGCTTGGTGAAGTGAAATTCTTTCGTTAAGTTGGGCTTTCCGTCAAAGTCCCCAGCCGAAGAAAAGAATTGTTTATTGCACAGTTAATTTTTAAATTGACTGTGTAGTGTTGCAGTGTGCTTTTCCCTTGATCTGGTATTAGATCCTAGTTTACGGAAAGTAAGAATTGTATTTACAAAAAGGGAAAAGCAATTAAGATTAAGAATGGCTTCCACTTTGGGTAATTTGCAAACTCCAATCTTCTCAAGAAAAAATTATGAATATTGGTCGCTAACTATGAAAGCTTTGTTTAGAGGTCAAGATGTATGGGAAATAGTCCAACATGGCTATGCAGAACCAGAAGATCTAGCAACATATAACAATCTCACACAAGCTGAGAAAGATGTTATGAAGGAACAAAGGAAGAAATATGGAAAGGCATTGTTCCACATACATCAAGCAACACATGAATCAATGCTCCCAAAAGTAGCAGCAGGGCAGTCAGCTATGGAAGCGTGGGACACACTAGAAACATCATATCAAGGCTTGAATAAGGTAAAGACTGCGAAACTTCAAATTCTTAGAAGATATTTTGAATCTCTATCAATGAAAAATACAGAGTGAGTAGAATCATTCTATACTCATGTTAATGGTTTGGTTAATCAAATAAAGTCTCATGGAGAAACTCTAACTGATCAAAGAGTTGTTGAAAAAGTTCTTAGAGTTCTTCCAAGGAAATTTGAATATTTAGTTGTGACCCTGGAGGAAAACAAAGATCTCTCAACATTTACTATTGATGAATTGCAAGCCTCATTACTCAATCATGAACATAGAATCAGTGGTTCAGATACATCGTTGGAAGGTGCATTTGCAACACAGTCATCCATAAGTTGCGGAAGAGGTAGAGGAAGATCAAACTCTAGAGGAAGAGGAAGAAGTTCTTTCAGAGGAGGTCGCAGCAGCGGCCCTGCACATGTAACTGGTAGAGGTCAGGCTCAGATCCCGAGTCAATCAAGTGGACAAAGGTATGATAAATAAAAAATTCAATGTCATTACTGTAAGAGGTATGGACACTCCGCATATGAATGTAGGAAGAAGCAGTATGACCAAGGAAAGCAAGGCCAATCGCAGACAAGAAACAACAGCGCTACGAACATCTCACTGTTCTTAGCATGCGCATCCCCACTCGAATGCAATGTTGTCCAAGAAAGTCTAAATGACATATGGTATTTAAACTCAGGATATAGCAATCATATGACTGGTAATTTAAATCTATTTTCTAGTCTAGATAAATCAGTTCAAACTGATGTCACACTTGGAAATCATTTTCAAGTGACTATTTTGGGTAGGCGTACTATTGATATTCTAACCAAATAGGGGGAGCATAAATGTATGTCTGATGTTTATTATGTTCAAGCTTTGAAGCATAATTTGATGAGCACTGGACAACTAATGGAAAAAGGTTACAGAACCCATATGATAGGAAAGCATTGTCTAATCAAAGACATATATCCAAGCAATCAGTTGATAGCCGAAGTGCAGATGAAAAGAAATCGCTTATTTCTTTTGACGATAACACCAATTATAAAAGGAAAAGCAACTCAAGTTGTTCATACAAGTCAGAATGAAAATTTTGGAACTGCGTTCAAAGCAGAAAGCAAAGGAGCAGACATTCACTGCGACAAGGAAGAAAAAGACAGTGAAATGCAAGCTGCGTTTCAGACAGAAATAAATGATGAATCCTTGCTATGGCACTTCAGATTTGGACATCTAAATTTTGGTGGGCTGAAGCTACTGCACATGAAGGACATGGTGAAAGGATTTCCATTGATTGAAAAGCTAGAGAGAATTTGTGAAGGCTTCATTTTTGGAAAACAACATAGGCAGACTTTTCCAATCAGAAATACATATAGAGCTCTCACACCATTTGAAATTGTGCACTCAAATATTTTTGGACCGATGCAAACACCATCCATGGGAGGATGCACTTATCTTCTCACATTTTTTTATTATTTCACAAGAAAAACATGGTTCTATTTTCTGAAACATAAATCTGATGCATTTGGTTGTTTTCAGCAGTTCAAAGCACTCGTGGAGAAACAAAGTGGTTACAGCATCAAGATATAAAGAACAAACATAGGTGGTGAGTATGTTTCAAATGAATTCTTAAATTTTTTCAAAATTCATGACATATAGAAGAAATTCAATGCACGGTATACACCACAGCAGAATGCTATCGCAGAGAGGAAAAATAGAACCATTATGGAGATGCTGCATAGTACGTTGGTAGCTTGTGACATCTCCCAAATATTGATGTTAGTAAAGTCGGGAATTTTGAAAAAATTTATGTCATAGTTGAAGGATCAAAATATCTAACATATTTCTCTGTGTAAAATGGCCATTCATTAAACCGAAACGTTCATAATGCATCATCCACATTTAACTAATAAAACGTTCTATAATGGTACACATGTTCATAAGAAATAAATTTCACAATAAATTAATATAACACATATGAAGAGACCATGTACACAACCAAATCAGCATAACTACTCAATAAAGGAGACCATCAAATTCAACACAAATAGATCACACATAAGAGAACATATTTAAGGTGGTTCACCCAACTTGGGCTACGTCCATGAGGCAAGGTAATATCTTATATTATTAAATCAAGAAAGAGATTACACTTCACAGCTAGCTTGGTTGTCATAACACTTTTCCTTTATCTTGCTAGGCAACCTGAATCTCCGTACAGATAAGATCACTCTAGCACAGGAAGAACAATTCTTACATGCTTCTCATTCTGACCTATATCAGAATATATATACAATTATATAAAGGTGTTTGTCATGGATCAATCCAATCATAGAAGTATTCCTCTAATCTATAATAATTATGAATACTTGATTATACAGAGTTTCGATTCAGTCCCGCCAATTTCTATCACAGAAATGGACACATACATATAACTCTTATGCCGAGCCTCATTTTATCACAGAGATATAAACATATATCACTATATATAACTCTTAGTCAGCCGAGACTCATCGTCTTAGGAAAATCTATTATTGCCATGTTATAATATATCATCTCAGTTGACTTTTTAAAATGAAAATACAGAGAAATCATAGACCATTCTTCAACATCTGCATTTCAAGCATTCTATTAAACGAGAAATGCCAAGAATGCCTAACACCTTTATCAGGTTCGATAGCTAAGTAAATTTAAGCAACATACAGTGGATTTATTCTCCGACGTGTGGAAATTATGAGATTATATTCCTACAAAGAATTTCCTCAAAGCTGGAAGTACTGAAAAACCTAACTTATAAATACATACAGAGCGAAAACAAGTATATGGGGATCCACAATTCCATGCCATTTTCCCATTACATGTTAAAAGGGGAAAAAGGCGGAACACTACGAACCAGATCAAAGTCAGAGTTCTATAAGCAATTTCAAAGATAACTCTGTCCATTCCGAAATAGAGTTTAGCTACAGGCAAACTAAATTTATACAGGGATTACGATCATAGGCAGAGTTCCGAATAATACTTACATGGTGCTCTTGTCTATAAACAAAGTCGAGTTTAGTTGAATACTAACACTAATATGGCTCCTAGTATTTCCCGCAGAGGTCAATCCTTCCCACAGGATTCCCTTGTCGAATGCCCAGCGCAAAGATCTTTTCAAATACAAAGCCTTTATAGTGATCTACCTTTCGCAAACGCATAGATCTACCTTTCAAAGATGCATAGCTCTCCTCTGCCAACTACGCAGAGATCTCATTCACAAATCGTAGAGAACTCCTCATCCCAACTCGCAGAGGTCTAATTTCAAAAACTCCTAACATCCCTCTCCCTTCTCCATGGCCGTGTATCCAAAACAAAATCTCCCTGTAGACTCTAGAGAAGAAATCTCAAAGGAGCACCTCTCCTTAAATCGTTTTCTTTTCCCAGGTTAATATTGGCGTTCTCTCCAATTTACAGCAGCGTAAATTTATATATTTCTAGATGAGTTTGGATCAATGTTACCTGCCGATGCAGAGATTAGATCCAACAATCCCTCTATCAAGAATCATTCCCCAAACCTTGTAAGAAACCCTCCTACTGCCCTCTATCATTCGAAAAGGAGGTCTAGTTTCATTCTATCGTTATGGCACTCCAATAGTCGGTAAATATGATTGACCATGAAACTTAAATCCACTAGCTTCTATTATAAAGTAGAAGCTGCTATCACAGGACAGCGATTGAATCAAATAAAGGAAAAGCAAGGATAGAGGTTATTGATCTACTGAATTCAGTATTTCTACCATGTAATGCATCCTACATCAGGCTGAATTAATTAGGGCAAATATTCTAATGCAGATATCAAATAAAAGAAACTTACTTTGTGAACGCAGAGAATCAAGACGCAGCTGTATCTTACACAATCGGTTTGCACAAGCGACACTAGCTCCGATTACAACACTTTATTTCGTGGAAATGATTTTTCCCAATCCTTCGCAGATAATCGCTAGATCCAAACAGGAGGAGGGTGAACTCGCAGATAAGATGTTTTACCATACTCATGCAATGAGCAACTTCCAGGGTTCTACGATACAACGATCCTTTCAAAACACTTCTCCGCTCCTACAGTAACTCTATTCCTCATAGGTTAGTTCTCGCTATCTCTAAATCGCAGAGATCAAATTAAGCTGGGCGGTTCTGAAGAAAATGGAATTGTTCCATAATTGGAAGTAACCGGGATCGCTCTACCGGAGACCATAACGAGGAAGAGATCGAACTCCTATCCATCATCATCATGGCGAGCTCTCCCATTGAAAGATTCGCCTTGGGGTGAGAGATCTCCCTGCCAAGTGGAGAGTCATGCTAGAATTATGGGAAATTTGCTATGTGGTGGCAGTGAGAGTTGCGCCATTTTTCCCATAACTATTCTAGTAGCGCTTAGTTATCACTCCCTAAATCTTCCAAGATTCACAGGTAATTCGATTTCCATTTTTAACATACAGCAATTCCTAATTCTAAGTAGAACGCATCATATAGTTATTAAAGGTCATAAATAGAAGGCATAGTCAGGATAAAACATATATTTTCATCAAAGTTATCCTGCGGAGATCTCGACGGAATGCAACATGTTCTTTATAGAATACTAGGCCGAGTAATTCTAAGAATGGAACACGATACACTTATCAGAGGATATAAATCTTGAACGGCATAATAATAAAAAAATACAAAACGCAATCCTCGCCAAATCTAACCCGAGGAGGTCCAGAGAGAGTAAAACGCATACCTTACAATTTTCTAATCTGGGGAGATTCACAAGATCCATGGCATATATTACAGAAAAACTTCTCCTGAGGAAAATCAAACCCACGATACCTATGTTCGCACGGAGATTTCCAAAAGCTGGACGTTATTCCTGTTCCAACCATCCCCTTCCTCCCCCCTTTCATGTAGTATGCGACCAACTAAAAATATGCTCATACTGATGCCGTTTACCCAGGGATCTGCCAAGTGTAAGTAGGTGCCAAAGAAATGCCAAGTGTAAGTAGGTGCTAAGGAAATGCCAAGTGGAATCAATGCCGTAGTGAACTCCCGGTCAGAAGGCTCAATCCCGCTAATAACTTATTGGTCATGGTGAATCAAGTCCACAACTATCTAGTTGGCTTGGTTCCATCTAAGGATACCACTACTTATCCCACTCATCGAAACTAATAGTCCAACGAGCATCTTTATTGCCCATGTGCTAGTAATTTGTTTTCTCATGGGGTAGAGAAATTCCAAGGATATAAATTATTTCTCCTACAATAAGTATAAAGAATTCATACTATGGTCTAGACGTTCCTTTTGGGGAATACTTGTACCACCACTCTTATGCCTCCTTTAAAGTGAAAGTGGTTGTAGCATGGGTAACTCTTCTCGAACAAAGTCTTAAATAAATCTTTTGGTTTTACTCCTTCCAACTAAAGGTACTAGCTTTAGATTAACATAAGGCGATGGACATTTTACTAAAATGTAAAATATATCTTAATAAGTTAAGCTTTATCAAAACCCATTAATAGGCTTAGTTTAAATTTAGCTTAGGAGGTTTACTTGGGATTTATAACACTCCGTTGGAAATGTGATTAAGTGAATTATGTCAAATTATACTTCACACATAAGGCGTTATACTAAGGCGTAAGTCTTCACGGTTGCCTATTTGTTTGTAATGCAAAGGCTGTAGTCCTCGACTTAGGACATTATATGAAAGCCTTGGTTAATACCCATAGATCCAACCATTATGTCCTACATCGTCCTAGGCCTTAACGTTCAGATTATCAAGGATTCTCTTGACTCTACCTTTCCGAAATGATTTAGTTGTCGATGCTGAGTTGCACTGTTGCACCTTCTCTTCTCAATTTACAACTTATAGCTTACGAAAAGAATTAATGATATTTTCAAGGTCCACTGGTGGGGCCTTGGCCTTGAGCTCCTCACCAGGGCCTCATAAATAATTTACATTATACATTTATAAATCTTAGAGGGATATTACATCCTCCTCCCCTTTAAAAATAACACCGTCCTCGGTGTTCATTATTTTCAGCAGTTTGTCCTCTCTTTTGTAGTCAACCTTTGCTTGTTTCTGTCATTTCTGTTTGTCCTCCTTTGCACTTTCACGACTCTTTTTCAAGTCCCTCTCGATCACATCTGCATTTTTCGCTACACAACAGAATCCAAAGAACCGTAAAAACTTATCATCAATTCCATAATCGAGCTCATAAATATAAACAATGAGCCATTTTATTGCAGCATATCATTTGCAATTCATGGAATATCTATAGTCTTTGTTTGTTCTTTTATTATCACAAACACACTGACATCCAGTTCTCTAAGAAGTGTAGACTGTTTAATTTAATCAACACATCAATCATTTGATCCAGGAAATTCTTTCCTAACACCCCAGTGCTCACACAGCAATCCTTTCGAAGATTTCTTGCCTAACACCACAGTGCTCACACAGCAATACTTTCTCCCATGCATACTAAGCAGCGTCCTGCCTCCCGCATATGCATTTTATTATAGTTTGCCTAGGTCTTTACAGCCTGCTGATTCATTCGAGAATCCTGACGGCTGTCAACTCCCTGATTTCCAAGGAATGTTTCAGTGCCATTAACGCACTATTACATAATTCCCCTCAAGCCTTCTCGCTTGAATCCCGGAATTTATTTCCCCTCAAGCCTCCTCGCTCGAGTCGAGGAAAATCTCATTCAAATTCATCAATTATTCCGTCATATACATTTTGTAACCATAGGATTACTCTGACCCATTTGAGCCTAGATCTTTATTCAATCAATAATTATCAAACTTAAAGAATAACTAGCAGTTATGATATGGATCTTAAATCCTCACCCCCTTATTTTTCCATGCATAGTAGTTATGCTCTTGTTTTCCACAAGCTCCTCCAATTTTTGACCATCTGCCAAGTTCACCTGTTAGTAACACTTTATAGAACAAAATCAAATATCGTAAGGTCCTTTTTGTATTCATATATATATATAAAAAAATAAAATAGGATAATCATCCTTCATCATCATAATTGAAACATTTTCTTTTATCACTGAGCATATCTAGTTGAATAAAAGGGTTTACATGAAATAACATTCTTCCTGTTACGGTCCATGCACATTATGATCACATAACCTCAGATGTTAGCTTTCATTATTTCAACACAATTCTGGTTTTAGTTATACCACTTTTCCTTGTATAGCTTAATAAAATATACTTGCGTACCTTATAAGATAACCCAATACTTTGTAAGGGCAACCACATATCTTTCTATTATAAGGCCCTCGTATGTTGAGGTACCTATGTATCCCACATTGACTTGTTGACGGTTGTAAGGAAGTGATGTGCGGAATGTGAAGTTTGCTTGACCACAACATCCAAAGTGTTAGTCATATAAAGTAATTAAATCGTAAAAACAATCTTACCTAGAACGTATGTCCCATCATCTCCTTTAAAATCTTAGACATGATCTACTGTTAAGATTACTTCTGATCTACCACCATGGAAGTTCCATGGCATTAATGGTTTCTTAACTCATAATGCTAATATAAAACAACCATCCCCTGTGGCCACATACGTCAGGAAATTTTTTAAATTAAAGCATCTTGCTAACTAGGTAATCGTTTTATGCCGGTTCTTTATTCATAATAAAGAGCATACTCCTTTGAAAATTTTCCACCTCATTTATATGATTATGATGTGAACAACATGATTAACCACCATAGCTTTTATCTAAAATAATATCTCTTAACACACATATATATACATCTATATTATATATTTCTATGGTATAAATTCATAAGAATTTATAAAAGAATTTCAATGCACATAAACGCAAACTTTTTCCAACTATTTATACGTTTTCGAGATTTAATAAACTTTCACCTTCTACTGAAACATGTTTGTGGAGACACTTAATATTGCTAGAGCTTCAATTTGATGCAACATAGTCTACTCAATTATTCTTTTCTTTTTCTTTTTCTTTTTCCTCTTTTTTTTTAAACAAAACTAAATCACAAGTATCCAAACGTAAGAACCACACTTTTTGGATAATTATGATTTCAAAAAATCTTGAATCTTCATCGTTTCGAATATAGAGATATTTATTGCAACTGGAACTTCTATTTAACACGATTTAGAGATATTTATTGCAACTGGAACTTCTATTTAACACGATTTAGAGATATTTATTGCATCTAGACCTTCTCTTAGGTAACCGTCAGTAGTTTAGAGTTGTCCTGAGCCGGACATAAATAGCAAGAATATATGGGAATTCAATTCAACCTTTTATAAGATCCGAATTACCTGACGGGAGAAACTTGAAGTTGATCTTGGAGATTCATTTTCCCCTCGTCCAGTTTAGTAGACCATGCATCCAAAATAAAACCAAAAAAATGATTAGTAATCTTAACAACCTTTTATCGTATGTTGAGCTCATTAGGCCCTAGTGCTGTAACCTAAGGCTCTGATACCATATGTGACATCTCCCAAATATTGATGTTAGTAAAGTCGGGAATTTTGAAAAATTTTATGTCATAGTTGAAGGATCAAAATATCTAACATATTTCCCTGTGTAAAATGGCCATTCATTAAACCGAAACGTTCATAATGCATCATCCACATTTAACTAATAAAACGTTCTATAATGGTACACATGTTCATAAGAAATAAATTTCACAATAAATTAATATAACACATATGAAGAGACCATGTACACAACCAAATCAGCATAACTACTCAATAAAGGAGACCATCAAATTCAACACAAATAGATCACACATAAGAGAACATATTTAAGGTGGTTCACCCAACTTGGGCTACGTCCACGAGGCAAGGTAATATCTTATATTATTAAATCAAGAAAGAGATTACACTTCACAGCCAGCTTGGTTGTCATAACACTTTTCCTTTATCTTGCTAGGCAACCTGAATCTCCGTACAGATAAGATCACTCTAGCACAGGAAGAACAATGCTTACATGCTTCTCATTCTGACCTATATCAGAATATATATACAATTATATAAAGGTTTTTGTCATGGATCAATCCAATCATAGAAGTATTCCTCTAATCTATAATAATTATGAATACTTGATTATACAGAGTTTCGATTCAGTCCCGCCAATTTCTATCACAGAAATGGACACATACATATAACTCTTATGCCGAGCCTCATTTTATCACAGAGATATAAACATATATCACTATATATAACTCTTAGTCAGCCGAGACTGATCGTCTTAGGAAAATCTATTATTGCCATGTTATAATATATCATCTCAGTTGACTTTTTAAAATGAAAATATAGAGAAATCATAGACCATTCTTCAACATCTGCATTTCAAGCATTCTATTAAACGAGAAATGCCAAGAATGCCTAACACCTTTATCAGGTTCGATAGCTAAGTAAATTTAAGCAACATACAGTGGATTTATTCTCCGACGTGTGGAAATTATGAGATTATATTCCTACAGAGAATTTCCTCAAAGCTGGAAGTACCGAAAAACCTAACTTATAAATACATACAGAGCGAAAACAAGTATATGGGGATCCACAATTCCATGCCATTTTCCCATTACATGTTAAAAGGGGAAAAAGGCGGAACACTACGAACCATATCAAAGTCAGAGTTCTATAAGCAATTTCAAAGATAACTCTGTCCATTCCGAAATAGAGTTTAGCTACAGGCAAACTAAATTTATACAGGGATTACGATCATAGGCAGAGTTCCGAATAATACTTACATGGTGCTCTTGTCTATAAACAAAGTCGAGTTTAGTTGAATACTAACACTAATATGGCTCCTAGTATTTCCCGCAGAGGTCAATCCTTCCCACAGGATTCCCTTGTCGAATGCCCAGCGCAAAGATCTTTTCAAATACAAAGCCTTTATAGTGATCTACCTTTCGCAAACGCATAGATCTACCTTTCAAAGATGCATAGCTCTCCTCTGCCAACTACGCAGAGATCTCATTCACATATCGTAGAGAACTCCTCATCCCAACTCGCAGAGGTCTAATTTCAAAAACTCCTAACATCCCTCTCCCTTCTCCATGGCCGTGTATCCAAAACAAAATATCCCTGTAGACTCTAGAGAAGAAATCTCAAAGGAGCACCTCTCCTTAAATCGTTTTCTTTTCCCAGGTTAATATTGGCGTTCTCTCCAATTTACAGCAGCGTAAATTTATATATTTCTAGATGAGTTTGGATCAATGTTACCTGCCGATGCAGAGATTAGATCCAACAATCCCTCTATCAAGAATCATTCCCCAAACCTTGTAAGAAACCCTCCTACTGCCCTCTATCATTCGAAAACGAGATCTAGTTTCATTCTATCGTTATGGCACTCCAATAGTCGGTAAATATGATTGACCATGAAACTTAAATCCACTAGCTTCTATTATAAAGTAGAAGCTGCTATCACAGGACAGCGATTGAATCAAATAAAGGAAAAGCAAGGATAGAGGTTATTGATCTACTGAATTCAGTATTTCTACCATGTAATGCATCCTACATCGGGCTGAATTAATTAGGGCAAATATTCTAATGCAGATATCAAATAAAAGAAACTTACTTTGTGAACGCAGAGAATCAAGACGCAGCTGTATCTTACACAATCGGTTTGCACAAGCGACACTAGCTCCGATTACAACACTTTATTTCGTGGAAATGATTTTTCCCAATCCTTCGCAGATAATCGCTAGATCCAAACAGGAGGAGGGTGAACTCGCAGATAAGATGTTTTACCATACTCATGCAATGAGAAACTTCCAGGGTTCTACGATACAACGATCCTTTCAAAACACTTCTCCGCTCCTACAGTAACTCTATTCCTCATAGGTTAGTTCTCGCTATCTCTAAATCGCAGAGATCAAATTAAGCTGGGAGGTTCTGAAGAAAATGGAATTGTTCCATAATTGGAAGTAACCGGGATCGCTCTACCGGAGACCATAACGAGGAAGAGATCGAACTCCTATCCATCATCATCATGGCGAGCTCTCCCATTGAAAGATTCGCCTTGGGGTGAGAGATCTCCCTGCCAAGTGGAGAGTTGTGCTAGAATTATGGGAAATTTGCTATGTGGTGGCAGTGAGAGTTGCGCCATTTTTCCCATAACTATTCTAGTAGCGCTTAGTTATCACTCCCTAAATCTTCCAAGATTCACAGGTAATTCGATTTCCATTTTTAACATACAGCAATTCCTAATTCTAAGTAGAACGCATCATATAGTTATTAAAGGTCATAAATAGAAGGCATAGTCAGGATAAAACATATATTTTCATCAAAGTTATCCTGCGGAGATCTCGACGGAATGCAACATGTTCTTTATAGAATACTAGGCCGAGTAATTCTAAGAATGGAACACGATACACTTATCAGAGGATATAAATCTTGAACGGCATAATAATAAAAAAATACAAAACGCAATCCTCGCCAAATCTAACCCGAGGAGGTCCAGAGAGAGTAAAACGCATACCTTACAATTTTCTAATCTGGGGAGATTCACAAGATCCATGGCATATATTACAGAAAAACTTCTCCTGAGGAAAATCAAACCCACGATACCTATGTTCGCACGGAGATTTCCAAAAGCTGGACGTTATTCCTGTTCCAACCATCCCCTTCCTCCCCCCTTTCATGTAGTATGCGACCAACTAAAAATATGCTCATACTGATGCCGTTTACCCAGGGATCTGCCAAGTGTAAGTAGGTGCCAAAGAAATGCCAAGTGTAAGTAGGTGCTAAGGAAATGCCAAGTGGAATCAATGCCGTAGTGAACTCCCGGTCAGAAGGCTCAATCCCGCTAATAACTTACTGGTCATGGTGAATCAAGTCCACAACTATCTAGTTGGCTTGGTTCCATCTAAGGATACCACTACTTATCCCACTCATCGAAACTAATAGTCCAACGAGCATCTTTATTGCCCATGTGCTAGTAATTTGTTTTCTCATGCGGTAGAGAAATTCCAAGGATATAAATTATTTCTCCTACAATAAGTATAAAGAATTCATACTATGGTCTAGACGTTCCTTTTGGGGAATACTTGTACCACCACTCTTATGCCTCCTTTAAAGTGAAAGTGGTTGTAGCATGGGTAACTCTTCTCGAACAAAGTCTTAAATAAATCTTTTGGTTTTACTCCTTCCAACTAAAGCTACTAGCTTTAGATTAACATAAGGCGATGGACATTTTACTAAAATGTAAATATATCTTAATAAGTTAAGCTTTATCAAAACCCATTAATAGGCTTAGTTTAAATTTAGCTTAGGAGGTTTACTTGGGATTTATAACACTCCGTTGGAAATGTGATTAAGTGAATTACGTCAAATTATACTTCACACATAAGGCGTTATAGTAAGGCGTAAGTCTTCACGGTTGCCTATTTGTTTGTAATGCAAAGGCTGTAGTCCTCGACTTAGGACATTATATGAAAGCCTTGGTTAATACCCATAGATCCAACCATTATGTCCTACATCGTCCTAGGCCTTAATGTTCAGATTATCAAGGATTCTCTTGACTCTACCTTTCCGAAATGATTTAGTTGTCGATGCTGAGTTGCACTGTTGCACCTTCTCTTCTCAATTTACAACTTATAGCTTACGAAAAGAATTAATGATATTTTCAAGGTCCACTGGTGGGGCCTTGGCCTTGAGCTCCTCACCAGGGCCTCATAAATAATTTACATTATACATTTATAAATCTTAGAGGGATATTACATAGCTACACATCTGTCGAATGAATACTGGGATGAGGCAGTCGCAACTTCTATTTATATCATGAATCGATGTCCGACGAAGAGCATGAAGAACAAAGTTCCGCAGGAAGCATGGACAGGTATGAAACATAGTGTCTTGCATTTAAAATTTTTGGTTGTGTAGCATACGCACATGTTCCAGATATGTTAAGAAGGAAATTAGACAATAAAGGACATAAATGCATTTTTATTGGTTATTCTAAAAGCACAAAAGCATACAAGTTGTATGATCCTATCGCAAGAAAAGTTATCATCAGTTGAGATGTTCAATTTGTAGAAAATGAAGCATGGGATGGAATCGTAGAGAAGAATGTTAAAATCGTGTCACATGTTGAACATGATGACATTGCAGAAGATGTGGTTGAGACACCGCATGCAAACCAAAATGTTGCAACTCCGTCTACTCCCAGGACATCGCGACATGTTTCAGCACAAGGCACTCCAACATCAGTCGCAGCTCAAGCTAGTCTGACAAACACACCAATTGCGCAGCGAACTCCATCAATCAATTTGCGCAGTTTGACACCAGCAACTTCGACAAAGACAAGAAGTCTGCGTGATATATATGAGACTGGTACACCAAATTCATTTTATGTTTTTGCATTATTTTCTCAAATTAATGATCCACTAACATTTGAAGAAGCTGTCGAAGATAAAGTCTGGGCACAAGCCATGGATGAAGAAATAGAATGCATTGAGAAGAATCAAACATGGGAATCAGTTGATGTTCCTATTGAATAGGATGTGATAAGCGTCAAATAGATTTATAAGACCAAGAAAGATGCTAATGGAAATGTGCAGAAGCACAAGGTAATATTTGTAGCAAGTGGATTTACACAACAGACTGGAATAGACGTCAATGAAACTTTTGCACTTGTAGCACGAATGGACATTATCAAAACAGTTTTGGCCATCGCAGCACATAAGAAATGATCTGTTTACCAAATGGATGTTAAGTCTACATTTTTAAATGGTTATTTGGAGGAGGAAGTATATGTGGAGCAGCCACAAGGTTATGAAGTTTGAGGACAAGGACACAAAGTATATAGGTTGAAAAATTCACTCTATGGTTTGAAGCAAGCTCCTAGAGCTTGGTACATTTGCATTGACTCTTACCTCATTGAGAATGGATTTCACAAAAGTGAATGTGATCCAACTTTGTACACAAAAATCAACAAGCAAGGTAATAAGCTAATTGTCTGTCTGTATGTAGATGATTTAATATTTACTGGTGATTTTGGCATAGAGGAATTTAGATCATTCATGGAAAGTGAATTTGAAATGACTAATTTGGGGCTTATGAAGTATTTTATGGGCATTGAATTCCAACAGACTGAAAATGGGATATTTATATCTCAATCGAAGTATGCACATGATGTCTTGAACATATTTAAGATGTTAAACTATCAGACAGCTCCAACACTGGTGATAACAGGTTTGAAATTAAGCAAGGATGATGATGTATCCAATGTAGATTCTACGTTGTTCAAAAGGCTTGTTGATAGCCTTATGTATCTTACAACAACAAGACCAGACATCATGTATGGAGTTAGTTTACTCTCAAGATTCATGCAGTCACCAAAAGAATATCATTGGCAAGTAGGTAAAAGAATTATGAGGTATGTAAGTGGAACAAAAGACTTTAGTATTTTGTATTCAACCTCAGAAAATTTCAAACTCAATGGATACACTGGAAGCGATAATTGAGGCAACATAGATGACAGAAAAACCACATCTGGGAATAGATTTCATTTAGGAACATGTGATGTATCATGGGATTGAAAGAAACAACCCATTGAAACTCTTTCTTCAACACAAGCAGAGTATGTGGCAGCTACAAGCGCTTCATGTCAATCCGTTTGGATGGGGAGGATGTTAAGTGATCTGTTGCAGAACCAACAAGAACCCACAACCATTTACTGCGACGGAAATTAAGCTATTGCACTATCAAAGAATCATGTGTACCACAAGAGAACCAAGCACATCGACACAAGGTATCATTTTATTAGAGAATTGATAAAAACAAATAAATATGTTTAGAATTTTGTAGGTCTGAAGATTAGGTAGCAGACATATTTACAAAACCATTGGCAAGGGACACATTCCAATATATGCAAAGTTGTTTGGGAGTGACATGTTCTGCATAGTGAACTTCGTCATGCATAGATCATGTTTCAACTCTGAAATATTTTGTAAATTTTTTTTTTTTTTTAATGATCCCCATATGCTCATAATTAAGGGGGAGTGTTGGAGAAATGTAATTGCGAGTTGAATACACATCTAGTTCCCGCCGGATCTGTCAATTACTCTATCAGACGTTTTGTCAGTCTTCTATGTTGGAGAGATGTCAAACTGTTAGTCGGTCTTTCAGAAGGCTTTGCGCACACTTCCTTGTATTTATTCATCTGCATTTGTATTCTGCAAGTCAAATTCTTAGGTAGAAATTAATTACAATCTTTAATGGATCTCAGTAGCTTCCAAGTGAAGGTAAACCAACTTTGTGTATAAATAAAAAACTCTCACAGAGGATTAGTTAGTGGTGTGTGAAAGAAATGAGAAGAAGAATATGTCCACAATGTGTTTGAGAGCCCAAGCTTTGTAAGAAGTGAAATATCAAGTAAAATCTCATCTCTCTGTAATGCTGCAAAGTTGTTTGTTTTACTGTGGTAATATATATAAGTCTATAGTATCATGTGTTCATTCCCAATAATTTTGGTTTTTGCATATCACATCTTCTTCATATTTACTTGTGTAAATGTTGTTTACATTTACGATATGTAAAAGAAATCAAGATTTCCAAATATTTCACTGTGGTAAAAGTTCTATTTTAACGCGGAGTAACATCGACAGTCTGTGAAGTTAAGAATTTAGGCAGAGTAAAACATATCTTCAAGTCAAGAGGTCTCCCAAGTATAGCCTTTCGCAAATTTAAGAACTCCGCATAAGTGTCAGCTTCACATATGTGAGAAGTAAATTTAGTGCGAAGTAGATTTATGCGAAGTAAAGTTGTGTGATTTCAAGTGTTGCGAAGTAAAGTTTCGCGAAGTTAATTTCTGTGAGGCTTACTCCGCAAGGTTAAGAAGTTGGGGTTTCTGTCAAAGTTTGAAAGCAAAGATTATATTCATTTACTGCGCAATTGATTTTAATTGACTGTGTTGTGTGCTTTTCCCTTGATTAAAACCACGCCTTCTGAAGTTGAATCATATTTCTAAAGTAATAGTATCATTTTGCTTTGATCTGACCAAGAACCGAAATTTCAAAGTATTGTGGTGAAGGAAACTGAAAGAAACTGTGCAGGTATTTATAAGCTTTTGAATGGACTGCTATAAGAGTTACGTTTACGACCAACTACCCAAAATGCATTGCACCTAGAAACAAAATATCGTGGCCGTGAAATATATTTGACTAACATGACCAAAAACTATCAAAGTTCAGAACGCAACAGATCCTCAAAATCTAGTCTGTATTGCATTGCATTGCATCTATTTTGGCTTAACCTCTACTATCAAAGTTAATGGATTGGATTTGGACACCAAAGATCCTAAAAAGATATCCTAAAAATCTATAATGAATGAAGTGCATCTAAACACCAAGAAATATTCACATGTTAGTATTTTGTTTTTCCGCTATCATGAACAAATAAATGATCCCATATTTTTGCGTAACGTCCACTGTTGTCCTTCAAAAGGTTATAGAATCACTAGTCAGCAAATTCTCCCCCAAAAGACAATTTATAGCAGGTGCATAATCACTATTCCTACTGTCGCCCTTCAGAAGGTTATAGAATCATTAGTCATCAAATTCTCACACAGGTAAAAAAAACATTGTTAGCGAGTGCATAATCACTATAACTATTAGAGATACATGGAAAATACATACGACTAAGGCTGAGGCAGCTCCGCATAGTCAATGTTTTCATATTTAATTGTTTCATCTATATGGAAGGTACGCCATCTGATAACGAATATTCCTCATATTATATATATTTTATAATATATTATTTTATATATAAATAATTGGATAAAAAAATGTTAATTGTTAAATATATATCTTTTAGATAATGATTATGTTATTATTGATATTTATTGAGATTAACTTTTATTTCAGTGATCTTTAGAAAGGTAAGTGATTATTTGGTTTCCTTTAAGAGTGTATTTGTGTTTAATAAGTTTTTAAAGGAGTATTTTAGATCATCATCTTTTTTATAAGCATTTTCAATTACTATATTTTTTATAAGCGTTTTTAAACATTATATTCGTTTTGATAATTTAGAAGGTTATTAAAGTTAGTACTATAACGTATATTCTGACATGTAATTTAATGTGGTTGTATATAGGCATTCTAAGAGAGTACTTTCATCTTCAACCCTCTTAGTGTCGCATAGATGACACATGTTGTTTACCCACAATGTTTCACTATTTAGAAGCCTTTATATTTATGTGCTTAACAACTTTTAAGTGTTGTTGACCCACAACCTTTATATTTATGTGCTTAACCATGTTTGGCATTTAAATTTAACAAAAGTGCAATCATCCATCTCAATCCAAAATGGGTTTAAGAAATATGTGCACAAGTTAAATTTGAACCTTAGAGTTTGGAAAACTCAAAATCAATGAACAAATAGAGTTAGTGATTGAAAATGTGTAATTAGTTCTGTCTACCTCCCAAACCATGGTGAAAATGTAGATGCCTAATAAAGACCAACCTAGATCCAAATCCTAAGGCTCTATTAAGCACCGAGAGGGATCAAATCTCCCGAGGTGCAAACCTCTCCTCGAAAAGCTCATTCAGTGCAATACCTGAGAAGAGGTTTGCACCTCGGGAGATTTGATCCCTCGCGGCACTTGATAGAGGCTTAGGATTTGGATCTAGGCTGGTTTCAGTCATGGGCGGTGACACAAAACTGGAGTTTGATCAGCATGGTAAGGAACAGGTTAAGTTGAAAACACATATACGAGTATCATCATAATGTAAGTAATAAGTATTAAGGATTGAGTAAATTTTTAAAGTGGAAAATAGAGACAATAATTTTGTAAGGATTAAATAAATAAATATATGGTTCACATCGTGATCATTCTCAATCTATCTTCTTCATCTTTTCTTATCTTCACACCTGGTAGTTTTGACATATTTTCATATCGATCATATGAGAATGGAGGTTGAAATCGTAGACCTGCCAATTCTTTAACTCGAGATATTGTTGTGAATGTCATACCCTGCCTCTCTTGCTTTCCAATACTAATAGTAGCTTTCTCCAATGTCAATCCTTGTGACTTATGGATTGTTAAACCCCAAGCTTGTTTCAATGGAAGTTGTTTTTTATTACCTCTTTCGATAGGTGTAATAGGAACAACTTGAGGAAACGATTCATCCCATGGTCCACCCACATAATTATCAAATTTTATTAAAACATGCGTGTGTGGTTCTGGAGGTGAAATTCCAGGTTTATATACAATTTGTTGTATAACTCCAAGAGCACCATTGATGAGTCCTGCATCAGTCCAGAAGTTTGATGTCAGCATTACCCTTGCTCCTATGGCTATAAATAATTCAACTTCCAACCCTTCTTCATCTCCTTCCATAGAATAGTTGCTTCTTATAGATGTAGCAATACTAGTCGCAATGGGATAGTTTAGGCTTCTTATTAAATGCTTGTTATGACAGTTTACATCATCATTTGTCGCAAACAAATGTATCGCCTTATCGAAGGAATTTTTCATTGTAGCATGAAAGGAAGTATCTGTACGAGTCATTAGTAATTTCCAATCCTCTATTGTTGGAATGGCATCTCTAATATTCACTAACAAATTACGAAAAGATATTTGTTCATTGCTTTGCCCATTCTATCGAAACACAGTATCGAGGGTCACAACTATTGTGAATGTGTTCCACAATTCTTTTGCAATACCTTCTTATGCATATACAGGCTTATCCATGACAGCCAACAATTTTCCCAAATTACTGACCAATATAATTGATCGTCCACCAAAAGGTCTATTAGCATATTATGGGAAGGCTTGGCAAAGTCTTGAATCTATTTTGATTAGTAGATGTTTTCCAATAAAACTCATTTCATCGATCAATATATATTTATCATTCCTCAACTCTTCTTGTAAGTTAATTAAAGCCGGTCCTCATAAAGGATTGATTTCTTTCATCGGTATATGAAGTGCAAAATGAATTGTTCTTATGGATATGTTGAAAGCTGCCACCCCCGTAGGAGCCAGAAGAAGTATGGACTTTTCCCTGGATGAGAGATATTTTCAAGTGTACTTTTAATGGCTCCAATCAAATATGACTTCCTGGTTCCTGCGGTTCCTTGGATTATCATGCGTAATGGATCAACACCTGTTCTATAATGCTTAAGGATAAAATCATATGCTATTCTTTGCTTATCCCCCAAACTATCAATTGCCCTGTTCAGTAGAGAATATGAAATTATTCTCGAAACAGAGAGGAGCTCAATGAATATTCTGACAACGGTGACGATTCATTCTATATTTATGTTTCCCTTAAGCTGCAATATGGAAAACTCATAGTTCACTATCAAGATTTCTTTGACCATCAGCTTTGTCAGACAAACCTAAATAGTGAACTATAAGTTTTTCATTTGCAGTCGAAGGGAAACGTAATACCATGAATCGTAAACCATTTCCAAGCTAAAACTGAAGACCGTGGAAACTCATTGGATGGCAGAAATTCATTGAATGGTTTAATGAATTTTCTAATGTTTTAATGATTCCGTGTAGTAAACTGTTACCTTTATTGAATTTCAGCTTTTATTGAATGAATCTGTTGACTGAATGATTAATTAATGGTTTATTGAATGTTATCTTTTATTGAATGAATGTGTGTATCAACAGAAACAATGTTTTAGTGAATGTTAGCATTTATTGAATGAATAATGGATGAAAGTTCATGATAAAATATGGATGAATTTGCAGATATTTTTTTTTTTCGAGTGCATGCATTGGCTATGGGGAATTGAGAGTGATGTGAGGGGGGGGAGCATAAGAGCTTGCACCTTCACGTGGTTGGCCCTGTTCAGTAGAGAATATGAAATTATTCTCGAAATAGAGAGGAGATCAATGAATATTATGACAACGGTGACGATTCATTGTATATTTACGTTTCCCTTAAGCTGCAATATGGCAAACTCATAGTTCACTATCAAAATTTCTTTGACTGTCAGCTTTGTCAGACAAACCTTAATAGCGAACTATAAGATTGTCATTTGCAGTCTAAGGGAAACGTAATACCATGAATCGTCAACCATTGCCAGGCTGAAACTGAAGACCGTGGAAACTCATTGGATGGCGGAATCATTGAATGGTTTAATGAATTTTATAATGTTTTAATGATTTAGTGTAGTAAACTGTTACCTTTATTGAATTTCAGCTTTTATTGAATGAATGTGTGGACTGAATGATTAATGAATGGTTTATTGAATGTTATATTTTATTGAATGAATGTGTGTATTGACAAAAACAATGGTTTAGTGAATGTTAGCATTTATTGAATGAATAATGGATGAATGTTCATGATAAAATATGGATGAATTTGCACATATTTGTTTTTTTCGAGTGCATGCATTAGGTATGGGGAATTTAGAGTGATGTGAGGGGGGGGGGGGCATAAGAGCTTCCACCTTCACATGGTTGGCCCTGTTTAGTAGAGAATATGAAATTATTCTCGAAACAGAGAGGAGCTCAATGAATATTCTGACAACGGTGACAATTCATTCTATATTTATCTTTCCCTTAAGCTGTAATATGGCAACTCATAGTTCACTATCAAGATTTCTTTGACCATCAGCTTTGTCAAACAAACCTTAATAGTGAACTATGATTTTGTCATTTGCAGTCGAAGGGAAATGTAATACCATGAATCGTCAACCGTTGCCAAGCTAAAACTAAAGACCATGGAAACTCATTGGATGGAGGAAATTCATTGAATGGTTTAATGAATTTTCTAATGTTTTAATGATTCAGTGTAGTAAACTGTTACCTTTATTGAATTTCAGCTTTTATTGAATAAATGTGTTGACTGAATGATCATTAATGAATGGTTTATTGAATGTTATCTTTTATTGAATGAATGTGTGTATCGACAGAAACAATGGTTCAGTGAATGTTAGCATTTATTGAATGAATAATGGATGAAAGTTCATGATAAAATATGGATGAATTTGCACATATTTGTTTTTTTCGAGTGCATGCATTGGGTATGGGGAATTGAGAGTTATGTGAGGGGGGGGGAGGGGCCATAAGAGCTTTCACCTTCACGTGGTTGGCCCTGTTCAGTAGAGAATATGAAATTATTCTCGAAACAGAGAGGAGCTCAATGAATGGCTACGATGCTGGCTTTCTACAACCCAAAACCCTAACTACATGCAATCTCAAAATTAACGACTACCAACCACCTACTGGTTCTTATTTAATAAAAATGAGTCTTTTACATTAAGTAACTACCCATTAACTATCTAATGAGCCTTATTCAAAGAATATGATCTCATACATGAATATACAAACTCCTCAGTATACCAAATTAGAGAAGTTAGGTAAGAGTACCTTGACAGAATGGAAGCACACTACCATATCTTTGTGACGAATATGCCACAATGTTACATAACTTCCCAGCCCTTTTATTTTGCTATGTGGAAAGTCTATAGTCCATAAAGTAAGTTCCATAGACACTAGCACTTGAGACTTAGAGTACAGTCTTTTGTGCCACCTTAATAGGAACCCACTAGCCTGTAGGTCCACTTGAATAATGATTGACTCCGTCGCTTAATACAATGACTCTAATACAATGGCTTTATTACAACGGCTCTATTCCCTTAGGCTACTCCGTTGCTAATACAATGGGAAGAGCACCGTTGCTAATACAATGGGAAGAGCATAATGGGTTTCTCAGTTATATGTATATATGTAATTATTCTACATATTTCTACAATAGAGATAGAATATATTGATTTCCTGCAATATGAAAAATTTTATTTGAAAAATGCTATTTTTTTTTTAAATGTAATGGGTGGTTGCGTAACTGACGCTCTAAACCAACGAAGATATGGTAATATCCAATGGTTTTTCAATACTACCGATGGCTCGGAACGTCGGTTCCCTTCTTTTTGTATGGCATACACGTCACTTTACCGACGACTCAATCCGACGACCGTATGGTAATAGCCAACGGTTTTGCAATACGACCGATGGCTCAGCATGTCGGATTCCATTTTTTTGTATGGCATACTCGTGGCTTAACCGATGACACAATCCAACATTTTTATGGCAAAGACAACTAAACTGATGCATAATCGATGGTGAAAGATGGTAATCCGACTACCTGTGAAGCTGGAGGAAGTCGGTTAACCGACGTGCTTTCTAGTCGAATATTCGACGTCTTGAACTACGTTGGATTTTAGCCGATATCGCACCGACGTAAAAAAGACTGGAATTGTCGGATAGTAGACCATAGGTTGTAGCAAATTCAACTTTTTAGCCGTCGGATTTTGGGTCAAAAAAACTTAGTGAGTAGAAATCGTTTTCAATTTTCGCATATCAGACACGAAATGAATTGCACGACTGGAGGTCTCTTCATCTACAAAAGTAGTGTTCCAATCATGCATACGATCAATATCCCTATGTCCAAGCATCTCAAACTCATTATAATTTATAAATTTATTTTTCTATAATCCACACATGATCTCCCATTCATGCTGCCTGGAATCTCTTTGTGGAATTGGATGTTCTTCTTCTTTGTTGGAATCATCTCGAGCATCTATAGGCATAGTTTGGTGATCAACATGTCAAGGTATATATTGCAAATTTTTCCAATTCCATACTATTTCATCAGATGTGTGGCCTATATCTCTTTTAAAGTCATGAAATGTCTTGTACAAAACCAACTAGGACCAACAGAACTCGACAAACTTGTCATTTTTTCAATCAGGAATAGAGTTAAGTCTAGGAAATACACGTACAATAGATGCATTACTTCATGGCAACCATTTTTCCCCACGTCAACGTTTGAAATATGACCAATATTTTTCAACATCTATCAATGTAAGTTGCTCCATATTCTTCAGTCGCTTGATATATGCATCAATCAGAGAATTATCATTGTCGGCATTATATGTTTCAACTTGTACTTATTTGAAAACCTTCATACCAACATTTAGAACCACAAAACGACGGCTACGTTTTGAAAGAGGAAGCTATAGAAGCATATGGCATGTCTCTTATGCACCAATGTCCCTATCCACAATGGATTCACACAACAAAATTTTATATGCACGTGTTGCTGGTTCATTTGGATTCTGGATAGAAGAGACTCGCATCAACATATTGTGGAAAGTTTCATATCCCTTTTCTGATTTGGCTGCGTATTTTGCTATGTAATTAGTAATGACATGCTTGGAAAGTACAACCTGGCAATCTATATTATCCCTCCACATCATTAGTGTTTCATGATTGTGTGTATTCACTCTCTCATCATTTCGTCTAGGTTTGTACTTTTTTCTCCTTGTTAATCAATGTAAAGTTTTGACTGGTCACATAGATCCCATGGTGCGTGGTACTGACATACCAATTTTCCTCCTTTTGAAGACAACTTCTCTCATTGCAGGTAATATGGCGCTCAACACATTTAAGAAGTTCTTCATAATTAGTCATTGGATCAGATTCAAATATTTGTTCTGTTCCTTTTACACGAGGATGATCATCTACATTATTTCCAATTTGAATCTTTCGTTGTTGTCCCTCATGTGGATTTATTGCATGCACACATTTGTCGAAATAATTTTTTGCAAATATAACTTCTCTAGGATCATCCCAATTCAGAGTGTCCATGTTGGGAGCATTTTCTAACCAAAGAAACCCATGGACATGAGGAGATCCATGATGTTGCCATTCTTAGTGACTCCAATAATCTGTGGCTTGATGAAAATGTTTGAAAACCTCTTCTCGAAACATTGTATGTCTCAAGTGCATATAATGTTCCACGATGTGCATATTATCAATTACATTTTGATGTAGCCATTTTCTCGCTTCACGTGGATCTGTAGGACTTGTGCCTGGCATTAATTTATGCAAATCAGGCCACTGCATATCTGCTGCACTTAGTGTGAAGAATATTGTCGGACAACCTATCTATTGAATCAGGTCAAATAACTCTTAGTGACACTTGCTCCAATATGCACGTGTGCCTCTTAATACCATTCCAAATCTCATTAATCTTTCTCCCAATCTTGAAGATGGAAGATTTTGTAAATGTTGTCGTAACTCTTCCATTGTTGTGGGTAGTTCACTAATATTTTTTTTGACAAAAACTGTTGAGGAATCTTGAGCACAATGTCTCATTATGATATTCAGTAAAAAATATCTAAAGTGAGGGTGCATTCCAAATCTATTATCATGATATCTGAGAATATGCTTTGCATACTTATCTAGATGGACATTTCGCATTCGCGGTTGTAACCAATCAGCCTCTCCTTTAGGGAACAATGCTGGAAATTCCACATCAAATAATCCAATAGTGTTATACTCATTCATTGGAGATGAGCCAATGCCAGGCCAGTTAATCACTTCAGTCGATTTATCATTTGCATTATTTTCATTCGGATTAGGATTATTTTCCCATGCTCTAATAATTTATATCTCTTGTGGTGCACTTGGAAGCCTTGATGCAAAACAAGTTGTTTGTAAACTGTCTAGCATGTCATCAACTCTTGGTATCCCTTCCAACATTGCAAATTTTGTGTCGTCATCAATATCGGGAAGAGTAACAGAATTAAGCATATGTGAAATATCAATGGCATTTTCAGGAAACTCTTCTACTGCGTCATAATCAACTCGAACATCTCGATAATATGGATCATTCTAAATCTTATATAATAATGCATCTATAGCTTCTTTTTTTCTAACAGTGAAATCATAACTGTATCCTTGTTGTCCTTTTCTTTGCACAATGACCATTAAGTCCAAGTTGTTAATATGTTGTGGCAATGTCTTAGCAACATATTTTATCTCTTGTGGAAAACTAATGGTGTGTCCTCGATATTTGTATTTTCCACCTATTGAATTCATCACCTGCAAAATCGGACTTGCACATGCTATCAAGTTCTCTTCAACTTGTGTGAGATCTTCAAGGACATGCGGTTGAGATCCTGGATCCATGTGGTTCATAGCTAAGAATATGTGATTAGATCTCTCTCTCAGACATCGCACACAGATTAGACCTGTATTTGTATTACGTAGTTAGATTCCAGCATATGACTCCAGGAAACATGACACATTCCCACTTTTTCTAATTGAGAAACTCGTTCACGAAAATTGTGATGTATAGTATACATATCTTCAGATGGTACCAATATATTATCGTCAATTAAAATCTCCTTATCTCAGACCGTTACACGTTGAGCATCTCTAGTCGTTACTCGTTGAGCATCTCCCACAGTTGGTTCTATGGGTAGATTGGTTGAATATTGTCTTTGTCGTTCCGCAAATTGATTTTTTTGTTGTTACACTTGATTCAACTTTCTCTCTCAATACGCTCTTTGTCAATCAAGGTTTCATTTTCTTCATTCTTCTCGTTCTTCTGCTGTCATTTCATCCAACTTTCTTTTTCGAAGTTCTTTTTGTCGAAGTGCGTTCAATTTTTCTTGTTCTTCTCACTTCTGCTATCATTTTATTGAGATATCATTTAAACTCTCCTTCTCGTTCTTTTGGTGTAATTTCTTTATATGGTACCATGATATTAGCATCCATCTCAATCGCCATATCATGTTCTACATTTTGATTTATTTGTCGTTCAGCAAATTGGTTTCCTTGTTCTTCTAGATGCTTCAACTTTTTCTCTCGATTGGCTCTTTCTTGTTCAACATTTTATTCTTTTGTTGTCAATTTGTCTAACTTTCTTTTTCGATATTCTTTCTGATGATTTGCGCTTCGTTTTCTTCGTTCTTCTCATTCTTCTATTGTCATTTCATACACCTTTCGTCTCACGTCTTCTTCTTTTCGTTTCAAGTCTTCTTGACATTCTTTTGTTGTCATTTATTTAGATGGTACTGTGATATTAGCGTACATCTCAATCGCCATATCATGGTCTACATTTTTTATTTATTTGCTGTTCTGCAAATTGATTTCCTTGTTCTTCTAGATGCTTCAACTTTTTCTGTCGATTTTCTCTTTATCGTTCAGCATTTTTTTTTTTTGTTCCTCTTGTTCTTCTACTATCAAGTTGTTTAACTTTCTTTTTCGATATTCTTTCTGTCAATCTGCATTTCGTTTTCTTCGTTCTTCTCGTTCTTCTTGATGAGTCAAGTTTTCAGGTATTTAATAACCTTTTTTCCAGCAGCCAAACTCAAGCAATGGTGATGAAACATACTCATTTGTGGGGGAAAATGTTTTAATTTAATTATTTAATGAAATTATTTTATGATTATTCTTGGATGTTAGAATGCGTAATATTGAAACCAAGCGTGATTGACCAAGTTCAGGGTCATTCAAGGATGGACGTGTAGAAGACTAAAGGATCACCAAGCTCGGCACCCCATTTCCTGATTTATAGAGGACGCACTCCAACTTTCAAGAGGAATCGGCATTTGGACAACTAGTTAGTATCAGCATTAAATCATATAAATATGGGCCTCTCAGGTAGCGAGAGGCCCCTGCTGTTATTTTGAGAAAAACCTTGTTTTAACGTTTTCTGCCCTATCGATACTGCGAAGTACAGACCTTTATTTGGACATGGATTTTATATTTTAATAAGAGATTGATGATTAATTCCAGCCAGCATTTCTAAGTTTTATTCTCTCCTGAGTACGGGTTGGGGAGGGCCCCTCCAACACGTAGGTCAGGAGATTTCTATTTGCAGGTATTTCTTTCAATTATGCATTTTACATTGATGAAAAGTTCTATTACATATGGAAGTGCTTGAATGATTTATTATTTCTGTAGTAGTTTATAATACATTATGTAGTATAGCACAACAGTTTCAGTAGTCATGTAGGTTCTTTCTTTCAATGCATATTTTAATCAATGATTGCATGTGTATCAACTTTGCTTTTAATATCATGGTTTATATCTGAGGTTTTTGACCGTTTCACATCGTGATTAATTTATTTAAAGTAATAGATGGATAGCTCGAAACAATCGCACTTCGATTAAGTCTTGGGATTTAAAATGGTTTAGATTAGAATTCTAGTTTTAGGTATAAAGTAACTACAGACCTCGTTTTCTCAAATCTTAGAATAGATCTGTTAGGGCATTTTCATTTTCTAGATTTACCATTCTACATTAAGTAATTTCATAAGATCGTCCCCTTTACTTTCAGCATTTTAATTATTTAAAATAGATTTACTGCTTTATTTCTTAGAACAGATTTACTGCTTTTGGTATCTTTATTTCTTAGAACAGGTTTACTGCTTTTAGCACTTTAATTCTTTTAATTAGATTTATTGCTTTCCAGTATTTAATTCCATAGCATAACTAGTTTACATCTTTAGTAGACAACCTTTAGAACATCAATACTGACATCCAACTGTGACAAAGATTATCCTATAAAGAGCACAGATAGTGCATGCACCTCTAAAGTTTGTACGTTCCCCGGGTTGACATTTAAAGTAGGCTCTTGGTATAGCTGCCCTCATTAGGAATCCATATTAGGAGCTCACCACTTTTTGGCACCATTGCCAGGGAAGTGCTAAATATTTTAGGAGACATCACCTAAAAACCACAAAAAGAAAATAAAAATTACATAAAAAAAAAACATAAATATTTGTACTAATGAATGCCTCGTCAGCAAAGGGATAGATTTGGCCGCTTTCTACCCAAGAACCCCATGAGAAACAACGGTAATAACAGTTCTGACCATTCTCAGTTTGAATTGGTACACTCTGAAGATGAAATTGACCACACATACGACCCAAATAGAGAAAACTTCACTACCAGTTCCAACTCAAACACCTCAATGGCAAACGAAGAGGAGAAACCTAGGGAGATTTTCACTTTTCCCATTAGCATACCTCTCGGAGATGTCAGAATGAAGAACATAAATCCTAATAATCTGCCAAAATTTCATGGTTTGACTTCAGAAGATCCTAACACATTCCTGTTTGAATTTGAGGTAGTTTGCAGATCATTTGATTACACTACTGATGCACAAAAGCTAAGGCTTTTTCCTTCCACACTGAAAGACTTATCACTTTGGTGGTTCATGAGCCTTGAAGGAAATAGTATCTTTAGCTGAGATCAAATGAAATAGTTATTCTTAGAAAAATATAGGGACTACTGCAAGGCCAAAGATACTAGGGATGAAATCTTTAGGATGCAACAAGGAAATAGAGAGTCATTAGAAGATTATGCCCAAATATTTCAACTCAGCTACAAACGAGCTAGCCATTGCACATTGGATCCTGAATCACTAAAGCTTGTCCTTCTCAGAGGTGTAAAGAGGAGAATTTTGAAGTCTTAAATCTCCTTGGAGATGGAGATATATTCCAAAAATCTTTTGACCAGATCCTGCAAATCTTCAAAAACTACTCAAGATCTAGGAAAACTAAGAATGGGACGAGGGATACACTTACAACCATTGGTGGATCATCATCCTCAACACCAACACTTTCAAAATCTGATTTAGGAAACATACTGGATGACATGAAAAATGACATACTGGAATCCCTAGCCATGCAACTTCATGCTATTCAAATAAAAAAGAAACATGATGAAATTAACCAAGCCTTGGCAGTATTTTGTCCTCATTGTAGAAAGAAGCATGAGAAGGGGCAGTGCACCTTGAATACAATAGAAGTATGTGGTCTCTGCACTGATGACCATTCCACTGATAAATGTCCCCTCTTACCCTCATGTAAGGAAGCTATTCAAGACCCAATAGCTGAAGGAACAGTAGAACAACTCTGTTTTATAAATCAGAGGAGGAATAATTTTGTTAGGCCATATCAATAGGGCAATCAAACTTACTATAATCAAGGGCAACCAAATTGGAACTCTGCACCGACTCCATGGCAAGCATAGCCAAATCAAAACCAATGAAAACAAAACCAGCAATCATATCAACCATCCTATCAACAACCATATTATCCATCGTCTTATCCTCAATACCCCCCACCTTTTCCATCCACCACAAATTATGCAAACCAGTACCCCCATCCATCAAATTGGAGGGCGCCATTACAAGAACCACTTATTATGCCACCACCACAACCTCAACCACCCCCTAGACCTCCACCTATTCCAACCCAACCAATTCCAAATCCTAATAATAACAGACCCCCACAACAGCAGCAGGCTTATAACACTGATATCACACAATTCCCAACTTATGTTGTAGACACCATAGAAATAAATGAAATAAACCTACGATCTGGAAAAACGTTGCAGAATACATCCCCACACAACATCCAACAACCTGTACCTGAAGCTCAAGACCACACATCAGAACCCTATGTTCAACATCCTGTTGAACCAGAACCTCCCGAGGACGAAACCCAACCACTTCCATGCAACAGAAATCCCCCATTTCTAGAAAAAACTTGTCCGGAATACAAAAGAAGAGGAAGAGAATACAATCTTAAACGAATTCAAACACCTAAACATCAAAATCCCAATTTTACAAGCCATAAGGGATGTGCCCATCTGCAACAAATTCATTAGAGAAAATTTCCTAAAGAAGCCAGGAAGGAGGAAGTGTGACCCACCAACTATTAATGTAGTGGGACAATTGGCCGATTTGATGCTAGGTGTCATAATAAATCCTAAATATCTTGATCCTGGTAGTCCTGTAGTAAACGTCACCGTAAATAACAAGCAAATAAATAAAATCTTAATAGATCTGGGAGCTACGATCAATGTCATGACTAAGGAAACCATGTTATACCTTAGACTCCAATCACTGGTTAGACCAACCACAACGGTACTCCAACTAGCAGACACGTCCACTGTGAAGCCCGAAGGAATGCTAGAAGACATTATGATCAATATCGAGTTCTGGGAATACCCAGCTGATTTTATAATAATCGAAATCAAAAGCAAACTTAGTGGCTATCCAATTATCCTGGGTAGACCTTGATTAGCAACTGCGGACGCTTACATAGGCTGTCGATCAAGAAATATGACAATCACCAGTTGACATACCAGGAAGAAAATCACAATCTACCCACCAGCAATTAAATCTTCAGAGTTATAATATCAAAATTGGACTGATGATTACAAGAACACACCAAATCACAACCTCCGACCTATCCTAACAATTGATGTTGCAATATCTTTAAAGGCAGTAGATGAAGATGGCCATATAGATAGATTTATACAAAATATATCTCCTAACAATCATGTTATTCAATAATTTTTTTCTACATAAATAGGTGAAAGTTCAAAATAGAACATGGATGACTTATGGACAGAAGTACTGCCAGAACAGATTGAGAAGATAAAAGTCGTGGAAATTCACCCTGGCAAAACAGTCAACATAAATTCCAATTTAGAACCAGAGCAAGAAGAGAAATCGATGAAGATACTAGCACAACAAAGTAAAGCATTTGCATGGACATATGCAGATATGAAAGGAATACATCCTAATATCTGCAAAGACTACATTTACATCAAAGAAGGTTATACTCCCATCAGGCAACCACGAAGAAGGCTGAACCTTGCACTAAAAGACATAGTCAAAGTGGAATTACAAAAGTTATTAGATGCATGGTTCATATATCCAATATCTGATAGTGAATGGTTCATATATCCAATATATGATAGTGAGTGGGTCTCACCACTAGTCATAGTGCCCAAAAAAGGAGTCAAATGGAGAATTTGTGTGGACTACAGGGAGCTGAATAAAGCAACAAAGAAAGATCATTTTCCACTTCCATTTATAGACCAGGTGCTGGATACATTATCTGGAAACAAGTACTTCTCATTCTTAGACGGTTTCAGTGGGTACATCAAATTTTAATACACCCAGCTGATCAAGATAAGACGACCTTCACATGCCCATGGGGAACTTACGCCTATAGGGTTCTACCCTTTGGTCTATGTAACGCCCCAGCAACATTTCAAAGAGCCATACTGAGTATTTTCTCCGATTTTCTGAATAACAAAATGGAAGTCTTCATGGATGATTTCACACCTTATGGATAGAGCTTTGACCAGGCATTGAAAAATCTTGAATTAGTATTAAAGAAATGTATTGAAATGAGCTTGTGCCTAAGCAATGACAAATGCAGGATGTTAATGGAAGAAGGAATTGTTCTAGGACATCATATATCACAGAGAGGTATAGAGGTGGATCAAGTCAAAGTCTCAGTTATCAGAACACAACCCCCACCTATAAAACAAAGAGATGTGAGAAGCTTCCTTGGATAGACAGGATACTATAGAAGGTTTATTGAGAATTATAGCAGAATTGTTGCCCCCATGTTTGCACTTGTCACAAAATATAATGAGTTCATATGGACAAGCAACTGCATGTCAGCCTTTGAAAGTCTTAAACAAAAAACGATCACAGCACCAATACTTCAAGGACCAAACTAGGAAATTCCATTTCACATTCACACCGATGCATTAGATAAAACCATCGGATCTGTGCTTGTGCAAGAACAAGACAAGAAACCCTATGCCATATACTATATAAGAAAAAATTTGGCTGGGGCAGAACTCAACTACACAGTCACAGAGAAGGAATTTCTGGCAGTCATACATGCAATCAATAAATTCAGGCATTACATTATAGGATACCAAATTTTTATCCATACTGACCACTCAGTGATCAGATATCTTATGAACAAGCCTAATACCAGTGCAAGAATTATTCAATGGATGCTACTTCTACAAGAATTCGACATCACTATAATAGATAAACCAGTCAAGCATAATGTCGTAGCAGACTTTTTGTCAAGAGTAACACATGGGAAAGATAATGAATTGGTTCAAGATAACATCCTTGATGAGCATATTTTTTCCATATCAATAAAAAGCCCATGTTTTGTTGACATAGCAAACTATTTGGTATCCGAGAAGTTTCCAGAACATTACAGCTATAAAGAAAGGAAAAAAGTAATAAGACAAAGTGCCACATATACGTGGATAGAGGGCATGCTTTTTAAACAGGGACCAGATCAAGTACTTAGAAGGTGCATTAGGGAAGATGAGGTACATGACATAATGCATGCCACCCACAATGAACCCTGTGGAGGACACTACGCTACAAAAAGGACAGCCTACAAGATCTTGCAAACAGGGTATTATTGGCCAACACTCCACAGAGATGCTTATGAGTATGTGTCCCATTGTGATGATTGCCAGAGAATGGTAAAACCAACACAAAAACAAGAAATGCCACGACATCCACAAATCTCTTTAGAGGCATTCGATAACTGGGGATTTGATTTTGTTGGCCCATTCAACCCACAGTCCAATCATAAGAGCTACATCCTCGTATGCACTGATTACCTTACAAAATGGACAGAGGTAGCAGCACTGGCTACTGCAAATGAAACCAGTGTGGCCAAATTCTTTACTGAGCAGATCTTTCACAGATTTGGGGCGCCAAGAGAAGTAGATTCTGATCAAGGACCACAATTCACATCAAATTTAATTGAAGACTTGATGAAAAGAAACAATGTAAAGCACAAACAGTCATCCTCCTACCACCCTCAAGGAAATGGTCATGCTGAGGTAACCAACAGGGAATTAGAGAGAATCTTGACAAAAACTGTCCAACTTCACAAAAGGGATTGGTCTGATAGAATTAGTGAAGTAGTCTGGGCTTACAATACTACATGGAAAACAACAACAAGATTCACACCTTATGAATTGTTCTATGGGAAAAAGGTCATGCTACCAATCGAATTTGAAGTAAAAACATTAAGAATTGCAGCCGATCTAAATATGAACCTATCAGACATTCAAAAAGAACACATGCTACAGCTAAATCAACTGGATGAACACTGCCAACAAGTGCTTACACATACTGAAATCATCCAACAACAAAGAAATAAATGGCATGACCAGCATTTGAAGGATAAGAAATTCAACGAAGGTGATTGGGCACTACTCTACGACTCCAGATTTCACACATTCAAAGGAAAGCTAACCACTAGATGGCTTGGACCTTACAGTATACATAAAATTTATGACAATGCGGTTGTGAGAATTATTACAATTTATGATGATGAGTTCCCCATGATAGTGAATGGGCATCACCTAAAACTCTACAAAAAACCATAGTCCAAAGAAGAATTTACACAAGTACTCTACTAGCAACAATTGATGTTGATAGAGCATGCTGCAAATCAGTAAAATTCAACGCATATCATGAACAAAAAAAAGATAAAAAAAAAAAAACGTAACAAGAAGTTTAGAGGGCATCGACCACAATTCAAGCAAAACAATATACATTCAAGCGAGCCTACAAAATAAATTCAAGTGAGGCTGCCATCTATTCAAGCGAACCAGCGAAATAATTCAAGCGAGGGTGCCACCTATTCAAGACAACCAGCAAAAAAATTCTACAACTATGGATACTCTAAAGTATCATCACAAGAAGCTGCCAACTATTCAAGCGAGACTGCAAAATAATTCAAGTGAGGGTACCAACTATTCAAGTGAGCCTGCAAAATAAATCCATGCAAGGCTGCTATCTCTTTAAGCGAGCCTGCAAAATGATTCAATCGAGGCTGCCATGTATTCAAGATAGCCAGTCACATACAGCCATTAAACCATCCAATAAGAAAAAACATCACATGACTCGTATCCTCAACAGGAACAATTTTCAAAAGAAGGAAATGCAGCAAATTCAAAATGAAAAGAAATGGAAAAAGAAGCTCACACACGCAACTACTGACACGCACAAATCTACTACAGAATCCACCATCCATAAAAATAGCATCAAAGCAGGTACGCATAAATACCAAGGTAATCTCTAACACGATTTTATTTTATGATTAAAGTAAAACATTATCCCACGCTACATGAGATTCTCACTAGCTGAGGATAGCTTCTACTCTAAATTGGTGGCATGGTGGAATGACCCTAAAAAGTCATGATCGATACTTAAAATTCAATCACCTCATCAAATAATGATCGCAACCTTCAGTACAGAGGTCGATCATGAGAAGACAGAGATGAATCATGGAAAATAGGGGATTAAAAGTGGCAGGTACAGGTATGATGGAAAGAACAGGTGCAGAAAGACAGCGAATTAAGGTGCATAATATTCCACGACTGCGCATATAAGTAACCACCAGGAATTCCCAAGAAGCAGCCACCATTTGTATTCCTCGAACCTGTAGGCAGAGCCCAACCAAGTTGAAGGTATAAAACTGCATTCCAAAAGCCCTAGTTTTGTTTGATCATAAGAGAGGTTCTCAAAATGACAAAGGGTTTTTAAAAGAGTGAACCAGAGGATCACAGCATCATATACTAGAACATGAGAGTCCTGCAGATCATTCGTAGCGCAGGCTGGATGCCCTTCATCCTCGGTTTGAAAGGACATGATGCAGGGATAGCACAGGAATTCGCAAGAAATTTCAAACATATTAAAGATGAACAATACGTCACCCGAGTGAAGGGGTTATGTATCAAATTGGACGAGGAGACAATTGCCAAATTTACTGGCCTACAGAGGGGTTTGTATTGGAGTAGGGATGGCAGGGAGGCAAACCAAGAAGCAAAAGAAGCAGTCTTTGAGCAAGGAGAGTTCTATGACGAGGACAAACACAGAGTCAAAATACTCTCCATGCCAGCGCCATGGGAGGACGTAGCTGAAATCGTCCTAAGGTACATCACATGCTTTGGTAGGTTAAGCTATGTGCCCATCTTTCATTTTCGGATCCTAGAACTGATAAGACATAGGACCCATCATCCCTCAAATAACAACATTAGCATCCCATTTTACCTGCTCCAATCCCTATCGGAAATGAGCAAGAAGGTGATGAAGGGTAAAGATGATTCCTTGGCCCATCATGGGCTAATCAAGATAATTGTTTGCGAGGAATTGAAGGTGCAGATACCAGAACTTTTCTGGGAGGAATTCGTGCTAGTATCCGTAGAATATGTTCAAAGGATGAGAAGTACACCCACAGCTAGCATACCACCTGGAGAAAGGAATGGAGTTGCCTCTGTATTAGGGGCGAAAAGGAAGATTGACCTGGACCATATAGAAGAGACCCTGGTAGAAATAAAAATTCAAGAGAGAACTTCCCTAGGGAAAAATTAGAAATTCCTTCCAAAAATCAAGAACCCAAGAGGAGGAGTACGAGATTCAACCAAACAACCCGAATCCGAACAGACAAATAAAAGAGCAAAGAACCCAGTCCCATTGTTCAAAATGTGTCGAATGGGGACGATGATATGGGTAGATCAGGAAGACCCCACTATAGAAGAGGAATAGGATGAATAAATGCAGGATGGAGGGGAAGAAATGAATAAAGAAGCAGAAGAAATGGATAAGGGAGAAGAGCAGAACTTAAGAGAGCAAGGCAACTTCTAGGGAAATCCTCCAGCACAATATAACCTCGAGGTCGTCACCCAAATCACCGAGGCACGAGTAGAATTGGAGAAGCTCAGAAATGAGCTGGTAGCATTAAGGATTGGGCTAGGAAGCCATCCCACACCTCCCCCGTTCTCAGCCGAGAAAACTCAAATACTGAAGATGCACCATGCAGAGGAGCTATGGCTGGCCAAGCAGAAGCATTGAGCGCTTCAAGAAAAGTTGGCGGAGGCACAAGCCAAATTGACCAAAAAGGACCAGGAGGTCACCAAATTAAAAGATGTTTGGCCACTACTACCGGCATATATGAAAAACTGAGGGACCCCAGACCAACATCGGCAATCTATGCAGTCTATATGCAGGAGAAATGGGGTGAATTCTAGCTCGAGATGTTGAAGCAAGGACTCCCTATAGAGGTAAGCACCCCCAAGGATTTTATGGATGCATGTTTGAACTCCACAGAGCTAGAGAAAGAAAAATTAAGAGAGTTCTTTTTGCATAACTTCGTGGTTTCAGGCTCGCCCAATTGGTCGCCAAACCCATATGTGTGCGATTTCCAGTTGAGGGCATTATGTTTGTGGATGAACCATGAAATTAAGCGAGCCCAAGACTACCATATCTATGTTGCACAAAAATGGCAAGCCCCATTGATGATCAGACCTGAACCAACTCACCCTGAGGGAATAATCTATAACCATAGGATCCTCACTCAGGACGAGGAACTGATACCCATTCTCCTCACAAAACAACAAGAGGCCATGACTCATTTTGACATTACACTCCGCAGCACGTAGAAGGAAGTCAATGAGTCCATTAAGGAAAGACGGAGCAGGGTGGCAAACGATATGAAGAGGAGAGAACTCCACTCTCCCCTCAGGCTTTTTGATGCCCTTTTCAAAGCCACACTCTACAAAGAATCCCTGGCAAGAAACCAACTCAGATGGATCGGGATGAGACTGAATCCTCCATTCTTTCTTTCCCCAGTCATCAAGGAACAGATAAATGAAGAGGAAGAAAGGAGGACATGGACCAGGGAGGATCAAAACTTTTGGTGTCACAGGCAGGAAGGGATCCCTAGGGTGGTAGCATGGGACATCAGGGAGGTCATCGATGAATCGAATAAGTCACCCAAGGATGGGTGAATCCTTCAAGTGTGGGAGAGAATGACCAGTCAAGTTTTCAGGTATTTGATAACCTTTTTTCCAGCAGCCAAACTCAAGCAATGGTGATGAAACATACTCATTTGTGGGGGAAAATGTTTTACTTTAATTATTTAATGAAATTGTTTTATGATTATTCTTGGATGTTAGAATGCGTATCAAATAAACTAATTATATGGAAACCAAGCATGATTGAGCAGGATCAGGGTCATTCAAGGATGGACGTGTAGAATACTAAAGGATCACCAAGCTCGGCGTCCTATTTCCTGATTTCTAGAGGATGCACTCCCAGTTTCAAGAGGAATCGGCATTTGTACAACTGGTTAGGATCAGCATTAAATCATATAAATATGGGCCTCTCGGGTAGCAAGAGGCCCCTGCTGTTATTTTGAGAAAAACCTTGTTTTAATGTTTTCTACCCTATCGATACTGCGAAGTACAAACCTTTGCTTTGACATGGATTTTATATTTTAATAAGAGATTGATGATTAATTCCAGCCAGCATTTCTAAGTTTTATTCTCTCCTGAGTACGGGTTGGGGAGGGCCCCTCCAACCCTTTCTTTCAATTATGCGTTTTACATTGATGAACAGTTCTATTACATATGGAAGCGCTTGAATGATTTATTATTTCTATAGTAGTTTATAATACATTATGTAGTACAGCAGAACAGTTTCAGTAGTCCTATAAGTTCTTTCTTTCAATGCATATTTTAATCAACGATTGCATGTGTATCAGCTTTGCTTTTAATATCATGGTTTATATCTGAGGTTTTTTACTGTTTCACGTCGTGATTAATTTCTTTAAAGTAATAGATGGATAGCTTGAAACAATCGCACTTCGATTAAGTCTTGGGATTTAAAATGGTTTAGATTAGAATTCTAGATTTTGGTATAAAGTAACTACAGACCTCGTTTTCTCAAATCTTAGAATAGATCTGTTAGGGCATTTTCATTTTCCAGATTTACCATTATGCATTAAGTAATTTCATAAGATCATCCCCTTTACTTTCAGTATTTTAATTATTTAAAATAGATTTACTGCTTTATTTCTTAGAACAGATTTACTGCTTTTGGTATCTTTATTTCTTAGAACAGGTTTACTACTTTCAGCACTTTAATTCTTTTAATTAGATTTATTGCTTTCCAATATTTAATTTTGTAGCATAAACATTTTACATCTTTAGTAGACAACCTTTAGAACATCAATACCGACATCCAACTATGACAAAGATTATCCTATAAAGAGCATAGATAGTGCATGCACCTCTAAAGTTTGTACGTTCCCCAGGTTGACATTTAAAGTAGGCTCTTGGTATAGCTTCCCTCATTAGGCATCCATATTAGGAGCTCACCACTTCTGCTGTCATTTCATACACCTTTCATCTCACATTTTCTGCTTTTCATTTCGAGTCTTCTTGATGTTCTTTTGCTGTCATTTCATTAGATTTTTGTTCTTCTTTTGTTTGTCTCAAAGCATCTTCCACACGTAGATCTTGCCTTTCTAGTGTTGAATCTACATAAAATATGTCAAAAACTAACATATACACCGAAATCAATGCATATTTGTAATCTACAATGAAATCAATGCTTTTCACTGAAATCTATGCAATTAAAAAAAATAATACACTGAAATCTATGCAAGTGTAAATTTCAATATAGTTTAAAAATTAAATATATTTTCCAAAACAATAGGTGCTTTGGGAGGATCGAACCTACGACCTCACACCCATTATCCCCACACCCTTACCACTATACCGCAGGTAGTTCTTATTATAGATAGTATAAAAATTCTATATAAACGTGAAAATGATATTTAAATGTAAAATTAAATATAAATTATATTTGATTTTAACTTTTTCTCTCAATTTTAATGTAATTTTAAAAATAAAAAGTTTTAGATTTAAATGTAATTTTAAATATAAATTATATTTTATTTTATATTTAAATATAAATATAAATATAATTTATATTTAAATCTAAAACTAAATATAGTGTTAATTTTTTATTTTAAAACTAAAACTAATTTATTTAAATATAAATCTAAAACTAAATATTTGTAAATGTAAATCTAGATGTTGCACTTAATGTTATTTTATATTTCTAAATATATCTTGGTGCATGGTGTAGGTGAATGTGAATGTTGCAGGCTGCGAGAGGATGGACGTGCGGCTGTGGGAGGATGGGAGGAGGATGGACGTGGGGCTGTGGAAGGATGGACGAACGATACAGGGGCTTCGAGAGGATGGATGAGGGACTGCGGGAGGATAGGAGGAGGATGTGGGGAGGATGGATGCAGGAGGAGGATGGGCGAAAGCTGCAGGGGCTGCAGGAGGATGGACGCGGGAGCAGGATGGGAGAACGGTGGAGGGAATGTGGGAGGATGGACGCGGGGCTGCGAGAGGATGGGAGGAGGATGGACGTGGGAGAAGGATGGGGGAATGGTGCAGGGCCTACAGGTTAATGGAAACATGGCTGGGGGAGGATGGGAGGAGGATGGACACGGAAGGAGGATGGGCGAATGTTGCAGGGGCTGCAGGAGGAGGATGGAAGCGGGAGGAGGATGGACGCGGCGAATGGGATGGACGGAAGATGGACACGAGGGGAGGTCTGCGGAGGAGGGAATGTGAGGGGAGGTACGGGAAGGGAGGATGGACGGAGGAGGTGGTGCAGGGGACGCGGATGACCAAGGGACATTAAAAATTCTAAATAGATTACCTTTTCTATGCTACTTTGATCGCTGACTTCTCTTTGCGGCTTCTTGTTGGTTCCTATTTTATATTTTTTTTATGTTGTTTTTTTATATAGGATTTGATTTCAACTGTCTTTTTCAATCGAAAATACACGTCTTTTTTTAATGGTTGACAAAATATTAATTAGTTCACTTTTTACGTTTTATTAGATGTAACGCTACATTTAGCGCACATACACGTTACAAGATCTCCCTCATATTGGGCTGTAGACCACCTCTCGGCATAATAAATTCAATTTAAACCTTGTATAATACTAAAATTAATGTGTATGAGACTCGATTATCCAAATTAATGTTCGCAAAACTACCAAAAATCCCAATTTGCAAAATCACAAGATTAGGGACGTAAGGTCACCTTATGTTAAAAGTATAAATATAACCAAATTAAACAATAATAGATATGGGGCATTTACTTAATATTCTAATTTATTTCAATCATGAGGTGTTCAATCAATGAACTTGTTACATAGCACGTACGTTCACTGCATATTAAATGATATCCCTAATTTCATTAAATATTGGAAAATGTCTCCCAAAATTGTATAATTGAACTACCATCCCAATACACCTTTCCAATTAAAAAACCCCTATTTTCATTGTATATTATAGGTATGTGTTTTTATCAACCCATTTTTAATACCCCTTTATATTTCTCCCCTTAGTATAATGACATGAGTATAATTCCATGCCCTATCACCCTCTTTAGAAGCACACATATGCTCCAAATAATGCCAAGAACCATACTTTCAAAAACATAGGAAAACAACATAAGAACAACAAGAACTGCATCCCTTTCATGTTCACAATGACGAAGCAAAAAAATAACGACATAATTAGCTACCAATCCCTATGAAAACTATTGTTGTGAAGTTGATTTACTTGTAAATAGTTGACATAATGTTGTTATATTGTCCTACATTTCACTCAAAACTATGTCAATTTACCCATATAAATTAACACTTAAGAAATCTAAGATCGAGTACATCCTTATGTTTCCATGAAATAGTGCTTTGTTATAATAAACAATTGAATTTCACAAGTCAATAATGGAAATCACAATACACACAACAAAAATCCAATACACAACACACATTCCAAAATCCTAACATGATTCTACCATCAAGAATCATTGTGTACACTATTGATCTGATATGATATACTACATATTATAAAAGAACATATTTAGTCACATTTAATCATGGTAAAAACCCATAACCTAAGAAGATCTCTCACCTCTGTTATGAATGGTTAGATTCAAATATCTAACCAAAGGAATTAATCCAACTCATGAATCATTTAGGATTAACAATAGTATAATAGTATTTCTAGAATGTAATAACTCTAGAAATTTGTTACTTGTTAATCCACTCATAAAATGAAATAACCTGACCATGAACAGGGGTAGGTCAGGGGCGAGGGGGGAGGGTGTGGTGCTTAGTAAAGAATGCATGATATTGAACATATATAATGTTGTAAATAAGTTTTAAAACATTTCATTGAGAATTTTGACCTAGATTAATGCACTCCTAATTTCAAATATTGGTATGTAGCATGTGTCAATGATTGTATTGAAACTCAAAATCCAAGTTGCATCTACATGCATTACCAATATTGTATAAGGTTCCATTTATATGGCCAAAAGTTTTAACTGTAAAAGCAAAGTTATTTCATAGAAGAGGACACAAAAAATGTAAATCATCTTACAGTGCCAATTAATGTAATGGTTTTGATATATCCTGCATATCTAGATGTTCCAAAAAACAAAGCACAATAAAAAACTAATAAAAACCATAATACAAAGAAGCCAATAATGTGATATATAGTAGAATCTCAGAACCTCAGGGATCATAATTGAAAATTTTATATGTATGGACATAAACATCGAACATTTATAAGGGAATACGGGTATTGATTCTACTACCAGAAATAAGAAAATTAAATGTAGCCTAAAATACAATTGTTGTTATAATTATGTTGATAGAACATTGGACTTATTTTTTTTCAAACCAACTATATTTGCAGCATTAAGGGCCTGCAAAAATGTTGCGATATTGTCAAACAATGCATCTTCTTTAAAGCTAGATTGTTAATGTAACAACAGTAATGACATTAGTCAACAAAACATCAAAGCTAGAGTAACACGCACATCAACTGCCATTCAATTCGAAACCATCTAATACAATCAATTTCTTTGAGGACTCATTTTTCAAATAGCAATAGGAAATAAATTGTTATTTTATATACATACACTATTATGTGTAGAAATGTATCTCATCCTATAGGGGAGACAATAGGTAGGCTCAGAGAGTCCCCCTCCCCCCTTGTTGGTTGTGATGGCACAAACAATAATTATGAATCTATTTCAAATTATAATTCGTCTTATAACAATAGGCTGATCGAAAATCCCTTTTTTTCTTTGGCATGTCTTAGATTCTCTAGGAACCCCTACCTAGTGGAACATAGTGCACTAATTTCAAACAATAATAAATTGAGGTTTTATATCAGAATAATTCTCTAAAAAATTCTAATCATCACTTTGTCATTGATACCATTCATTGTCCTTATCACAAGAAGAAACAATATCTCATAACTAAAGCAATCAGGTGGAAAACGAAAGACAAACAATGTGAAGTTTACCTCAAGTGAAATAATGGAATCCATAGTTCTAGTGCCAAATCCAACAAAGTGCAAAATTAAACCCTCTGGACCACTACAAGCTCAATCCCTCATGAATCCCTTTTTGTGCCCTCAACCATGTCATTGTAAGCAAGCTCGAATCCCTCATAAATACCTCAACAGGCCATCATCATAGTCATTCCAAGCCAGCTCAAATCCCTCACCGTTCCCTCAGCTTGGTATTCCTATTTGTGCCCTTGTCATGATCATAGTTTCCCTCCACCTCCTCTCCACTGCTTCTCCTCAAAATATAATAAACAAATCCCTAAATATTCATATTGAAATTTTTCATTGTATACATCCATTTCCCCCTTAATATGGGGCAATATATTTTTAAATTTTTTGACCTTATTTAATCCCCCAATATGAATGGACGTGATAGGATATTTCCTAGCAACTGAACTCCCCATGAATTCCAGGAAGATGATGTATTGGTTCTAAGCAAATTCCTTCCCCAAATAGAGTCAACAGAGGCAAGGCTCGTCTAGATGGAACAACTAATAATGATTTTTGTTTCATTGCATGTCTATTAGAATCAACTGGACTTAGTGCATGTGTCATCATTATAGCATGTGAGTTGTCACACTTAGTTTTTTCATTTGACCAAAAACCATTATTTAAATTAACTGTTTGATTTAAATATAAGTAAAGAAGATCCACATGAAACCCAAGGAGTACTAGCACCCTCAAATTGACTACTATAAGTGGAGTGGAATATTTAACCAATTTGTTTTTATATTACAACCTCATGTCTTATTGGTTGATAACAAAAAATATAAAGGGAATGCTCAATATCATGAAACTCAATGGCTTCAAAGGTGTCATAACATATAAAAATACAATGAGTAAATCACATGTTTATTTAATACCCAAGCACTTGCTTGAATGCTTCTTTATTATAGATTAGTAGTAAATGAGAACTTGCATCACACTAGGTTCAAATTGATTGTTGCAAATATTCCATCGCTAAGCATGTTTTCTAGACATGTAAAGTATTTAATTTTTTTTGCATTGTTAGGATTCTGAATACTCTGTGAACATTTTGTTGCTCCTTTGGATTGGAAATGTGTTCATTTCACATATCAATGGATCATTTAACATGAGGGTAAGAAAATCTAGTAGGTGACTCAAATGGTGAACATTTATTTCTTATGTAAGTAACAATGTCAAGCTTCCTTTCATAATTTACACTTTGTTCAACTTGCAAGAAGTGTCAATCTATAAATCAGATTATGTCATTCATTTTTCCCATGATTGTTCTGCTCAGGAGTAAAACAGACCTGAGCATGAAGGTAATGTTGATGTATATGTAACTTCGGAATGTATTTCATTTGTGTATTTTATATATATTTATTGTACCCTTAATAGAGATGTGTTATTCCTCTATAAGGAAGTGTCGTCATGTGGATTGACAAGTGTCGCAAGTGTGTGTACTTGCCGATGGGTTATTAGACCACCATGTATGGGGTCGGCCCTGAAATATATATATTATAATGTGATGTACCTAGATAGACAAGTCGGCCCCATAAGGTCACTGGGCAAAAAGGTTAGTATAAATAGAGATCGGAGATCTCTATTTTACTCACTCAGAAAAGTATCTTACTCTCACTCAGAAAGTGGTTCACTAGTGAGGAGGAGGATCATATGCTACCAGGAGACTATCTCAGTGTTATTTGGTTGTACTTTGGTTGAGCCATTGCTCTCTCTATCTCTAAGGAATTTGTGGGGTTTTTCACCTTAGGGTTTTCCCCATGGAAACTCTGTGTCTCTTGTCTCTCATGCTTTTGATTCTTGTGATGCTTGTCATGCTTATTGTGATTGTCATGCATTGATATACTGTATATGTTATTCTCTCAGTAAAGATTCTAGAGTATTGTGAATTAATGCTCAAAATTTAACATGGTATCAGAGCTAACTTGAGAAGAAGACATTTTGCAGTGACTGAAGCTTGAGTTCCTTGTTTGTTGGGTTTCTCTCCACAGATTTTTGAAAATCAGTATAGTATATTGACTCTACTCATCAAGGTGCATCTATCTTTCCAATCAGAATTCAATTCTGAGCATTTTCAGATTTGGCCCTAAAAATTAGGGTTTCCACAAAAATAGGAATTTCTGGAATATGAAGACATAGCTAGAAGCTCCTTGCAAAAATCGAAGTTTAGAGCTTTGGATGGAGATTTTTGGCTGGGTATATCTCCGAGAAACTCAAACCCTAATTCAGGGCTCTCCCTAGTGAACCCGGGAGGACAGAAAGGCAATTCTGAAGGGCAAAACTTTGCTGATCTCAAATTCTGAATACACCAGGATGATCAGCTCATCAAGGCGCATCCTTCTATCCTTTCAGAAATTTGAAATTCACATTTTGAATTTTTAGGGTTTTTTCGACAAACCCTAATCTGGGACCAGATCCAGTTTTCAGCATTTCAAGTGGTAAGACCTAAATCTTTTCTATTTCCATTTGAAGTACTCTTTAAGATGTCTCTCCACACCAAGCTTGAGGATAAGCTTGAAGGGGCTGATAACTTCCGAGCCTGGAAGTATAGGATTGGGTTAATCCTGGAAGAGAATGAGTTGGACTCATATGTGAAAGAAGACATCCCTGTCGCAGAGGATGAAGAGGCCAAGGTATTGCATAAGAAGAACTTGGTCAAGGCAAAGAGAATCATTGCTGATTCTATCAAAGACCATCTCATACCCCATGTGTCTTCTCTTAAGACACCCAAGAAGATGTTTGAATCTTTGACCAAGCTATTTGAAGGGAAGAACATAAATCAGAAGATGACCCTGCGGAACCAATTGAAAGGAGTAAAGTTTCAGAATGGAGAAACCTTTCAATCTTATTTTTCAAGGGTCTCCCAGATCAAGGAACAACTAGAAGTGGTGGATGAAATGGTGGAGAACGGTGAAGTGGTGATGACCACTCTAAATGGCCTACCTAGGTCATGGGATTCCTTCATTCAAGGAATTTGTGCAAGGAAGAAGTTGATCTCCTTCAACAGATTGCGGGAAGAATTCTCTCAAGAAGAAGCTATACTTATAGCTCGTGAGGAAAAGATGGGAGGTGAATATCAAGCTCTTGCAGCTCACACCAAAAGAAGCGAAACCAAGAAGGAGCACTCTCGCTACAATAGATCCTATCAAAAGAGTAAGAAGGACCTAAGATGCTTCACATGCCATGAGAAGGGTCACTTTGCTTCAGATTGTCCCAAGAACAAAAGGGATAATAACTACAATAAGATGAAGAAGGGCAGCAAAAGAAGGTTTCATGCTCATGCTGCCGAAGATGATGAACCCCCAAAGAATAAGGCTAGGGCAGAAAGTGATAGTGATGATGACTCATCAAGTGAAGAAGAGTATGTTTTGATCTTTGCTCTCACATGTACTATCTCCCATGGTTGTAATGATTGGTTAATTGACAATGGGGCTTCCAAACACATGACTGGGTTTAAGGAATCTTTTGTGAACCTATCTGAACATGAATCACCCCATAAGGTGAAACTTGGGGATGATTATCAATACCCAATCAAAGGAAGTGGTGAAGCCTCCTACAACCTAGATTCTGGAAAATCTTTGAAGATGAAAGAAGTCCTTTATGTACCTGGGCTTAAGAAGAACTTACTCTCCATCTCTGCATTGGATGCAAAAGGTATGAGGGTTGCATTTGTGGATGGCCAAGTCCTAATGTGGCCAAAGGGAAAGAACATAGATGATGCAGTAGTGATTGGAAAGTAAGAGGGAGGTTTTTATAAATTGAAGGGACAACCTGAACATGCCATGGTGCATGAATCCATGGAGCCAAGTGAACTTTGGCATAGAAGAATTGCTCATATGCACTATAGAGCACTTCCAATTGCAAGCAAGGCAGTAGAGGGTCTTCCTGAAATCAAGACCAAACATGAAGGTGTTTGCAAGGGATGTGCAAAAGGTAAGAACATTAAGAAGGCTTTCCCAAGCAGTGAAAGCAAGGCAAAAGACATCCTAGAAATCATCCACTCAGATGTATGTGGTCCTATGTCATCCAGTTCTCTTAGTGGGTATGTTTACTATGTCTCATTTATTGATGACTTCTCCAGGAAGACTTGGGTATACTTCTTGAAGAACAAAGATGAGGTGTTTGATAAGTTCAAGGAATTCAAAACCTTGATGGAGAATCAAACTGACAAGAAGATCAAAACATTCAGATCCGACAATGGTGGAGAATTCACCTCAGGTGACTTCAAGAAGCTTTGTAGTGATTCAGGGATTAAGAGGGATTTGACTGCTCCTTATAACCCTCAACAGAATGGAGTTGCAGAAAGGAAGAACAGAACTACCATGGAAGCGGCAAGGGCAATGATGCATGACCAGGATCGACCTATGCATCTATGGGAAGAAGCAGCTAGAACAGCTGTATATGTGCAGAACAGAACACCCCACAAGATATTGGACAACAAGACACCAGAAGAGGTCTTTTTTGGTAAGAAACCTGAAGTCAGCCATCTCAGAATATTTGGTTGTCCAGCATACACTCATGTCCCAAAGGAAAAGAGGACTAAACTAGATCCTTCAGGAAAGAAGGGTATCTTTGTGGGTTACAGTGAAATCTCAAAGGCTTACAGATTATACTTTCCAGGGTTCAAGAAGATTGATGTCAGAAAGGATGAATATAAGTTCAAGGACAGGTAATCCATGAAGCAAAGATCAAGAGGGAGCACACTCCAGTTGTTCCTGCAAGAAAGCAAAGGAGCACACTTCAGTAGTTCCTGCAAGGATGCAGATTTTCAGAGGGAGTTGACCATCTTCCTACATTCCACAACAGAAAGGTGTAGAAGAAGCTACTTCAGCAGCTCCTACCAAGAAGCAAAAAATCAGAGGGAGTCCACCCAACAAACAAACAAAGATAAGTATTTCAATTATCATTTCTTGCCTATGTTTGTTTAAATAATATTATGCTTAGGAGATGTATTGTGCATATTAGAATGATTGCATTAATGAATAGGATACTACTAATATGCATGTGATGGGTAAGTGGCCTATGGCACTTTACAACATTCCAGTGCTACTTATCTAGAATGAAACCTCTTTGCTGACATGTTGGGAGTAGTGCAAACTCTTAACAATGTTCTGGTAGAGACTGGAAGGCATCTAGAAATTTGTGGAACATGGATAAATGTTGGATTGAAGCATTGGCTAAGATAATTGCATGATTGCATGACATGTTTTGTTTATGTGTAAAGAATTTTTTTGGAAAATTATGAGATGTTTCTAATCATGCAATTTAACTTGTTTTGTAGGAAAGACCGTATATCTTCACCTACAAAAGAAGGACTACAACATTTGTTCCAACAACAAAGATATCTATTGAAGATATTGAAGTTCCCAGGATCTGGGATGAATAAATGGAATGCCATGATCCGTCGATCATGAAGAAGATGTTTGGGATGCAGTCCCAAGATCTGACAGGGAGTCACATGTGTGCAGATTGAAGAAAGCCTTGTATGGCTTGTAGCAAGCTCCTAGAACCTGATTGATTGCAGATACGAAGAGGAAGCTTAATGTTGAATTCGATATGAAATATTTGGGAATGATGCACTATTTCCTAGGTATGGAGGTGTGGCAGAGTGTAGGTGGGATCTTCCTTGGTCAAGGGAAGTACACAGTAGATATCCTGAAGATATTTGGGATGATGGATTGCAAGGCCATGGCCACACCTATGGCATCGAATCTGAAGCTTCTATGTGATGCTTCATCTGAGCTAGTTGATGTCTCTATGTATCATCAGATGATTGGGTCCTTGATGTACCTGATGAACAAGAGACCAGACATTTGCTTTGCTGTGAACACATTAAGTCAGTTCCTGACAGATCCGAGGAGTGTTAACCTAGTTGTTGTAAAGCATGTTCTGAGGTACCTAAAGGGTGCAATGGATTATGGGCTCAAGTATGAGGAAAATCAAAAGTTTAACCTGAAGGGTTATGTTGATTCAGATTGGGCTAGTAGTGCTACAGATAGGAAGAGCACATATGGATGCTGCTTCAGTATGGGATCAGGTGTGATATTTTGGTTTAGCAGGAAGCAGTCCCGTGTAGCACTGAGTACAGCTGAGGCAGAGTATTTTGCAGCCTGTTCAGCTAGTTGTGAGGAAGTATGGCTATGGAAGCTACTGTTTGAGTTATTTTATCTCCCGTTGGATGCTACTGGTATCTTCTGTGATAACCAGATTTGTGTGAAGCTATCCGAGAATCTAGTGTTTCATGACAGGTCGAAACACATAAAGATCAAGTATCACTATATCAGGGATATTGTGCAGAGAGGAGCTGTGAAGCTCCTGTATGTTGCGACGGACGAACAGATTGCAGATGGGCTGACGAAGCCACTAGCCAGGGTGAAGTTTGAGTACTTCAGGGAGAGGCTTGGCATTCTTCAGATCGAGGACACTTCGAGGAAGAAGTGATGGACACATTTGCTGAAGCCATTTCAAGCATGTTGGAAGGAGGATCCTTCACATGGCTGTGGATGTAAGCGCTGAATGATGAGCATCAGGATGATGTTCTGGTTTCTGCTGGATATGATCAGTTGGATCATTTTTATGTATGTATGTACACATCATGTTGGATGTTGGATATGATCAGTTGGATCATTTATATGTATGTACGCATCATTTTGGATGTTGGATATTATGATCAGTTGGATCATTTATATGTATGTACACATCATGTTGGATGCTGGATATGATCGGTTGGATCATGTGTATGTATTTTTGTATATGCATCATGTTGGATGCTTGGACCATATATCTGTATATGTATCAGGTGGATACATTGTATGATCAGGTGGATCATGTATAGTGATATGTATCATGTATTTGTATTTGTATCAGGTGGATACATTGTATGATCAGGTGGATCATGTATGATGATATGTATCAGGTAGATGCATTGTATGATCAGGATGATTATGGATGACGAGCTTCAGGATGTTGCTCCAGATGACATGCAGCAGGATGTTGCAGTGATGATGATCAGGATGATCATGTGTACATCAGAATGATGTATGGTGAGTATCAGGTTGATACTCTATCGCCGTGGATCAGGTTGTGCAGATGAGCATGTAATTCATTGCCCTGGGAGATTTGCAGATAATATTTTGAGGTTTTTCCTATGGCATGTAATTCAGTGCCCTGGGATATCTGGCAAATGCTCTTTCGAGGTTTTTCTCTGGGAGGACATATAATTTGTTGCCTTGGGAGATCTGCAGATAGTCTTACGAGGTTTTGTCTATGGCATGTAATTCGTTTCCCTGGGATATTTGGCAGATGCTCTTTCGAGGTTTTGTCCTATGGCATATAATTCGTGTCCCTGGGAGATCCGATAGGTTGGGCTGTGTGCCCGTAATCAGTCCTGGGATGCTCTTGCGAGGTTTTTTCATGACCACATGTAATTCGTGCCTTGGGAGATCCTATAGGTAGAGCTGTGTGCTCGTAACATCCTGGGATGCTCTTGCGAGGTTTTGTGGTGACCACATGTAATTCATGCCCTGGGAGATCCTATAGGTAGAGCTACGTGCTCGTAATAGCCTGGGATTCTCTTGCGAGGTTTTGTGGTGACGTCACATATAATATGGCCCTGGGAGATCCTATAGGTAGAGTCGTGTGCTTGTAATAGCCTGGGATGCTCTTTCGAAGTTTTGTGATGCACGTAATAAGTCCTGAGGATTCCACAGTATGGCCAGTGATGACAAAGACCTGCAGGTGGTGGGCCTACATCCAGTATGAAAAAGGACTGGCTCTGTAGAACTTCCTATGACAAGTAGAGTCAGAGATTGGTTGAGATAGTAGCAGCAGTGACGATGACGATGACGATGATCCCGAGAAGAAGACTTGTGTAGCAGATCTGTGTCGAGAAATACCTTCCTAGTTAAGAGGGAGTGTTGATGTATATGTAACTTCGGAATGTATTTCATCTGTGTATTTTATATATATTTATTGTACCCTTAATAGAGATGTGTTATTCCTCTATAAGGAAGTGTCGTCATGTGTATTGACAAGTGTCACAAGTGTGTGTACTTGCCGATGGGTTCTTAGAACACCATGTATGGGGTCAGCCCTGAAATATATATATTATAATGTGATGTACCTATATAGACAAGTCGGCCCCATAAGGTCACTGGGAAAAAAGGTTAGTATAAATAGAGATCGGAGATCTCTATTTTACTCACTCGAAAAAGTATCTTACTCTCACTCAGAAAGTGGCGCACTAGTGAGGAGGAGGATCATCTGCTACTAGGAGACTATCTCAGTGTTATTTGGTTGTACTTTGGTTGAGCCATTGCTCTCTCTATCTCTGAGGAAGTTGTGAGGTTTTTCACCTTAGGGTTTTCCCCACGGAAACTCTGTGTCTCTTGTCTCTCATGCGTTTGATTCTTGTGATGCTTGTCATACTTATTGTGATTGTCATGCATTGATATACTGTATATGTTATTCTCTCAGTAAAGATTATAGAGTATTGTGAATTAATGCTCAAAATTTAACAGGTAAGTTCACTTACCCCATTTATTCTCAAGAAGATAACCTGACCTGAGCTAGGGAAGAAAATGGATACACGGTATAATACCTATGAGCTCACAAGTGAGTTTGGGGATGTAGGATATCTCAAGTTTACCTCCAAAAGAAAATTTCATAAGTTTACTAAGTGTCACTTAGCTCAAAATTCATGGACAAGTGGATTAGGGATAGGAATTATTGACACAGTATATCCCTTCCCATTATTCATTTCCCCTTGTTCTTAGTGTTAGAACTCCATCTAGTCAGCAGTAATATCTAAGGAGAAAATATCCGTCATTTTCCCCATTTCTTCCCAAGAAATCTAGTCCATATTTGATGTTTCCTCCAATAGATGTTGTCTTGAATCCTACTACAGAGTTGAATAGGTACAAGGATTCATTCACCCATGTTAAAACATAAATGGTTAGGGATTTCCATGAGCCTGGTATACAAATGTCCAAGAAAGATGTGTTAGAAAAACAGGATCGCAGAGCAATAACAATAAATAGAAATGCAAATATAATCACACATACACATTACAAGAGAGACACAGATATATCGTGGTTCACCCAACTTGGGCTATGTCCACACTGAATTTTCCAGTCCTTATTATTATTACCGTCCAGCAAGGTGAAGGGATACAACCTGCAACACAACCACTGCACTTCCTCTTCTCTGTTTCACAGTCTCTCTCTTGATCTCAGAGATCTTTACAATGCATAAAACCTAATACATTATCATCCCTATCCATATTACAATGTCTTTATTTATAAGGTAAATACAATGGGAAAATACCACGGGATACCCAAAACCATGGGCCCGCAAAACAGCTGGCGAAAACAACCCCAAAAATTTTCTTCAGGGGCGCTGCCCCCGAACCCCCGCCGGGGGACTACTGGCCCCTGGAACCCCGTTGGGGTGACTGTATAGTCCACCTACATATTATATAAAACTGGGGTACAAACACGGCTGATACAATATCATCTATGAGACTAGAAGATCTGGCTCCACAACCAACAAGATGTCATTTATGTTATTATCCTAGATTGTTGAGGCCTGGGCCCAATAATTGGTTTTCATACTATCCTTAGTGTTAGGTATAGATACCAATTCCACTATAGATTTTCCCATGTTTCGCAGTCTTACTGGCATTAAAGTATTATGCAAAATATTCAAGTATGTTTTGTACCTAACCTAGTACATCCACCACAAGCTAAATAATTTCAAGTTGTTTGGAAAGTTTAGGTTCAAATTAGATTTTGTTTATCTCATGCTTTTCCATCATGAAGAAAAAATTTGATTCCATTGAGATCCAAGTGTTAAACGAATGTGGATAACCTCAACTAGTCATTGAATGGAAAAATGATATTATGGAAAACAAGGTTGGGGAAGAAGCAAGTGATTCCCATCAACACATATTTCAAGAAATCTAGAAAAATTCTATTACAAGGACTTCTATGACATTGAATTTTTTTGTAAACATTTTATTTATTTCATTTAATTTGTAAAAATTATGCATTAAAGAAATATTCCATTAAAATTGGAAAAACTAATCCTAGAAAGAATGTTTTTATTGATCACAAATTTTATTTACTCCAAGTGTTTTTAATATACAATCATAAAAAATGAAATGTTGTATCATTTATAACTAGTTCGGTATGCCATAAATTAGGAGGAGTATATGAAAATCTGTAATTTGTTGAATCGTGAGAAAAAATATTCATGAAGATATAAAATGTAGGATTAATGAAGTTAAGTTGCACACATAATTGCATGTTTTATTACAAGAAGATCTCTATCTATATTTGAAGTGAACAAAGTATCATATTAAATATTTTTATTGTTAAATAACATATTATAATATAGCATGATTGGAAGGAAATCACAATATTAAATTAAAATAAAATAAATTATAAGAAATGTATTGATGTCAAACCAAATAATAACTATAAATTCGTCAAAATTGGGATAGTTGTTAGGTACAACATTATACATACACAATGAAAGTGTGAAGAAATTGAATTAAGAAATCATGGCCGAGAATTACTTTCACCAAAAGACAAAGAAAATGATAAGATTTTTAAATGTCGAAGAAATAGATGTTGAAACATATTTTTCAAATCTTTTAGTTGAACTTTATATATGACCCCATGCTCTTTTGAATTTATTTATGGCACATATCGAATGAGTCTAAATAGTCCACTTAGTACTCATTATCAATTAATTATATGGTTTTACATTGTATTTTATTCCAAAAATTACATACCACATTTATACATTCATTTAATGCATATAAGAAGATAAAAGATAGAACATATCTCGTGCTTTGTTGGCCTGTAAGAGATTATTTCAGTTAATCATAATTGAGTTAGTAATACAAACTTACAAAAAAATGAATTGAGAAATCAAATTTCTTATAGTTCAATGTCACTCACTTATGACCAATCACGTACTACCCTTAATACCACTTAGCACTCATTAGCAATCAATTCTGTGTTTTTAAACAATTGCAACTTTAATTATATGGGGCTTTATTTCAAAAATTACATACTGCATTGATAAACTCCTCTTATTAATGAATATACGCAAATAAAAGTCAATAATTTATTTCATGCCTTGTTCAGGCTTATATGAGATTATTGCAATTATAAACTATTAACTTAAGAATACACATTTACAAAACTTTGTGCGTGCCTTGTTGGCTTTTATGAGATGATTTTAATTACAAATATTTGATTTAAGAACGCAAATTAAAAAAATATTTTGAATGGGGAAATTAAGTGGTGTATGATGCAAAAAAATGTCAAACTAAAGGCAATCATAAATAATATTAATAATTGTATTTAAATATTATTGTTAATTCTCATCTATCTATAAAAGTTTTAAAAACATACAAATTAATTCATCAAAAAATGTGTCCAACTTTTATTGAAATATTGCAATGTACGCGTTAACAAATTTCTAAAAATTAATATCTTCACCTACTATAAAGAACTCAATGTTCTATTGAACATTCGAATGTAGTTGCGTTTCTCTTTGATACGATGAAGTGTCTTAAAAAGGGGGAATAGAATTTGGACAAGCCAAGTATCAGGTTCATGTCCTATATAATCCTTTGTTAAGATACAATTTGACCGGTATCCGGGGAATTGAGAAGTAAGCTTTGATGTATCTATTAGCAATATATTTGATTCTTCGTACATATTTCCGTATTTGGACCACACATCACTTAACATTTTTTCATAAAATTGTATCACACTACATTATTTGAATTTTGTTTGCAAGTGACAATGAGACCTGTCCCATATCGGTATTTGATTTTTCAACTACTTGTTGAATGTTTTTACATTGTATTTTATTCCAAAAAATACATATCACATTTATACATTCATTTAATGCATACAAGAAGATAAAAGATAGAGCGTATCTCATGCTTTGTTGGCTTTTATGAGATTATTTCAATTAATCGTAATTGAGTTAATAATACAAACTTACAAAAAAATGAAATGAGAAATCAAATTTCTTATAGTTCAATGTCACTCACTTATGACCAATCTCGTACTACCCTTAATACCACTTAGCACTCATTAGCAATTTAGGCTAATAACAGTCATTAACACTCGTATTAATGAATATAGGCTAATAACAGTCAATAATTTATTTCATGTCTTGTTGGCTTATATGAGATTATTGCAATTATAAACTATTAACTTAAGAATACACATTTACAATAAGTTATATATTGGGAAATCAAATGCCTATACCTTTCAAAATCATTCATCTATGACTCATCATGCTTTAATCTAAATTCTAGTACACTTAGCACTCATTATCATTGAAGTAATATTTTTTGTAAGAAATGTGCTTTTATATAGATGGAGGTTTAATTCAAAATTTGTGTCACTTGTATTAATGCATATAGATCAATAAAACTAAAGAGAACTTCATTCCTTGTTGGCTTTTGTGAGATGATTTAAATTACAAATAATTGATTTAAGAGTATGTAATTTAAAAAATATTTTGAATAGAGAAATCAAGTGTTGTAATGCACTTGTATTAATACATATAGATAAATAAAACTAAAGAGAGTTTCTTGCATGCCTTGTTGGCTTTTATGAGATGATTTAAATTACAAATAGTTGATTTAAGAGCACAAATTTAGAAAATATTTTGAATGGGGAAATCAAGTTTTGTATGATGCAAAAACTTGTCAATCTAAAAGCAATCATAAATAATACTAATAATTGTATTTATATATCATTGTCAATTATCATCTATCTATAAAAGTTATAAACTCATACAAATTAATTCACCAAAAAATGTGTCCAACTTGTATTGAAATATTGCAATGTAATCGTCAACAAATTTCCATAAAATAATATCTTCACTTAATACAAAGAACTCATTTGTGTTTTAAAACAATTGCAACTTCAATTATATGGGGTTTTATTTCAAAAATTACATATTGCATTGATAAACTCCTCATATTAATGAATATAGGCTAATAATAGTCAATAATTTATTTCATGTCTTGTTGGCTTATATGAGATTATTGCAATTATAAACTATTAACTTAAGAATACACATTTACAATAAGTTATAGATTGGGAAATCAAATGCCTATACCTTTCAAAATCATTCATCTATGACTCATCATGCTTTAATCTAAATTCTAGTACACTTAGCACTCATTATCATTGAAGTAATATTTTTTGTAAGAAATGTGCTTTTATATAGATGGAGGTTTAATTCAAAATTTGTGTGTCACTTGTATTAATGCATATAGATCAATAAAACTAAATAGAACTTCATTCCTTGTTGGCTTTTGTGAGATGATTTAAATTACAAATAATTGATTAAGAGTATGTAATTTAAAAAATATTTTGAATAGAGAAATAAAGTGTTGTAATGCACTTGTATTAATACATATAGATAAATAAAACTAAAGAGAGTTTCTTGCATGCCTTGTTGGCTTTTATGAGATGATTTAAATTACAAATAGTTGATTTAAGAGCACAAATTTAGAAAATATTTTGAATGGGGAAATCAAGTGTTGTATGATGCAAAAACTTGTCAATCTAAAAGCAATCATAAATAATACTAATAATTGTATTTATATATCATTGTCAATTATCATTTATCTATAAAAGTTATAAAATCATACAAATTAATTCACCAAAAAATGTGTCCAACTTGTATTGAAATATTGCAATGTAATCATCAACAAATTTCCATAAAATAATATCTTCACTTAATACAAAGAACTCAATGTTCTATTGAACATTCGAATGTAGTTGCGTTTCTGTTTGATACGATGAAGTGTCTTTAAAAAGGGGAATAGAACTTGCACAAGCCAAGTATCGTGTTCATGTCCTATATAAGCCTTTATTAAGATACAGTTTGACCGATATTCGAGGAATTGAGAAGTAGGCTTTGATGTATCTATTAGCAATACATTTGATTCTGTGTACTTATTTCCATATTGGGACCACACGTCGCTTAGCCTTTTCTCATAAAACTGTATCATACTACATGATTTCGATTTTGTTTGCAAGTGACAATGGGACCTATCCCATATGAATTCAAAGTCACTTGTATCAATATTTGATTTTTCAAGTACTTGTCGAATGTCCTTGTTAGTAACATTTGATGTCCATATCGCAACATCATAATGTTTTAGGCAGTATTTTAATACTTCTAATTGAAAAGGCCTACAAAAGTAGGATCTATCACCAAGCTCCCAATCTGGTTTTCTTTGAATTTGACAACTCGTTTCATCTTTGGAATACGACGAGAAGAATACTCCTTCCATTTCAAAGATCAACAAGATCTTCCAACTGATATTAACTCCCATCTGCATTGCTGCCACAACATATATAACATTAACATATTTTCACTTCAAAACTTCATTGCTTATTGGCATCAAAACATATCCAATTTATTTCCACTCCCAAACAAACAACTTAATGAAAAAAATAAAAGTAATTTCCGTGGAATAGTTTTTTTATACAAACACATTCAACTACTACTCAAATCACTAATGTTTAAGAATTGTAATGAGATAAACTACAATTTAAAAATATAATTACAATAGTCGAATTCATTTGAACTAATTATATGTTAATATCTACATACTACCTAAATTTACAGTTTTTAAGTTTAAATCAAGCAAACTATTTATATGTTCATTTTTACATACAACCTCATACGATATTTTAATTTTCAAGAAATTATAAGAAAAAATCATATAAGCACATTGCAATGAAATTCAAATCACAATTTAAAAATATAGTTACAATGGTCCAATTCAAACCAATTATATGTTAATTTATACACACCACCTAGATTTACAATTTTTTAAATTTCAACTAAACAAGCTAATTATAGGTAATTTTTACATACAACCTGATATGATTTTCCATTTTTTTAATTTCTAAGAAATAAGAAAATTTCATATGATAACATTGAACTAACATTCAAATCACTGATTTGTAAGAGTTATAATGATCAATTAAGACGCAATTAATAAATAAACTGCAATTGCTCAAACATAGTAATTGTACGTTAATTTATACATACAACCTAATACAATTATTTAATTAATATGGAATACTACATTTTTATGCAAACACATAAGACTATTATTCAAATCACTAACTTTTTATAACTCAATATCTCAATATAAATAAACAAAATAATAATATGTTAATTTATAATAATGACACAACAACAATCCTTATATGAGTATTATGAAATAATATTGACATTAAATTGATAATAAAATAAAACACAGTAATAACACATCACATGTAGAATTAAGTCATCAAATGTACAATGACCAAAAAATAAGAAATTTTCATATGATAACATTGAACTAACATTCAAATCACTGATTTGTAAGAGTTATAATGATCAATTAAGACGCAATTAATAAATAAACTGCAATTGCTCAAACATAGTAATTGTACATTAATTTATACATACAACCTAATACAATTATTTAATTAATATGGAATACTACATTTTTATGCAAACACATAAGACTATTATTCAAATCACTAACTTTTTATAACTCAATATCTCAATATAAATAAACAAAATAATAATATGTTAATTTATAATAATGACACAACAACAATCCTTATATGAGTATTATGAAATAATATTGACATTAAATTGATAATAAAATAAAACACAGTAATAACACATCACATGTAGAATTAAGTCATCAAATGTACAATGACCAAAAATTTATATTATAAACTTCAAGATTTTGTTTATAGAGGAAATGAATAACAGTCATCTTAATGTACTATTAAAAGTCATTGAAGATTCTTCAAAATATCTCGAACATCGGGTGCCTTGTAGAATCTATTCAATAAGCTCCACAGATCAGCGATCAACCATTTATCCTCATTCTTTCCATCAAACGAAGGGGCAATAATCACATTTTCTTTGGGATTTTCTTTCTTTGTCTCCATTGAACAATCCACTAGAATAGTGTTAGTAGCATCATATTGAGAATACATTCTCCACACTTTTTTCAGATGTTTTTTGTATATAACTTGTGTTGAATTATCAATGTCGTTTTTTCCCTTTTGTTGTTTGCAATCTGAAGCAGTCCATGTAAACAAAAATTTATCTTGTAATGATTCTGAAACCAGCTTTTTCATAACTCTTGTTGTGTTTTGTTTCAAAGATGTCGTCCAAATTGCAATGTCAAGAGATTCTTTTCTGGAACACATTTCAAGAAATGTTTTTGCATGTGGACGAAACCAAAATGATTTTTTCTCTATCGTGTAATCTGCAGCCCTTCCCATTTTCTCGATAAATTCTTTTTGTGATGCATCACCATCAATGCTCTGATAGAAAATGTTATTCAATTCAAAAATAACTAATTTCTTTTGACTTATAATAGCTGCAAAACAATAATGGATATCATAGTTAATTCATTTTATTCATGCTACATAAATTATTAATAAAAAAAATTGTTGAAGAAATACACTCACTTTGAGTATTTTTTGTACTAGTTATTGATAAGCCACACTTCTCTTGTATTGTCTTCATAGAACCTAGAGCCAAAATAACAAACCTTCAATCAAATACCAATTATACTTCTTTAAATCAAATTTTTTTTATAAGACATATTTTATGTTTAATTGAAAATAAGAGACATGTGAAGTACCTGATATGATATCATGTTCTTGACTATGGCTTTCTGTCACATTCCCTTGATCACTGTCTTTTTTCTCCTCATTTGCCACTGTAATAAACATATGAAATGTTATAAAATGCATCAACGAATGAAATTCATTAAATAAATAGGCATAGAATCCAAAGAATCACTAGAGAAAGAACAAAACAAGTACAATACAACAAAAGAAACAAAATAAATTATGTACCTGGTATGGTATTTTCTTCGTCTTGTATTTGCATCTCGAAAACTTCTTCGACATTTTGCACACTATGTTGGTCATTGCTTTGTTGCAAAGTGTCGTCGTTGTTTTCTTTACAATTTCCGCCATTAGTAGTTATAGTAAACATCTTGTTAATCAAGATTTATAAATAGCATAGAATCCAAAGAATCACTAGAGAAAGAACAAAACAAGTACAATACCTGGATATTCCAACAGCAATATATTAGACATTGGTTTTTGCAATTGGAAGGATTCTTGATTAGTCAGCATGGTAGTCCTTTGTAACTCATTTTCTACGACACATGCCATTCTTCTTCCATATGTACAGCAAACCTGCTGTAAATTTGTCCCCGCATAAAGAGAAATAATCAAATTTAGATCACTATGTTGTTGATGCATTTGCAATAATTCTTCCCAGAATTCAAAATCTCTCTCCTTTTCATCAGATATGTCTCTAAAACTGTGAGAGTATCTTGAGGCCTCTAAACTTTTTGACTCTTCACTATAGAAATGTATAGTTAAAACTATATCATAACTATAGTTATTTTGTTCTTTATATTCATAAAGACCGGTAGCCATTTTATAGTTGACATTTGAGTCCTTGACAACAATCTCCAGAGCTTGGCGTACATCCTTACAAGACCAAATTTCTACTAAGATAATCATAGTAAAATCTTTCAACCCATTTTTTTCGATTAAAAATCGAAACAATTCAATATAGTGATCCTTAAGGAATGATTCATCTTTCAGAGCCAATGTATCCAACACAACAAAGTCAGTGTATAACATTGGTTGAAACTGACAAGGAAAAGAGTGCAAAAGTGTTGACAAGAGGCTAGGACCCCCATAATGACAACTGAATTCAAAACTGTTCTCAATTTCCTGTATATCTGTCGATGCATCAATTATTCTATCAAGGACCACACAGGCTTGTGGAGAAAGGGACTCTATTTTTGTATTTCGTGATCCTTTTACATATTTACACCCTTCCATTGTCTTATAGAAGTTGGAAAATATGATATCAGTAATTCCATAATGCTCAAGAATATTGGATATTGTAAGAATCTTATCATTCAGATTCTTATCATGACTTTTGCAATATGTTACCATTGCCTCCAAAATTGTTCTTTTGGTTTTCAATTGTGAACAATAATCTTTCATTTTTATGGCATTGGTCGGATGGTTCACTGGAATGGAAAACCAAACAGTTCCATCCAATAGTTTATCTGCTACAGAACACATTTCTTCAGCTGTTAGTCCCTGAAGGGGACGGAAAGAACTTGATACCAAACTGTTCAGACTATTTGTCTTATAGTTTGGATCCTTAGGTTGGTTTGGAGAACACATTAATGTCCCTAGTTTGTAACAATTAAAAACAACTTCCCATTTATCCCAAGTAGTATCATCAAGATATAACAAGACTTTTTTTTTTCAGCAAAGTTTGTTAGTGGACAATCGAAGAAAGAGCACAACATTTCATCATCAACCTGTTAAAAAATAACAAATATAAATTAGTAACAATGTGATATCAAAAATAAAATAGCCATGAATTTAGTTATAACAATATAAACTAAGTGCAAAAAAAAAAAAATTGCATACCTTGTCTTCAGCCGTCTTAGAATTCCCACATTTTTGTTTCTTTAATTTATTTGTGGCAATTAGGAATTGTCTTGCAGATCGCACAGAATCAATGAATGGAGTTTTGAAGAACACTGTGTTTGCAGAATTTAACTGGTAGCAAATACGAATCACCACACTGGGAGCAACAGATGGATCTAAGAATCGAGCATTACGTTCTTTGTACTTCTGTTTTGCCTCCCCAGATAGACTGAATTTAGGATTTGATAATATTTCTTTTGCTGCTTGAATGGTGTGTTGCCCATCAACTATCCAAAAATTGATGTTCTTGTCATTTATATCCATTTTATTCATGATTTTCACAGGGTTTCCAATCGGATTAGACTCTTTTGTGTCAAATGGAATCAGAAGAGCATCAGGCAATGATGCTTGAAATTTCTGTAGGAATGATTTTACTAATACTCGAACATTTAAATCATCCCGTGATCTCAATTTATATAACTTGGGTGCTTCTACACATCTTCGAACATCCACCTTCATGGTAAAAGAGCTTGAAAATAAATAACTGTCCTTAAAATTTTCATGGATTTCATCGCATTGGTCAGCAAGCTTCTCTATCTGAGAGTCTTCTTTTTGGGATTTTACAAACTCTGTAGTAGGCATGAACTCACTTTCTTTAATGCTCTGTTCTAGCTCAGCTAAATATACCCTTCTCAAAGCAAGCATTTGAGCCTCGAGTTTATCATCTGGTATTTTATCAAGTAGTTTACCTCTTTGTTGCAAATAAAGAAACACGGATGATGTTTTCTTACATCTCACATAGCGATATTTCATAACGTTGGTAATACGTTGTACAAGATCATCACAACTCTTTAGACCAGATTCATTGAAGCTCTCAAAACTGTCCAACTTAAACTGTGACGTTTTTATTGACTCTGGAAATTCTGTATTAGTATCAATCAAATCTGGTCTAAATTTTGTGTAATCAACTTGGCAAGAAAATAATTTCACTTCATTTTCTTCAATTACCTCCATTTGAAAATCGATCTGACTATGATTGAGAGCATAGCAACTAACAATTATCCCTAGCCTTTGTATATCATTTCCATCCATGGATCCAAATAGATACATATCTGGAAACATATTCATGGGACTTTCAATCTCAACATACCAATCTTCGACATACTCATATGCAGCAGATGTTTTGAACTTTTTAAACATTTCAAAATTAGAACCCATTGTTGAATTTATAATCTGAGTTGAATGACGCTTTTGTTTTTTGAATGCTGATTGTGGCATTTTACTTGCTTTGGAGACGACAGCTTCTAAAAACAATAATAAGCAATTATTACTATAAATAAAATGAAATCAAAATCACAAATATTACCATATAGTCTTCTAGTCTAACCATTTAGAAATGAGAGAATAATATTTAAAACCACCATACCACATGGGGGAGACGTTGTTTGTGTGTCACTTGCAATTCGTTTTTTCTTCAAATTATTCCTTGGAATTGTCATTGCACCAGAGTCAATAGCTGCTAAAAACAATAAAAAATAGTCGACTATAAGTTTAAATTGTTTTAAAAATACATAAAATAATGAGCATTATCAAACAATATTCTATTACATGTCTTTTATTCACATGCACAAGAATAATAAGGGTCATGTGTTATGGAAACATATTAAATACTTAGAGATAAATAAAAATCCATTGCATCTAGCACAAGTAGAGACTCATTAAAAATAAAAGTTTTCCTTCTCAAAAATGCTAGAAGAAAATGCTTATGCTAGAAAGAAAGCTAGCAGTCGCTAGCTTTCCTTGATCTTTTGCCATGTGCTTATTTCAAAATAGAGCACATGGCACAAGCTCAAGGTATAAGCTAGCAACCACCAATCACCATGGACAGGATTTTTCTATTGGAAAGCTAGCGACTGCTAGCTTTCTTTCTAGCATAGGTATGTGTTATTATCCTATAAGTAAATGCTTATGCTAGAAGGAAAGCTAGCAGTTGCTAGCTTTCCTTGATCTTATGCCATGTGCTTATTTGAAAATAGAGTACATGGCACAAGTTCAAGGCTTTCCTTGATCTTGTGCCATGTGCTTATTTGAAAATAGAGTACATGGCACAAGTTCAAGGTATAAGCTAGCAACCACCAATCACCATGCCTAGGGTTTTTCTATTGGAAAGCTAGCGACTGCTAACTTTCCTTCTACCATAAGCATGTGTGACATGCTAGAAAAAAATGTTTATGCTAGAATGAAATGTAGCATTCGTTCAAAATAGAGTACATGGCACAAGCTCAAGGTATAAGCTAGCAATCACCAATCACCATGGACAGGGTTTTTCTATTGGAAAGCTAGCGACTGTTAGCTTTCCTTCTAGCATAAGCATATGTGTTTATGCTAGAAGGAAATGCTTATGCTAGAAGGAAAGCTAGCAGTCGCTAGCTTTCCTTGATCTTTTGCCATGTGCTTATTTCAAAATAGAGCAAATGGCACAAGCTCAAGGTATAATCTAGCAACCACCAATCACTATGGACATGATTTTTCTATTGGAAAGCTAGCGACTGCTAGCTTTCCTTCTAGCATAAATATGTGTTCTTATCCAAGAAGAAAATGCTTATGCTAGAAGGAAAGCTAGCAGTCGCTAGCTTTCCTTGATCTTGTGCCATGTGCTTATTTGAAAATAGAGTGCATGGCACAAGCTCAAGGTATAAGCTAGCAACCACCAATCACCATGCCCAAGGTTTTTCTATTGGAAAGCTAGCGACTGCTAGCTTTCCTTATAACATAAGCATGTGTGTTATGCTAGAAGGAAAGCTAGCTTTCGTTCAAAATAGAGCACATGGCACAAGCTCAAGGTATAAGCTAGCAACCACCAATCACCATGGACATGGTTTTTTATTGGAAAGCTAGCGACTGTTAGCTTTCCTTCTAGCATAAGCATGTGTGTTTATACTAGAAGGAAATGCTTATGCTAGAAGGAAAGCTAGTAGTCGCTAGCTTTCCTTGATCTTTTGCCATGTGCTTATTTCAAAATACATCACATGGAACAAGCTCAAGGTATAAGCTAGCAACCACCAATCACCATGGACATGATTTTTCTATTGGAAAGCTAGTGACTGTTAGCTTTTCTTCTAGCATAAGTATGTGTTCTTATCCTAGAAGGAAATGCTTATGCTAGAAGGAAATCTAGCAGTCGCTAGCTTTCCTTGATCTTGTGACGTGTGCTTTCCTTGATCTTGTGACAAAATCTATCTCAGGTACTGTCGGCTTCCACGACAGTCACCTATAAGGAATGACATCCTAAGTTGGTCACTAAGTACCTTCGTCAAGTGGAGAAAGAGCAGTTATCCCTCGAACGGTATTGGGTCGTCGCCTTTTCAACAAGTGGTGGTGAGCCCACTTGAGAGAACATACACCCGCAACCTTGGGTTTGACCTCCTATGGCGCGGTGCCGCTCTTTGACTTGCCCCGTGTGGCTATACACGACCACTTGATTTAGAAGGATTTTTATAGCACCCTAAGGACAACAACTATGTTTTTGGATTCCTAGCCCCAAAATCCTACCTAAACTACAAGATTTTTTTGTGCCCTCCTATGGAGGTATTAAGTGAGTAGATTTAAGCTATTTTTGAACTTAGTGAGTGACGAGAGAGTTTCTTGTGTGTGTGTGTGTGCATCAAAGAAAGTGACGGTTTTGAGCGCACATGAGATATTGCATATAAATGAAAAGGCTTTTCTTTTAAAATGAAAATAATGCAACTCAACCTAATAGAAAAACAACTAAATAAACCATGTAAAGCATGTAAAAAAAATAAATAAAATAAATTGTAAAAATAAAAAAACAATCTATAAACAAAATTGTAAAAGTAAAAAAAAATCTATAAACTTACCAAGATTTTCAACCTCTTTTTAATCCAGTCTTCTTCTTTACTTTTTGTTTGGCTAAGACTAAAGCTAATGCCAATGCCAATGCCATTTTTTCCCATAACTTCATCTTCATCTTAGTTGGTCTTGCTTCTTTGATAGACAATAATCTAGAAGCTATGAAGCCAAGACTACTTGAATGGAAACTGTACAATATAGAGACTCATTAAAAAGAAAAGTTTTCCTTCTAAAAAATGCTAGAAGAAAATGCTTATGCTAGAAAGAAAGCTAGCAGTCGCTAGCTTTCCTTGATCTTTTGCCATGTGCTTATTTCAAAATAGAGCACATGGCACAAGCTCAAGGTATAAGCTAGCAACCACCAATCACCATGGACAGGATTTTTCTATTGGAAAGCTAGCGACTGCTAGCTTTCTTTCTAGCATAGGTATGTGTTATTATCCTATAAGTAAATGCTTATGCTAGAAGGAAAGCTAGCAGTCGCTAGCTTTCCTTGATCTTATGCCATGTGCTTATTTGAAAATAGAGTACATGGCACAAGTTCAAGGCTTTCCTTGATCTTGTGCCATGTGCTTATTTGAAAATAGAGTACATGGCACAAGTTCAAGGTATAAGCTAGCAACCACCAATCACCATGCCTAGGGTTTTTCTATTGGAAAGCTAGCGACTGCTAGCTTTCCTTCTACCATAAGCATGTGTGACATGCTAGAAAAAAATGTTTATGCTAGAATGAAATGTAGCATTCGTTCAAAATAGAGTACATGGCACAAGCTCAAGGTATAAGCTAGCAATCACCAATCACCATGGATAGGGTTTTTCTATTGGAAAGCTAGTGACTGTTAGCTTTCCTTCTAGCATAAGCATATGTGTTTATGCTAGAAGGAAAGCTAGCAGTCGCTAGCTTTCCTTGATCTTTTGCCATGTGCTTATTTCAAAATAGAGCAAATGGCACAAGCTCAAGGTATAAGCTAGCAACCACCAATCACTATGGACATGATTTTTCTATTGGAAAGCTAGCGACTGCTAGCTTTCCTTCTAGCATAAATATGTGTTCTTATCCAAGAAGAAAATGCTTATGCTAGAAGGAAAGCTAGCAGTCGCTAGCTTTCCTTGATCTTGTGTCATGTGCTTATTTGAAAATAGAGTGCATGGCACAAGCTCAAGGTATAAGCTAGCAACCACCAATCACCATGCCCAAGGTTTTTCTATTGGAAAGCTAGCGACTGCTAGCTTTCCTTCTAACATAAGCATGTGTGTTATGCTAGAAGGAAAGCTAGCTTTTGTTCAAAATAGAGCACATGGCACAAGCTCAAGGTATAAGCTAGCAACCACCAATCACCATGGACATGGTTTTTTATTGGAAAGCTAGCGACTGTTAGCTTTCCTTCTAGCATAAGCATGTGTGTTTATACTAGAAGGAAATGCTTATGCTAGAAGGAAAGCTAGCAGTCGCTAGCTTTCCTTGATCTTTTGCCATGTGCTTATTTCAAAATACATCACATGGAACAAGCTCAAGGTATAAGCTAGCAACCACCAATCACCATGGACATGATTTTTCTATTGGAAAGCTAGTGACTGTTAGCTTTTCTTCTAGCATAAGTATATGTTCTTATCCTAGAAGGAAATGCTTATGCTAGAAGGAAATCTAGCAGTCGCTAGCTTTCCTTGATCTTGTGATGTGTGCTTTCCTTGATCTTGTGACAAAATCTGTCTCAGGTACGGTCGGCTTCCACTACAGTCACCTATAAGGAATGACATCCTAAGTTGGTCACTAAGTACCTTCGTCAAGTGGAGAAAGAGCAGTTATCCCTCGAACGGTATTGGGTCGTCTCCTTTTCAACAAGTGGTGGTGAGCTCACTTGAGAGAACATACACCCACAACCTTGGGTTTGACGTCCTATGGCGCGGTGCCGCTCTTTCACTTGCCCCTTGTGGCTATACACGACCACTTGATTTAGAAGGATTTTTATAGCACCCTAAGGACAACAACTATGTTTTTGGATGCCTAGCCCCAAAATCCTACCTAAAATACAAGATTCTTTTGTGCCCTCCTATGGAAGTATTAAGTGAGTAGATTTAAGCTTTTTTTGAACTTAGTGAGTGATGAGAGAGTTTCTTGTGTGTGTGTGTGTGCATCAAAGAAAGTGACGGTTTTGAGCGCACATGAGATATTGCATATAAATGAAAAGGCTTTTCTTTTAAAATGAAAATAATGCAACTCAACCTAATAGAAAAACAACTAAATAAACCATGTAAAATAAATAAATAAAATAAATTGTAAAAAAAAAAAATCTATAAACAAAATTGTAAAAGTAAAAAAAAATCTATAAACTTACCAAGATTTTCAACCTCTTTTTAATCCAGTCTTCTTCTTTACTTTTTGTTTGGCTAAGACTAAAGCTAATGCCAATGCCAATGCCACTTTTTCCCATAACTTCATCTTCATCTTAGTTGGTCTTGCTTCTTTGATAGACAATAATCTCGAAGCTCTGAAGCCAAGACTACTTGAATGGAAACTATACAATATATTGAAACTATCTGTAAGTTACAAACTTAAATATCAAATAATTAAATATAAAAAACACTACTGAGCTATTTAGCTATTTTTATATACAAGTAATGCTATATATTATATCTTATATACATTCATAGAGTTGATAACTATTTTTATGTACAAGTAATGCCATATACTTATATACATTCATAGAGTTGATAGCTATTTTTATGTACAAGTAATGCCATATATTACATCCTACATACATTCATAGAGTTGATTATACCATGGAGGTTTACAGAATGAAATTTAGAAATACAACATTCAAATAAATGATTGGCAATTATTTAAAATAGTTATTTAGGTTTAAATAGAATGATGTTTATTTTGAAAAAAAATTATTGTAATTTTTCAAAATCTAGATTATAGCTGTTAAGTGGAATTTTTGGATGTTTCGAAATTTTTAAAAAATGCTAAATCTATTTATACCATTAAAATACAAATTAAAATAAAGCTAATTCTAAATTTACAACATCAAAAACTATAAATTTCAAAAAAAATATAAAACCATATTTGAAAATAAAGGACAATTGTTTTTCAAGCGAAAAAAACCTGCCCTTGTTATTCAATAGAATCAAAGGCCATTAGTACATACAGCTGCTTCAGCATGACATTTCATAACAACTCGTCCAGAGTTCCAGACAGGGGGAAAGGCACATAATACCAAAAAATAACCCATCAGAAAACTGTCTCATTATGTGATGTGGACTGTCCACAAAATCACATCTACCGAGAGCCAATCACACTCTGATCTGCGTTCAAAGGAGATGCACTATAATTTGCAAATGAGACATCTACATGAAAGGGAAAAAAGATGCCCTTCAGATACACAAAGACTTCAAGTCCAACAGAAAAAAACTTTTAAAATCATGCTCAAAAGAGCTAGAAGAATTCCTTAGAAACCAGGTGATTCTCTATATATTCCATCAAAACACCTTTCCCTTGGGGAAAGGAGAGCGCCTTTTTTGAAAGTCGGTCAGCAGTCTGGTTGTGCTCTCGGTAGATGTGAGAAAATGACAAGTCCTGGAAGCTAGTGGCTAGCTTTTTAGTCTCCCGACACCAATGAAATAGGGCAAGTGGGGAGAGAGCAGTCGATCCCTTAGCCCAAATGATGATTACCTAAGAATCACTGTATACGTGGGCTAAGGGGATCCTCATCATATGGGATATTTGTAAGAGAGCCCAGAGACTGAGCAGATCTGCTTTGGTATTTGTGCCATATCCTACCCCCACTTCGAACTCCAGGAAGTGAGTGCTATTAAGAAAAATACACAGGCCTGCACCAGGTGTCATATTCTTGGAGGCTCCGTCTATAAAACCACAAGGATAATATTTGACAGGTGGATTTCCAATAATTCTGCAGCGTCCTTTTTTAACCATAGTCCCAATATAACGATCCTGAACTGTTGATATAATACGCTGGATAATGCCATGAATATTCCTTCTTTTCCCTTCAAAAATCACCATATTACGGGCTTTCCATACAGTCCACATCATGTTGTAGGGGAGAAAATAGAGTGGAGAGCTCTTGGAAGACTTGCCAGCCCAATCTTTAATAAGATCAATTGAAGAAGTACCTGTGAGACAATCTGGAACATTGAAGAAGTCGCAGATATACCCTGCCACAGTTTTCCAAACTAAACAGGAAGAGAAGAGATGATCAACAGTTTCCTCCTCTGACCAACAGAGAGGGCAAATACCAGGACCAGAGAACCCCTTCCGCTGCAAATTATCCCATGTAAGGATACTATTATGAAGTAAAAGCCAGATGAAACAAGAGATCTTGCTAGGCAGAGCCTTATGCCAAATAGGAATACAATCAATCACAGATATCGGGCGAGATGTGGATTTAAAGATGCATTCGTAAGCATCTTTTGCAGTAATAGAATCCCTGCTATAATTATAATTCCAGACCAGCTTATTACCGGTTCAGTACTTGGGGAAAACCGGAAAACTTAGAATGGGTCACAATTAATCCAACATGGGGGAAAAATAAATTTTCCAACAAATAGTGGCATAGGCATGGTTAAATATGTGTGTACATCCCCCTTTAATTGGAAGAAAAAATCAGGAACACTAAGTGGAGCCTAGATGTTTCGGAAAAAAACTAGCAAATCTTTGGTCATTGGAGAGAAGCAGAAGCAAGAAGAACTAGAAACCTTCCAAGCATCCCTCAAATAAAAATAAATCTTAGAAGAGGATTTGAAAACTGAAAAACATATTGAAGTAGAACTCCACATAGACCGACACCAAGAAGAGGATTCGAGGCTTAAGTCTCGAAGCTTATGGCTTGAGGAAAGAGACATAAATACCCCTTTTGTCCACAAAAAAACTTGGATGAGATTTCACAGGAAGATGGTAAATGAAATCCAAAGGGAAAATGTGGAAAAAATAATCGAGTTTGATCAAATAAAAGAGTTCAATAAGTTGTACTAAGAAGAAATAGAAGAGAGTGAAGAATCCCACTAGGAAACACTCAAGCATATTCCACAACTAATCAACAAAGAGATCAATGAGACCCTCACCCAGAAGGCCACATAGGAGGAAATAAAAAAATCAATCTAGAATATCGAGTTTGAAAGCGCCCAATCCCTCATGATTTTATACTCTTTTTTTTCAGACTGGAGCGACTACGGCTCAGAAGGGATCTGAAATGGCACCGAATGGATTGAAAATGGTTGGATCTGGAATGGCTTGCAAAATGGATCTGAACGACTGGATCTAAAACGGCGTAGCAACGATCATCAACAGTTCACCTGAAAATAAATATGGACCCCAGGTATGTGCGGCTTCCTAACAGTTCAAGGGTTTCACTCGGCCACCAATGCTGTCTGACGGCTTGCGTATTGGGGCAGTACCCCTCACTCCACGGCTCAGGTAAAACTGATAACCGCTTTGCCACAAACGACAGCTCTTGGTTTACCTCACGGGTGGGAACTAGTCAATCAGGTAGGGGTCGTTGCCCTTTTCGCTAGCAGGTCCTCTCAATGGGCCAGCTACTTCGGGGTTCCTGTGGTACTCCTCACAATGAGTTTTAGGGCTTATTCCCAAGTACTTCCCACAGTTAAGCGGATAGGGATTATTCCCAAATCCGAACCTGCAATAGATACGAAAAACAATACAAACAAAACTAAGAGAAAACCTGTGCATGGCAAATTGAATTAAAAAAATTGAAAAAATGAAAAATGTCTAAATAAGAAAATTAAAGAGTTATGTAAGTTAATGTTTGCATTTGGGCTAGAGAAAACCATAACCAAATAAAAAAATTAAAGCTTTTTTTGGGTGATAAATGGTGAATTTATAGAAAAAGGGATAAACAACCATAACAATCAATAATAGGTCATTTTGATGATTATTTTGATTTAGAAATGAATGAAATATTAAAACAACAATAATAATTGAAAATGTTCTGAGAAAGAAAAAATAATTTTTCCATATTTATAAATAGATTGATGCAATTTACCCCCTCAAATGTCAATAAAGGACACATTATCATGTCATCTTATTTTTAATTTGTAAAAGAGTCTAGAAAACATCTTGAGCATTTTTTTGGTGCATTGGTTTCCAATGAGAGCACTTTGAGAGGTTAGGAAAGAATAATAATTGAAAATGCTTTGAGAAAGAAAAATAATAATTTTACCATATTTATAAATAGATTGATGCAATTTACGCCCTCAAATGTCAATAAAGGACACATATCATGTCATCTTATTTTTAATTTGTGAAAGAATTTGGAAAACATCTTGTTTTTAATTTGTGAAAAAATCTGGAAAACATCTTGAGCATTTTTTTGGTCCATTGGCTTCCAATGAGAGAACTTTGAAAGATTAGGCAAGAGATATAACAAAGTTTCTTAAACTATTGGGTCTCCAACCTTTTTACAAAAATATAATATATAATAATAATAGTTTAATTTTAAATTTATGGTTAAGTAAACACAAAATTAACATATGATATTTTTATTTGTACGACTAGCAACTTCTACTATATTCATATATATGCATATATAGAGTGATGTAAAATTAGTTTAACCTAAATTAAATTTTAAATATTCACTAGTTACAACTCTTGGAGGTCCTCCAATTTCTTTGTGTAAAGTATCCTTGATTGTAAAGTATCAACCTTGAGACCTCCAATATGAAGATCAAAACACTCAACCTTGAGACTAAATTAACTAGAGGACCATGACCAAACTTGGTGGAATCTATATCAAGACACTTACATTGGAAGGCAATTCATTAGAAGCTAAGTGGGAGGTATTCAAAGACCTCATTAACTCCTATTTTTATTCTATAATTTGGGTATGAAGAGGATTGAGTATCCATTGAAACTACTATAAATAGAAACAACAAATAAACATAAATGAGTATACTGCCAGCTTGAAAAGACAAATCATTTAGTTGGAAATATCTCCCAAGAGCCTAAATGTAGTTCTTAAGTATTTGGGCTCCTTCCATTGTACAAGAAGGTCAACATGAGAAATATCCATCATATTGAAGATAAGGATATGAATAAAATCTTTCATATCAAGATACATGAAAATAAGAACAAGGTATATGCTACATTTGAGACTAGTTAACAAGATAACCTCATAGCAGAGGATTTCACTAGTAAGTTTGAATACGATGTTTATGACCATCCTCTTCCATAATGACTTGGATGGGTGAATAAGGATGCAGAGTTGAGAGGCAAGATCATATTTTATACTAGTGTTGATTCCTTTAATGCAATGGAAGTATATGTGGTACCATTGGATGCATATGTAGCATTTGGACACCCATAAATGCAAATGAGGTACGATTATCTTTACCAGAATATACAACTAATAACACCTGATTAACATATAATAATTCCTTCATAATTAATGTGTACAAAATTAAATCTAGATCCTCTTAAATCAGTCAAATGTTCAACTCCTCCCAATGTCAGAAAAGTAAATCAATCAAATATCTAACTCCTCCTAACATCATGAAAGTAGGTAAGCTTGATTGTTATCATTTTGAATTCTAGTTTCATGGAGTAGTCTTATAACACCCCATATATGACAAGGATCTCTATGCCTTAATGATAGTTGTTATAAAATGGAAGCACTCTTTGATGGGAAAGGAGATCATCATCAACACCAATCACATATCTTTATGACATTTACAAGCCTAGAGTAAGCTTCTACAAGAAAGACATTTCAAATGGATGGGATTTATGTAGTCGCATCATCTCATCATTGAATATAATAAGGACAACACTAACAACCTAGAAGGCATGTTGTCAAAACCATGAATGCCAATATTACATATTTTATTCCTATCATGTACATGGATCCTTTCATTAATAATGCATACAAATAGGGATACATAGAAGATAGGGAATTCAAGGAGATATTTCAATAACTCCAAGTCCAAGTACTTCATGAAAAGGAAGGTGATAACAAGGTTGATTATATCTCCAAGATGCGTTGTTCTAGAAGTTGGATAATTTTTGAGTTCCCAAAGGTAAGAGATCACAAATCATAATAAAATCCCATACTTCCAAATTTAAATGTTAGTTTCATGTTGGATAAAAAATACACAACTTGCAACAACTTGTATTTGTCTTTGTCCAAAGTCTAGGAATGGGTAGCTAGGTTCATTCAAGGATGCATGTCGTAATGTACCAATAAACCTAGTAACTAATTATTATTTTTTTACAACCCTTAATGGTACCTACTAGGCCATGGAAGAGTGGATCATAACCAAGACCAACACCAACCTATGAAGTGACTTTGGCTAGAACTAAGACCAACCATTAACAATAAAATGATAAAGTTGAACATCTTAGATCCTAAAATACACTATTAGGGTACATGGGACATGCATCTCGCCTCAAAATCAACCCAACAATATTGTACATGGAAATATTATTTGGAACATAAGTGTAACATTTTCAATCAACAAATGGGTCTCAAGGCCTTGGCTATTATACAAGGAGAAAAACCAATTTTATATTATTCCTAAATTTTTACTTCTCTATTTTAGAATTTTAATATTTTCTTGCAATTTTTTTTAAATCCTAATGATATAAGATGTAAAAAAAATTTTAGTTGTAGTTGATATTTTGCATAATAGTATATTTTCATAGAAATAGGGAAAAATGATGGTAATCCGATGAAAGTATCAGAGCAATGAAGGATAAGTGCTTAAGAAGGATAAGCGCTCAAAATCAATGGTGTTTTTCTCTGAAGTTGCAATAATTTTTCCATGCAAGTTTGATTTCCACCAGCAATTGTGACCCAATTTCTTTGGAGGCAATTGAGAATTTTTCCAAAGTCATGTCAAAGTAATCGTGGCTTTGGGAATGCAGCGTGTCTTGGTGTGTTTGGCCTTGTTGCAGGAAAAAGTGAGACATAAAGATGTCATGTTGGTTCCAAAGTTGTGACCAACAATGTAAGAATGTTGGTAAACGTTGAAATATTCTTAGATTTATTCTGTACAAAATAATCTGTAACATAATTTTGCATTTAATTTACTCTGTAACGCATTTCTTTAGCAGATTACAGGTAAAAAATTACTGATTATTGCCTTCTAAATGGAATGAATAAAAAAGGAGGCCACATGCCAATTTTATTTGATGTACTTCGACTAACTAGCCGAACTCCATTTGCTCCGAGATGGAAAGGAAGTGAACTTTGGTGAACTACTTAGTGTTCTTTCCTATTGAGCATTCTGTCCACGTTAGAGTCTGAAACATTTCTGACATACACAATTATGTACCTAGATCTTATTTATTCATCAGACCTTTTCAGAAGCAAATTGGGATTTTATGGAAAAGTGGGAAAACTAGTTAGACGGTGACATCCACAAAGATATTTAGTAACGATAGTTGGATCGATATTCCTCATACCAAGAATTGGATTGCAATGATTTAGTGGAAAATCATTGCTCTCTTTATTTGATTAAGCGGATGCTATGTTGGTTTTAATTTTATAGTGCTCATTGATCTAACAATTCCGAAATGATTGAATTGTTTGTGTATTTCAGTTTCTGATATATGGTGGAATTAGTAGGGGTATATCTTAACACGTTGGGTTCTAACTGGACCATAATGGGACGCAACTGCAAGCCATGTTATAATGTAAAATTAAAGCACAGAGAGATGTTCGCTCGACATCGTTTATAGAAGCTCATGGTGAAGGGCGCTGGCTTGCTCCAGCAAAAAATGGAGGTAATATTTCTTAACGAATCTGCATTTATAGTACGTAGATCCTTCTTGATCCAGTTTAAAGCTATCTAGCTATTATAACAATAGTGGGTGTACTGGTTATACTACTTGATAATCAATGGCCATCGAAAATATTAACATGACTCATGCAGTTCTAAACCTTTGTGGAAAGAGTTACAAGCTTCATTGGGTGGATATTTCATTGGCTCGGTGGAAAGAGTTACAGGCTTCATTGGGTGGACATTTCATTGGCTGAAGAAGACCTTATTATAAGACTTCATAAACTGCTGAGGAACTTGTGAGAAAATATCATTTTTCTCGTAGATTATGTCCTTCAATTAGGTTTTTATTTTTTTGGATCCATACTGAACTATAGTATCTATTCTAATGGTAGGTGTTCAGTAAATGAGGAATATGTACCGGGAAGCACTTATGACGATATGAATAACTACTTGAATACTTGTTTGTGCAAGAAAGCTCATGCCAATGCATGCATTGGCATATTGAAGTCCGTTAGACCAACAAAGCGGAATATGACTCTAAGTATGAGTCTAACATTAAAGCCCAACCAGTTGGGTGAAAGAGACAAAGTTATTGCTTACTGTAATAAAAGGAGCAAAAGAAGGGATCGACATCTTCCAATTCGGGAAACAAGTGCAAAAACTTAATATCTCTCATGAAACAAAACCCCAGTTCTTGTTCAGATACAATTACTATATTTACATCATCACCATATTGACAAAATAAATATTATATATATAATCTATTTTCCTTTCTTTTTATATTTATATAATCTATTTATGTTTTTCTATTATATGTGCTTAAATCTATACTAAATAATATCAATGAAGAGATTTTATTCCTTTGAAAGCTTGTTCCTGGATCAAAACTAATTTATACAGGAAAATCTACTAATGATTTAAAAATCAAACCAATACTTGAGTCACTGCCATTTAATCAGGCGTTATTACGCAATTTACTTTAACCAACCATACTCAATGCTAAATGCAAGTCGGAAGACTCAGTGCATCCCCTCTGTCAGACCAACGGTGGATTCAGAGAGGGGAACAATTATTTAATCTTGAGTTACGAGTTACGAACAAACACTTGTTTCAAGTGGGCGGAAAATCTTGAGGGTATAACCCTAAAACCAATAAACTCTCATACCTGGTCGGGCGGTGATAGATTCCACTAAAATTCTTGTAATGGAGGAAATGCAAGCTGCCTTGCCAGAGTTGTCAACCTGAAAACTTTTCCCAACAACCAGATACCGCATTTAAAAACCACGACGAATGAACAAGAAAGTTATTAAATTCCAGTATGATAGAAATTTTAAATATTTACCTTAGCACAGAGGATGGGGTACTGTTAATGGTTCTCCCTGCAACAATAAGGGCGTCTGTCACTACACTACACTGAACAAAACCATCAGAATAAAACGATGGAAATCGATGTCAAGTACAGGAGGAGTGTATTGGCGCAATGTACAGCAGGAGTGTATTGGCGCAATTTACCACCCACGAATTTGAGCATGGAAAACGATGTCACCATGAATGCCAAGTGTGGAGGATGAACATATACGTCCTGTCTCGTATTCATGCCGAGTTAATGCAGTGCCATAAGTAATGAAGGGGTTCGATCAACTTATCCAAGAATATACATCGGAGGGTCCAACCTTGAACATCGATCTCTACACCTTTCCCAAGCCGTTGATTGCAAAATAGTGAAGTCCATGTAATGCTATCACGCCCTGTCTCGTATTCATGCCGAGTTAATGCAGTTCCATAAGTAATGAAGGGGTTCGATTAACTTATCCAAGAATATACATCGGAGGGTCCAACCTTGAACATCGATCTCTACACCTTTCCCAAGCCGTTGATTGCAAAATAGTGGAGTCCATGTAATGATATAACGTCCTGTCTCGTATTCATGCCGAGTTAATGCAGTGCCATAAGTAATGAAGGGGTTTGATTAACTTATCCAAGAAGATACATCCGAGGGTCCAACCTTGAACATCGATCTCTACACCTTTCCCAAGCCGTTGATTGCAAAATAGTGGAGTCCATGTAATGATATCACGTCCTGATTTTTATATCAATCAAAGCATTAAAATAATGATCATAAGTCAAAAAACCCCAATGGGTGCAAGAGCATTATGGACCAGCGTTCAAATTTGAACCCTTCCCAGCCGTGATAAAATTTGAAGGGTGGGTCTTAATTTTTAATGGAAGGGCATTTGTTATTGTAGTCCTTTAAAGATGATGGGTAATTTAAATAATTGTATTTTAATTGACAAGTATAAATTAATTAAATGGTCTCTCAAAAATGTAAAAAATGAATATTGCTCATCCAAATTTTTACAATCTTAAACAATTGAGCACTCCTTAATATCTATATGATAAAATGGTATCTTTTCAATAAAACCGAATTTGAACACATTAATTTGACATATATGTAACATTAATTTTATAGATCATTAAAATAACAATTGTTTTGTTGTATTTTTTTGGGTTAGACCACACTTCATTATACAAAAAACTACTTAGACTATGCAATAACCATATTGGGACATCTACATGATCTAGTATGCATAGTGCAAGACGTTGTAACTAGATATAGTCTTAAAATAAAACTAGAACCATGAGAAAATTACTTACTGTTAACAATGCACAAAAAAAAGCCACTACGCAAAATGAGGCTATAATAAACCTACAACCAAACTATACATATAAAACCAACCAAAACCTTAATTCAAAGCGAAGAGAGGGAAATCGTCCAAGATAGAGAGATGTAAGAGTGATGGACATTGGGCGCCTAAGAAAAAATAATACATAGCTAAAAAAAACATTAAAAAAAATCCTCCATACCAAGCAAGTTAGCAATGCTAGCATCATAGGGGCATGGGCATCAAGTTTTGTTGTTCAATACTTGTCGCGACAACATATAGGTATGGGATGGAGGGGAAATGGAATCAAGCCTAAGTCAACTGGAGCCTGGCGACTCACTACATGTTTGAGTATCGACAATCTACCTTTTAAATTAAACCAAAACAACAAACAAAGTTTTTTAATGGCTCGATTTGCGAAAATTCTAGATACATGAGTAATTAAGAGCTCTAGGCTCTAAAATTTGATTTGTTTTTTACCAATCCATGATTCGGTGAATTCATAGTCATTGGCATGAAATTTAAGTTATTTAATGAAATAATTAATGTATCTACCTCTATGTCGAAACTGTTTTCCATGCTGATGCGGGCCACTGCCCTCCTTATTGTCTTACCAAAAGGCATGAGAATGAGGAAGAAGACTTAAAATTATGGACTTCACCATCAAAGAAGCCTTACAATCACATTGGTAAGGAGTGATAAGAAGATCACAACAATCCAACATGTCAAATCTTAGATGATAGTGTCAATTAAAGACTTATATGGTAAATTTAATACAAGACTTACTTATAGTTGTCTCTTACTCTTTGCGTCTTGACACATTTGATAATTTATGGTTGTCTCTGCGACTTGACCCAATTTATATTATAAGGTGAGGATGTGCATGCATAATAATCCTTATTTATGACTATGCGATAAGGATTTAAATGGAAGAGGATGTAAATACATGTTATTTTATATGTATTTTGTTGGCGAGTGTCGAAGAGAAACATGGTGAGAAACCACATATGTTTGGAAGGATGGAGGGAGATTACATGATCATGATCATGCCACTCATCAAATTGAAGACAATTTCTGAGCCAAAAATTGTTTTTTTAAATTTTATTAATAACCATTGTGGTACTTTGGTCCAAACGTTTTTTCTAACTCATTGTTTCTCCATATTGTGTGCCTAGTGCCACCTCTCTATATCAATGCATAAATCAACCTCTGCTTGGTTTGTTGTTCTAATTGCATGCCATTATTTATAGTTGCATGCCATTGAGTGTTGTTTAGAGTTGTCGTGAGTCTGTGACATTCATGCAATAAATGAAGTCTTGTAGAGAAGGACTCATCAAAGCAGCAATTTGAATTTCATTTTGACAAAAAACGAGTGGACATTCGTAGCCAAGTTGACATAGGTAGTAGGCACAACGTTTCAGCCTTCTTTTGGGCCTTCTAGTGTTTTTCTATTGTTACAACCATAGTTTTTGTATTAGAAAAAGGTGGCAGAGCCACAAGCAAAATTACAACTTCAAAATTTGTAAACTGTCTATCATAGGTTCTGTCTTAAACAGCAGATGCCTGTGTTTTGACAAAATCAGGACTTTCAGGAAAACAAATGCCTGTGTATTAACAAAAACAGGACTTTCGGGGAATAAACATACTAAAAACAACAGAGTCAGAAGATAGACTGATGGTGTCGTTGTTTAGCCCTTGAGGAGGGGTTTCCTTCGTCGTGGGCCTTGCCAGCATCGTCCCACAGCTTCGCTAGAACTTCTTCCATCTTGTCGAGCCTATTATTCATGCTTTCAATGGCAGCGGTTACCCTCGTTTCCAACGTTTCAAGAGCTTCTGCAAACTCTGCTCGCGAACTACTAATCTCGTCCTCCATTCTGTCCAATCGGTGCCCTCCCTGCACATCCATTTGTCGCATGAACTCCCCCTGTCTTCTTACACGCCTGTGAAGGGTCCTAATGTCACCTTCCAGTTCCAGGAGCGGGTTTGGGGATGACGCAGCCGAGTCCCCTGAGTAAGCCATTTTGTCAAGCGCGCTCCAATTGCTTTCCTGAGGGTACAGACTGCAGGAAGCAGAGAGTTCCAAATAGCTGTGCTGACCAGGGTCTACTGCCTTCAGCGTGGAATCGCCTCTCGAATTCAGAAGTGAGCAGAGGAACGCTTTCTGAAGAGTACTGGGTTCATTTCTATGGCCATAATGCAGATGGAGAGCATTCGAGATGAAGCGGGGTAGGGACCCTTTTAACCACATGCTAATGCTCTTGTTCCTAGTTCCCGTACAGTTCCATAAATACCTTCGCTCATTGCAGAGAGAGGGAGCCGCATGGTAATCAATACCCTGAATGTCCGTGTCACAGATCGCAGGCCCTGTGAGCCCAAAGCCTTTGGAAGCTAAGGAGCTTAATTCTCTTTGCTGATATGAAATTGACTTCACACGCCTGAAGGGATAAGGATGCGAGATTTCCTTAGTATGGGAGATCTTTCTGTGTAACTGCTCCAGTACCAGCATACTGTGAATGGTACCGATCGTCATCCACAAGGACGAGGACGACATCATTCTGAGGGGAGGTGAGCGGACGTTCTGATGCGAGAGAGGAGGAGTGGCACGACATGAAACAACCATCACACTTGGGTTAACCACGTCACATGCGGAGAGGATTCCCATCTGTCGCCTGGAGATCGTCCCACTTGTCATGAGGTCCCTGCCAGCGAGTAGCTTCCAATTAATAGTCGAACCCATAATGTTACGGGATTGGGACCAGGACTTGATCATTGTTGATTTTAAGTGTCCCTTTACCAAGGGGTATTGCTTCGTTCGCGGCTTTATCAGCCTGTGCGTTGTTTTTATGCAAGACATGATAAAATTTGATGTCATGGAAAAGAGGGATGAGGAGTAGGATTCTTCTGAGAATTTGCCTAAGGTGGATGGAGGGGGGTAGGTTCAGAGCATTTAAACTGTGAATGACCATCCTCGAATCCCCAACCACCGAAAGGGTCTGAATTCCATGCTTGACAGCTTGATTTAGTCCTTGCCACAAAGCTAAAGCTTTCGCCACATTATTGGTTTCGACTCCGAGGTTCCATGAATATGTAATAATTCGTTCTCCATCGGGGTTTAAGATCACCCCTCCCCCTCCTCCCTCCCCTAACAAAATAGTTGTTATTTTAATGAACTGTAAAATTAATGTTACATATATGTCAAATTAATGTGTTCAATTTTGGTTTTATTGAAAAGATACCATTTTATCATGTAGATATTCACGAGTGCTCAATTGTTTAAGATTGTAAAGATTTGGATGGGAAATATTTGTGTTTTGCATTTTTTGGGGGGAAGGGTTTAGTTAATTTCTAGGTCAGAGCTCCAGTACGAGTTCATAATATGACTTCCAAGTGTGCATTCTCCGGCTTCTTTCATTAAATTTTTTAGTGGGTATGCAACTCGTTCAATCCAGGTGGATATACTATAACTCTTGGATTTTAAATGTTGTAATCAATCCAACAGTGCTAAAACCATGTAGTTGGCACAATTGTCAAACTTGGAAACTACTTCGGATCCCATAAATACTCAACCAGATAACATACCTACCTTGAACTTAATACCTCACGCCCTTTACCCTTGATTTTCCCTCTGCCTCCCCTCCACTGCTTCTACACGAAATGTAATAAAATAAACCCTAAATATTTGTATTGCCATATAACATAATTAAGCCCCCTTGGCCCCTTAATACAAGGCAATATATTTTCTCGTTTCCATATTATAGTTTATTCCCCAATATGAATGGACGTGATAGGATATTTCCTATCAACTGACCCCCCCCGTGCTTCTTTATATGCATAGGAATATTGAGTGTAATCCCAAGGATCACTCAATCCATATCTCCAAGAACACAAGAGACTGTAGATCACCATCAACAAAGGATTAAATCATGTGGCAAATGATAAAGGGCCAAGAGCTCTAGTGAAGGAGATACAATAGATGGAAATCATGTATTCACACTAATGTAATGTTTCCTTTTTCACATCAATAATATTGAAATTATTCCCTACCCCACAAATACTTGACATGTCATTTATCATGTGTTTAATGGTGTTATTTGGAATACAATTGCTTTACCTAAAGTAGTTTAAATTCACATAATTTCTTGCTACTAATATGAAAATAGGTTTGAGAAAGGTTGTTTGAAATGTGCGTAGATACATGTACATCATCTTGGTGATAAGGAAAAGGACCAACACACTTAAGAACATCAAACAACCAAGAGAAATGTGTTCCTCCTCTTTCTTCCTTTCTTTCATTTGGACATCTAAAGTTGCATGTAGATTCAACGGAAAGAATATAGAAGTCTACACTATCAACTATCACTCTCCAAAGAATCAACCTCAAGGGGATTCTTAGAACAATAGAATTGGAAACCATACTGGGGATGATTATGTAAGGATTCTTAGAACAATAGAATTGGAAACCATACTCGGGATGATTCATACATAATCATCCTTAAGTATTGGGTTTGTTTTTTCTTTGTTTTTTATTTTAAAAGTTGTAGAACTTCTTTCATGATACATAATTAGACATGGAAAAAAACCCAACAATCAATTTTTTTTCATATTAGAATTGTTTAATATTGTTTACTTGCAGCTCATGCATGTTATAATCAATATATGTGGTCAACCTTGTTTATTATTTAGAAAATCCATGACACCTTGCAGTTCTTCCATGGAACAATCGAGGTCTCATTGATAAAACCTAAAATTTGTACATTTTCTAACCTAAGTATTTGTTGCGCGTGGTACCTTGATGTTTAAAATTTCCATCTACTTGATCTTAGGTTTAAACAATTATGTTTGTGGTATATTATTGCATAGATTATGAGAGAAAAAGTATTTTGAATGCTTTCATGGTCATTTTTTGGTTTTGTTTGTTGTATCAGATTAACCAAATTGAAAAAGAATTTGAAAATAGTTTATAAATATCATATTTAAATAGAAATATTGTTATTTTTATTAATTTACTTATAAATTCATTTTAAATAATTAAAAATATAAACTTCAATTTATTGATTTATTTTTATTTTTATTCAATTTAAAATTAATATAATTATACGATTAATTTTTATTATTATTATAAATGGTTGTATATTCTTATATATTAGATGTTTCTTAGATTGACAAATTCTTATATGTTAAATGTTTCTTAGATTGACAAATTCTTTAAGGGAATAAAAGCACCTCGTAAATACATACCAAACAAATAAACTTAACCATGCATATTTAGATAATTACAATATATCATAAAAATATATGAAATGTTTTACATATTGATATCCATAGTTGCATGTTCACTTGGATTTATCGTATTCTTGATTATTGATTATAAAATCCCTTTGAAATTATAAATTGGTGTTGTATCCTGTCCCTTCAATGTTCAGACACGGTGTTCAAAAAAGCGAATTTGAATTTCAAATCTCAAATGCCCGCGCTCCACGAAAGTTACCAAAGTACGGTTCCTCACCAATTTCCTCCATTCTTCGCCATGGCAGAAGATCCATCAAGGATACCTCAGAAAACTCACCGTTCGGACTCGGTAGTTCAAATCTTGTGCATTGGAGGAGCGCCTTCAGGGCTTGCAAGTTTCTTAGAAGGAAATGGGTGAAAGGATGTTGTTCTCTCCATACTAAGGCTATGATGAAGGCGGTGAGCATTTTGCAACAGTTCATAAGATTTTTGGGGCGAGCATTGTCTGGAAATATTTGCTATATATTCTCATAATCTAGCGCTGCCAAACAGTTGTCACACATCCTACAAGGCACATGATCAACTACGAGATCCAGTCTATGCCTGCTTAGGGCACATTTCCTCCTTGCACCAACTGGTATATAAACTAAATAGCCTCAGCGTATGCATTATTTGTTGTTATTTCCATAAATTGCTTCTGTTGGTATCTCCAGCTCTCAAGATATGTGTAATGAATTTTTTACAGGAGTTGGCAGGCCGAAATAACCTTCTCGAGCGTGGGTGGCCAGCAGCATTTTATTCGGTGTTTCATCCATCTCCATGAATCATCCTGACAGCACCACATTAGTTCCAGGTACATCTCTCTGCCATGCCAGAGAATTTGATGAAAACATTTCTCCGTAAAAGCATTAGGTATTATATTCCGTGGTTTTTCTTTTAGGTAGGTCCAATCACACTTGACCAATAGAGTCACCATCAAGCTGAAACAATCCCCCATTCAAAGGTCCTTCCAAATTCCAATGCCGTATTTTATCAACGACCCAACAATTGAGTATTTCACTGGCTTGACAGAGCACAATACCCTTAATTCACTGAAAAGAGATGAAGGCTCCGTCCAACGATCGGTTGTTGTGCCCACACATTTACATAACGAGGAATGAAAGAGAACGAGTCCTGTATCAATCACTTAGCTGTTCAAACTATGGCATCGTCAAGTTTTGTGCATGCCTGTTTTATTAATTTGGAATTAGTTCAGTGTTTTGATATTTGGAAGTTGTGATAAAATCAAAATTTGCTCAAAATAAAATAATGAAATGACAAGTTTTTTATTTAAAATTTTGTTTTTATAAAATTTATGAAAATACATGCTACTTAAATTTTCCTAATGAGTTTTGAGCTTTTACGTGAGAATCCTATATTGAATCGATTTGATTTTGTGAATTAATTTTAATTTTAATTTTATTAAATATTTTATAAAAATATTTTTTTATTAAATATTTTAACAAAATATTTTTTTTATTATAATATTTTAAAAATACTATAGCGAGGAAAAATATTTTATATAAATATTAATAAATTTTAGAATAAATTATATTTATGTTAATAAATAAAATATAATATTTATATCTAAAATATAATTAATTTTAATATCATTTATTATTTTGTAAATCAGTTAAAATTACTTTTTATTATATTAAATTTTATTTTTATATTCTTCATCAATATCATTTTAAAAATTTGTTGCAATGATTAATGAATACTCACTAAAGGAAAATCAAGTTGGACCAAGTTACTTGGTTGTAGTTTGGGTGGCTGTATTATGAATAAATGATTAATGAAAAGTTATTTATCAATTAATATAAAAATACTATTTTATGGTTTATGTTATTCATCTCTTCTTTCCATTTTATGGTTTCTGGTTGGTTTTGAACAATTCAATAATTTTCTATAATGTTTTTAAATTTAAAAAGGATAGTGAAAGTTCAATTTAAATAATGAGAATTCAGTTTTGTTATATTATATTAAAAGATTATTATAAAATTTATAGTTATATTATGAATAAATGATTAATGAAAAGTTATTTATTAATTAATATAAAAATAAAAAGATAGTATCTCATAACATAATGTTATTAAGTAACTGTTAAAAAAATTAAAAATGACTACTAAATAGTTAAATATTTGTTATAGTTTTGAAAACAAAACTATGTTTGCAATACATTTTAAAACCTAAATTTAAAAGAAAATATGTTTATTGAAGGTTTTTTGCTTGATATATGTCTTTGATCTTCATGCATTTATTCTCAAGAGTGAGAGCTCTTGGCAAGTCCTAAGATTAGTTGATATAACATGTTGAAATCTACTTTCATTTCGGCATGTCTTAAGACTTTGACATGCCATAACAATTGATAATTCAACATTTTAATACTTTTGAGTATTCATATGACAAAATAATTTGAGGTTGAAAGGAGAAGAAGCTACTTGAAGATCCTCGATTGTCTTAGCACTCCTCTTTTATGCTTGATGCAAATTAGAAAATTCATAAGGGATACATTAACTTGGATAACTATGTTCCTCCAATAAATTTCCATGGTAAACCTTCTCCTCAAGATTATCATTTCATCCAAGAGATGTCTAGGCTATGGGTAACCACAAAGAACAAGATAAAAAACCTCCTATTAATCCCCAATCCTCTAAAAATAGTAAGACAAGAGCAGATCCTAGATCCCTCTACCAAAGGAGAAACTAGGGAAATAATCTAGAAAGAGCAAGGATAAACCTCCCATAGCCTAAGATCTCTTTCTATTAAAATTCCACCAACTCCATCTTGTCGCCCTTAATCATTGGATATGAGCCTCATATTAACAACCAAAGGTTAATGCCCATCACATCACCCTCAAACCATTGCACAACTTGTCTATCATTTCCATAGATATGATACGTATAACTTTTGCAAAGCTTATTATCATGAAAGATATGAAATTATAGCACCCCCTCCCCAACCACCCTACAATTTATACATAGTAGTCCTTTTAACAAAACACCTTTATTTTTTGTTAAGCCTGCCAAGTGGTTAAATGCCCTTAGTACTTGAAAAAATTCAATAGATTTGAAGCTTCTCATCATCCCTTGTGCCCTTTTCATCAATATGGATAGGCTTGATGTCCAAGATATGCCTGGTTTTACATTTGTCATTTTATGATTGAAAAATATCTAACAACAATTAGGTTTTTGATTCCTTTTGTTTTTAAAATGGTTAGTGCCTTGAATAGAGCTAACGTTTTTGCTTGATTATTAGTACATTCCCCTATATCCTAGATAAAAATTAGATAAAAATTAGTTCCAAATTTCCTTTGAAATCAAAGGCAAACCCCCTACTCCTATCAACCCTCATCCTTTTTTTAATAATACTCATCTTTCTCGTTTTCCATTTATATGGAGTGCCTTATATATTGGTCAATTCAATATTTCCCTAACATTTTTGACATACACATCATTTTGATCTATGGTTTAAAAGGGATGGTACGAGTTAAATTTTGTTGTACTAAAGTTTGTGGTTGTATTGTTGGTAAAATGATCAATAAAGGTTGACTTAATGTTGACATTTACTTTCAATAACATTAATCACATGTAACTATCTTCCCTATCATGGTTTTAATGTTACTCACATGTCTTTTTTCCAATTTATATGGCGGGCTCCATATCCTAAACAATTCAATATTTCCTTGAATGTTTTGTACATACCCATTCATAGTCTGTTTGGTGGTTCAAAAGGGACCGTGAGAGTTCAATATTTGGAAAAAATGTGATTGAACCCATGCTCTTTCCAATGCATATTTTGACTAGTTTTTTGATCCTCTTTAGGAAGAGCCTCCAAGAATATTGATCCTAAGTCAACCAAGGAGGAAGCTTCATCATTTTTCTTGGAGAAGAAATATCTAAAGACAAATCATCCACCAAAGGAGAAGATAAGCAATCTTCCAAAAGAAGAACCATGTGGTTCCTCTAGTGAATGCATTGAGTAGAAAGAAGAAAGAACCATGCTAAGGTATGTAGGTGTCAAGGATGAATGTGATGCTATGGATGCACACCACGAGCAATATGATAATATATTGAATCCCTTAGAGATAATGCACAAATATATTCCAAATGAAGGTTGTGCAAGGAATGATCTTGATGGGAAAGGACAATGTGCAATAGAAGACCCAATATTGCTAGTTTCTTTGTTGGATATTTCAAGATCACTGCAAAGGATATTGATTCGGTTGATGGTGGTGAGACATATTTTGGATCAGATACAAAAGAAGAAAATAATTTAGATTTCTAGTCACCACTTGAGATTCCTAGTGAAGCATATGACAAGCACCCATCAATTGTATGAACCATAAAGTTTGGTGGAAGGAAAGACCATCATAGCTATACCACATGAGGAGGAAGACATGATACAAAGGTATTGCCACATTTCTGATTTTTGTATCCCTTTGTTTCATTATGAGATGGAATCCACTTACAGTGAGAAGGTTGGCATGGTTGAGTCATTTGGTATGGAGGCTCAAATGTATGGTGTTAACTATGAAGGTAATAATGGAGATGAATCATTGGAGGAGCACGATTCACTGCAAGGTGACATCAATGGGGAAGGAAGATGTGTAGAAGAGGTTGTTGCAAGATATAGTTCCCATGAATATGAATATATTGGAGTTGGGAAATATGAACAAGGGTCAAATTCTCAGTCACCACCTGAGATTCATCATGAAGTTGATCAAAATAAGGAAGAAGAGGTTGTTTTTCCTCAAGAACCACATTTTCTTACAAGGCCTTTGAATATGAGTGAAGGGAAGATCCATGAGGCCTTGAACTTTATGCATGACACTACTGCATGGGTGTCAAAATCCTGTTGGAGAGCTGCATCGATGGAGGAGCCATCGTCCATTGAAGACTTGGATACCATTCGGAAAGCAATGACAGAGATCAGAGGTAATTTTCTGCAATTTCTTTCTGATAGAGATCATTTACTGGATCTTGTGGAGATGTATCATAGTGCTTCATTGGAACATGAAGAAGAGGTTAACAAGTGCCCTCACATGTTGAAGACCACCCAGGATTTTTTGAGGTGTGATCTCAGTGCACTTCAAGAATCTGAGCATCAGATTGAGCAACTTGATGAGAAGTTGCAAGGATCACCTTTCACCTCCTACATTGTAGATAATCATTCTCATATGGCTGATTGCATTCATGGTGTAGAGGAGGAAATTCCTGTAATGGTCGAACATGAAGTACATTTTGATTTACATGTTCTTGGGGAGTTTAAATTTAAGCAATATGAATGCCAAGCACCTATTCTTTTCCAAAGAGAAAATACACCAGGAATTTGAGAGGATGGAAGATGTATTGAACTATGAAATGCAGATGGGTGCTAAAATAATCACTGACACAAAGCGCATTGAACTATACATTGTGTTTGGACATAATTCTCATGTAACAAGAGAAAAGATTGGCATTCTATGTAATGGGAAGTTTTATTATGAGGTGAATGTGGAAGAAGACGTTGAGTTTTTAAAGCTTGTCATTTATAAACACTTGTTCTCTCATGTTGACATGTCCAAAAGTTATTCATCTAACAAATTAAATGATGGTCTCTATGGGATAGGCTATTATGAATCTTTAGGAAATGTGAACTTAAAGAGATTCTTATTATTTTTCTATTGGAAAGCTAGCGACTGCTAGCTTTCCTTGTAGCATAAGTATCTGTGCAGTCGCTAGAAGAAAAATTCTTATGCTACAAGTAAAGCTAGCAGTCGCTGGCTTTCCTTGATCTTTTGTCATGTGTTTATTTCAAAATAGAGCACATGGCACAAGCTCAAGGTATAAGCTAGCAACCACCAATCACCATGGACAAGATTTTTCTATTGGAAAGCTAGCGACTGCTAGCTTTCTTTCTAGCATAAGTATGTGTTATTATCCTAGAAGGAAATGCTTATGCTAGAAGGAAAGCTAGCAGTCGCTAACTTTCCTTGATCTTGTGCCATGTGCTTATTTGAAAATAGAGCACATGATACAAGTTCAAAGTATAAGCTAGCAACCACCAATCACCAAGCCCATGGTTTTTCTATTGGAAAGCTAGCGACTGTTAGCTTTCCTTCTAACATAAGCATCTGTGTCATGCTAAAAGGAAATGCATTTGCTAGAAGGAAAGGTAGCATTCGTTAAAATTAGAGTACATGGCACAAGCTCAAGGTATAAGCTAACAACCACCAATCACCATGGACAGGGTTTTTGTATTGGAAAGCTAGCGACTGTTAGCTTTCCTTCTTGCATAAGCATGTGTGTTTATGATAGAAGGAAATTCTTATGCTACAAGGAAAGCTAGCAGTCGCCAGCTTTCTTTGATCTGTTGCCATGTTCTTATTTCAAAATAGAGCACATGACACAAGCTCAAAGTATAATCTAGCAACCACCAATCACCATGGACAGGATTTTTCTATTGGAAAGCTAGCGACTGCTAGCTTTCCTTCTAGCATAAGTATGTGTTATTATCCTAGAAGGAAATGCTTATGCTAGGAGGAAAGCTAGCAATCGCTAGCTTTCCTTGATCTTGTGCCATGTGTTTATTTCAAAATAGAGCACATGGCGCAAGCTGAAGGTATAAGCTAGCAACCACCAATCACCATGGACAGTGTTATCAATTGGAAAGCTAACGACTGCTAGCTTTCCTTCATGGCTAGAGTTTTTCTATTAGAAAGCTAGCAATTGTTATCTTTCCTTCTAGCATAAGCACATGTGTGCTTATGCTTATGCTAGAAGGAAATGCTTATGCTAGAAAGAAAGCTAGAAGTCGCTAGCTTTCCTTTATCTTGTGCCATGTGCTTCTTTCAAAATAGAGCACATGGCACAAGCTCAAGGTATAAGCTAGCAACCACCAATCACCATGGCTAGGGTTTTTATATTGGAAAGCTAGCGACTGATAATTTTTCTTCTAGCATAAGAATGTGTGGTTATGCCAGAAGGAAATGCTTATGCTAGCTTTCCTTGATCTTGTTGCGTGTTCTTCTTTCAAAATAGAGCACATGGCACAAGGTCAACGTATAACCTATCAACCACCAATCACCATGCCCAGGGTTTTTTTATTGGAAAGCTAGTGATTTCTAGCTTTCCAATAACATAAGCATGTGTGCTTATGCTAGAAGGAAATGCTTATTCTAGAAGGAAAGATAGCAGTCGCTAGCTTTCCTTGATCCTATGCCACGTGCTGATTTCAAAATAGAGTACATGACACAAGCTCTAGGTATAAGCTAGCAACCAACAATCACCATGCCCAAGGTTTTTCTATTGGAAAGCTAGCGACTACTAGCTTTCCTTCTAGCATAAGCATGTGTGCTTATGCTAGAAGGAAATGCTTATGTTAGAAGGAAAGCGAGCAGTCGCTAGCTTTCCTTGATCTTGTGCCATGTGCTTATTTCAAAATAGAGGACATGGCACAAGATTACGGTATAAGGTAACAAACACCAATCACCATGGCTCGGGTTTTTCTATTGGAAAGCTAACGATTGATAACTTTCCTTCTAGCATAAGCATGTGTGCTTATGCTAGAAGGAAATGCTTATGTTAGAAAGAAAGCTAGCAGTTGCTAGTTTTTTTTTTATCTTGTGCCATGTGTTTCTTTCAAAATAGAGCACATGGCATAAGCTCAAGGTATAAGCTAGCAACCACCAATCACCATGCCCAGGGTTTATCTATTAGAAAGCTAGCGACTACTAGCTTTCATTCTAGCATAAATATGTGTGCTTATGCTATAAGGAAATGCTTAGGCTAGAATGAAAGCTAGCAGTCACTAGCTTTCCTTGATTTTGTGCCATGTGCTTATTTCAAAATAGAGTACATGGCACAAGACCAAGGTATAACCTAGAAACCACCAATCACCATGCCCAGGGTTTTTCTTCTGGAAAGCTAATGAGTGCTAGCTTTTCTTCTAGCATAAGCATGTGTGCTTATGCTAGAAGGAAAGCTAGTAGTCGCTAAGCTAGGAGTCGCTTATAATTCAAAAAACTTCTACTATGTATTAGTATACTAATAGTGGCATCAAGTAGCATTGCTTGGGATTTTGTATTACTCTAGTTCCATATAGATGTTATTCTTCACTAATCTACAATATAGGTTTAGATGACACCAAATAACTATTTTCGGGAGTACTTAAAATAGGGATGACTCCAATCAAGGATATTTGAATTTACTTTGAACAATTGATACAAAAAATAAATCTCAGTGAGCCATGATTATACAAACTTGCATGATCAATCATGGTTGGATTCCAACCTACTTAATAACTACCTTCAATACTATTACAAGTTCCATGATTATACAAACTTGCATGATTGATCATGGCTGGATTCCAACCTACTTAATAACTACCTTCAATACTATTACAAGTTCTTAAGTATGGAAAATTTTTAGACATTTTTACAAGTTTTTCTAAGAATAGTTTTGTGTTTGTATTAAGATTATATACATTGATAACCAATCTTGTTTTGATTACGCTTTGTAGCTCCATCATAATTTATATGTAAAGTCCCTTTTGGCGGTGAGGACTAAATGGTGGGGAACAATGTTTAATTTGCACAACAAAATGATGCCATACCCTTTTTAGCTATTACAAGTACATTATTTTTTTGTAGATTGTGTTTTGCCTAAAATATAAGAGCACACTTTACATGGTTTAACCTTAACTACAAATTATAATTCAATTGTGTGTTACAGAATTTGTAGGAGCGACAATGGAAAGTCTAATTTTCACAAAAGGGGACTATGTTGACCTCCTGGTTAATGGTCAAGTTATTGGGCTAGGAAAGGTTGAATCTACAGAAGTTGGAACTTATTATGGTGGAGGAAGGGTTGTTGCAGGTTATGTTATGGTTTTGATAATTGATGTCACTCAACCACATTTGATTGTGGAATATGTTGATGAAGGGGACACACATCCATGGAGGACTACAGATTTGAGGCACACCATAGGTAAATCAAATACCAAAGCATGTGTTAAGAATTATTCATAGTTTATTGAATGTTTTTTTGAGAAAATACTAAGTTTGCTATGTTTGGTGTACAGGTGCAAATGTCTGTTCAACATTTTCTATTGGAGACAAAGTAGATCTTTTACAACATGGAGTGAAGGTGGGTGAGGGATCCATATTCAATACAGAGCTTGGGAATAAGGTTCATGGAAAGATTGTAAAGAAAGGATGCATAGTGGTTAGAATTGAGAAGGTGTTAAAAAATGATGCTCCTTTACCACATCCAACTGGATTTGAGGAAACACAAGGGGGTGCAATAGAATCTTATGAGATTTGGCCAGAAATAGATTTGAAACCTCATTGTGAAGATCAACCCATAAATATTCCACAAGATAGGGCTGCATTCACATGTACAAGGGTTTCTCTTACACATGGATGCATAGGAACAATTATGTGCATTGCCAAAGGAATGATAGTTAATGTCCATGAGGATGACATGGTTGTGGGTGAAACACTAGGTGAAGATAACTTTGGTGTTTTTGTGGAAGAGATACATGGGTATTGTGAAAGATGCAAGATTGGGGATAAGTCTATACATGGATTGGTTAGATGGCCAATACATAAATTGGTGGACAACATAGGTGAGATGTTAAGGGTCAAGACAAAGTACAAAGAGCCACCCATGGAAATGCTGATATGGGATGTTATAGAGGATACAAGTCCTTTATACCAATGGGATGGGGATATTTATAATCAAAAAGATCAAGATGTCAATGTTCTTAATGCATCGAGGCCATATAAAAAGATTAAACGAGCTATGACAAGAGAAAAAGTTGCAAAACGTCAAACCAAGATAGATAAAGAGAAAGAAGTCCGACTTTTGGCTGCAGATGAATGTTGTAAACAAGATTGTCTTCAACATGTGGATAGGAATGCCATTGCAAATGCTAGAAGGGATATGGAATGCAAAGACAAAAATGGTATCAGGGAATTTGTATTGAATTCACTTGTTTCAAACACTATCATGTCAAAGAGCCATGGCCATGGCCTACCTCCTATTATTAAAAAAGTAAAGGACATGAGATTTGATGGTAATGTTATTTGTAAGAAAGCATGGTACAAGATACATAAGATTCCTCAAAGCACCTTCTATAGCTACCAACATAATTTTGAACAAGGACATATGGAATCCATTCATGGTAACACCAATACATGTAAAGCACGTCCACATACTGTGGCGGCCATAGAAATACTGCATAAAATTGTAATGGACAATTCAGATTTTTCGCCAAACCAAACACGTCAAGTCGAAGCAGATGGAACTTCTTCTCCTCTAAGATTGTTTCCTTCGACTTACACACAAAGCTCTTTGTTAAAAGAGATCAATGTGGGTTTGGAAAAGCTCAATTGTCCATTAATATCACAACAAACAATGAGCAAGATTTGGAACACTCATTTTCGAGACGTGGCATTCTCAAAGAACACCAACTTCAGTAAATGTGGTGAATGTATTGTGTTGAAAGCACAAATGAAGTCAGCAACTACAAAAGAGTTGGAAGAAATGGCACGCGCTAGATTGAACAAACATAACAAGATCGTTATGTGTGGAAGACATTGCTACTATGCCCACAGAATCATGTCAGAGAGGTTTCCAAAGGAGTATTTGAGTATTATCCATGATAAAATGGATAAAACAAAGACTTCAATTCCAAGGCTACGCGTCAAATCAAAATCTATTGTAGGAATAAACTTGGGTTTGTCATTGACAGGTATGCTAACACACGGGCATAAGACAGGAGGTTTTGGTCATTTCTCCCTACCATTTGTACATATGGGATCACAATTTACCATTACATCACTTGCTAAGTGCTTAAGGGACCTTGAAGACCCACATCTTGATATGTATGGTGATCTTCTTTATGAGAGTGGAAGTTCAAGAAACCCACTTTCAAATGCATTACTTGACACCTCTATTTACTCAAAATGTAGAGTGTACAAGGATGAATTTTTATCTCATGGAAGATTAGAAAATCAAGATGTCGATTTTAAACCTCTTCCTCCACATTTATTGTTACAATTGGATAATGCAGCAAGTGATAATAAAAATCGTTATCTTTTCATGTTTCTATCACTTCTCACTGCAATTGGTGTCTTCATCACTATTGAGGTTGGGTTCTTGCTCGTGGGACACACCCATGAAGACATAGACGGGACCTATGGGAGAATGTCTTCCAGCTTGAAAAGTAAAGATATATATTCTCTACCTGAGATGATGGATACATATCGCAAAATTGAAGAAAAAAGAGTGTTTCCACCTAAACTGATTGATAAGGTGTATGACTTCAAAAGCTTCCTTAATGGATACATCAAGGAAGGAAAAAATGCACTAGTTGGACATCTTAATGTTCAGTACTTCCAATTTCTTGTACTCAATGATGTTCCGGTATTAAGGTATAAAGAATCCGTAAGAGATGTTGAGTGGTCAGAACCAGTTGAGTTATGGAATACAGACGATGAAGGTCGATCTAAACTGCCCATAGGGAAGCCATCTTTCTTACATCCCAAAGAGAATGAAATCTATTTAAAAGAACTAAAAGAAGGAATAACATCATACATAAAAATGTGGAAAGACACAATGGGTGGTGAGGATTTGCCAATTGTTACACCAGAATGGAAAAATAAGGTAGAGTATTGGGAAAGAGTTCTTGATACTTTATATGAAGATTACAATGATCATACAATAGTGGATGCAAGTGATTCATCTTTTGAGGATTTCTGGCCCAAGACAAGGCAAACTCCAGATGTTGGTCGTAATGCGCTTCATGCAATCTCAAATATTATGGATGGGGATTTTGATACTATGACAGGTGAACCCGTGTATGTTGGACCCAAGTGCAATAAGCCAAAGACAAAATTCAACCCTTATTAATGATGTTGAGAAAGGAAAGATGTTGCTAGTTAGATCAGGAAATGAGGATGAAGGGGAGATGATTTGGATGGCAAAAGCCACCTCAAATATATTTCAAGATGATGAAAGTGATACTCTTCATGTTAAACTTGATTGGTGGAAGCCCGGTTCAGGGAAATACAATGGAAAAGTATTAGAAGAATATTGGGTACCAAATCCTGATGACATAGAGCTTGGATCTATTCCAATTGATACCATAGTTTGGGCATGGATGGCTAAGAAAGAACATTGCAAGAAGGCCAAGATAAATAAACATGGTGTACAAGCTGTCCTTGACCTACTTGAACGAATAACATGAGATTAGGTGGAGATGATTCATGGATGTAATTTTGTTCTTTGGAGGACCAATTAATACATGAAGAAACATTTTTCAATTTTTCTTGTATATTGAATATTCTCTTCAAATTTATTTGAGGAGTTTTATATTATTTGGTACAAATATGAAAATTTTGTTTAAATTGCAATGTATTCATGTGACGATACTTCATGCAAATTACATGACACCATGAAATATTAAACTTTCAATGATTTGTTTATATTAACATAACTTCTCCCATAACTTGGATAATCAAGTCCAATAATGCACTTAAAATCAATATCTTCTAGTTTTGGCCTATTAAAACTATATTGGAGTTAATTTGGCATATTAAAACTATATTCGAGTTAATTAGCATTGTTTTCAATGTAATACGTTCAAACACCAAACAATATCTAACATGGAAATTACAAATTCCAATGCTTTGTCTAGATCGACATAACTTCTCACTCCATCAAACATGGATAATCAAGTTCAATAATACATTTAAAAGCATCATCTTCTAGATACGATCTATTAAAACGATAATGTTGGGCTAGCTAATTCGTATTCTTTTCAATATAATACATTCAAACACTTCATGAATATATATTATAATAAAATAAATTAAACTGTACTACTTTGTTTCTATTCCAATTCATAACAAAATTATTTATTTTGATCATTAAAAAACACGCCTAGACTTATAAAATATTTTCTTTTGACATCTGTAAAATGTTTCCAATAAAAATTACCAATAAAAGTTCATAATAATTTGATTTTGATTGTTAAATGACACACAAATACTTATAAAATATTTTGATTGTTAAATGCACTACCAATAAAAATTCATAATAATTTGATTTTGATTGTTAAATGACACACAGATACTTATAAAAAAAATTGATTGTTAAATGCACTTTTAATAAGTTTAGTGGGTTTTCACTTTTGTATTTGTAAGAAACAAAAATGTACTTCAATGTTTCTATTCTAATTCATTGATTTCAAATGTACCACACTTCTCGATCCATCAAACTTGGTTAATGGAGTCCAGTAAAGCACTTACAAGCAACATATTATAGACTGTCTATAAAAACTTTATTATGGGAATAGCTAATTAATGTTTTTTAATGTAATATGTTCAAACATTTCAAAAATAAATACTGGACATACAACATACTATAGACTTTGTCTATAAAAAATTTACTATGAGAGTAGCTAGTTAATGTTTTTTCAATGTAATATGTTCAAACATTTCAAAAATAAATACTGGACACTTGCAATAACTAGAATGGGTTTTCCCTCTTTCTTCATGTATTTGAAAAAAAACCAATTGTACTATAAAATTTATATTCTAATTAATAATTTTTTTTTACCTTAATTGGTATACTTAGACTTTATCCAATACAATATTTTCTCTTGTTGGCTCTAAAATAGTGCCAACCACATATCATAATATATAGTATTGAATAATGAATATTTTTTTAAATGTTAGATGATTATATTTATATTATAAAAAGGAATCTAGGCTTAACCAATCAACATAATCCAAAGTAATAATTGATAGTTAACAATGTCCAAAACATGTAGAAACTTGTGGGCTCATAATAATCCCATAAAATGAAGGGAAAAAGTGAAGTGCCTAAGTACCTATTGTGCTATATACTTGACAAAAATGTCCTAAGGCATACAATAGACAATACATATAAAGGGAAGAAAATAAAATAGAGTATGACCTAATTTTCCATGTTGTTGCTCGTAGATATGTTATTGATTATTTTTCTAGTAAATATTCTAAAGATTATTAGGGGTAGTGTCATCATCCACAAGTACAATATTACAATGACTATAGGAGCTAATACGTCTTCATGGTATTAGAGGTTTCACCTAATTCCTAGACATTTCCAGTTCTCGTTGTCTCTTGAAGTTGAGCAAAACCCCCCATGTTCTAGCCACCCATTATCAAGATTGAGAATTACTAAGTTATTATGCCAATACATAAATTTGTTATAGTAACAAACACATTGACTGTTATGTCATTAAATAGCTTTCTAGGTCACTTTAAAATGGCGACAATCTCTTACTAATATGGTAATTCAACACATGCACAATATATGCTTTATCAAATTATAAATAAAATGGTTAATACTTTCAACATACAAATAATGCCATTAGATAAATTAATAGGTAAGAAATATTAATACAAATTACAAATTATAATAATAAAATAATGTAAAGAATCTAAGTTTAAGCATAGGAAGATATGCTTCAACTTAATATAAATTTGATTTTATATAGCTTATAATGATAATATTGTAAAAAAAATGGTGAATATATAGATTGAAATGAGTGAATTAAGTAATTTTTAGGTTTTTCATTTTTTGAAAACTCAATCTTGTTGAAGTTCTAAATTCTAGATCCGTACTCGACAATACATATAAAGGGAAGAAAATAAAATAGAGTATGACCTAGTTTTCCATGTTGTTGCTTGTGTATATGTTACTAATTGTTTTTCTAGTCAATATTCTAAATATGATTAGGGGTAGTGTCCTCATCCACAGGTTCAATATTACAGTGACTATATGAGCTAATAATTTTTCATGGTATTAGAGGTTTCAGCCAATTCCTAGGCATTTCCAGTTCTTGTTGTTTCTTGAAGTTGAGAAAAAATCCCCATGTTCTAGCCACCCATTATCAAGATTGGGAATTAATAAGTTACTATGCCAATACATAAATTTGTTACAGTAACAAACACATGGACTGCTATATCATTAAATAACTTTGTAGGTCACTCTAAAATGGAGACAATCTCTTACTAATATGGTAATTCAACACATGCACAATATATGCTTTATCAAATTATAAATAAAATGGTTAATAATTTCAACATACAAATAATGCCATTAGATAACTTAATAGGTAAGAAATTTCTTGCAACATCTATTGTTCATGAGATGAGGTAAACCTTCATCAACTCAAATATTAATACAAATTAAAAAATTACAATAATAAAATAATGTAAGGAATCTAAGTTTAATATTAGGAAGATATGCTTCAACTTTATATAAATTTAATTTTATATAGCTTATATTGATAATATTATAAAAAAATGGTGAATATAAAGATTGAAATGAGTGAATTAAGTAATTTTTTGGTTTTTTATTTTTTGAAAACTCAATCTTGTTGAAGTTCTAAATTCTAGATCCCTTGTATAATTCCAAATTTAATGAAATATGTGTTCATCTATCAATTACTATGGATATATGAGATGACAGTGGAAAAGAGAAAAGAAAAAAGAGAAGACATGGAATACCATAGTTATGTACCTTTGATATTGGAAAAGAAGAGCATGTTGAACCCTCCTCATATTGAGAAGCACCCTTTGAGAATAGGCATTGGTATAGAAGGAGGAGTAACTCAGGGATATGTAATAACCTTTATAGGAGAGGGATCTAATTCTCAATAAGACCAAAGAAAAGATTCTGATTAGCTTCAATATAAGAATCAATAGAAGTAATCTTCCACAATAGAAAATGTCTCTAAGCAACAAATTACTACTATCACTCAAGGCACAACAATTGCAACTATAGATGGGAAACCTAATAAGGATCCCAATGGTGATGATTAAAAGAAGAAAGGACATTATGATGGTACCATAAAAATGAATAAGAAGAAAGAGACCTTTGTGTTGTGGAAAATTTCCCCTGTGGATAGGTGAGACCCCCCTTGGATCAAGACAGAAGGAAAAAAATGGTGTAATACCTTCCCCCCATATCTACTTTACAAGTTCATAAGCAAAGCAAGATTTGAAGATAAAAGGATAACATAGATTACCTACCTCTTTCCAGTTGGTTGTCCTCTCTGCTCCGGCTTCTAACCTTGATGTCCAAGCTCTTAGTGCACTAGAGATTCTACAAAGAACACAACAACACTTCCTCATTTGACATCGCATTGTCAAGGAAAATATTTCTATCTATATTGGATTACATAATAGTAGACATGCATATGATAAAGAACATAGACACAATGGGAATAGGCCAAGTTATATTAATGGGAATAGACATGGTTTCCTTTAAATCTTAATTTATGTATTCAAGCATTTTAAATCACCATATTTTTTATAAGTTAAAAGTTTATAAAGGTTAGTATTATAACATATATTTTAAAATGCAATTTAATGTGGTTGTAGATAGACATTCTAAGACAGTGATTTCATCTTCAGCCATCTTAGTGTCGCATAGATGATAGATGTTGTTGAGCCACAACGTTTAACTATTCATAAGCCTGTATATGTATGTGCTTAACCGGGTTTAAATAATGTTGAAACACAACCTCTATATTGATGCGCTTAACCATGTTTGAAGCATTTAAGTTTAACAAAAGTGCAATCATCCATCTCATCCCAAAATGGGTTTAAAAAATATGTACAAAAGTTAAATTTTAACCTTGTATTTTGGACAACTCAAAATCAATGAACAAATAGAGTTAGCAATTGAAAATGTGTAATTAGTTATGTCTACCTCCCAAACAATGGTGAGAATGTAAATCCCTAATAAACATAAATTCTATTTAAACCTTAAATCTGGCCAGTATAATACTAAACTTAATGTATATGACACTCGATTATCCACGTTAAAGTATGAAAACTACCAAAAATCCCAATTTGCAAAATCACAAATTTAGAGACATAACGTCACCTTATGTTAACTGTATAAATATAACCAAATTAAACAACAATAAATTTGGGGCTAACTCAATTTTCTAATTTATTTTACAACACAAAATCTAAAGGATCTTCCAATATCAATGAATGTGTGGAATTCCATGCAGATGATGTGTTGGATCTTCACAAAAAAACCCTTAACAATGGGTTTCACTATTTCCAATTCAAAAAGATATGGAGTCTCATCAAAGATTGGTTCTAAAAGAATGTGTGCTAAACATATTCCTTCCCCAAATAGAATTAACAGATGCAAGGTTGGTCTAGATGGAACGATTGATAATGAAGTATTTTCTCATTGCATGTCTATTAGAACCAACTAGATTTAGTCCATGTGTCATCATTATAACAAGTGAGTTCTCACACTTCTTAGTGTTTGCATTTGAACGAAAAAACATTATTTAAATGTGCCGATAGATTTAAATATAAGTAAAGAATATCCATATGAAATCCAAGTATTACTTCCACCCTCAAATTGACTACTATAATTGGAGTTGCCCATATTTAACCAATTTCTTGTTACAATACAACCTCATGTCTTATTGGTTAATAAAAAATAATCATAAACGGAAAATTCAAGATCATAAAACTAAATGGCTTCAAAGGTGTCATAGTATATGGCAATCCCATGAGTAAATCACATGTTTCTTTAATACTCAGCACTTGCATGGTTTCTTCTTCATGATAGATTAGTAGTAAATGAGAACTTTCATCACACCAGGTTTAAGTTGATTGTTGCATCATATGTTGCAAATATTCCATGGCTAAGCATGATTTCTAGACATGTAGAGTTATTTAATTGTTTTGGGACTGCTACGATTTCGAATACTATATTCTTTTTTATGCTCCTTTGGATTGGAAAGGTGTTATTTTCGTATATGTGGATCATTTAACATGAGGGTAAGAAAATCTAGTAGGTGATTTAAATGGAAAATATATATTTCTTATGGATGCAACAATGTCAATTTTCCTTTCATAAGTTACACTTTATTCAACTTGCAAGAAAGGTCAATCTATAAATTAGATTATGCCATTCATTTTTGCCCATTATTATTGTGTTCTGGATTAAAATAGACCTGACCATGAAGGTAAGGTCACTTATCTCATTTCTTCTCAAAAAGATAACTTAACCTAAGCTACGGGAAATAAAGGGGATACATGGTGCAATACCTATTAGCTCATAAGTGAGTTTGGGTATGCAGGAAATTTGAAGTTTACCCCAAAGAAAATTTCATGAGTATACTGAGTGCCACTTAGCTCAAAATTCATGGATAAGTGGCTTAGAACTAGCCATCACTGACGTAGTCTATCCCTTCTTATAATTCATATCCCTTTGTGCTTAGTGTTACAACTCCATCTAGTGAGAAACAATATCTAAGGAGGTTTTCTCTATCATTTCCCAATTCCTTCCCAAGAAATCAAGTCCATATTTGAATTTTCCTCCTATAGATGTTGTGTTGAATCCTACTACACAGTTTAATAGGTACATGGATGCATCCACCCATGTTAAAACATAAATGGTAAGGAATTTCCTTGAACCTAGTACACAAATGTCCAAGAAATATGCCGTTTATGTTATTAAACTAGATGATTGGGACTTAAGCACAATAATTGGTTTTCATCCTAGCATTAGTGTTAGGTATAGATGCCAATTCCATTATCGATCTTTTCACGTTACCCATTTTTAATGGAATCAAAGTATTCCAAAAAATATCCATGTATGTTTAGTACCTAGCCCAGTCCATCAACTACAAGCTAGATAATTTGAAGTTGTTTAGAAATTTTAGGTTCGACTCAGATTTTATTTATCTCCTGCTTTTCCATCATGAAGAAAAGTTTGATTCCATTGATATCCAAGCTTTAAACAAATATGGACAACCTCACCTGGTCACTGAAGGGAAAAATGATATTAGGGAAAACAAGGTTGGGGAAGAAGTAGGTGATTCCCATCTATCAATTCCTATAGACATATGAGATGACAGGAGAAACGAGAAAAGAAAAAAAGAGAAGATATGGAATACCCTGATTATGGACCTTTGAGATTGGAAAAGAAGAGCATGTGGAACCCTCCTCAAATTGAGAAACCCCCTTTGAGACTATGCATTGGTATAGGATAATTAAATCAGAGAGATGTAATCACCTTTATAGGAGAGGGCACTAATGCTTAATAAGACCAAAGAAAAGAGTCTAATTAGCCTCAATATAAGAAGCATGAACATTAATCTACCACAATAGAAAATGTCTCTAAGCAACAAACTACTACTATCAAGCTAGGCACAACAATTGTTGCTATAGATAGGAATCCTCCCGAGGAGCCCAATGGTGATAATTAGAAAAGGAAAGGACATTATGGAAAATTTTAGGGGCGAAATTTATTCAATGGGCTAATTTTCAAGGTTTTTTCCAAAAAACAATATTCGCCATTTTCCATTTTTTTCCAGTATGATTTGCCCAAGTTTCATAGAATTAATTTTTTTTACTCTAATTGAATCCCACAAATTGTCCAAAACCTATATAAAACCGTTAGGAAATTGAATATTTTTAAAACATATCGCCAAACATTATATGGTTGGAAATTTGGAAATTAGTAAGATTCGCCAAGGTTTATACCCTTTAATACAATTATGGATCCTTAAATTTTTCCCTGATTATGATGGTCCCATGAAAAGGAAGAAGAAGGAAGGAACCCTTGTGTTCTGGAAAATCTCCCCTGTAGACAGGTGAAACCACCCTTGAATAAAGACCCCTTAATTCAATACATAAGGAAAACAAATGGTGTACTACTTTCACCCCAAATGTACTTCACAAGTTCATAAGAAAAGCAATAAGGGAATATAAAAGGATAAGGTAGGTGACCTACCTATTTTTGGTTGGTTTTCCTCGCTGCTCCAACTTATGACCTTGATGTCCAATCTCTTAATGCACTAGATATTTTGCAAAGAACACAAAAACAATTCCTCCAACAAATAACTACCAATCAAAATAGGTCTATCTATATTGGATTAGTAGACATGCAAATGATAAATAACATATACATGATGGGAATGGGACAAGTGATATTAATGGAAAGCAATGAAAAAGAGAATTTACAACCAAAGTATCAATGTAGCAGCAACTCCTCCAAGCTCTTCCTTCCATCCCCTTAGGAGTCTTAAGAGCATAAGTGTTATGATATCACATTTCATGCCTTTGAATGGAGAATAGGACTCATTATATAGGATGCCAAAGACCTAAATTCCATAAGGTAATTTGAGAAAATGTTAGATAAAATGATGATTTGGCTCTATAAGTTAGGATTGGGATAGAGAGGATAAGGTTAGGTTGAATCCTTATCCAAACTAACTAGATATTCATGTATCCCATCTCTGAAACAATACATGGTTGGATGCAACTCCTTCATCGCTTCCCCAACATTGAGAACGTTGGGATGAAGTAGGACTTCATCACTCCCTTAAAACTAAGCAAGGAGGGATAAAAGGGTTTCATCCCTCTCTCAACATGGCAAGGGGGACAATAATGTTGGAAAATGGTGAAACTTAGGGTAAAATTTAGGATTTGAATCTCCTAATTGTGTGTTTCTCCTCCAACATTCTTAGGGATTATGGAAAACACTCTCTCATGGTGGTGAAATTGTGACACTTAAGTACGACACTTGATAGTGTGACAAATAGGTGTATAACAAATCCCCCCTAAAGTGTAAGGTTAGAAGGGAAACTGATGGTCGGAATACTCTACAAAATTATGTGTATAAGGTTGTTTGAAAACGAGAGAAGGGAGGAAGCTATAAACAAACATCAAATAGTATATATGTATCATCCCTGAGGTAGGAATATCCATGCTCGGAAGAAACTAACTCAAAGCATGGACCTCGTCCTATACATTGCAAATCCATGAAAAAAATGACTAAGGATAAGGCCTTAAAAAATACATGTGGACCCATACCAACATGACTGAATCAGGTCATAGCCATAAAAGAATACCTAGTGGAGCTACACTATGAATAAAACATAGCCAAAGACTGATACAAAAGTGGAACTATGTGACATCATATATTTCAGTGAGACTACCAGCATGATGACCATACTGCAATCTACTAAGTACTCATATAATATCCATCGCAACATGGGTAAGGCAAGTAGAAAATGTAAGTTCCTAAAGGGTTTCTAGGGTCTTCGTCCCAATCCTGAAACTATATGATTCTAACCATGTGAATATATGTACTGATGTTGAACATGGTAGAAACCACTTGATTATTGGTCATTGAATTATACCATTAACAAGTGCAAGGTAAATCACTAATAATGACAATGACTCCCAAGGTACCCTAGTACATTCTAGCGAATGCAAATAAATGAGCTAAGGTCAAACACTTGTGGAATCATTCGATTAGAGGTCAACGATGTAAATCTAATGTCAAAAGTGAGGAGACCTTCCATTGAGGCATGCAAGTTCCAAGGTACTAACCGGTTTCTAAGTATAACTACCGGATAATGCATTGAAGTCAATAGGAATAGACTCATTGAAGGGGGGCCATGATTATTCCCCCATTATCGACACGAAAATGACATAGGAAAGTGATGTAAGATGGGAAAATCAAATGAGTAGAGACTGACACAAGGATGAAATCTGATAATACTATAGAATGGTTGATTTATAATAAAACTTCCATTAAACACTATGAGGCACGGTAGTTGACTTGGAAGCATTCACTCAATGAGGTATGGACCAAAACATAGTGCGATCATAACTGGGGTGCTCTTCAGATGAGCCAAAGGAGTATAAGGACACATAGGATTGGTATGACTTAGAGATAAGCAGATTACTGAACTATCAGACAAGACGCAAACATGTGCCATGTTAAAGGGAGCCAATAATAACTTCCATAATGCTTCCCAGAAAATTACCTAGTCCCCCTAAATTTTTGCCCAACATGATTGGTTAGTACCTCTTTGTTTTTTAACGAGATTGAGTGGGATAATAAATGCTTGGTATAGCTCATCTTTGATGAGTCCCTCATCAAGTATTTAATGAACCAAAATAAGGATGGGTTTGAACCCATATGGGTTCTTCGATGTATAATTTTACGAGTACAAAGAAGATAAAATCGTGGAATTTTCATGTTTAGACAGTCTAAAAACATCTCAAAGAAGACTCTAGGGATGTTTTCTTTCATAAATTTGGTCTCTTATGTATGAAAAAGAATAAAACAATACGAGGGACAACTCTTCTAGTCAAATTTGACCAGAGTATTCCTTTTTCATAACTAGTCCATTCATCCAGAAAAAGTGGTAAACTTATAATGGATGGACATTATTTCAAATCCTTTAATGAGCATGAAAGAAAACAAGCTTGCTTGGTAATCTTTTCATGTTTAGGCAGTCAGAAAAGAGAGTAAAGGACACTCCATAGATTTCCTCTTTTGTAATTAGTCACATAAGTCGAAAAGATGGAGAAATTATCACTCGAAAGATGTCTTTGTCATGGTTGATAACTGAGTACAACAAAGACTAAAAGTAAACTCAACGCAATTCCTTTGAATTTGTAAATAGTCTATCGAGTCTAGTTAACAAGATAAACCTATACTCGGCAAACACCTTTATCATGTTTGGTAACCAGGCATGACAATGATTAATAGTAAGTTCAGTGGTGTCTTTCTCATGTTTTAACCAAATCATGAAAAAGTAAAAACTAATGTCAATAAATCTTACTCTTTTTAATGATCTCGAAGGTAAGCGGAAATAATTCTCGGTAACTTATTCTCATGTATTTACAAGCATGAGAAGGAACAAAGACTAAGCTAGTCTAGATCGAATGAGTGGCATGCAACTAAGTCATAGTGCTCAGAACCAATCCTAAGTAATAACTACAAATAGGCATGTAATTGGGATCACTCATAGTAGTGTGTTTTTCTAGAGGGTAACTATGAAATAGTAGCAATGTAATGAAAATGGCTAGTGCCAAACATAACTACGACAACAATAATCAAGCAAAATGGATAATAGAAATAAGGCAGTGATAAGTGGTAAGGAAGAAGAAGCAATAAGCAAGCTCAACCATTAAGTAGACGATAAGATGTCTATTTCATTTTTTTATCGAGCTTAAAATAGAGAATGAAACTGTGTCAAGGTGTTTGCTTCATTTTTTAACGAGCTTGAAATAGATAATGGAACTGTCCTTGAAGTGTCTACTTCATTTTTTAATGAGATTGGAACCTATTGATGCCTCTAGGGTGCAGGGTAAGTGCAAGGTGCTGAAATGGGTTCCAAGGCACACAACAGGGGATGAAAACCCCACCAAAGGCTTCGGAAGACCCTGCGCAAGGGCAATTCTATCCTCGATCTGTTTGGTGTGGTGATCATCCACGGATATTTGGCCTCCGCTGGCACTCTATGAGTAAAAGATTTGATCTTGAAAAGATCAGCTTTCCTATCAAGGAAAACTAAGTGTGAAAGCTTGTTACCAAACCTAACTTAACCTATCTAAGGGAAGAATCTATTCTAAGTCATATCTAGCCTAACAGGAAGAGTTGATGTTGTGTAGATCATATTTGAAGTGTGATGAACAAGTAGTTAAGTACCTTAAACAGAAATGTCTTTGGGCTCTTCACTTGTTAATTAAAGTTTTATCAGTTAATAAAAATTAAGTGACAATTCTTCAAAGTGTTTAAGCCTATTCAAATATCTGATCTATAATCATTGCGTGAATTGAAAAATTAACATTTGATTATACATATTTATTTGCATCGAATCATTTGCAGAAATATAAAAAGTGAAAATGTTCAATTAAATAAATTTAATAGAACAATTTTGAGCATAATCCAGACATACAGAGAAATCAATATGAGAGATCTTATGCATTACTGAATGTCCTACAAAAGATTAAACACATAACCGATGACAAATTTGAAACATTAACTCAGCAATTCCTAAAGAAATTTGAAGAACAATAGAAGGTGGATCAAAAGATAACTTTCCCGAATAGAGAAGTCTTGTACAAAAATTACAATGAATCTAATAAACAGAGTATCTTCAATCCAATCTCCTGCTGAATTGCAATTCCAAAATTCCCAACCCCCTACTAAGGGAAACATTCCTCCTTAAATACTAAATTTACATCAGAGTTCCAAAAGGAGAAACTCTACAAAATAGGGATTACAAAATCTGATCTAACCATAGATCCAAGAAATCTTGCTATTTTTAAGCTTAAAAGATTTTCCGCCACCTTTCACAAAAGAAAGACTTGTTCTTTAATCAGATAAGGTCTCGTGGCACCATAAAAATCCAATCACATATTGTTCACTATCATCGACAGGTGGTGTGGCTTGCAGAGCATCTGCTGTAGGAAATTCGAGGTCGGGGAACCCACTGTAAAAAATAGAGAAATCCATTAGAGGATTTACTTTAGGAATGGTAGCCGGCATGTCAGGTTCTTCATTGATTATAAAATCCTATATAACATCAGTATCAAGATCAGTTGATTCCTCTAGAATTTCCTTCCTTTACTCTTCGGGGTTTTGCATGTAGGGAGACAAAGTTTCGAAGTCTTCTTCATTGCTACCGCTGCTAAGATCAGGAACACCTACATCAAACAGTGGTGACAACATTTCTTGATACAACAAGGGGTAGAGTTATTCATGTTCAACCTGAACATTAGAAAATTCACCATTGGCATGAATATTACTCATTCTGAATGAGTCTTGGATAGTAGGACGCAAAAAATACCACACAAAGTCTTACATCTTACAGAAGGCAAGGGATGAACTGGATATTTCATGTTAATTGTTATTTAAAGGACAACAAGCAGGTCGATGATAATCAGGCAGGGGCAATCTGCAATGATTAAACTTATCCAGTCAATTCATTGTAATTACTTCAATTGTAATGAAAAGAGCTGAGGTATGTGCCAGTCGGATCAAAGCTTGTGTGAAGGATGAGTTCAATTACTACTCGCATGATTTTGAATTGCCTTTACGATCACATCGTTACAAGCAATATTCCATCAATAATTATGACTGGTAATTAATAACGGAGATGAAAGTTAGGGTGATAAAGTTTATCTGCAAAAAGTCTCGACTAGGAGTTCCAGTACATGGGCTATCAATTCTTCGCATGTAACAAATCTGATCAATCTGACCCAACTTCCATGAGAATGATAAAAGCTTTCAGGTCATGAATAAGTGAAAACAAATGATCATTAAGAAGTGGAACAAAAACGACAAGATGTCAAAGCTCAAGTACAGACATGGCGAACTTAAGGCGGAGAGATGGCGTCCATCCAACATGAAGTAACTGACATACTTGTATTAGTGTCTGCTGTCATGGATTACACAGAAAGATGATAATTTGGTAGAACCAGCTTTCAAAAGACAAAATGAAAAGCCTGACTTAACTGACTACCCAAAATCAACATGACCGTGATACCATAACAGACAGACGACCGAGATTAACCGGACAGGATGCGGAATCAGATTCAAATATTTTCATGGAGTTCTTATTCAAAGATCCCGCAAGCTGAAACCCGAAAGTACAGATTTGCGGGTTGCGGATATGTAAAATGGATGTAAAAAAAGGATTTTCGAAAGCCCAAAACCCACTATGCGGGTGGCGAGCTTTGGAACGTTAAACTGTGAAGTAAAAATAACCATCCTAAAAGCCGCATCCCGAAATTACGGGTTGCGAGTTTCGGGAGCACACACCAAATAAACGAAAAAGAACACAATCTCGAAAGCTGAATGCCGCCATTGGAGGGTTTGGGTTTCGGGGTAATTATTTCTCAATCTTATTACAGAATGATTCTGCAACCCGCAGCCGTCAGGTTGCGGGTTTCAGAGTTACCAAAACCAAAACATTTTAAAAAAATAGTCCCGCAACCCGCACCTCTCGGGTTGTGGGTTTCAGGTTCTCCAAATGTTGGGTTTCGGGATGATGATAATAGTCAACAAAATACTCAAAATTTTGGCTCTTTTCAGACCAAAACATATTGGAAGAAATAATCTAACCCTTGCAAACAATCGGACCAAAAGCATGGGTGAAGAAATTTAGAGGTATAATCAAAATCCAAAATTTACAAGATGACTCACCCACCTACCTTTGAATTCATTAAAATTGGGGGGCTCCCGTGCTTAGCTAAGCATGGGATCTGTTGTGGCCACAACATGACCAAACATAAATTGTGCTTGGAATGATACCTATTGGTTGGTACATGCCCCCCAAGCTTCGTTTCATTTGCCGATTATTCTTCCACACTCGATTAGACTCTTGGATACTAATAGGAATAGGTTCACCAGATAGGGAGGAAGAAAGAGGATCAAGTGACACAGGTGGAGGAAATGAAGGTTCAAGTACTAGATATAATGGAAGACTTGACTGAATTGGATGGGTGTCTGTTTCATTTTTTAATGATCTTGACACACACAATGAACTATGATCAGGGTTATTTGTTTCATTTTCTAACGCGCTTAACAAAGAAAGTGAACTATGCTCATGGTACTTGGCTATGGCTTCCAAGAGTTCTTCATTAGATGGAAGAATAATGCTCTAGAAAGAATGCATGTCAAGAAAATCGATACCGGTAAGGGGGGGGGGACTATCAAGCTCCAATTACCCAATTCAAGGGTCACCATGTCAACTACTAGATCTAATTTTAGAGAATTCGAGCATATAGTGAGAGGCTACTTCTCATTAGCAGTTGAAGCCATGGGACATGATGCCACAAGATATTGGCCATCAGAGTCCAGGGCGTAGGAGGCATATTAAATCGCATGATATGTCTTCTCAATTGGACTAAGTGGCATGATGTCACCGTAGTATTCAATTGTAGAGGGACTATGTACTACCCAAGGATCAAATGATCTAGGGAATTATTATTTTATTGGGAAGAAGCTGTTGCATGTTCAATATATCTACTGAACAAATCTCCCACAGTAACTGTCAAAGACAAGATACCTAAAGAAGCATGGAGTGGCACACAGATTAGTGTCTCACATCTCAGGATATTTCCAGATGTGTTGCATTCACACACATACCTGATGAGTTAAGAAAGATGTTGGACAAGAAGAGTGAAAGGTGTATTTTCACAGGCTATAGTGAACAGCAAAAATCATATAAGATGTATAATCCTGTCACCAAGAAAGAAGTGGTGAGCAGAGATGTCAAATTTATGGAAGATAAATGCTGGACTGATACAATAGACATTCAATAGACTGACAGTCCAATACCACCAGAACCACTTAGAATGCCCAGGCTTGAGGTGCAGCAGCTGCAGCAAGAAGGGACACCAACAGACAGTCCACAATAGAACCAGAGAACCAAAAGCTTAAGGGAGTTATATGATCAAACTCCTATCATTGATGAGCAGCTACAGTATGCACTATTTTCATGTCAGCCAACATGTTCTGAAGAAGCAGCAAAATATCCACACTGGGTCCAAGTAATGAATGAATAGATCGATTCTATTGAATGGAATCAAACATGGGATCTAGTTGATCTCCCATCAGATAAAAGTTGCATTGGTGTAAAATGGGTCTATAAGACCAAGTTAAATGAAAAATCAGAGATAGAAAAGTACAAGGCAAGGCTTGTTGCAAGAGGTTTTGCTCAACAATATGGTGTAGACTATGATGAAACCTTTTCTTCAATAGCAAGGATGGACACCATCAGAGCTGTACTTGCAATAGCAGCTCAAAACCAGTGGCCTATTTATCAAATGGATGTAAAATTTTCCTTTCTCAATGGCATACTTGAGGAAGAAGTCTATGTAGATCAGCCACCCAGTATGTTGTCAAAGGTCAAGAACAAAACGTATATAAGCTGAAAAAGGCCTTGTATGGTCTCAAACAAGCTCCACGATCTTGGTACAGTAGAATTAATTCTTACCTCATCAAAAATGGCTTCAACAGAAGCAACAATGAACACACTCTGTATGTCAAAACAGATCAGGAAGGTAACATTCTACTTGTTTGTCTTTATGTTGATGATATGATCTATAATGGAAATTTGATGCCAGAAGAGTTTAAGACAGTCGTGAAAAAGGAGTTTGAGATGATTGATCTTGGTCTTATGAAATGTTTCCTTAGTCTGGAAGTTGATCAAAGTAAAAATGCGATCCTCATCTGTTAGCATAAGTATGCTACTGACATTTTACAGAGATTCAAAATGGATAAATGTAAACCAGTAGAAACTCCCATTGCTACAGGAACCAAGTTAAGAAAGAATGATGAAGGACCAGCAGTAAATTTTACACTTTACAAAATATTAGCAAGCAGTTTAATATATTTGACTGCTATTAGACCTGATTTGATGTATGCTGTCAGTCTTATTTCTAGATTCATGGAATCTCTTAAAGACTCTCACTGGAAAGTTGGAAAAATAATATTGAGATATGTTGCAGGTACTATTGATTATGGGCTTTGGTACACTCATTCACAGGACTATACTCTCACAAAGTACACAGACAATGATTTTGCAGGTAGTATTGATGATAGGGAAAGCACATCTGGTTATGTTTTCCATCTTGGTACCAGTCTTATTTCTTGGGCTTCTTGGAAACAACCTATTTTGATCATGTCTTCAGCAAACGCATAATATATTGCAGCAACTACAGCAGCCTGCCATGCGGTTTGGCTCAGAAGACTCTTTAAGGACATGGGACATATAGAAACATAACCAACAACCATATATTGTGACAACAATTCTGCTATACAGTTGTCTAAACATAACGTATTTCATAGGAAGAGTAAACACATTGACACTTGCTATCACTTCATACATGAGTTAGTCAATAATGGAGAAATCAGTTTGATGTTTTGTGGCTCTAAGGAGCAGCTAGCTAATATGCTTACCAAAGATTTGGGTACATCTGCATTTGAGTTTCAGAGGAAGCACTTAGGTTTTGGTGTTATGAGAAACTATATATGTGTGTGCTTAATAATGAGAATGCAATCAATATCCCCGTTTATGTTTCTCTATTCCGCAAACTTTATCAATTTTTTTATTATCAACTTAACAATACATAATCCACTACCAACTATTCCAATATGGGATCCTAAACAATAACATGTAAACCCTACAAATATACAAAAATTCTATTCATTTGTTGATTATGAAGTAAAATAATTATTCTTGTAACTATTTATGAAAAAAATTATTTTAAATTAAGGACCCCTCAATAGAAATTAAAATTGAAATTCAATATAGATTTTACAATCTAAAGACCCAATTACACTTATACTATTTAGGTAGCCAAATACTATTTAGTTATCCCTCGGCTACCTATATGTTTTTTCAGGATTTAGTAGAAAAATAATATTGAAATATCTTGATGATAATACCATATAAAAAGTTAAAAAGACAAAAGACAAATGCATCTAAACGTCTTATTCGATGGATGACGATGTCCTCTGCCCGTCCGCCAAATACATCTAGTAGTCTTATTCAATGGGCGAAATGACGATCTTTCCTCTGGCCCGTCCAGTTTCCAGATGTTTGAAAGCCTCTTTAACATCAGAGAAAAAATAGGGGCTCTTCGGATCGATCACGGGTTTCAACTTCCCGCTCTCTATGTACGGCTGCAACTTCTCTAGGCTATGGCCATTCGGTGATACACCAAAGCCTTCAACTCTCGGATGAGGCTTTGACAACGTGGTTATGTCCAGAACTTTGCCTTCTTCTTTGGCCACCACATGAGACTTGGATGAATCTCCTGCAAATGAAATAAGAACGTCCATTATATTACATTCATAAAACAGCCATTATATTCGAAGACAAGCGAAGTGAGTAAGTGACTGACCTATGGTGTCGAAAACGAAATCGAATTTCTCGGAGATCTGATCGTAGCTCTGCTTGGTATATCGATTACCAGATCTGCTCCGAGGCTTTTCACAAAGTCGAGTTTAACAGTGCTAGCGGTGGAAACAATCCTAGAAGCTCCATAAACATGCCTCGCCACCTGAATTGCCAGGCTGCCCACTCCCCCCGCTCCTGCCACAATGAACACGCTCTTCCCCTTCTCAAATTTGGCTCTTTCGAACGCCTGCTGCACAGTCTGGAGCGCAAGGGGCAGGCTCGCCGCTTCCTCGAACGATAAATTTGTGGGCTTCTGTGCCACCAGGTATTCCTCCACTAAGGTGTACTGGGCTAGAGTCCCCCACTTCGTTAGCTTGTGCGCTCTGAAGTTGTGGATGTTACTGTAGACCTCATCGCCATTCTTGAACTTGGAATTACCATCGCCAACTTCCACCACCACTCCTGCCGCATCACAGCCCGGCACAGCCTACATAAGTACACAAACTAACTATTGGAGATCTGGATTTAAACGGTTTACTTAAAATCACAGTTTTTATTTAAAATTTACATTTTCAGATACATACACAGTTAATTGTTGATATTCCTATAAAAACATAGTTAAAATCCAAAAAATCTACCGTTATAAATAAGCAGTTGGCCATTTTAAGTGGTTTATGTGAGTATAATAAATTCAGGCTGGGCCAGAACAAGGAGAGACATGTCACTACATCAGCGATTTTTTGTGTAACTAGGGCATGTTTGCCAATGGTGATGAAAAGAAGCTTATGTTAAAAAATAAAAAGACGAATCAAGCCATGTCAATACCGGGAAGTCGGAATCCTCGCCCTCAGTCACAAGTAAGCCCTCCCGCCTCTTAAAGTCGACGGGATTGAGAGCAGCAGCTCGGATTTTAAGTAAAATCTGGCCTGGCCCCGGCTTTAGCACAGGGATTTCAGCACAGGGATTTCACCGAATTGCAGCACGTCTATGGATCCATATTCGTTGTAGAACCACGCCTTCTGAAGTTGATTCATATCTTCTGAAGTAATAGTATCCTTTTGGTTTGATATGATCGAGAACTGAAATTTCAAAGTATTGTGGTGAAGAAGAGAGCAAGAAACTAAGTAACATATTAAATATAAATACTCAGAAATATTAAATCTGAACCCTCGTTACTTTTCATGTAACATCAATTTAAGTTTTAACACAATTAACCTAGACTAGTTTAACCTTGACATTATTTATATTATATAATTGAGAAATAATCTAAACTTTATGGGTAAGGGAATACAAATTTTGGTATTTAAATTAAAATGTGTATACTCAATTCGATTAAAAGTTTACTATGCACATTAGATAGAAATTATTTTGCAACATGTATTTTCAATTACTATCTATATGCATAGATCCATCCAAAAGGGGATCTACCAAGCATCAAGAGGCATCAAAACTCTCAAAAATGCAAACTCCTTTTAACACTGAAAATGTTAACTAAGTGTGTAATGCAATGCTTATGGTTTTAATTTAACTCATTTATGTAGTTTTATATATATGTTGTTTCAAATATTTTAAATTTGATATGAGCCCACATGTTATTTTTTATAATATTTTATTATCTTCTATCGAAGGCAAGTGTCATTTATAGGATGAGCACGGATGGAGTTACACATCTCCCCTCTACTTAGCTGTAAAATGTGCCTCTTAGATGCAATAATATAGTTTTATAATGATATCAACACTCTCCAAATGTTATTAGTCCCTTTATGAGTTGTAGGAACAATCGTTTTTTCAATATTATTTTTTCTCGGCTAATAAAAAATTTAGGCCTTTTATTTGGCCTCATATCTATACAAAAATACAACTTTTAGTTTCAAAACATTGAAGCTTAAGTAATTTACCATGCTTCTTCATCTTTGAAAATAATTCCGAACTCTATTAACATTAAATGTTCAATGTGACTTTTCACTACCGACGGTATGACCCTTTTCATACCACCTTCGAGGGCTATCAATTTTTTTCCTGGGAAAAGAAGCATACTATTTATATTCAAAAAATTGAATTAAAATAGTACAATGATAGATTGGTCAACTAAATGACCCAGATCTTGTTTTTCATCCAAACTGTTCATATCACACTATTACATACTTCATAACCATAAAAACATTCCTATCAATTTCATTAACCAAATAGTCATCCTCCTATCCATACAAAATTTTGTAGTTGTCAAAAATATTTAATCCAGGAAATATAAAGATCCACTATCCTGGATCTCCTCCTCAAAATATTCTTCCCATATTAGATAGCCATCATCACCTGTAAGAGCTTGTTTGGACAACCTATCTGCCGGTTGGTTGTGTTCCCTCTAGATGTGCTCAAGATTTATGTTCCTAAGTTGTTCATTCTCATCCCTTATTCTATTACACCAATGTGTTAAAGCAGAAATGTTCAATTTGTATTCACCCTTAGCCCATTTTATAGTTACTCTAGAATCTCCAAAGACTTTGAGTCTTTGAAATCCAAATTGGTTTTCCAGCCTCACAGAACACCAGAGTGGCATAAGTTCAGCCTTCATGTTTGTGCCTTTACCACACCTAAGAGGAAAAGTGAAATAATGATCCTGATTTATAAGTATTTTTCCTTCTGCTGCACACTGTCCCATGGCTGCAGCACCATCAAAGAATATAACAGGATCATCAATGATCAAATTAAAATTTCTTACCTTCCTTTGTATCGAACATGTCTTCACCTATTTGTATGGCATATAAAAACTCATTTCTTGTAAGAAAACAACTTCAGTATTTGTAACCTGATCTTCAAATATACACTTATTTCGCACCCTCCAGATTGACTAAGAAATAAATACTACAAGTGTAGGGTGTTTTGCATAGTTTTTAATCCAAAATTTCAAACTTGTTACAAAATTTCCGTGACCCGAAATAGTGCCAATACTTAATGCTCTACAGAACTTTCCCCAAATATTTAAATTAAAAGTGCAATCCAAAAAAATATGAGAAGTGGTTTCAATCCAGTTTTTGCACAAAGTACACCTGCTTGGTCCATTCCAATGCCTCTTCACCAAGTTTTCCCATGTTTTCACTCTATACATAAGTACAAACCATAGAAAACATTTCAATTTTAAAGACATTTTCCAAGTCCAAATGACATTGTACCACCACTGCTTTGGAAAATGGCACTTCCTCTTAATAATGGATTTGTACGCAGTATTTGCTCTCGCCAAGTTTGAGCTTTCATTACCTTTCCAAACTAACTTGTCTCTTCTTGGTTCAATCTACAACCAACAATATTTAAAGAATTAATGTAGCAATTCCACTCTATTGCCAAATTACCACTTAATCCCAAATCAGCTCCGCTGTACCAGTAATTCCTGTACCTTAATTCTTCACGCTGTCCAAAGTATGATATCCAACACTATTTAGTAAACTTCTTACACCGGTAAAAAGTATATAAATATCATCCAAACCCACTATAGTATTGGAAATTTCTTTTCCATTACCAACCTCCCAACAAATATCCAAAGCTAACCACTTATAAACATTTAAAAAAACTACCTTGATGTAAGTTCGCATTTTTTTTTCATTTTATCTCAATTGGGCAAAATCATGATTTCATATCACTATTTCACTTACTCGCTATTGGTCCAAATGTTTGGGATCTTATTGGCTAGCGTGCGACGCACTTCTTGGTAATGTAAAATTTATTTAATGACCGCATTTAAAAACTGTGCTCCACTGCTCTTAAGGCTCCACTGACTGGATTTCAATGCTCCACAGCCCTCGTTCTTATGCTCCACCGCCTTTGTTCTTGTTTGTCGTGGAGTAATATCACGTATTGGAGAACTACTCAATATGTATTATATAAATGTTTTGTCTATCCTTGCCCGTTGGTTGGTTTATTTTATAATATAAAAGGGCGTTAACATAGTCAAAGGGCTTGCTCCCATGTTTGTTTCACATTATAATACTTTATTATGTTGTTATAGGTGATGGGGTCTATGTTCTGACTGTCGTCCATTTTTAGCAAAGTTCCATCCTTGTGAACATTATAAACTACATCTATTCAGATATTAGTGGTATTTATTGAGTAGTGTTCAAATATAAACGTGATATACTCCATCGCAAACAAGAACAAACGCAGTGGAGCACAGTTGTTAAATGCGGTCATTTAAATCAATTTTATATTACCAAGAAGTGCGCCGCACACTAGGCAATAAGATCCCAAACATGGATCCGAAGAGCCCTTACTCTTTCTCTGATGTTAAAGAGGCTTTCAAACATCTGGAAAGATCGTCATTTCGCCCATTGAATAAAACAATTAGATGCATTTGGCAAACGGGCCAGAGGAAAGATCGGCATTTCGCCCATTGAATAAGACTATTAGATACATTTGTATTTGTTTATTGTTTAGGTTACTATGCAGTATTATGATCCGGTATTTCAATATTATTTTTCTGAGGAAGCATAAGAACCATATAGCTAGATAACTAATTAGTCTTCTCAGTGTAATTGTAATTGAACACGTTATCTAGAGTGTTGAGTACGTTATCCGGTGTCGATCTATATTTATGTGCACAATTATATAAATTGATATAGGATAGAAATGTACTTGTAATTGAACACGTTATCTTCAAGTATTGAATATTTTATTTAGAAGTGTTTATTTATGTTTATGTGTACAATTATATAAATTGATAAAAATATGCTTTCCATTACTCAATTATATAATCTTGAAGCTTTTAGAATAGCATGTAGTAGCATTCTCATAAACCAGTTTTGAAAAAAAACAAAAATTTAAAGCTTTTAGAATATCACGTAGTGGCATCCTTATAAACTGTATTTGAAAAAAAAAACTTTAAAACTTAAATATTAATAATATATTTTTAATTTAATGAATATCATCATCTATAAATATGAACATTAATAAAGAAATAATTGAAAATTATTGGAGTCTTTATTCAATATACTCATATTTTAGTAAATAATACATTGTGGAGAATTATGAACATTATAAGACACCTATATATATAACTATTGTCAATACACAATTTTATATAAAAATACTTGGAGAGATTTAGATACATAATTTTATATAAAAATATTGGAAGAGATTTAGATACATAGTTTTATGGGTTTGTTTATTAATTTTAGAAATTACTAATCATATATAAAAATACCACTTTCATATTTAAGAATGAAGTATATGTGTATGCATTTCTATATATATCATGAATTTAGTGATATTTAAATGGATGATTTATGGTTTTTGACTAATATCTCTATAATAGAAGAAAGTAGAAGAAAATGAAATTATTATTTTTTATAAAAGTATGAAATGAGTTTGTTTTATGAGATGAGTTTGTTTTAGATTTTGTGTAATTTATTTTTATATTATTGAATTTTAGGATTTTTGTCATGAGTCTTCATCAGATTCACAAACTGTAGCATGATTAGCTTAGAGTGTCACACCCTCTTAGGCATTCCCTTAACATCCATTTGAGATTGATTTTTATGAGATGTACAAACTCATGATGAAGGGCTAGTAGAACACCATTTGAGCCTCTTAGTTGATTATAGTAACTCAACTACATATTGGGAGGTTGGACATCACACTTAAAGTTTGTGATTAGCATTTATGTTAAATCATAATAATCACCAATAACATTATATGGAAATATGAAATTGTTAAGGGCTGGTGCAAGCTAATGTTTGTATGTCATGATAAGTTAGTGGCAATGCAAATATGAAAAAACAACAATCCGTTAAATTTGAGGGATGATTCTAGATACTTCCACAATGAATTTCAATATGGTGTAAGAAGATGAAATGTAGGAAAATGAATTAGCTTTCCAAATATATAATTATTATTTTTTGAAATTGTATATAACTAGGTGAAATTTGTGTTTTCCCAAAATTGGTATGTTAAGTTTCATACAAAATTTAGTGTATATGTGTTTGTTAGTGTAGTTTGCAGTACTTAATTGATGGAATTCTTCTACAAAAATTTGTAGAGATGTAGAGAACATGTAGATCCAGTGCATGGCTATTTTTTCAAAATTTATTTTTATTTATTTTATTTTTTAATTAACAAATTTTATTGTTGAAATGCGAATGCCTTCTATTAGTGCAACCTAAAGGGGTGTTAACATCTAGCAGAAACAAGGAAGGCATGTTTTTAAGGATTATGGTATATGTTAGTTCAAAAATCTATAAAAATAGTAAACAGTATTATTAAAAAAAAAATTATATATCTGTAATCTACATAGTTGACTCTAGGCGGGTCTGTAATTTCATTGACAACATATATCTTTATCTTATTAGAAAATAATGTAAAAAGTGAAGATATAGATTGATGTCCTGAAAAATGAGAAGATCTCATCAATTTGTAGACCAAAGGAGCACATTTGGAAACCCAAACCTAAATCCAAACCTACCTAGTCAACAACCACCAAATTTTCCACCATTTTTCAAATTTGAAACAAGTGTGCATGCGTAGGAGAACATGGACACTTTTGGAATACACATGTGCTTGTGGAAAGCATAAGAATGTGCTCGTGCTCTAAAAGCACACATGTGCTTTTATAACTAAAAAAATGTGTTTTACTATTTTCTCCATAACTTTGTGTCATGACCCCTCAATAGTGATTATTGGATCAAGTTCCTAACCCAACCAATCCCTTTGGTTGAGGAGACAACTTCATTTACTTGGGGTTAATTTTGAAATTCATGCATTTAATTAATTAGGGAGTGTGATTTAATTTTTTCTAAAGTTTATTATGCACTTGAGAATATTTTTTTCATCTAGTAAGTAATTTTATTTTTAATAAAAGAGGATAATGCTCTACAAGTGCGCCTTAGTGGATAAGGTTGACTTAAGAGATGAGTTGCAAATGAATTTAGGAGAAAGTATCCAAACCTAGAAAATTAGGAAAAGGGAAAGAAAGATGGTATAGATAAGAAAGGTAGAAAAACTCAAGAAAAGCACCATAAAGCAGAAAGTAGCACAAAAGCAGAATGCAACATAAAATTAGAAAAGAAGGATAAGGAAAAAAACCAAGAAAAAATAGTAAAAAGCAAAGGAGGATAGAAAAGCTAAGGCAAAAAAGGGAAAAACAAAAAGCAAAGCAGAAAAAGAAAAATGAGGAAAGTAAGCCTTCATTATCCATCCATGAGGGCACATTAGCCTAAGATACTTGCTCCTCAAGTCATCCTCCATCTATAAAATAAGGAGTGTGCACCACCTTCACATCTTTTGATAGTTTGAGTTTTGGAGTGAGTGCAATTGTGCCTTGGAGACTTGGGAGATGTGCCCCTAGTCTAAGCTGGGAGATGTGCCCCCGCTTCCTAGGAGACGATGATGGTATTCAACCATTATAATTGAGCTTATTGCAGGTCCCGAAGTTAGCACCAGTGGAGTATGATCCCGTGACATATATTTGATAGCTCTCCATGCAAATCTATGATTGATTTCCTAGTTTTCCTGATGTAAGAGTTTCTTCTGATTGTATCTCATTCTTGAGAACTCTTTGATTTATGAATCAATTAATGATAGATTATATGACTATAATAATGAATATTTGATGTCCAATATGAATCTTTAATGAATAAAATTATGATTCTCAAACCTCTTTTTGCACCTAATCTAGATTTTAATGAAATTGAGCTAGTTTCCAGAATCTATGTGATAAATGAATGAGTAGTTGTCCAAATGAAGTGATTTTAGTTTCTGATGTTAATTAAGATTCCATATGACTCATTCCAAGATTCATATCAGAAATTTGTGAGCCTCTCAAATAGTTTTGGAAGTCCCGAATTTGATCTAGTTGTTCAATCCTAGAAGGAAATTTTTCTTGTATCTTTTGGAGACTTTCTCATAACCTTACAAAACTTGTTGGAGCACACCTAGGATTTCCATTGAATGACATTTGATGATATTTATCCTCCATAAGTCAGAATCCTTCACCTTTGGTTTTCATCCCATGCTTAGTTGATGTTCTAGTTGGCATATGTTGGGGTGACCAAAAGCATTGTAGTAGAATTCAGACTGGATGATGTTCGAAAAATTAATGTTCCAAGTACATTGTGAAAAGGTTCTATCATCCAACGTAGTCCTCATCCCCTCCATATTTCTTCAATTTTTCCTACCTACAGTCAAACTAGTCACTCGAATCCATTGTTTTTAATGGAGTCTTGTAGGAGAGTGAGTTAGTGTATCATTAATCCTGGTCGGTAAATTATAGTGGTATCAGAGCATGATATTCTAAACCTTTTCTTGACATATTTCTATGAGTCCAAAAGCATATTCATATTCTAAGAATAAGGGTCCTCTGATAGAGGAAGAAGAGGGAGAAGAAATCAATTCTACTGAAGGAAACTAACAAGGAGAGTCAGATATGTCTCACAATGAAGAAAAATATGAGTTCAAAATATTTGTGCAAAGTATGATGAAAGGGTGACAAGACGTATTCCGCAATATTTTCCAATCCGGAAAAGGGATCAGAGAGTTCTTAGCTCAGTATCTAGGAAGCAAAAATGTAGAGGGGAGCACTAATGGTACCCCACATGGTGAAAGAAAGATCAGTGGTGATTCTATTTTCTCAAGTATTGGGCCTCACAATCTCCCTGATGAATTCAAGATAGAATCTCACCCCAAATCCAGGCCTACTAACCCCAAGTTTACTCAAGAACAAATGGTGTAACCCGAGGTTCAAAATGAAGGTCTTACTTCATGGGAGGATAAATATGTTGAGTGCCTCACACTAAATGAAGAGTGTAAAAGAGCCTTACCATTTAGATATTTATATGATATTCAATACAAGACCAAATCAAGAGGAAGTTTATGGATGCCCAATCAAAAATATGAGTTAGGAAATTTTATTGGTAAGATTTCCTTGCCTTACTTTGATGGCTCACAAAATTGCACTGCAAACTCCTGGGTTCATAAGATTGATACATATTTTTCAGTTGAATCCAATGGTTGAGAAAGATTCCATCAAGTTTGATACTCTATACTTAGATGGTGAATCCAATGTTTGGTGGTTTCATGGCCTGAAAACACTTGGGCATGATCAAGTGACCACTTATGAAGAGTTCACTAGAAGAGTGGCTGAAAGGTTCGAAAGAAGAGATCCTGAGATCACCTTCAGAGAAGTAGCACATGCGAAGTAGACTGGAACACCTGAAGCCTACATCTCGGAGTTCCAAAAATTAGCTGTGATGGTCACTGATATATGAGAGGATAGATTGATCCTGTTGTTCATTGAAGGGTTAGCAAAACCTTTGAAGGGCTTGGTGAAGGCCTACATACCCTCTACCTTGCAATATACATTGAGTAGAACCATATATTTAGAAGACTTTATTCCGAGGACCAAATTTCCTCCTAGAGTTGTTGTTCCTGATCAATTCAAGAATCAATGGCCACCCATGAAGAGTTCTTCTAGAAATTTCAAGAAGGACAATTACTCACAAGATAGAGATGAATTGAGAAGAAGGAATTTCTATTTCACCTATCAAGAACCATGGGTTCCAAGACACAGATGTGCTATAGGAAAATCACACTACATTGAAGTTTAATTAGAGAGCAAAGTTAACGAGAAGTAAGAAGAGGCCCCAGAGGATGCTGAAGTGGCCTATGATACTACAAAAGAAGAACCTACCCCTGAGGTGAGCAAGAATGTAGTATTTTCATGAGTGCGTTGCTTCCATACACTCAGATTCAAAGGAGTCATCCAAGTACAATCAATCACTGCATTAGTGGATGGAGGAGCGAACCATAAATTCATTGATTCAGCTTTGGTAGAAAGAAGGAAGCTAGCTACTGAAAATTTTGGAGGTTTCGCTATTATCATTCAGGGTAATCATTCTATGGATTGTTCTAGATGGATCCCTAAATTGCAAATTACTATAGGAGATCACACCATTACAAATATATTTTATGTTGTGAATATGGCTAATACTAACATGGTTTTGGGAGTAAAATGGTTGTATTCCATTGGGAAGCACTTAATAGACTACCATATCCCTGAGATGACTTTCAAAGGTGAATATGCAAAGGAGGGAGTGTTGAGGGGAATCAACACCTACCCCCAAAAAGTGATGAGTGCATAGAGTGTGAGATCCCTACTGAGGCATGGAGACATTGAGTGGACTATAGAATGCCTAATCACCACTAAAGGTACCTCTTTGGAAGTAGCACAATATCCAAAAGACATTCAGAAATTGCTCCAAAAGCATAATAAGTTATTTGGGAACCTTCCTCATGGTAGGCCACTTGGTAGACGAGTGGAGCATAGAATTGAGTTAGAGATAGGAACACCACATATCAAATTCCATCCTTACAAGCACCCAAACATATTCAAGTATGAGATAGAGTGAAGCATCAAGGAGTTGCTTGAATTGGGATTCATTAGACCAATCTCAAGTCCCTTTGCTTCATTTGTAGTCCTTGTGAAGAAGAAAGATGGGACCATGCACATGTGCATAGACTACATAGCTCTCAATAAGAATACTATCAAGAACATATATCTTATCCCAAGGATTGATGACTTGATGGATAAACTGCATGGAGCCAAATACTTCTCAAATATTGACCTTCGCTCTCGTTACCATCAAATCAATATGCGGGAGGAGGACATCGAGAAGATAGCTTCCCGATGTCATCATGGACACTTTGAGTTCCTGGTTATGCCTTTCGGCCTAACTAATGCACCTGTAACGTTTCAATCTTGCATGAACAGAGTGTTTAGCAAACAACTCCGTAAGTTTGTTCTTGTTTTCTTTGATGATATTTTAATATATAGTAGAACTTGGGAGGAGCATTTGTAACATTTGGATGTTGTACTAACAACCTTGGAAGATCAATCTTTCTATGGAAAATTTGTTGGTTGTGGAGCCAGATCTTCTAGTCTCATAGATGATATTGTCTGAGTCGTGCACCCCAGAGGACTGTACACCCATTCTACATTTTTAAGGACTGTACACCCATTCTACATTTTTAGGGCTATTTTCGCCAGCTGTTTTGCGGGCCCATGGTTTTGGGTATACTATGGTATTTTTCCATTGTATTTCCCTTATAAAAGAAAGACATCATAATACGTATAGGGTTTATGTATTAGGTTTTATGCATTGTAAAGATCTCTGAGATCAATAAAGAGACTGTGAGACAGTGAAGAGGAAGTGCAGCGGTTGTGCTGCAGGTTGTATCCCTTCACTTTGCTGGATGAAATAATAATAAGGACTGGCAACTTCAGTTGTGGAGGTAGCCCAAGTTGGGTGAACCACGATATATCTGTGTCTCTCTTGTAATGTGTATGTGTGATTATATTTTCATTTTTGTTTATTGTTATTGCTCTGCGATCCTATTTTTCTAACAATTGGTATCAGAGCCAAAGGTCTATTTGGAAGATAAACTCATAGGAAGTTAGGGTTTCTGGTTCGAGTGGGATCAATGTCAGAAGAAGGAAAGTTTAAGGTTGAGAAGTTTAACGGCCAAAACGTCCAGTTATGGAAGATGCAAATGGAGGACTATCTATACCAGAAGGATCTATTCCTACTGTTGGGAGGAAGAGCAAAGCAACCGGCGACTATGAAGGATGAAGAATGGGAGGTTCATGACAAAAAGGCTCTGGGGACAATACGGTTGTCCCAAGCTTCATCGGTGGCTTTCAATATCTCAAAAGAAACGACAACAGAGGGTTTGATGAGTGCATTGGGTAAGCTGTATGAAAAACCCTTGACCTCCAACAAGGTATTTCTAATGAAACATTTATTTAATATGAAGATGTCTGAAGGTGGATCTGTTACTGATCATTTAAATGAGTTTAATACGGTTACAAATCAACTAAGTTCTGTAAGTGTGAAATTTGATTATGAGGTTAGGGCTCTTCTAATCTTGTGTTCATTGCTAAAAAGCTGGAATAGCTTGGTCATGGCTGTAAGTAACTCTGTCTCTGGTTCAAACACCTTGAAATTTGATGATGTTATTGGTGTTATTCTTAGCGAGGAAATGCAAAGAAAAAGCACAGGTGAGACATCAGGTAATGCGTTGACCATGGAGAGAAGGGGAAGACAAAAGGAGAGAGGAAAGAGCCAAGGTAATCGTGGAAATTCTAAAATGGGCAGATCCAAGTCCAGGCTGGGAAAGATAGAGTGTTGGAACTGTGGAAAGAAAGGACATCTGAAGAAAGACTGCAGATCTCTAAAGAAGAAAGGAGATGCACAGAAGGAAACTACCTAGGAAGTAAATGTAGCAGGTGATGTGTTACAAGATGCTTTGATTCTTGCATTAGATAATACTAGTGATTATTGGGTAGTAGGGGCTTCATGTCATGCTACACCCCATCGGAAATACTTTCATGATTATGTTCCAGGCGATTTTGGACATGTTTGATTGGGTGATGATGAGCCATGTAAAATTGTTGGAATGGGTAAGGTATGGATAAAATTTAAGAATGGAACTGATTGGTTGTTGAAAAATGTTAGGCATATTCCTGCTATGAAAAGAAATCTGATCTCAATAGGGCAGTTGGGAGATGGCAGTTGTCTATCTACGTTTGGAGAAAAGTGGTGGAAGATCACTAAAGGATCAATGGTGATAGCAAAAGGAGATAGGGTAGGTATGTTGTATTTATGTCCTCATAATACTGACCATTCTATCTATTTAGCTTCTACAGGAATAGATACATCGTTGTGGCAACATAGACTTGGCCACATGAGTGAGAAGGGGATGTAGATTCTCCACTCAAGGAAGTTGCTGCCAGATTTGAAGCAGGTAAGTTTGGAATTCTGTGAGAACTGTGTTTATGGAAAACAGAAGAGAGTCAGATTTCTCAGGGTTGGGAAACAGAAGAAGAATGAAAAGTTAGATCTTGTGCATACAGATGTATGGAGACCAGCTCAAGTACAATATCTTGGTGGCTCTCATTATTATGTTACATTTATTAATGATGCAACTAGGAAAACTTGGGTTTATTGCATTAGATAGAAATATGATGTGTTTGCTACTTTTAAGAAGCGGAAAGCTTTGGTTAAGAATGAGATAGGAAAAAGGTTGAAGTGTCTCAGATCTGATAATGGAGGTGAGTACTGCGGCAAGGAGTTTGATAGTTACTGTTCATACCATGGGATTCGTAGAGAGAAGACAGTCTAAAGAACACCACAAGAAAATGGTGTGTCCGAACATGAAAGTCCTGCAGATTGTTCGCAGCGCAAGCTGGATGCCCTTCATCGTGGGTTTGAAAAGACATGATGCAGGGATAGCGCAGAAATTCGCAAGAAATTTCAAACATATTAAAGAGGAACAGTACGTCACCCAGGTTAAGGGGTTACGTATCAATTGGACGAGGAGACAATTGCCAAATTTACTGGCCTACAGAGGGGTTTGTATTGGAGCAGGGATGACAGGGAGGCAAACCAAGAAGAAAAAGCAACATTCTTTGAGCAAGGAGAGGTCTATGACGAGGACAAAAATGGAGTCAAAATACTCTCCATGCCAGTGCCATGGGAGGACGTAGCTGAAATCGTCCTGAGGTACATCACATGCTCTGGTAGGTTAAGCTATGTTCCCATCTTTCATTTTTGGATCCTAGAACTGATAAGACACACGACCCGTCATCCCTCAAATAACAACATTAGCATCCCATTTTACCTGCTCCAATCCCTATCGGAAATGAGCAAGAAGGTGACGAAGGGTAAAGATGATGCCTTGGCCCATCATGGGCTAATCAAGATAATTGTTTGCGACGAATTGAAGGCACAGATACCAGAACTTTCATGGGAGGAATTTGTGCTAGTATCCACAGAAGATGTTCAAAGGATGAGAAGCACACCCACAGCTAGCATACCACCTGGAGAAAGGAATGGAGATGCCTCTGTATCAGGGGTGAAAAGGAAGATTGACCTGGACCATGTAGAAGAGACCTTGGTAGAAATAAAAAATTCAAGAGAGCACTCCCGCAGGGAAAAATCAGAAATTCCTGCCAAAAATAAAGAACCCAAGAGGAGGAGTACGAGATTAAACCAAACAGCCCAAATCCGAACAGACAAAGAAAAGAGCAGAGAACCCAATCCCATTGTTGAAAATGTGTCGGATGGGGACAATGATATGGGTAGATCAGGAAGACCCCGCTATAGAAGAGGAATAGGATGAAGAAATGTAGGACGGAGGGGAAGAAATGAATAAAGAAGTAGAAGAAATGGATAAGGGAGAAGACCAGAACTTAGGAGAGCAAGGCAACTTCTAAGGAAATCCTCCAGCACAAGATAACCTTGAGGTCGTCACCCAACTCACCGAGGCACGAACAGAATTGGAGAAGCTCAAAAACGAGTTGGCAGCATTAAGGATTGGGCTAGCAAGCCAGCCCACACCTCCGCCGTTCTCAGTCGAGAAAAATCAAATATTGAAGATGCACCATGCAGAGGAGATATGGCTAGTCGAGTAGAAGCATTTAGCGCTTCAAGAAAAGTTGGTGGAGGCACAAGCCGAATTGACCAAAAAGGACCAGGAGGTCACCAAATTAAAAGACATTTTGGCCACTAATGCCGGCATATATGAAAATTTGAGGGACCTTAGACCACCATCGGCAATCTATGCAGTCTATATGCAGGAGAAATGGGGAGAATTCGAGCTCGAGAGGTTGAAGCAAGGACTCCCTATAGAGGTAAGCACCCCCAAGGATTTTATGGATGCATGTTTGAACTCCACAGAGCTAGAGAAAGACAAATTAAGTGAGTTCTTTTTGCATAACTTCGTGGTTTCTGGCTCGCCCAACTTGTCGCCAAACCCATATGTGGGCGATTTATAGTTGAGGGCATTATGTTCGTGGATGAACCACGAAATTGAGTGAGCCCAGGACTACCATATCTATGTTGCACAAAAATGGCAAGCCCCATTGATGATCAGACCTGAGCCAACTCACCCTGAGGGAATAATCTGTAACCATAGGATCCTCAATAAGGACGAGGAACTGATACCCATTCTCCTCACAAAACAACACAAGGCCGTGAATCATTTTGACATTACACTCCGCAGCACGCAGAAGGAATTCAATGAGTCCATTAAGGAAAGATGGAGCAGGGTGGAAAACGATTTGAAGAGGAGAGAACTCCACTCTCCCCTCGGGCTTGTTGATGCCCTTTTCAAATCCACACTCTACAAAGAATCCATGGCAAGAAACCAACTCAGATGGATTGGGATGAGACTGAATCCCCCATTCTTTCTTTCCCCAGTCATCAAGGAACAGATAAATGAAGAGGAAGAAACGAGGACATGGACTAGGGAGGATCAGAATTTGGGTATCACAGGTAGGCCGGGATCCCTAGGATGGTAGCATGGGACATCAGGGAGGTCATCGATGAATCGAATAAGTCACCCAAGGATGGGTGAATCCTTCAAGTGTGGGAGAGAATGACGAGTCAAGTTTTCAGGTATTTGATAGCCTTTTTTCCAGCAGCCAAACTCAAGCAATGGTGATGAAACATACTCATTTGTGGGGGAAAATGTTTTACTTTAATTATTTAATGAAATTGTTTTATGATTATTCTTGGATGTTAGAATGCATATCAAATAAACTAATTATATGGAAACCAAGCGTGATTGAGCAGGTTTAGGGTCATTCAAGGATGGACATGTAGAAGACTAAAGGATCACCAAGCTTGGTGCCCTGTTTCCTAATTTATAGAGGACACACTCCCACTTTCAAGAGGAATCGGCATTTGGACAACTAGTTAGGATCAGCATTAAATCATATAAATATGGGCCTCTAGGGTAGCAAGAGGCCCCTACTGTTATTTTGAGAAAAACCTTGTTTTATCGTTTTCTGCCCTATCGATACTGCGAAGTACAGACCTTTGTTTTGACATGGATTTTATATTTTAATAAGAGATTGATGATTAATTCCAACCAGCATTTCTAAGTTTTATTCTCTCCTGAGTACGGGTTGGGGAAGGCCCCTCCAACACGTAGGTCAGGAGATTTTTATTTGCAGGTATTTCTTTCAATTATGTGTTTTACATTGATGAACAGTTCGATTACATATGGAAGCACTTGAATGATTTATTATTTCTGTAGTAGTTTATAATACAATCTGTAGTATAGCATAACAGTTTCAGTAGTCCTGTAGGTTCTTTCTTTCAACGCATATTTTAATCAACGATTGCATGTGTATCGGCTTTGCTTTTAGTATCATGGTTTATATCTGAGGTTTTTGACTGTTTCACATCATGATTAATTTCTTTAAAGTAATAGATGGATAGCTTGAAACAATTGCACTTCGATTAAGTCTTGGGATTTAAAATGGTTTAGATTAAAATTCTAGTTTTAGGTATAAAGTAACTACAGACCTCGTTTTCTCAAATCTTAGAATAGATCTGTTAGGGCATTTTCATTTTCTAGATTTACCATTCTGCATTAAGTAATTTCATAAGATCATCCCCTTTACTTTCAGCATTTTAATTATTTAAAATAGATTTATTGCTTTATTTCTTAGAACAGATTTACTGCTTTTGGTATCTTTATTTCTTAGAATAGGTTTACTGCTTTCAACACTTTAATTCTTTTAATTAGATTTATTGCTTTCCAGTATTTAATTCCGTAGCATAACCAGTTTACATCTTTAGTATACAACCTTTAGAACATCGATACCGACATCCAACTGTGACAGAGATTATCCTATAAAGAGCATAGATAGTGTTGTCTCAAAGCATCTTCCGCACGCAGATATTCCCTTTCTAGTGTTGAATCTATATAAAATATATCAACAACTAACATATACACCGAAATTAATACATATTTGTAATCTACAATGAAATCATTGCTTTTCACTGAAATCTATGCAATTAAAAAAAATAATACACTGAAATCTATGCATGTGTAAATTTCAATATAGTTTAAAAATTAAATATATTTTCCAAAAAAATAGGTGCTTTAGGAGGATCAAACCTGCGACCTCACACCCATTATCCCCACACCCTTACCACTATACCACAGGTAGTTCTTGTTATAGATAGTATAAAAATTCGATATAAACGTGAAAATGATATTTAAATGTAAAATTAAATATAAATTATATTTAATTTTAACTTTTTCTCTCAATTTTAATGTAATTTTAAATATAAATTATATTTTATTTTATATTTAAATATAAATATAAAAATAATTTTCATTTAAATCTAAAACTAAATATAATGTTAATTTTTTATTTTAAAACTAAAACTAATTTATTTAAATATAAATCCAAAACTAAATATTTGTAAATGTAAATCTAAATGTTGCACTTAGTGTTATTTTATATTTTTAAATATATCTTGGTGCATGGTGCAGGTGAACATGAATGTTGCAGGCTGTGAGAGGATGGACGTAGGGCTATGGGAGGATGGACGTGGGGTTGTGGGAAGATGGGAGGAGGATGGACGTGGGAGGAGGATGGGTGAATGATACAGGGTCTTTGGGAGGATGGACACGGGACTGTGGGAGGATAGGAGGAGGATGTGAGAAGGATGGATGCGGGAGGAGGATGGGCGAAAGCTGTAAGGGCTGCTGGAGGATGGACGCAAGGCTGAGGGAGGATGGGAGGAGGATGGACGCTGGAGAAGGATGGGAGAATGGTGGAGGGGATGTGGGAGGATGGACGCGGGGCTGCGAGAGGATGGGAGGAGGATGGACGTGGGAGAAAAATGGGGGAATGGTGCAGGGCCTACGGGTGGATGGAAACGTGGCTGCGGGAGGATGGGAGGAGGATGGACACAGAAGGAGGATGGGAGAATGTTGCAGGGGCTGCGGGAGGAGGATGGACGCGCCGAATGGGATGGGCAGAAGATGGACGCAAGGGGAGGTCTGCGGAGGAGGGAATGCCAGGGGAGGTACAGGAAGGGAGGACGGACGGAGGAGGTGGTGGAGGAAATGGTGCAGGGGACGCGGATGACTAAGGGACATTAAAAATTCTAAATAGATTACCTTTTCTATGCTACTTTGATCACTGAGTTCTCTTTGCGGCTTCTTGTTGGTTCCTGTTTTATATTTTTTTATGTTGTTTTTTTATATAGGCTTTGATTTCAACCGTCTTTTTCAATCGAAAATACACGTTTTTTTTTAATGGTTGACAAAATATTAATTAGTTTTCACTTTTTACGTTTTATTAGATGTAACGCTACATGTAACGCACATACACGTTAAAAGATCTCCCTCATACTGGGTTGTAGACCGCCTCTCGGCATAATAAATTCAATTTAAACATTGTATAATACCAAAATTAATGTGTATGAGACTCGATTATCCAAATTAAAGTTCGCAAAACTACCAAAAATCCCAATTTGCAAAATCACAAGATTAGGGACATAAGGTCACCTTATGTTAAAAGTATAAATATAACCAAATTAAACAACAATAGATATGGGGCATTTACTTAATATTCTAATTTATTTCAATAACGATGTGTTCGATAAATGAACTTGTTACATAGCACGTACATTCACAGCATATTAAATGATATCCCTAATTTCATTAAATATTGGAAAATGTCTTCCAAAATTGTATAATTGAACTACCATCCCAATACACCTTTCCAATTAAAAAACCCCTATTTTCATTGTATATTATAGGTATGTGTTTTTATCAACTCATTTTTAATACCCCTTTATATTTCTCCCCTTAGTATAATGACATGAGTATAATTCCATGCCCTATCACCCTCTTTAGAAGCACACATATGCTCCAAATAATGCCATGAACCATACTTTCAAAAACATAGGAAAACAACATAAGAACAACAAGAACTGCATCCCTTTCATGTTCACAATGACGAAGCAAAAAAATAACAACATAATTAGCTACCAATCCCTATGAAAACTATTGTTGTGAAGTTGATTTACTTGTAAATAGTTGACCTAATGTTGTTATATTGTCCTACATTTCACTCAAAACTATGTCAATTTACCCATATAAATTAACACTTACGAAATCTAAGATCGAGTACATCCTTATGTTTCCATGAAATAGTGCTTTGTTATAATAAACAATTGAATTTCACAAGTCAATAATGGAAATCACAATACACACAACAAAAATCCAATACACAACACACATTCCAAAATCCTAACATGATTCTACCATCAAGAATCATTGTGTACACTATTGATCTGATATGATATACTACATATTATAAAAGAACATATTTAGTCACATTTAATCATGGTAAAAACCCATAACCTAAGAAGATCTCTCACCTCTCTTATGAATGAATGGTTAGATTCAAATATCTAACCAAAGGAATTAATCCAACTCATGAATCATTTAGCATTAACAATAGTATAATAGTATTTCTAGAATGTAATAACTCTAGAAATTTGTTACTTGTTAATACACTCATAAAATGAAATAACCTGACCATGAACAGGGGTAGGTCAGGGGCGAGGGGGGAGGGTGTGGTACTTAGTAAAGAATGCATGATATTGAACATATATAATGTTGTAAATAAGTTTTAAAACATTTCATTGAAAATTTTGACCTAGATTAATGCACTCCTAATTTCAAATATTGGTATGTAGCATGTGTCAATGATTGTACTGAAACTCAAAATCCAAGTTGCATCTACATGCATTACCAATGGGTGAAAACGTGAAGGTGGGTAACACTTTCGTGAGAAACCAGTGCAAAATCGTCTTAGCGGAAGTTATTCGGCCGAATAATAAATATTATTCGGCCGAATAATAAACATTATTCGGCCGAATAATAAACATTATTCGGCCGAATAATTTACATTCTTCGGCTGAATAATGCAAAGGTTATTCGGCCGAATAACCAGAAACAGTTCTCCATCCAGTTTAACGGAGATCCTTGAAATGTGTGCAAACAGTTGCCAGACGGGAAAAAAATTTTGGGCAATAGTTTATTCGGCCGAACAGTTTTTCGGCCAAACAATTATTCGGCCGAACATTTTTTTGGCCGAACACTTTTTCGGCCGAATAATTCTTCGGGCCGAACAATTATTCGGCCGAATAAGTGTTCGGCCGAACTTTTTTTCGGCATAAAAACCCAGCATCGGCTGCCATTTGGCATTCCTTGCTGGAAATATTTGGACCCCGCAACGGGCCCGCAGAAGATTTGTCGCCACCCCCGCTACTACTCCACGACCCGCTGCTGCTCCACGTCCTATTGACGCTCCACGATCGGCTGCTGTTACGTTCGCCACTCCGCTGCTGCTCCACGACCCGCTGCTGCTCCACGACCTGCTGCTGCTCGGCTGTGGTTACGTTGGATAGTTCGTCGGCTCGTCGGATGTTTCTTGCTGTTGCTCGTCGGCCGTTACGTTTTGGTTGGCAGGTGTGTTCGGTTGTGTTGCTGCGTCGACGGTGTTGCGGTTTTGTGTGCAGGGTTGAAATCTCGTCATTGAAAGGTGCGTTTTTCCTTAAGTTGTGACGTTATGATTCTGTTTGTGTATGTTATAGGTCTTACTTGATGACATTATTTGTTGCTTGGTGAAGGAACTAGTTGGTGTTTGGAGCGTTGGTGGATCGAATAGTCATGGCGTCGTGGATCGACGATCTCTTCACTGCTCGTTTGGATACAGGTATGTATCGTTACGCAAACTCTGCTCTTGAGTTGTTGGCAGTAGGAGAAAATTTAAAAAAATATCTATTATGGGGGTTAAAATCAGAAGGTTTAATTTTTTAATATTCAATTTTAATTTTAGAGATGTTTGTATGTCCTTGAACAGGGTTCATGAACTCTGTTCATGAACAGAACATGTCCATGAACATTGTTCATGAACTCTGTTCATGAACTTGTTCATGAACTCTGTTCATGAACTCATTCATGAACTCTGTTCATGAACTTGTTCATGAACTCTGTTCATGAATTGAACTCTGTTCATGAACAGAACTGTGTTCATGAACAGAATTCAGTTCATGAACTGTGTTCATGAACAGAATTCTGTTCATGAACTCTGTTCATGAAATGAATTCTGTTCATGTTATGCTCTCAAATTATAGGCGGTAGTGGTTACTCCTTTTTTTTATATAAAAATGGTAAGAGCAAGTATAAAGCAAGTAAGGCTTTGAAATATATCAAATGAAAATCAAACAACATAAAATGTATTTGTCTTATTTTTATGAAATGTAACCCCACGGCTTCTTTATATATATGGATATTTAAACCCTAATCCTGAACGAGTTTCATATTAAGTTTCCCTAATTCTTAATGAAGGGATAATAAAGGGTATACTACACAACTTTATAAATGGTCAACCGGTGGTTTTACTATGTTAAGTGAGGTACAAGAATGTCATATGAGTTCATGAACTCTGTTCATGAACAGAACATGTTCATGAACAGAACCTTTTCATGAACAGAGTTCGTGTAGAAAGTCACTTAAAAACTCGATGTTGTAAGTTCTTAGGTATTTTTTTTATAAAAATTAAGGAATGTTTGTTTATTGAGATATAGAATGAAAACATAAGTGATCATTGAAAAATTTGGAAGGTTATTGTACTATTACAATTAAATGATTATGAGATGATTATTGATGTTATGTTTATGCTGCAATAGTGTTCTTAGAGTTAGGAGAGGAACTTACGAAAGAAAATAAGTTATAATATTTTAGGTGGCTCTACATTTTGTATGCAGATCTTTAAGAGATATGTTTTTAAGTTTGTAGAATGAACATGTACAACTTCAATGTGTGTAAATTGTTTTATCACAAATATAAACTAGAAATCTCTTAATAAGGGTATATATATGTTATACTATTTTAGGCAGCTCTACATTTTGTATGCAGATCTTTAATAGATATGTTTTTAAGTTTGTAGAGTTAACATGTACAACTTCAATGTGTGTAAATTGTATTATCATAAATATAAACTAGAAATCTCTTAATACGGGTATATATATGTTATACTATTTTAGGCAGCTCTACATTTTGTATGCAGATCTTTAATAGATATGTTTTTAAGTTTGTAGAGTTAACATGTACAACTTCAATGTGTGTAAATTGTATTATCATAAATATAAGCTAGAATTCTTTCAATAAGAATATATATATATATATGTTTAGTGAGATGTTTGTTCATTGACATATATAATTCAACCATATTTGTTGGATTAAAAGTTTTTAAGGTTACTATACTACTTCAATTAACCGTGTTATAACTTATATTTGATAATGAAATGATTATTAGATATATCTTTACGTTGCAATATTAGTGATGGTAAGGAATTTTAGTTAATTAATTAGATTTAGGAGGGGGACTTACATTTTGTTGTAGTTTTTTATCAAATATTGGCTTGATGCTTGTAGAATAGTCATGTACAATTTCAATATGTTAACGTTTGTGTAAATTTATAAATTATATCAAATGGAAAGAGAGTCTTCGAAGGGAAAGCGTAGGAGGTCATCACAATCCTCAGGAGTTGGTGTTCCAATTGGTAGTCGAAGGTTGTCGAATTCACCGCGGGGTTCAAGTTTATTGCATGGGTCCCAGTCATTTGATCACCAACAAGTTCGAAGGGGTACAAATGATTCTCCTTCATCTTTTGTGGGAGAGCGTCGATCTCAAACTTTTGTTGGTATGAACATTAATGTTTAATAATGTATAATTTGTATTTTTTTGTGTTTTGAATTTATGGACAAGGTTAATTCTTGACTACGACTATATTTGAAGCAGAGCGACGTTCAGAAGATGTGTGTAATTCGATGGAGCGAGGGGAAGATCAAGATAGGATTGTAGATGATGGAATAGGTGTGGGTGGAGAGCAGGGTCCTGAAGATCGTCTTAGAGCTAGGACGACATATGTTCCACTAGCCGAGGGGTGTACACCCATATCAACTTATCCATCTGATTTACCTGATGAGCTTCCATGGCAAGGTGTTGTGCAACAAACTATTCTTGAAAGTTGTAGATCCCACTATGACAGGTTGAACAATGATCTTTGTTCTTTGGATCTCCCTCCAGAGAGCCGACAAAGTCTAGAGATTGTTTTGGCGTCTTTGCAAAAATTCATTGATGCATACGAGGAACTTGGACCAACTACAAATGGTTTTGTTCATTTGATGCGGATGCGAAGGGACCAAGTTATGGGTCCAGACAAGTGGGAGGTTGTGAAGGAGAGAGTCACCAGAGAACAAGCCAATTCAATGTTCAATTTCAAAGAAGGCCTTAAGCAAAAAATGTTGAAAGTGCAATATTTCAAGCATCCTCAAATTGCACATTTAATATATGATCGATTTTTTGCAGCTTATGGTCGATTGCCTTGGAACGATGAGGTTCCTAATTATTTTGCTAGATTTTTTTATGCAGAGTTTTTTTTAGGTATGAAGCCTAACTATACTGATGTTCCTTCTGACTTTTATGGAGTTGGAAAGGGTAGAATATATAATCGAAAAGGCGCTCTCAGAGACCCTACCACTATACAACCTCCACCTGAGATACCTCGTCCACCAAGGGTTGTGGCTTTAAGATCAGAGAGGGAGACAACATCTCAACTAGGGATAGTTGGAAGGGAATCGGTAGGTGATGGTTTAGCTTCAGCTCTTGCTGGAGTAGAAGTTGGTTTGGGGCGAGAGAGGGCTCGCGCTATTGTTCGTCAAAGTTTTGTTTACAAGACGAATGACGAGGTAGATGCATTGAACATTGATGATCTCAGGGCTTATGCTAAGTCTTGTCGAGATATAGCTTCAGATGTGTTATCCAATGACACATCGAGCATGGGAGAGTTTTGTTGATTATGCTATGACAATCTATTTGATTTTTTATTAATCATTTTGAATTGAATTTTTTGCTACATGGGAATAAATATATTAAGCAAATGTATTTTGTTTGCAGTTTTCGAGAATGTTAAATGCACATAATTTTCGAGTCTCCAGTAGTCAAAACCAAGAGCATCTTAGTCAAAATGAAGAGCGCTTAGGAGAGGTATTTTAATTATAATATATATGATTGAACTTGATATTTTTTTTGTTTGTTTGAATTTTAATAAATATCAATGTATCTTATTGTTAATTTGACTTATCTATGCAGGTTTCTTTAGATTCCAACTTTTTAGATGATGTACCATCTCTTGTGAGCTAATGATTTTAATTTTTTTGTTTTGGTTTTAAGTTAATTGCTTAATTTATTATTTGTATCTACTATGTTTTATTTATTAACAAAATTTAAATTTTAGGGAAGAGACCATTTGAAAATCGTGGGCGAAGATGTGGGGTCTTTAATGAATGCAGATATTGGCACCGAGGTAATTTTGTTGAACTAGAAATGATCTCTGATATAAGTTTAATGTTTTATATTTTTTTGATTTATTTGAAAATTGTTTTTGTACATGTTGCAGCTTGGCTCTTTGAGATCCTTTGGAGCCAAAGGAAAGGCTGTAGGGAAAAAAAGTGGTGGACATGCATTCAAAGAATTTGATGTACGATTTTTTTAATAATTGAATTGTTTTGTAGATGAGTTTAATATCTTAATATCTTGAATTTAGTTTAAAATTGTTTAAATAATTTATGATTTAAATTTATAATTTGTTTTTTTGTGTATTGTAGGTTGAGTCCCAGGGAAGGTCCTAGTGGAAAATAGTGGAAAGATATTGGTCTAGATGGATAGTGGCTCAGACTTTATTGTTTTTGTTGATATATATATATTGTAGTTGTTTTGAACATGGAGGGTATTTATTTTTTGATTATATATATATGTACATTGAATTCACATGTTCATCAACTTTTTTTTGGATTATATACATGAGTACATGTCCATTATTTCTCATTTGGTAAATGTTTAGAATATGTTTTGCATGAATGTTTAAAATGTTTTGATAATATTTATAATATGTTTCGCATGAATGTTTAAAATGTTTTGATAGGTGCAATCCAAGGTTAGGAAATTTTGAATGATGAGAATGAATGTTATGAATTTAGAAAATGTTGAATGATGAGAATGAATGTTGAATGTTTCGAATGTTATGGAAGAATGAATGTTGGGAAAGAATGAATGGGAAGTGTTAGGAATGTTTAAAATGTTATTCTAAGTTGGGAAATGTTCAATGTTGAGAATGAATGTTATGGTAAGAATCAATGTTGGGAAAAAATGAATGGGAGGTGTTAGAGAAAAAGGAATGTTGGGAAAGAATGAATGGGAGGTGTTATGGAAGAAGGAATGTTTTCAATTTGTTATGTTGAGAATAAATGTTATTATAATATGTTTTGCATGAATGTTTAAAATGTCTTGATAGGTGCAACCCAAGGGTAGGAAATGTTGAATGATGAGAATGAATGTTATGGAAGAATGACTGTTGGGAAAGAATGAATGGGAGGTGTTGGGAATGTTTAAAATGTTAATCTAAGTTAGGAAATATTCAATGTTGAAAATGAATGTTATGGTAAGAATTAATGTTGGGCAGAAGTTTATGAATGTTAAAATTTTTGATAGAAATATGGATGAATTAGGAAGTTTAAAAGCAAATATATGTTAAGTTCAAATTTTGATATAATGGATTTTTAATTAATTTAATTTTTATTTTCAATGTTCAGGTACATTTGATGCGGCTGAAATCATGGCAAATGGGGGTAACGGTTTTTTTGTTTTTTAATCATAAGCGGAGATTCCAGGATTGTGAAGTTTGTGTTAAATTAGAGCAATGATTTTAAACAACAATTTGATGAATTTTCATTGATTTGTTGTAAATAATCATTTCTCTAATTTAGCATAAGCTTCACAATCCTGGAATCCTTGCTTGTGATTAAAAATCAAATGATCGTTGTCTCCATTTGCCATGATTTCAGTTATGTGAATTTGCACAAGCGATATTTTAAATTAAAGATTTGGGACGGAGAACTTGGTGACAATTTACAGACATCTATTTAAGATCATATTTATGGTGAAGTACGTATTAAAGAAACATGTTCGATGGATTAAAAGAATACAAAATTTAATAGGTCTTTTTGTGATTTTTTGTTTGCATCAATCAACCAAAAGTAAAAATTCGGGGCGGAGTGGGGATAGCCACATCCGTTATCTCATCCCTTAGTGGTCTAATAGACATATGGGGACCCGAATAAAGTACTTTTGAATTTTCAAATTATATTTGAATTCATTTTTAAGCATGTTAAAGTACAACCATTTAAGCTCTTATGTTAGTTGTCATTTAAGAAAATATTCATAAAATCTCAATGAAAAAATATACTGTGCACAACAATTTTGATAATTGGACAAAAAATATATTGCACGCAACAATTGACATGGACAAAAATATAGATCAATTTATTTTTGATATGTAGTTAAAAACATCGCAATGGAATGCCATCTTCAACTATCCGTTCATGGTCACATATGGATAGTTTCCATTTTTTGGTTTTTAACTGTTTTTTTGATGGAACTTGTATCAATTTTATTCAAGATGCACATACTAAATGACTATATTGACAACATATAACATCGGGCTCATAATCTTGAAAGTAGACATAATTTTTAGTCATATGCGTCTGCTGAAAAAGTAGCCTTTTAAAATGATGGATCCTCTTTCGTATGTAAATCCGTTGTCGTTGTAGTCCTCCAATAACTTCATTTTTCCTTTAGTGCATCGCATCAAATAATATTTGACATTTTCGTTGTTGTCTATAGGTGCAATCACAGCGAAAACATCTCCTGCGCAAGTTATGATTGGTGTTAGCGTATTTAAATGAATTAAATTGACTACTTATGGCGATGGATTAGAATGAACAATTGACTAAAAAGTCAAAAACAAGTTTATTACCTTCTCTTATGAGATCTGAAATTCTATTGCCATCAGACGATATTGCTATTTCTTCTGATTCTAATTCTTCAACACTTGCCAGTGGCATTTTTCCTTTTGGATTAATCTCTGTGTGTCTCCAAGCTTTTACGTAGTTGTTTGTTATGTTTTCACAAACTTCTGTAGACTCAACATTTTCAATGCAAATATGACAAAAGCATGATTGCTTTCTACTGTCAAATGCAAACACGTTGTGAAATGATTTTGTTTGAATAGAGTGAAGATCTCTAGTTCCATGTATGGTGCTAGCATCATATGGTATTGATCTATTTATATCTTGGACCCCAACAAGCCAAAAAAACCTACACAATAAATAGTGTACATGTGTACTTAAATGTTAGTATATACATTTTTTTAAATTTTAAGAAATAATATAAATTAAAAAAATAGTGGACATACCTGCGCACGTCTTTTGATTGTTGATTATAATCATGGCTTAGATTTAATTGACACCATTGGACAACCTCTGTAGCTGAATGAAACCGTGCTGAAGAATAGTTCATTTTCCATCTTCGAAGTGCTCTTTTCACGCATGCTCCTGCACCATTATGCTCACCTTTTCCATGCCCAGTTTCAAAGAAATTCCAGCGATGTTTAATGTTCAGCACTTTATGAAGTCGACATAACCAAAAAAATGATCGTGAAGATTTAAATTGACCCGCACATCCATCAGACCATATCCAATGCTCTTTGAATTTGACTTCGCGTTTTTTCAATGAGTCATAGAAAATATTTTCTATACAATGTTGGACAAAATGTGTGTCGTGTGTACGATCATCGCTGATATAGAAGTGATATTCTTTAATCACATCTCGATTGTCACATGTGCTTTCAATGCCATCGACATCCTGTTGAGAATGTCTATATACAACATGGACAAATATCGAAACTTGGTCAGAGTGATAGTATTCACTCTGTATTTCTTTTTGTGCAGCAAATGTATAGTTTTCAGCAAAATCAACCACCGACAAAATTGTTCCGAGTGGAAAAATTTCACGAGACTGTTTGAATTGAAGATCTTGCCATCGTGCTCTATGTGAATGCTGGGTGTATTTATAAATTTCGCTTTCAAATTTTTTGAGAAAATCTGTGACGCATATCTTGTCTTCTAGCAAATCAATTCTTTTGGAATGTGAATCACTAGAACTTGTATTATAGTTGATGTATTCGTATCTCTTCCAATCAACATTTACATTTGACAACGATTGATCATTATCGATAGGATATTTATTGTGGAATAACACCAAATTTCCACAATGATGACAATGTTTTCCATTGACACATTTCTTTGAATAAAATACTTCATCGTGATTTCTCTCACATAAAATTTGAGATATGAATTCACGTATCGTCGGCGGAGGTGGTGAATTTGTCCAAAACATTTTACCAAATTCAAGAAACGTGTCATAATATAACTGAAATTGCACATGATAACGGCAACAACATGTATCACGTATAGTTATAGGTCGAACATACCATGGTTTTTGTTGCACAAATGTAGTGATTGATATATTAATTCCACGATGATCTTCCTTGAATTTATTGAACAATTGTACTTGTGTCATGTCCATTATATGTTTTGGTTGGCTTTCATATACATTTCGTGATATTCTTTTGCGTATCACATCTCTTGAATTTGGTGAAACTCGAGCATGTTCCAACCAATATTCTCGTACAATATCTTTAACACCTGCTCCTAATCTATCTTTTTAAGATTGTCTACAAATAATTGCCCAACAAGCAAGTTCATTATTTTCATCTATTTGCATTCTGAATTTGCTATGTTTGTATAATGTCTTTCTTGATGTTCCAACTGCTTTTGCTAGTTCTGTTGTCAAATGCTTTTGTTTAGTACTAGCTGAAAGAATTGCTGTATGAATTGCTTTACGTGCAGCATCGATATCTTTCTTCCTGGATTTTCCAAATTTTTTTATTGCATCGCCTATATTTTCCATCACATTTTGTTTCAATTTCGACTCTTTTATTACTTTGTGAATACCCAATAATGATGTAGCACCTTCTAACTTCTTGGACACTAATAAACATCTCAAAATTTGTGCTTGTCCTGCTATTGAGTAATCCTTGAGAACTTCATCATAAATTTTTGTAGCACGATATCGTGCAACATGTATTGGTAGTTTTTCTCCATATTTGTCGCAATCAATGTCTTCTAACATTTCATCATCAATAGTAAAAGTACCTATACATCAAGTTAAATTTAATTTAACATATATCAAAAAATAAAATTCATTATCAAAAAATGAATTTGGAAAATATATGATATATACATACCAGGTCCAATTTCTGGATCTTGAACTTGATCTTCAATATTGATTTCATCGGCATTAGCATGTAAATCACTATTTACATCTTCTACAATGTTCTTTTCAACTTCAATTTGTTCTTCTTGTACTCTATTTTCAATTTTCATTTCTTCAACATTATCATGTAAATCTGTATTTATATCTTCAATAGTTCTCTCTTCCGTTTCGGCAACCCTTTGTTTTTTGGCAATATATCTGAGTTTTTGTTTCTCTCTATTATCATCATCATCACGTTTACGATCAGCTTTTCTTTGACGTTTTCTCTTATTGCCCATGGTTGTTTAATCTATAAACGATAAATTAAAGAATCATGTTACTTTATAGTAAAAATAAATAAATTAAGATTTAAAAACATTTACGGAATTTATAAAAACATGAACTGAAATTTACTTTACCTTATAAAAATTTTGTAAGAGTCTTTTGAAGAAGATTTCTTTGGAATTAACTTTCCTTTGAAAAAACTCTCTGAACAAAAATCTTCTTTGGAAAATAATGAAAACACCTTGTGCCAAGGAAGAAAATAAAACACCTTGTAAATAAATCTTTGTTGTAAAATTCATTGCAAAAATACTTTTTTGAAAAAATATCTACGAAAAAAACCACTAGAAAAAAGTACTTTGAATAAAAACTTATTTATAAATATATCTGGGAAAAAATCATTGTAAAGAAATAACTCTTTGAAAAAAACCCCATTTCAAAGAAATAAAAAGTTCAAAATTACTTTGCTAAAAATCCTTTGCAAAATACCTTAGCAAGATAACTATTTGAAAAAACTCCTTTCAAATAAATAAGAAGTGCAAAACTACTTTGGAAAAAAATCATTTGCAAAATACCTTAGCAAAACAACAATTTGAAAAAACCTCTTTCAGTTAAATAAAAAGTGCAAAGCTACTTTGAAAAAAAAACATCCTTGCAAAGAACCTCCTTGCAAATATGTCTAAGAAAAGAAATATTTTGAAAAAACTCCTTCCAAATATCCTTTAAAAAAAACACTTTCAATGTGTCTTTTGGAAAAAAGAAGAAGAAACATACTTTGTAAAAACCTCTTTTTGCAAAAAATGTCTTCTTTGCAAATATACAATAAGAAAAGAAATATTTTGAAAAAACTTCTTGCAAATATGCCTTAGAAAAAAATCACCTTCAATGTGCCTTTGGAAAAAAGAAGAAACATACTTTGTAAAAACCTCCTTTTGCAAAAAATGTCTTCTTTGTAAAAATGCAATAAGAAAAGAGATATTTTGGAAAAACTCCTTGCAAATATGCCTTAGAAAAAAAAACTCCTTCAATGTGCCTTTTGTAAAAAAGAAGAAACATACCTTGTAAAAATCTCCTTTTGCAAAAATTATCTCCTCCTTCCGAAATTAGTTTGACAAAAAAATGCGAAGTTCAAACATGCGAAAATAATGAATTAACTTTAGGTTTATTTATATGAGTATAAAAAATATATTTGTTTTTTTTTCCGCCCGACGTGTTTTTTTTTCCGTTTAGTTATTCGGCCGAATAACCTTCGCCATAAGTTACGGCGCCGTTACAGAAAACAGTTATTCGGCCGAATAATCTCTGAAACATGAAAGATTCAGATCTCTGCAAAATTTTCAGGTTTCTCCATTTTCGGAAGGATAAAACCACCTCTTACACAACAAAATGAATGTCGGACTTCATACCAGTAGATTCATCATTGAATCTACTTTACGAGGGTATAAATTTTGTTGTATATAGATAAGAACTGATATTTTTTAAGTTTTATCTTCGTAACATGGGTCGAGTTATGATTCAGCTCTTTAAAAAAACAGCGAAAAGAAAAATCCATAACTTTGAAAATACAACACCAAAAAAATCGAAAAAAATGTGGGACTCTTCATTGACGTGTCTACTTCAAAAGGGTGTTCGTAGATTTTTTGCTTTTATAGCGGATTGAGAGAAAAGTGGTACAACAAAAAGGTTGTTGAAAATCGACTGAGTTTCCCCATTGATCGACTTTAAAAAAATATAATAATTAGTATAGAGGTCCATTGGATGCAAAATTATAGTCAGGCACTAGTACATTGTGTGTAGATTGTCGTAGCATTTTCAGTTTTTGCAAAACACAAGTCTAACAACGATTTTAGTGGTGCAACAAATCATAACTCTTTTGTAGTCTTTTCATTTTATAAGAACACACTGTCAAACATTTGCGAAATCGACATATCAAATCTTAATAAAAAAAATTGAAAAAATTATGAGTAGAAAGCTAACATAATTCTACAAAAGTTTTCTTTTTACGGCAAAGTGAAATTTTAAACAAAAATATCACTTTTGTTCACCCGAAGTTGAAAAACATGAAAAAACCAGAATTATTTTCTCACGAGACCCCCCAAAATAGACACCCATCTTCATTTTTTCACCCCAATATTGTATAAGGATCCATTTATAAGGCCAAAAGTTTTCACTGTAAAAGCAAAGTTATTTCATAGAAGAGGACACAAAAAATGTAAATCATCTTACAGTGCCAATTAATGTAATGGGTTTGATATATCCTACATATCTTGATGTTGCAAAAAACAAAGCACAATAACATAAAAAACTAATAAAAACCATAATACAAAGAATCCAATAATTTGATATATAGTAGAATCTCAGAACCTCAGGGATCATAATTGAAAATTTTATATGTATGGACATAAACATCAAACATTTATAAGGGAATACGGGTATTGATTCTACTACCAGAAATAAGAAAATTAAATGTAGCCTAAAATACAATTGTTGTTATAATTATATTGACAGAACATTGGACTTATTGTTTTTCAAACCAACTTTCTTTGCAGCATTAAGGGCCTGCAAAAATGTTGCAATATTGTCAAACAATGCATCTTCTTTAAATCTAGATTGTTAATGTAACAACAGTAATGACATTAGTCAACAAAACATCAAAGCTAGAGTAACATGCACATCAACTTCCATTCAATTCGAAACCATCTAATACAATCAATTTCTTTGAGGACTCATTTTTCAAATAGCAATAGGAAATAAATTGTTATTTTATATACATACACTATTATGTGTAGAAATGTATCTCATCCTATAGGGGAGACAATAGGTAGGCTCAGAGAGTCCCCCTCCCCCCTTGTTGGTTGTGATGGCACAAGCAATAATTATGAATCTATTTCAAATTGTAATTCATCTTATAACAATAGGCTCATGGAAAATCCCTTTCTTTCTTTGGTGTGTCTTAGATTCTCTAGGAACCCCTACCTAGTGGAACATAGCGCACTAATTTCAAACAATAATAAATGGAGGTTTTATATCAGAATAATTCTCTAAAAAATTCTAATCATCACTTTGTCATTGATACCATTCATTGTCCTTATCACAAGAAGAAACAATATCTCATAACTAAAGCAATCAGGTGGAAAATGAAAGACAAACAATGTGAAGTTTACCTGAAGTGAAATAATGGAATCCATAGTTCTAGTGCCAAATCCAACAAAGTGCAAAATTAAACCCTCTGGACCACTACAAGCTCAATCCCTCATGAATCCTTTCTTGTGCCCTCAACCATGTCATTGTAAGCAAGCTTGAATCCCTCATAAATACCTCAACGGGCCATCATCATAGTCATTCCAAGCCAGCTCAAATCCCTCACCGTTCCCTCAGCTTGGTATTCCTATGTGTGCCCTGTCATGATCATAGCTTCCCTCCACCTCCTCTCCACTGCTTCTCCTCAAAATATAATAAACAAATCCCTAAATATTCATATTGCAATTTTTCATTGTATACACCCATTTCCCCCTTAATATGGGGCAATATATTTTTAAATGTTTTGACCTTATTTAACCCCCCAATATGAATGGACGTGATAGGATATTTCCTAGCAACTAAACTCCCAATGAATTCCAGGAAGATGATGTATTGGTTCTAAGCAAATTCCTTCCCCAAATAGAGTTAACAGAGGCAAGGCTCATCTAGATGGAACAACTAATAATGATTTTTGTTTCATTGCATGTCTATTAGAATCAACTCGACTTAGTGCATGTGTCATCATTATAGCATGTGAGTTGTCACACTTAGTTTTTTCATTTGACCAAAAACCAGTATTTATATTAACTGTTTGATTTAAATATAAGTAAAGAAGATCCACATGAAACCCAAGGAGTACTAGCACCCTCAAATTGACTACTATAAGTGGAGTGGAATATTTAACCAATTTGTTTTTATATTACAACCTCATGTCTTATTGGTTGATAACAAAAAATATAAAGGGAATGCTCAATATCATGAAACTCAATGGCTTCAAAGGTGTCATAATATATAAAAATACCATGAGTAAATCACATGTTTATTTAATACCCAAGCACTTGCTTGAATGCTTCTTTAGTATAGATTAGTAGTAAATCAGAACTTGCATCACACTAGGTTCAAATTGATTGTTGCAAATATTCCATCGCTAAGCATGTTTTCTAGACATGTAAAGTATTTAATTTTTTTTGCATTGTTAGGATTCTGAATACTCTGTGAACATTTTGTTGCTCCTTTGGATTGGAAATGTGTTCATTTCACATATCAATGGATCATTTAACATGAGCGTAAGAAAATCTAGTAGGTGACTCAAATGGTGAACATTTATTTCTTAAGTAAGTAACAATGTCAAGCTTCCTTTCATAATTTACACTTTGTTCAACTTGCAAGAAGTGTTAATCTATAAATCAGATTATGTCATTCATTTTTCCCATAATTGTTGTGTTAAGGACTAAAATAGACCTGAGCATGAAGGTAAGTTCACTTACCCCATTTATTCTCAAGAAGATAACCTGACCTGAGCTAGGGGAGAAAATGGATACACAGTATAATACCTATGAGCTCACAAGTGAGTTTGGGGATGTAGGATATCTCAAGTTTACCTCCAAAAGAAAATTTCACAAGTTTACTTAGTGTCACTTAGCTCAAAATTCATGGACAAGTGGATTAGGGATAGGAATGATTGGCACAGTCTATCCCTTCCCATAATTCATTTCCCCTTGTTCCCAGTGTTACAACTCCATCTAGTGAGCAGTAATATCTAAGGAGAAAATATCCGTCATTTTCCCCATTTCTTGCCAAGAAATCTAGTCCATATTTGATGTTTCCTCCAATAGATGTTGTGTTGAATCCTACTATAGAGTTGAATAGGTACAGGGATTCATTCACCCATGTTAAAACATAAATGGTTAGGGATTTCCATGAGCCTGGTATACAAATGTCCAAGAAAGATGTCATTTATGTTATTATCCTAGATTGTTGGGACTTGGGCCCAATAATTGGTTTTCATACTATCCTTAGTGTTAGTTATAGATACCAATTCCACTATAGATTTTCCCATGTTTCCCATTCTTAATGGCATTAAAGTATTATGCAAAATATTCAAGTATGTTTTGTACCTAACCTAGTACATCCACCACAAGCTAAATAATTTCAAGTTGTTTGGAAAGTTTAGGTTCAAATTAGATTTTGTTTATCTCATTCCTTTCCATCATGAAGAAAAAATTTGATTCCATTGAGATCCAAGTGTTAAACCAATATGGATAACCTCAACTAGTCATTGAATGGAAAAATGATATTACGAAAAACAAGGTTGGGGAAGAAGCAAGTGATTCCCATCTATCAATTTCTATGGATATATGAGACGACAATGGAAAAGAGAAAAGAAAAAAGAGAAGACATGGGATACCATAGTTATGTACCTTTGATATTGGAAAAGAAGAGCATGTTGAACCCTCCTCCTATTGAGAAGCACCCTTTGAGAATAGGCATTGGTATAGAAGGAGGAGTAACTCAGGGATATGTAATAACCTTTATAGGAGAGGGATCTAATTCTCAATAAGACCAAAGAAAAGAGTCTGATTAGCTTCAATATAAGAATCAATAGAAGTAATCTTCCACAATAGAAAATGTCTCTAAGCAACAAATTACGACTATCACTCAAGGCACAACAATTGCAACTATAGATGGGAAACCTAATAAGGATCCCAATGGTGACGATTAAAAGAAGAAATAACATTATGATGGTACCATAAAAATGAATAAGAAGAAAGAGACCTTTGTGTTGTGAAAAATTTCCCCTGTGGATAGGTGAGACCCCCCTTGGATCAAGACAGAAGGGAAAAAATGGTGTAATACCTTCCCCCCAGATGTACTTTACAAGTTGATAATCAAAGCAACATTTGAAGATAAAAGGATAACATAGATTACCTACCTCTTTCCTGTTGGTTGTCCTCTTTGCTCCGGCTTCTAACCTTGATGTCCAAGCTCTTAGTGCACTAGAGATTCTACAAAGAACACAACAACACTTCCTCATTTGACATCGCATTGTCAAGGAAAATAGTTCTATCTATATTGGATTACATAATAGTAGACATGCATATGATAAAGAACATAGACACAATGGGAATAGGCCAAGTTATATTAATGGGAATAGACATGGTTTCCTTTAAATCTTAATTTATGTATTCAAGCATTTTAAATCACCATATTTTTTATAAGTTAAAAGTTTATAAAGGTTAGTATTATAACATATATTTTGAAATGCAATTTAATGTGGTTTTAGATAGGCATTCTAAGATAGTGATTTCATCTTCAACCATCTTAGTGTTGCATAGATGATAGATGTTGTTGAGCAACAACGTTTAACTATGCATAGATGATAGATGATAGATGTTGTTGAGCAAGAAGACTACGACAACGCAACAAACCGCTCAACTCTTCTTTGAACATGTCTGGAAACATTACGGTTTACCGACAACCATTATATCCGATAGAGATGTTAGATTTGTCAACATATTTTGGAAGACCCTCTGACAACAACTTGACACAAGAGTTTCCTTATCAATAGCTTTCCATGCTCAGATAGACGGACAGACGAAATTTGTGAATCGCTTGGTAGTACAACTGCTTCGCATGTACAACGACAAGCATCAACAGACATGGGAGCAAAGTTCTCCATATATACAACACAACTACAATCGTGCTCAACATATATCTACGGGAAAGAGTCCATTTGAGATCTATTATGGATTTCAACCCTCAGCACCTATTCACTTGATTAGTTCCTCAACATAGTCGAATGATATCGACTATAACCGAAGAGAAGTTAACAAATAATTGAAGTTTTGAGATCAAATCTGCGACATCCAGAGACAAGCACAAGAAATGTTGCAATGAGCTAATGCGAAAGCTAAGGCCCAAAATGATAAGAATAATATCCCTCATTCATTTCAAATTGGGTATTAGGTTTGGTTGCAGCTCAATAAGGAACGCTTCACTGGTCCATATAAGAAGTTCAAGCCTCTGTCATATGGTCTATACAGTATCCTTGAACATATTGGAGAAAACGCTTTCCAGCTCGGCATTCCTTCATGCTTGGGTCTACATCTAGTATTTAATGTGGATCTACTTCGACCATACCATGCATCACTATTGGAACAGAACGACTTGCCGACAACAGAACTCGAAGACATCCATCCAGATGTTCAGGAGTCTCTTCCTTGTGACACCATTGTGGGACGGTGAGTACGCCATACAAGGACGAACACAATTCCCTTGTTTCAGGTGGCCAAAGCCGGACAGATCCCAGAACAAGGAAAATAGTAATCTGCTACTAAACTGACCGAGAAGTTTCCTCATCTACACGAGTTAAACAATGGGGACCATTGTTTCTTAAGGAAGGGGGTGTGATCCACCCAGCAATTGGCATTATTGTCGAATGCCAACATCGACTTGGACAAGTTTAGCAAATTCGAGTTCGACAAGTTCAGCAACATCGACTTAGACCAGTTTAGCAACTTCGACTTCGACAAGTTCAACAACTTCGACTTTAACAAGTTCAATAACTTCCAAAAGCACTGACATCAACATGCATCATCGACATTGGTGACTGACGAACTATAATAGATTTTCTCTATGTCTTCCAGTCGACCGTAACGGTTGAAATTCTGAAACTGTTCTAACTTCTCTTGTAACTGAACGTAACAGGCATACACCCAAGCGTTCTAAGCACTCTATAAAAGCATGTAAAATATTATAATATAGGAAGAACAAGTAATAGAGAAGAATCAAGATCAGTTCGCTTTCCTACATATTATCTGTGTGTGTATGTTTATGTGTGTAGTGTATTTTTTTTTCTTTCTTATTCTTATGCTTCCACCATAACAGTACCGATTCATTCATTCAAACTGTTGTCCTCGTCGTGTACTTGGGCGCATACATATCGTCTATCCTCTAAGATATCAATGCCCATCATAGCTAATTTTTGGAACTCAGAGATGTAGGCTTCAAGTGTTCCATTCTACTTCAAATGTGCTAGTTCTCTAAAGGTGATCTTAGGATCTCTTCTTTCAAACCTTTCAGCCAGTCTTCTGGTGAACTCTTCATAAGTGGTCACTTGATCATGCCCAAGTGTTTTTAGGCCATGAAACCACCAATAATTGGCTTCATCATCTAAGTGTAGAGTATCAAACTTGATGGCATGTTTCTCATCCATTGGATTCAACTGAAAATATGTATCAATCTATGAATCCAAGAGTAGGGAGTGCAATTTTGTGAGCCATCAAAGTAAGGCAAGGAAATCTTATCGATAGCATTTCTAACTCATAGTTCTGATTGGGCATCCAAAAAATTCCTCTTGAGATGCTATTGTACTGAAGATCATAGAAATATCTGAATGGTAAGGCTCTTCTACACTCTTCATTTAGTGTGAGGTACTCAACATATTTATCCTCCCATGAAGCAAGACCTTCATTTCGAACCTCGGGTTCCTCCCTTTTTTCTTGAGTAAACTTGGGCATAGTAGGCCTGGATTTGGGGTGAGATTCCATATTGAATTCATCAGGGCGATTGTGAGGCCCATCTCTTGAGAAAATAGAATCACCATTGACCCTCCTTTCACCATGTTGGGTACCATTGTTGCTCCCCTCTCCATTTTTGCTTCCTAACTGCTGAGCTAAGAACTCTCTCGTCTCTTTTCTGGATTGGACAATATTGTGGAATATGTCTTGTAACCCTTTCATCATACTTTGCACAAAGAGTTTGAACTCATCTTTTTCTTCATTTTGAGACATATTTGACTCTCCTTGTAAGCTTCCTTCAGTAGATTTAATTTCTTCTCCCTCCTCTTCCTCTATTAGAGGATCCTTCTTCTTAGAATATAATATGTTTTTGGACTCATAGAAAGATATCAAGAGAAGGTTTAGAGGACCATGCTCTAATACCACTATAATGTACCAACCAAGATTAATGATACACTAACTCACTCTCCTACAAGACTCAATTAAAAACAATGGATTCGAGTGACTAGTTTGACTGTAGTTAGGAACAATTGAAGAACTCTAGAGGGGATGAGGACTATTCTAGATGATAGAACCTTTGCACAAAATAATGGGGCCATTAATGTTTTGAACATCATCCAGTATGAAGTCTACTACAATGTTCCTGGAAACCCCAGCATATGCAAACTAGAACATCAACTAAGCATGGGATGAAAACCAAAGGTGAAGGGATTATGAATTAGGGAGGATTAATATCATCAAATATCATTCAATCGACATCCTTTTTTTTCTCCATCAATTTTTGGAAGGTTATGAGAAAGTCTCACAAAGATACAAGAAAATTTTCCTTCTAGGATTGCACAACTAGATCAAATTCAGACATCCAAAACATTCTGAGAGGATCACAAATTTATGATCCGAATCTTGTAATGATTCATATGGAATATTAGTTAACATAAAAAACTGAAATCACTTCATTTGGACTACTACTCATTCATTTATCACACAAAGTATGGAAACTAGCTCAATTTCATTGAAATCTAGACTAGGTCCAAAAGGAGGTTTGAGAATCAGAATTTTATTCATTAAAGCTTCATATTGGACATCAAAGATTCATTATTACATTCATATAATCCATCAGTAGTTTATTCATACATCAAAGAGTTCTCAATAATGAGATACAACGAGAAGAAACTCTTACATCAGGAAAACTAGGAAATCACTCATAGATCTGCATGGAGAGCTATCAAATATCTGTCACAGGATCATACTCCACTAGTGTAGACTTCAAGACTTACAATAATATAAATTATAATGTCTGAATACCATCATCCTCTCACATGAAGTAGGGGCACATCTCCCAAGTCTCTGAGGCACAGTTGCACTCACTCCAAAACTCAAACTGTCAAAAGATGTGAAGTTGGTGCACACTCCTTCTTTTATAGATGGAGGATGACTTGAGGAGAAAGTATCCTATGCTAATGCGCCATCATGGATGGATAATTAAAGCTTTATTTCCTCCTTTTTCCTTTTCTTCTTTATCTTTTCTATCCTCTTTTGCTTTTGAATGCTTTTTCTTGCTTTTCTGCCTTATCCTGCTTTTCAAATTTTATGTTGCTTTCTACCTTTGTGCTACTTTTTTCTTTATGCTACTTTTCTTCAGTTTTTACTGCCTTTCTGACTTGTACCATCTTTCTTTCCATTTTCCTAATTTTCTAGCTTTGGATGCTTTCTCCTAACTTCTTTTGCAAGTCATCTCTTAAGTAAACCTTATCCACTAAGGCACACTTGGAGAATTATCCTCTTTTATTCAAAATAAAATTACTTACTGGATGAAAAAAAATATTCTCAAGTGCATAATAAAATTTAGGCAAAATTAAATCACACTCCCTAATTAATTAAATGCCTGAATTTCAAAATTAGCCCCAAGTCAATGAAGTTGTCTCCTCAACTGAAGGGATTGGTTGGGTTATGAACTTGATCCAGTAATCATTGTTGAGGGGACATGACAGTAAGTTATGACAAAAATAGTAAAACACATTTTTTTAGTTATAAAAGAACATGCATTCATTTAGAGCACGAGCACATTCTTATGCATGCCACAAGCACACGCGCAGTCCAAAAGTGTGCACGTGCTCCTATGCATGCACACTTTTTTCAAATTTGAAAAAGGGTGGGAAACTGGGTGTTTGTCGACTAGGTAGGTTTCGATTTAGGTTCGAGTTTCCAAACGTGCTCCTTCGGTCTACAAATTGATGAGATCTTTTCATTTTTACGGATATCACTCTATATCTTTGCTTTTTACATTATTTTCTGATAAGATAAAGATATTTTTTGTCAATGAAATTACCAACCTGCCTAGAGTCGACTGGGTATATTATAGATATATAATTTTTCTTTAAAAATAATACCGTTTACTATTTTTTATATAGTTTTGAACTAACATATACCAGAATCCTTAAAAACATGCCTCCTTTGTTTCGACTATAACTTTTTTTTCTCCTTGTGCATTTTTTACCAAAATTATACCATGCACTAGAACATAGAGAGAGCTATGACCTAAAGAACTTTTTTTTTTTGATAATGTTAACACCCCTTTAGGTTTCACTAATAGAAGGCCTTCTTATTTCAACAATAAAATTTGTTAATTAAAAAATAAAAATCAATTTTGAAAAAATAGCCATGCACTAGATCTACGTATTCTCTACATCTCTAAAAATTTTTGTAGAAGAATTCCATCAATTAGGTACTGCAAACTGCACTAACAAACACATATACACTAAATTTTGCATGAAACTTAACATACCAATGTTTGGAAAACGCAAATTTCAGCTAGTTATACACAATTTTAAAAAATAAATATTATATATTTGGAAATCTAATCCATTTTCCTACATTTCATATTTTTACACCATATTCAAATTCATTGTGGAAGTATCTCGAATCATCCCTCAAAGTTAACATATTGTTGTTTTTTTCATATTTGCATTGCCACTAACATATCATGACATACAAACATTAACTTGAACCAACCCTTAACAATTTCATATTTCCATATAATGTTATTGGTGATTACTATGATTTAACATAGATGATGATCACAAACTTTCACTATGATGTCCAACCTCCCAATATGTAGTTTAGTTACTATAATCAACTAAAAGACTCAGATGGTGTTCTACTAGCCCTTTATCATGAGTTTGTACATCTCGTAAAAATCAATCTCAAATGGATGTTAGGGGAATGCCTAAGAGGGTGTGACACTCTAAACTAATCATGCTATACAATTTGTAGATCTTATGAAGCCTCGTGACAAAAATCCTAAAATCTAATAATATAAAAATAAATTACACAAAATCTAAAACAAAATCATCTCATAAAACAAACTCATCTCATACTTTTATAAAAAATAATAATTTCATTTCCTTCTACTTTCTTCTATTACATACATATTAGTCAAAAACCATAAATCATCCATTTAAATATCATTAAATTCATGATATATATAGAAATGTTGCATGCACATATACTTCATTCTTATATATGAAAATGTTATTTTTATATATGATTAGTAATTTTTAAAATCACTAAACAAACCCATAAAATTATGTATCTAAATCTTTCCCAATATTTCTATATAAAATTATGTATCTAAATCTCTCCTAGTATTTTTATATAAAATTGTGTATCTAAATCTCTCGCAATATTTTTATATATAGGAGTCTTCTAATGTTTCATATTTACTAAAATATGAATATATTGGATAAAGAATCCATTAATTTTCAATTACTTTTTATCAATGTTCATATTTATAGATGATGATATTCATTGAATTAAAAACATATTATTAATATTTAAGCTTTAAAGTTTTTTTTTTCAAATAAGGTTTATGAGAATTCCCCTACATGTTATTCTAAGAGCTTCAAGATTATATAATTGAGTAATGCAAAACATATTTTTCAATATGTTTAAATATAAATTTATATAATTGTGCACATAAACATAGATAGGCACTTCTAGATAAAATATTCAACACTTGAAGATAACGTGTTCAATTACAAGTACATTTCTATCATATATCAATTTATATAATTGTGCACATAAATATAGATCGACACCTCTCGATAACGTATTCAACACTCTATATAACGTGTTCAATTACAATTATACTAAGTGTTAGATTTTGAGCATTAATTCAACATACTCTAGGATCTTTACTGAGAGAATAACATGTACAGCATATCAAGTATTACAATGCATATCAATCACACCAAGCATTCACATGAGACAATAGACACACAGAGTTTCACTGGGGAAAACCATAAAGGTGAAAAAACCAACAACTTCCTCAGAGATAGAAAGAGCAATGATACAACGCAAGTATAAGAGATAGTCTTCTCCTAACAGCTGAACCTCCTCCTCACTTGTGCTCCACTTTCTGAGTAGTGTAGAAGTGAATAATGATATGATCAAATAGAGTGCCTCCCGCACTCTATTTATACATGACCTGACCTACCCAATAACCTAGCAGGGCCGACTTGTAGGGCCGACTTGTCTAACTCAGTCTAATAAACCAAGGTTATACTAATCAGCGCCAACCCCGCACTTGGTGGTCTAATAACCCATCACAACAAGTTACAACACTTGCGACACTTGTCAATACCAATGATGACACTTCCGTATAGAGAAATAATGCCATCTCTATAGGAGTACAATATACATTGGTGAAATACATTCCGAAGTTACATATGCATCAACACTCCCTCTTAACAAGGAAGGTATTTCTCGACACAGATCTGCTAGCACAAGTCTTGTTCTCTTGATCATCGTCACTGGATCATCGTCATCGAATCTTCACCATCGAATCATCGCCATCGTCACTGCTGTTGCTATCTCAATCAATCTCCAATCTACTCGTCATAGGAAGTTCTACAGAGCCAGTCCTTTTTCATACTGGATGTAGGCCCACCACCTGTAGGTCGTCATCATCTACAGAGCCAGCCATTTTTCATGTTGGATGTAGGCCTAGCCTCCACGTAGGTCTTCAACATCTCTGCGAGCAAGCCACCAAGTAGGTACACCTCAGGATTATTACACTGCTTCTGCAAAACCGTCAAGATCTCCCAAGACTGATTACACTGCTTTTGCAAAACCTGTAAGAGCATCTCAGGACTTATCATGTGCCTCTACAGAACATGTGTACCATACTGTCACATCATCGTCTTCAGATCATCGTCATCGTCCATGGAGCACAACCCAGATGCACACACAATGTCTCCAGTATGGGAGGACTTTCCTACCACCATACGAGACCGAGTCTACCAACATGCGAGGACTTTCCTAATAGCATGTGAGACACAACACTTACATCAATCGACATGGGAGGACTTTCCTGCCACCATTTGGGAAAGGCTCACAGCACTTACATCAATGACCATGGGAGGACCAACCTACCACCATGTCGGAATGGCACAACACTTACATCAACGACCATGGGAGGACCAACCTACCACCATGTCGGAATGGCCCCAGCACTTACATCAACGACCATGGGAGGACCAACCTACCACCATGTCAGAATGGCCCCAGACCTTATATCTTACCATGGGAGGATTTTCCTACCACCATGTAAGAATGGCTCCATCCCTTACATATACACCATAGGAAGACTTTCCTACCACTATGTGAGAATGGCTCGGCCCTTACATCTACCAGCATCGGAGGACTTTCCTACCACTATGTGAGAATGGCCCATGTGCATCTGTGTCTCCAGACTCATCACTTCCCCTTGGAAGGTATCTCGTTCTGAAGTACACCAAGTCTCCCTCTAAAGTATTCAAACTTTACTCTGGCCAGGGGCTTGGTCAACACATTGGCTATCTGCTCGTCTGTCGCAACATACAGGATCTTCACTGCTCCTCTCTACACCATATACATGATATAGTGATACTTGATCTCAATGTGCTTTGACTTGTCATGGAACACTGGGTTCTCCAACAACTTCGCACAACTCTGGTTGTCACAATATATACAAGTAGCACTCAGTTGGAGATCAAACAAATCAGACAGTAGCTTCCTAAGCCATACTGTCTCACAACTAGTTGAACAAGCTGCGACATACTCTGCTTCGGCTATACTCAGTGCCACACAGTACTACCTCTTGCTAAACCAAGAGATCATACCAGATCCCATACTAAAGCAGCACCCCGAAGTGCTCTTTCGATCAATGGCACTACCTAACCAATCTAAATCAACATAACCCTCCAGGTTAAACTTTTGATTCGCCTCATACTTGAGTCCATAGTCAACTGTACCCTTCAAGTACCTTAGAATATGCTTTGTAGCTATCAGGTGAACTTGTCTCGGATTTATCAAGTACTAGCTCAAGGTGTTCATGGCAAAGCAGATATCTGGTATTGTATTCGTTAGGTACATCAAGGACCCAATCATCTGACAATACATCGTAGCATCAATTATCTCAGATGAAGCATCACACAGAAGCTTCAGGTTCGATGCCATAGGTGTGGCCATGGCCTTCCAGTCCATCATCCCGAACCTCTTCAGGATATCTACTGCATACTTCCCTTGTCCAAGGAATATTCCATCTGCAGTCTGCCACACCTCCATACCAAGAAAGTAGTGCATCATACCCAAGTCCTTCATCTCGAACTCTGTAGCAAGCTTCCTCTTCATGTCGACAATTAATCTATCCTCACCTGTTACAAACAGGTCATCCACATACAATAGTAGTATCACTGGATTTCCTTCCTCAACCTTATAGTGAAGGTTGGAATCCACTTTACTTTTGGTAAAGCCCAAACTAGATAGGAAGCCATCTATCCTGCCATACTAGGTCCTGGGTGCCTGTTTCAAACCATACAGGGCTTTCTTCAGTTTACACACATGTGACTCTCGGTCATGTGTCTCAAACCCAAGTGACTGCTCCACATACACTTCCTCTTCCACTACACCATTCAAGAAAGTTGTCTTGACATCCATTTGGTGTACCTTCCATTTCATCACTGCAGCCATAGCAAGTACTGATCTAATGGAAGTGTATCTGGCCACAGGAGCAAAAGTCTTTTGATAATCAATCCCTTCCTTTCGGGAGAAGCCACAAGCTACAAACCTAGCTTATATTTCTCTATGCTGCCATCTACAGCATGCTTGATCTTATAGATCCCCTTGGAAGTTACCATAGACTTCCCATCTGGTCTTGGGACCACATCCCAAACATCATTCTTCATGATTGACTGGTATTCCTCGACCATGGCATCCTTCCATTCTTTCTTTTTTGCTACTTCTTCATAATTGGAAGGTTCTTTGTTCATTATGTCACAGAGTAAAGCAACATAGCTGGTATGTGATCTTGTCCTTTTCCTTTCTCTGTGTTCCTCTTCTGGAATGCCAAACCTTTCTGCATCTTGAATGAGCTCTCTAGCCCATGTTGGTTTCCTTTTTTGAGAGTTCTTCTCACGTGGTGGATCTACAGGTTGTTGTGGATATTCCATTTCACGATCTTCTTCAGGAACTACTTCATTCATGGTGGTGTCTTGAGTTATGGATATTCTGGGTTCTTCATTATCTTCAACTGGTGTTTTCCTTGATTTGATGTATGTTGAGCTTTCATCAAATGTTACATCCATACTGATATCAATCTTCTTGAATCCTGGGAAGTAGATTCTATAAGCCTTCGAGCTTTCACTGTAACCCACGAATATGCCCTTCTTTCCTGAAGGATATAGCTTTGTCCTCTTTTCTTTTGGGATGTGAGTGTATACTAGACAACCAAATATTCTGAGATGGCTAACTTCTGGTTTCCTACCAGTGAACACTTCTTCTGGTGTTTTGTTGTCAAGTATCTTATGAGGTGTTCTGTTCTGCACATATACAGCTCTCCTGGCTGCTTCGGCCCATAAGTGCTTAGGTAGATCTTGGTCATGAAGCATTGCCCTAGCTTCTTCCATGATTGTTCTATTTTTCCTTTCGGCAACCCCATTCTGTTGTTGATTGTAAGGAGTAGCCAACTCCCTCTTAATCCCTGAATCACTGCAAAGCTTCTTGAATTCTCCTGAAGTGAATTCTCCGCCATTGTCGGATCTAAAGATCTTGATCTTCATGTCAGTTTGGTTTTCTATCAAGGATTTGAATTCCTTGAACTTGTCAAACACTTCATCTTTGTTCTTCAAAAAGTAAACCCAAGTCTTCCTAGAGAAATCATCAATGAAGGAAACATAGTATACATACCCACTCAGAGAACTGGATGACATCAAACCGCATACATCAGAGTGGATGGTTTCCAAGATTCTTTTTTCCTTGCTTTCACTGCTTGGAAATGTCTTCTTTGTGTTCTTTCCCTTTGCACAACCTTTGCAAATGCCTTCATGCTTTGTCTGAATTTCAGGAAGACCTTCTACTGCTTTGCTTGCAATTGGTAATGCCCTATAGTGCATGTATGTAAGCCTTCTATGCCAAAGTTGTTGATGTATATGTAACTTCGGAATGTATTTCATCTATATATTTCATATATATTTATTGTACCCTTATAAGAGATGTGTTATTCCTCTATAAGGAAGTGTCATCATGTGTATTGACAAGTGTCGCAAGTGTGTGTACTTGGCGATGGGTTATTAGACCACCATGTGTGGGGTCGGCCCTGAAATATATATTATATTGTGGATGTACCTAGCTAGACAAGTCAGCCCCATAAGGTCACTGGGCAAACAGGTTAGTATAAATAGAGATCGGGATATCTCTATTTTGATCATTCGAAAAATCACACTTCTCTCACTCAAAAAGTGGTGCACAAGTGAGGAGGAGGATCATCTGCTACCAGGAAACTATCTCAGTGTATTTTGGTTGTAGTTTGGTTGAGCCATTCCTCTCTCTATCTCTGAGGAAGTTGTGGGGTTTTTCACCTTAGGGTTTTCCCCATGGAAACTCTGTGTCTCTTGTCTCTCATGCTTTTGATTCTTGTGATGCTTGTCATGCTTATTGTGATTGTCATTACCCTTATAAGAGATGTGTTATTCCTCTATAAGGAAGTGTCATCATGTGTATTGACAAGTGTCGCAAGTGTGTGTACTTGGCGATGGGTTATTAGACCACCATGTGTGGGGTCGGCCCTGAAATATATATTATATTGTGGATGTACCTAGCTAGACAAGTCGGCCCCATAAGGTCACTGGGCAAACAGGTTAGTATAAATAGAGATCGGGATATCTCTATTTTGATCATTCGGAAAATCACACTTCTCTCACTCAAAAAGTGGTGCACAAGTGAGGAGGAGGATCATCTGTTACTAGGAAACTATCTCAGTGTATTTTGGTTGTAGTTTGGTTGAGCCATTCCTCTCTCTATCTCTGAGGAAGTTGTGGGGTTTTTCACCTTAGGGTTTTCCCCATGGAAACTTTGTGTCTCTTGTCTCTCATGCTTTTGATTCTTGTGATGCTTGTCATGCTTATTGTGATTGTCATGCATTGATATACTGTATATGTTATTCTCTTAGTGAAGATCCTAGAGTATTGTGAATTAATGCTCAAAATTTAACATGGTATCAGAGCTAACCTGAGAAGAAGACATTTTGCAGTGATGAAAACTTGAGTTTCTTGTTTATTGGGTTTCTCTCCACAAATTTTGGAAACGCAGTATAGTAGATTGACTCTACTCATCAAGGAGAATATATCTGTCCAATAAGAATTTAATTGTGAGCATTTTCAGATTTGGCCCTAAAAATTAGGGTTTCCACAAAAATAGGAATTTCTGAAATCTGAAGACATAGCTGGAAGCTCCTTGCCGAAATCAAAGTTTAGAGCTTTGGATCGAGATTTTTGGCTGGGTATATCTCTAGGAAACTCAAACACTAATTTAGGGCTCTCCCTAGTGAACTCGGGAGGACAAAAATGCAAATCTGAAGGGTAAAGCTTTGTTGATCTCAAATTCTGAATACACTAGGTTGATCATCTCATCAAGGCGCATCTTTCTATCCTTTCAGAAAGTTGAAATTCACATTTTGAATTTTTAGGGTTTTTTCGACAAACCCTAATCCGGGACCAGAACCAGCTTTCAGCAATTCAAGTTGTAAGAGCTAAATCTTTTCTATTTCCATTTGAAGTACTCTTAAGATGTCTCACCACACCAAGCTTGACGATAAGCTTGAAGGGGCTGATAACTTCTGAGCTTGGATGTATAGGATTGGGTTAATCCTGGAAGAGAATGAGTTGGACTCATATATAAAAGAAGACATCCCTATCCCAGAGGATGAAGAGGCTAAGATATTGCATAAGAAGAACTTGGTCAAGGCAAAGAGAATCATTGTTGATTCTATCAAAGACCATCTCATACCCCATTTGTCTTCTCTAAAGACACCCAAGGAGATGTTTTGACTCTTTGACCAATTTATTTGAAGGGAATAACATAAATTGGAAGATGACTCTGCGGAATCAATTGAAAGGGGTCAAGATGTTGAATGGAGAAACCATTCAATATTACTTCTCCAAGGTATCTCAGATCAAGGAACAACTTGAAGCTGTAGATGAAGTAGTGGACAATGGTGAAATTGTTATGACCACTCTGAATGGCCTACCTAGGTCATGGGACTCCTTTATTCAAGGAATCTGTGCAAGAAATAAATTGATCTCCTTTAGTAGATTGTGGGAGGAATGCTCTCAAGAAGAAGCTAGGCTTGTGGCCCGAGAAGAAAAGATGGGAAATGAAGATCAAGCTCTCACAGCACATGCCAGGAAAGGAAAGTCCAAGAAGGAATCATCTCATAATAGGAAATTCTCACACCACCATTATCATAAAGATAAGAAAGATCTCAGATGCTTCAATTGCAATGAGAAGGGACACTTTGCTTCAAATTGTCCCAAGAAGAAGAAAGACAACAACAACAACTTCAACAATAAGAAGAAGAATAACAAAAGAAGATATCCTGCTCATGCTGCCGAGGATGATGAACCCCCAAAGAAGAAGGCTAGGGTAGAAAGTGATGATAATGATGATGACTCATCAAGTGAAGAAGAGTATGTTCTAATCTCTGCTCTCACAGGTACTATCTCCCATGGTTGTAATGATTGGTTGATTGACAGTGGGGCTTTCAAACACATGACTGGGTTTAAGGAATCTTTTGTGAATCTATCTGAACATGAATCACCCCATAAGGTGAAACTTAGGGATGATTATAAATACCCAATCAAAGGAAGTGGTGAAGCCTCCTACAACCTAGATTCTGGAAAATATTTGAAGATGAAAGAAGTCCTTTATGTACCTGGGCTCAAGAAGAACTTACTCTCCATCTCTGCATTGGATGCAAAAGGTATGAGGGTTGCATTTGTGGATGGCCAAGTTCTAATGTGGCCAAAGGGAAAGACCATAGATGATGCAGTAGTGATTGGAGAGCAAGAGGGTGGATTGTACAAATTAAAGGGACAACCTGAACATGCTATGAAGACAAAGATTCATCCATAGTCATGGATCACATAGAGGTATGTATAATTTTTTTTTGCAAAAGTTAACTAATGAGTTATGCAGGTCATTGAAGAGAACAAGAACAAATTGCTATACATAACTAGCAAATATGATGACAAGGTATGTTTTGTTATATATATCGTATACTTTTGTATGATTGATAATGATTACTCTTGAAGTTACAAGTTTGAGTAAGCTAGGACTTATGCATATTATGTTTCTTACCTTAATTAATGATATGACTAACCAGAAGAGTCATAGGTTTGAGTAATCACAGGTTTAGGTATATTATGTTTATGACTAACCACAAGAATGCTTATTATTTATGTTTGAAATAATCCTGACTATACATGCTTGAGATTATTGTGTTTTGATAATATTAAGATTATACTAATGATTATGTATGAGACCTTGAGGTTAACACAATGATGATACTAACAAGCATGCATAGAGGGATCGAGAATGGATATAAGTTCAAGAACAAGTAATCCAGGAAGCAAAGATCAAGAGGGAGCACACTCTAGTGGTTTTTGCAAAGATGCAAATATTCAGAGGGAGTTGACCATCTCTCTACATTCCACAACATAAAGGTGTAGAAGAAGCTACTTCAGATTAGGACTCCAGTAGCTCCTGCAAGGAAGCAAAGACTCAGAGGGAGTCCACCCAACAAACAAACAAAGATAAGTATTTTAATTATCATTTCTTGCATATTTGTTTGTTTAATAAAATTGTTCAATGATGTATATGCTCATGTTCCTAGACTTAGGATATGTATTGTGCATATTAGAATTATTGCATTAATGAACAGTATACTACTAATATACATGTGATGGGTAAGTGGCCTATGGCACTGTACAACATTCCATTGCTACTTATCTAGAATGAAACCCCTTTGTTGACATGTTGGGAGTAGTGCAAACTCTTAACAATGTTCTGGTAGAGACTGGAAAGCATCTAGAAAGTTATGGGACATGGATAAATGTTGTATTGAAGCATTGGCTAAGATAATTGCATGACTGTGTGACATATTTCTATATGTGTAAGAATTTGTTCTGAAAATTATGAGATGTTTCTAATCATGCAATTTAACTTGTTTTGTAGGAAAGACCGTAGACCTTCACCTATGAAAGAAGGACTACAACATTTGTTCCAGCAACAAAGATATCTATTGAAGATATTGAAGTTCCCAGGATATGGGAAGAATGCCATGATCCATCGATCATGAAGAATTATGTTTGGAATGTAGTCCCAAGACCTGAAGGGAAGTTTGTTATGACTTCCATATCGATCTCTCAGATCAAGCATGCTGCAGATGGCAGCATATAGAAATATAAAAGTGATGAAATAGAAGATACACCACATGGATGTCAAGACTGCTTTCTTGAATGGTGTAGTTGAAGAGGAACTATATGTGGAGCAACCACCTGATTTCGAAATACATGACAGGGAGTCATATGTGTGCAGATTGAAGAAAGCCTTGTATGGCTTGAAGCAAGCTCCCAAAACTTGGTATGGTAGGATGGACAGTTTTCTATCTAGTTTGGGCTTTACCAAGTGTAAAGCGGATTCCAACCTTTACTACAAGGTTGAAGAAGGGAATCCTTTGATTATACTCCTGTATGTGGATGACTTATTTAGGAGATGACATATTGATTGAAGATACGAAGAGGAAGCTTGCTGCTGAGTTCGATATGAAAGATTTGGGAATGATGCATTATTTCCTAGGTATGGAGGTGTGGCAGAGTGCAGGTGGGATCTTCCTTGGTCAAGGGAAGTACACAGTAGATATCCTGAAGAGATTCGGGATGATGGATTGCGAGGCCATGGCCACACCTGTGGCATCGAACCTGAAGCTTCTATGTGATGCTTCATCTGAGCCAGTTGATATCTCTATGTATCGTCAGATGATTGGGTCCTTGATGTACATGACAAACACAAGATCAGATATTTGCTTTGTTGTGAACACATTGAGTCAGTTCCTGACAGATCCGAGGAGTGTTCATTTGATTGTTGTAAAGCATGTTCTGAGGTACCTAAAGGGTACAGTGGATTATGGGCTCAAGTATGAAGCGAATCAAAAGTTTAACCTACAGGGTTATGTTGATTTAGATTGGGCTGGCAGTGCTGCAGATAGGAAGAGCACATCTGGGTGTTGATTCAATATGCGATCAGGTGTGATCTCTTGGTTTAGTAGGAAGCAGTCGTGCGTAGCACTGAGTATAGTTGAGGTAGAGTATGTTGCAGCCTGTTCAGCTATTTGTGAGGAAGTATCGCTATGGAAGACACTGTCTGAGTTATTTGATCTCCCGTTGGATGCTACTGGTATCTTTTGTGATAACCAAAGTTGTGTGAAGTTGTTCGAGAACCCATTGTTTCATGACAGGTTGAAACACATAGAGATCAAATATCACTATATCAGGGATATGGTGCAGAGAGGAGCTGTGAAGCTCCTGTATGTTGTGACGGACGAGCAGATTACTGATGTGCTGACGAAGCCACTAGCCAGGGTGAAGTTCGAGTACTTCAGGGAGAGGCTTGGTGTTCTTTAGATTGATGACACTTCGATGAAGAAGTGATGGACACATTTGCAGAAGCCATTCCAAGCATGTTGGAAGGAGGATCCTTCACATGGATGTGGATGTAAGCGCTAGATGATGAGCATCAGGACGATGCTCCAGTTACTGCTCTATATATGCGTCTTGTTGGATGTTGGATATGATCAGTTGGATCATTTATATGTATATGTATGTACGCATCATGTTGGATGCTGGATATGATCAGTTGGATCATTTATATGTATGTACACATCATGTTGGATGCTAGATATGATTAGTTGGATCATTTATATGTATGTATGCATCATGTTGGATGTTGGATATGATCGGTTGGATCATTTGTATGTATTTTGTATATGCATCATGTTGGATGCTTGGACCATGTATCTGTATATGTATCAGGTGGATACATTGTATGGTCGGGTAGATCATGCATGTTGATATGTATCATGTATGATCAGGTGGATCATGTATTTGTATTTGTATCAAGTGGATACATTGTATGATCGGGTGGATCATGTATGGGGATATGCGTTAGGTAGATACTTGGTATGCATCAAGTAGATGCATTGTATGATCATGGATGACGAGCTTTAGGATGTTCCTCCAGATCACATGCAGTAGGATGTTGCAGTGATGATGATCAGGATGATCATGTATACATCAGGATGATGTATGGTGAGTATCAGGTTGATACTCTGTGGCCATGAAACAGGTTGTGTAGATAAGCATGTAATTTGTGCCCTGGGAGATTTGCAGATAGTCTTTTGAGGTTTTTCCTATGGCATGTAATTTGTACCCTAGGATATCTGGAAAATGCTCTTTCGAGGTTTTGATTGGGAGGACATATAATTTGTTCCCTGGGATATCTACAGATAGTCTTTCGAGGTTTTTCCTATGGCATGTAATTTGTGCCCTGGGATATCTGGCAAATGCTCTTTCGAGGTTTTGTCCTATGGAATGTAATTTGTTCCCTGGGAGATCCGATAGGTTGAGCCGTGTGCTCGTAATCAATCCTGGGATGCTCTTTCGAGGTTTTTCCTTGACCACATGTAATTTGTGCCCTGGGAGATCCGATAGGTTGAGCCTTGTGCTCATAATCAGTCCTGGGATGCTCTTTCGAGGTTTTGTGGTGACCACATGTAATTTGTGCCCTGGGAGATCCGATAGGTTGAGCCTTGTGCTCGTAATCAGTCCTGGGATTCTCTTTCGAGGTTTTGTAGTGGGGTCACATGTAATAAGTCCTGGAGATCTGGACAGGATGAAAAAAGGCCTCAGATGCTCTTTAGGGTTCTTGCTAGTCAAGAGACTCTTTTAAGGTTTTGTGACACACGTAATAAGTCCTGAGATTTCCACAGTATGGCCAGTGATGACGAAGACCTACAAGTGGTGGGCCTACATCTAGTATGAAAAAGGACTGGTTCTGTAGAACTTCCTATGACAAGTAGAATCAGAGATTGGTTGAGATAGCAGCAGCAGTGACGATGATGATGACGATGATCCTGAGAAGAATACTTGTCTAGTAGATCTGTGTCAAGAAATACCTTCCTAGTTAAGAGGGAGTGTTGATGTATATGTAACTTCAAAATGTATTTCATCTATATATTTCATATATATTTATTGTACCCTTATAAGAGATGTGTTATTCCTCTATAAGGAAGTGTCGTCATGTGTATTGACAAGTGTCGCAAGTGTGTGTACTTGGCGATGGGTTATTAAACCACCATGTGTTGGGTCGGCCCTGAAATATATATTATATTGTGGATGTACCTAGCTAGACAAGTCATCCCCATAAGGTCACTGGGAAAATAGGTTAGTATAAATAGAGATCGAGAGATCTCTATTTTGATCATTCGGAAACTCACACTTCTCTTACTCAGAAAGTGGCGCACTAGTGAGGAGGAGGATCATCTTCTACTAGGAGACTATCTCAGTGTATTTTGGTTGTACTTTGGTTGAGCCATTGCTCTTTCTATCTCTAAGGAAGTTGTGGGGTTTTTCACCTTAGGTTTTTCTCCACGGAAACTCTGTGTCTCTTGCCTCTCATGCTTTTGATTCTTGTGATGCTTGTCATGCTTATTGTGATTGTCATGCATTGGTATATTGTATATGTTATTCTCTCAATGAAGATCCTGGAGTATTGTGAATTAATGCTCAAAATTTAACAAAAGTTCACTTGGCTCTACTGAATCATGGACCATGGCTTGTTCTGGTTGACCCTTCAATTTGTATAATCCTCCTTCTTGCTCTCCAATCACCATTGCATCATCCATAGTCTTACCCTTTGGCCACATTAGGACTTGGCCATCTACAAATTCAACCCTCACGCCTTTTGCATCCAATGCAGATATGGAGAGTAGATTCTTCTTAAGACCTGGAACATAAAGTACATCTTCATAGACTTTCCAGAGTCTAGCTTATAGGAGGATTCACCACTTCCTTTTATTGGATATTGGTAGTCATCCCCAAGTTTCACCGTGTGGGGTGATTCATGTTCAGATAGGTTCATAAATGATTCCTTGAATCCTGTCATGTGTTTAGAGGCCCCAATATCTATGATCCAATCATTACTTCCATCAGTAATGGTTCTAGTGAGAGTAGAAATCAAAACATATACTTCATCACTTGAAGAATCTTCACTATCTTCTCTAGCCCTTTTCTTGGGAGGTTCATCATCCTATGCAGTATGAGCATGATGTCTTCTTTTGATGTTCTTCTTCTTGTGAGAACCATCTATCTTTTTCTTGAGAAAGTCTCCAGAGTAGTGTCCATTTTCATCACATGTATAGCAACAGACATAGGACATGTTTCTTCGATGTCTGGGACTACCCCTTTGATTTTGATGGTGATGTCTTTCTTTCTTTCCATGATGGTGAGTATTTTTGTCACCATGAATTTTGGAGTGTGCTGTGAGAGCTTGGTTTTCATTCCCCATTTTCTCTTCTCAGGCTACAATCCGAGCTTCTTCTTGTGAGCATTCTTCCCACAACCTGCTGAAAGTGATAAGTTTCCTCCTAGCACAAATTCCTTGGATGAAGGAATCCCATGACCTAGGAAGTCCATTAAGAGTGGTCATTACCACTTCTCCATTTTCTATATCTTCTCCCACAGCTTGAGGTTGTTCTTTTATTTGGGAGACCCTTGAGAAATAACATTACGTAGTCTCTACAATCTAGATCTTGATATTCTTCAATTGATTCCTCAAGGTCATCTTCCAATTTATGTTCTTCCCTTCGAATAACTTGGTCAGGGAATCAAACATCTCCTTTGGTTTCTTTAGAGATGACACATGTGGTATGAAATGTTCTTTGATAGAATCAGCAATGATCCTCTTAGCCTTGACCAAATTCCTTTTTTGTAAGGCCTTAGCCTCTTCTTCCTCTGGGATAGGGACCTCTTCACTTATGTAAGTGTCCCACTCATTTTCTTCCAGGATTAACCCAATCCTATACTTCCATGCTCGAAAGTTATCAGCCCCTTCAAGCTTATCCTCAAGCTTCGTGTGGTGAGATATCTTTAAAAAATACTTCAAATGGAAATAGAGAAGATTTAGGTCTTACCACTTGATTTGCTAAAAACTGGATCTAGTCCCAGATTAGGGTTTGTTAGAGAAACCCTAAAAGTTCAAAACTTGAATTTCAAACTTCTGAAAGGATAGAAAGATGCGCCTTGATGAGCTGATCAGCCTAGTATACTCAGAATTTGAAAACTGCAAAGTTTCACCCTTTAGAAATGATTTTCAATCTCCCGGATTCACTAGGGAGGACCCTGAATTAGGGTTTGAGTTTCTCGGAGCTTCACCCAACCAAAAATTTCGATCCAAAGCTCTAAAATTAGATTTTTCCAAGGAGCTTCTATCTATGTCCTCAGATTTCAGAAATTCCTATTTTTGTGGAAACCCTAGTTTTTAGGGCCAAAAATAAAAGTGCCCATAATTGAATTATGATTGGACAATTAGATTCACCTTGCCGAGGAGAATCAATCTATCATATTACTTTTCCAATATCTGTGGAGAGAAACCCAATAAACAAGAAACCCTAGTTTCTACAACTGCACAGTGTTTTCTTCTCAGGTTAGCTCTGATACCATGTTAGATTTTGAGCATTAACTCAACATACTCTAGGATCTTTACTAAGAGAATAACATGTACAACATATCAAGTATAACAATGCATATCAATCACACCAAGCAATCACATGGGACAATAGACACACAGAGTTTCACTGGGGAAAACCATAAAGGTGAAAAATCCCACAACTTCCTCAGAGATAGAAAGAGCAATGATACAACTCAAGTACAAGAGATAGTATTCTCCTAGTTGCTGAACCTCCTCCTCACTTGTGCACCAATTTTCGAGTAGTGTAGAAGTGAATAATGAGATAATCAAATAGAGTGCCTCCCGCACTCTATTTATACATGACCTGACTTGCCTAATAACCTAGCAGGGCCAACTTGTCTAACTCAATCTAATAACCCGTGGTTATACTAATCAGGGCCGACCCCACACTTGGTGGTATAATAACCCATCACAGCAAGCTACGACACTTGCAACACTTGTCAATACAAATGACGACACTTCCGTATAGAGGAATAATACCATCTCTATAGGAGTACAATATACATAGGTGGAATGCATTCCGAAGTTACATATACATCAACACTGAGAAGACTAATTAGTTATCTAGCTATATGGTTTTTTATGCTTCCTCAAAAAAATAATATAGAAATACCGGATCATAATACTACATAGTAACCTAAACAATAAACAAATACAAATGCATCTAATAGTCTTATTCAATGGGATAAATGCCGATATTTCCTCTGGCCCGTCTGCAAAATGCATCTAATTGTCTTAAATTCAATGGGAAAATTTACGATATTTCCTTGGGCCCGTCTGCTTTCCAGATGTTTGAAAGCCTCTTTAACATCAGCGAAAGAGTAATGGCTCTTCGGGTCGATCACGGGTTTCACCTTCCCGCTCTCAATGTATGGCTGCAACTTCTCTAGGTTATGACCATTCGGTGATACACCAAAGCTTTCAAATCTCGGATGAGGCTTTGACAAAGTGGTTATGTCCAGAACTTTGGCTTCTTCTTTGGCCACCACATGCGACTTGGATGAATCTCCTGCAAATGAAATACGAACATCCATTAGATTACATTCATAAAACAACCATTAGATTACATTAGAAGACAAGCGAAATGAGTGAGTGACTGACCTATGGTGTTGAAAAATAAATCGAATTTCTTAGAGATCTGATCGTAGCTCTGCTTTGTTTAATCGATTACTAGATTTGCTCCAAGGCTTTTCACAAAGTCGAGTTTAACAATGCTAGCGGTGGAAAAAATCCTAGAAGCTCCATAAACATGCCTTGCTAGCTGAATTTTCCAGGATTCCCACTCCACTTGCTCCTCCAACAATGAACACGCTCTTCCCCTTCTCAAATTTGGCTATACCGAATGCCCCATGCACAATCTAGAGCGCAAGTGGCATTCGATATTTGCATCATTTTACCAAATTTCATTCTTTTAGCTATAATATTGTTGGTGGTTGATAGTTGCACCATTTTCCTTTTTTGTGAGGAGTGTGAGAAAATTTCATCTCTTATACATTTTAGTGAAAAGTCATGGAATCGTGGTGGAAATTTTCATTTAAGTGGGGATTTCAAAGGCACCAATGATGATTTACCTTCAAGTGAATATTTTAAAGGCATTAATGATGATGATGAAGAGCTTCCTCCATGTGGATGTTTTAAGACATTGAGGAAGATGATGAAAGTTTTCCTCCAAGTGATGATTTTCAAGGCACCAATGATGATTTTGCTCAAGGAAATTATTCTCAAGGCATCAACAATGATTTTCTTCCAAGCAATGATTTTCAAGGCACTAACATTGATTTTCCTTCAAGCCAATATTTTCCTCCAACCGAGGATTTTCAAGGCACAAACAATGATTTCCATCCAAGCCAAGATTTTCCTCCAAGCAAGGATTTACAAGACAACAAACTTGATTTTCCTCCAAGTGAGGATTTTGATGGAATGGATAATAATTTTGGTGAGGATGAAGGCACTAATGATAGTGTAGATGATTTTTATTCAATGGAGGATTTTAATGGAAATAATGATTATTTTCCTCCAAGCGAGGATTTTAATGGGCTTGATAATTTTCCTCCCCCAAGAAAGGATTTTGATGGCACTGACGGTGATTTTCCTGCAAGCAAGGATTTTAATGAGACTGATAATGTTTCTACTACAAGAAAGGATTTTGATGGCACTCATGATGGTTTTCCTTCAAGCGAGGATTTTAATGGGACTAATAATGTTTCTCCTGCAAGCAAGTATTTTGACGGCACAAATGATGATTTTCATCCAAGCGAGGATTTTAATGGGACAAATGATGATTTTGGTGAGGATAAAGGAAACAACAAGGTTGAAGGTGGTTTTCCTCCCAGCCAAGATTTTGATGGCTCTAGTGATGATTTTCCTCCAATTGAGGATTTTAATGGAACAAATGATGATTTTGGTGATGATGAAGGCACCAATAATGGTGAAGATGATTTTCCTCCAAGCGAGGATTGTGATGGTATCGGAGACAATTTTCCCCCAAGTGAGGATTTTAATGGAAGCAATGATGATATTCCTCCAAGCGAGGATTTTAATGGGACGGATGATGAATTTGGTGAGGATAAGGGAACCAATAATGGTGAAGATGAATTTCCTCTGAGCGAGGATTTTGATGGCACCGATGATGATTTTCCTCCAAGAGAGGATTTTGATGGCAATGCTGATGAATTTCCTCCAAGCAAGGATTTTAAAGGGACAGGTGATGATTCTGGTGAGGATGAAGGCACCAATAATGATGAAGGTTATGTTCCTCCAAGCAAGGATTTTGATGGAATTGATGATGATTTCCCTCCAAGCGACGATTTTAATGGGATAGGTGATGATTTTGGTGATGATGAACCCGCCAATGATGTTGATTTAAACTCAAGTGATAAACTTGATACTGATGCGAATAATCATTCTCCTACTAATTTTTGTGATGATAATATCAATGAGAGGGATGATATTCCTCACATTGATGAGGATATTCATTCTAATGAGGATGATCTAATGGTTCATGGAACACAAAGGCAAATTGTAGCAATGAGCTAGATTAAGTGTAGGACTAGGACATTTTATATCAATCCAAAGCTTTCTAGTTATAAAAGGTCTAGGAAAGATTTGCTCACAAGTCCCAGTTCTGTTATTGATTTGATTTTGAGTGTTGCCAAAAAAATTGTCTGAAAAAAATACCCTAATATGCCTTAGAGAAAAGATGAGCATATCTATCAATGAACAAAAATATGTAAAATTCATATTTGGTAGGGTGCATGATTTCTATAAAGTTAGGTTCTAATTATCGCATTGGAAGTATTTCTCTTTGCAGAAGGGCATTCAAAAGAATCCACTCAATTGGTAATATTAGACTCTCAAGAATCCAGACAAGGCTAGAAAAGTATCCTACATTTTATTCTAAAGAATATCATGCGCGAGCTAGTAGGCCGTCAACAAACATTGCAATTGCATGGATGCATGACTTCTTTTTTAAGCATGGAGAGAGTATTCCATATAGAGAAACCATACACATTTCAGATAATTTCTCATGGAAATAAATCTACAACTTGTACAGGGCATTTGTTCAAGATGAAGAAGGAAATAACAATTTCATTAGATATGCATATTTTACAAGTCTATGGAAAACATAGTTCAACAATGTCCATATTCCTAATAGGTCAAGGATGGGGGTTTGCAGTATATTTGATTTTCTTAAAAAAAGAAAGGATAAATTAGAAGGGATAGAGAGAGGTATGTCTCTAACAACTTTATTTTCTTGGAATAAATATCTATTACGAAAGCTCATCAATGTTTTGTTTTTATTTTATTTGTAGATTCTATTGTTAAAGAACTTCAAGAACATTGCAATCAACAATTAGTTGAATGGAAAAAGTTATACAAACATCGCAAGAAGTGTTATGATGAACCGCATAAGTATATGGGTTTGATAATTGATGGCATGGATCAGAAAAAAACACTTTTGCCACATTTTGTTCATGTACCAAAGAATTTAAAGGAGAAACATTTTATTCAGTTTCACTTGGTTGGTTGTATGGTTTTTAATGGTCAAATGACTCCAAAGGTTTACTTTACAACTCCCAATATTCATAGTGATGCAAATCTAACCATTACCATAATTCACCATGTGCTGACTCATTGGTCTGGTAATCTTCCTCAAGTTCTATATATGCAATTGGACAACACCATCCGAGAAAACAAAAATCAGATCGTGTTTGGTTATTTGAACATGCTTGTTGAATTGGGAATTGTTCATAAGGCTAAAGTTGGTTTCCTTCTTGCTGGGAATACACATGAACATATTGATCAAATATTTAGCCGTTTTGTAGTGACATTGGGGAGGAAGAATTTTGGGAGCCTGCCATCATTAACTAAAATTATTAGAAAAAAATATAGTCCAGATCTTGTTGTACTAAAATTGGAGGAAACTACTCACATGCGAAGATTTATTTTGGGATCGCACGGTGAAGACAGGTGCATTGAGAAACTTAATGACATTAGCTTTCTGCATCAATTTCATATAAAAAAATTGATGGGAAAACACTACTATGGGGTAAGAAGTACTCAACAAGTGCAAAATGGGGGCCTACATCATATTTAGAATTTCTGAAATTCATCCCAAGTCATCAAATGTATGCTTCAAAGTTATCGTTGTTGCAATTAGCTATTGAGATTCAAAATTCACGCCGACACAATAGAGATGTTGATTCTTCTCAATGCTTGGAAGAAATAAAAAATTCTATCAAACATACATATGACTATCTTGATGTTCTTGATTCTTTTTGGTGGGAGTAATTTTTCATGGAGAAAAATGACATACTTACAAACTCTACCAATGGATATATTTTTTTGAAGACTCCATTTAGTTGGCCACTGAGTATGTCAAATGAAAATGAGGAGAGAAATGCTTAGCATGAAGGTGTTGATCCTTCTCAACCAGAAGAAAGGGAAATGTACATTGGGTCTTGATCCACATCGTAGTTGGCATTATTGTCGGATGCTAACTTCGACACATCCTCGACCAGTCATCGTTGTTGATAAAACTTTGACAAGTTTTTATGCGACATGACTTCGACAATGTCAGTACTTCGACATGTTCGATGTAAACACAACTCCGACGGGTCTCGACTTTGACATACTGTGACATGTTCGGCACTTTCGACATGTTCTACAATCTTACATTTCGCGACATCGACAAGCAGCATCGACGTGCGACCAAGGACTGTCGAACTTCGACAGACTATCTCTTTGTCTTCCAGTCGACTGTAATGGTTGAACTTTTAAAACCGTTCTAGCTTCTTCTTTGTAACTGAACACAACAGGAAGGCACCCAAGCATCTCAGAATTCTATATAAGCATGTAAAACATTGTAACATATATCAGTTTTGATCTGTTTCCAAGTACTAGAAGAACAATTGACATTCTTGCATATTGTCTGTGCGTATTTGTGTTTATCTATATTGCGTAATCCTGTTTTTGCTCATTCTGTTTATTTAGCTTCTGCCATAACAGATCCGACTCATTCAGTCGAATTGTTGTCCTCCTCGTGGTTCCTGGACATGATTCGGATCACCAGTATTAGAGCACTTAGTTTTGTTCATGCTTAAGTTCTGCATATACAATTGTCTCGAAGTTACTTGACTTATGTCGGTTCAAACTCGCTCGCAATCTCAACAATCCAAGTAGATGAAATCTCCAAAGATGACAGAAGAAACAGACGATAGACATGTAGCCGATGAGACAACATAGCTTATTGACCAAGCTCCGGCTCGACAACGGACTAAAATGTTCGCCCAGTTCAAGGAGATTCTCATGTGATTCGCTTCGACATCCAGAGGATCTTTGACGAGAATTCACTCTGATAAAAATAAGCCCCTTCAAAGTGCAAATGAATCTGGACATACCGAATCTTGAAGGTAAGATTGACACGGAATCCGTCGACAATTAGGTGCAACAATTGGAATCCTATTACGTTGTAAATCAACTCTTCGAAGCTGAAAAAGTCACCATTATGTCCTTAAAGATGTCTACCTCCATGCACTGCTGGAGGGAGAATCTCTCGACAATGATGGAGAAAAGTGGAGAACCCATCGACATATGGGATAAATTTTTTGAACACATCCAGAAGGAATTTTACCCACCTAAATACCTCGAGCAATAGTATAAGATGTGGTAGCAGCTAACGCAATGGAAATACCAATCAGTACAGAGTTACAATGACGAGTTCTATCGACTCATGGAAAGACTTGGTGTCCAAGAAGAAGAGAAATTGCTTATTCTGAAGTACGTTAGCGGATTGTCCCTATACATTTAGCAGGAGATGGAATTTCTGACTACCAATACGCTTGCGGATGATTTCCACTAAACCAACAAACTGGAAACCAAGCAAAAAGGAAAAGTACGTTTCACGATAAAGCCGACATTAGGACAACCACCCGACAAGAAGGCACTCGCCGACTGTGACAAGTAGAAATCTTCTCAGCAGACACCGCCAAAGCCAGATCATAGAAAGAAGCCTTTTCACAAGAGGGAATGTAGCAAACAATCGCTAACCGAAAAATGGTGTGATTGCCACCACTCGTCTTGGCATGATACTATTGAATGCAAAGCTCGAAAGAAATTTATGACGAAAGTGTTGAATTCCGACACATTCAACAAGATGGTGGAAGAATCTGATCCAGATGCAACAACCCTTTTGAACTCGACCACTCCAGTAGCCTCGACTATCGTCGACGAGGAGGAACGAGAATGCCTGTTCCATACATGGATATGGGTCCAGAGCAACCCATTGCGTCTGATTGTGGACAATGGGAGCTAGAAAAAAATCATTTCTGAAGAACTTGTGAAGAAACTAGGTCTTGTTACCACTCTGCATCCTCAGCCTTACAACATCGGTTGGATGAAGGAGGGATAAGAACTTTAGATCACTCGACAATGCAAACTCGTCTACTTCATAAAGACTTTTGAAGATGAAGTAATCTATGATGTGGCACCACTCTCTGTAGCTGACGCCCTATTTGGGAAACCTTACCTCTAGGATAGACATGGAAGTTATCAGTCACGGCCTCAGAAGGTGACTTTCAGAATTTGAAATCGATGGTTCAGCATACCAGAGCATCAACCTACACCAATGGTTACACTGATATCTTCCAAACAGACAAAGAATCTCATCAATCATGCTTAGAAGTTCGCACTAATCATGATCAAGCCACAACATTCTTAGAAGACTGCAACAACAAGTTGAGTCATCGACCAATGCAATTCTCAATAGAAGCAGCAAGTCGATCATATTCGCGATGAGTACCAGAACCTCTTTCAAGCTCCGGATAGAGTACCTCAACATTGTCAGGTAAAACACTCCATTGAACTTGTTCTTGGTTCTTCTTTTCCTAACGCATCTGTTTACAGAAGATCCATTCTCAAAAATGAAGAGATTCACAGACAAATCCAAGAATTAATCGACAAAGGTCACATCCGACCCAGTTCCTCTCCTTGTGGAAGTCTAGTCGTCTTAGTTCAGAAGAAAGATGGGACTTGACACATGAGCATCGAATACAGAGCTCTCAACAAAATATCGATGAAGAATATGTACCCTCTACCATGGATAGACGATTTCATCGACTATATGAAAGGTGATAAATTCTTTACTAAGCTCGACCTCTAGTCAGAATACCATCAAATTCCAATCGAGCCCTCAGATGTGTGAAAAAATGCTTTCAAGACCAAGGAAGGATTGTTTGAATGGTTAGTCATGCCTTTCGGCCTAACCAACACACTTGCGACCTTCATGCAACATATGGATAACCTTCTTAGACCTTTCATCGGAAAATGAGTTATTGTCTATCTCGATGACATATTGATTTTCAGTCAATCATGGAAAGAACATGTCGAATATATTCGACAAGTCCACAACACTCTCCAGCAACATCGACTTTATCTGAACACGGACAAGTGGTCTTTTGCGATGACCAGCATCAAATATTTGGGGTATGTAATTGACTCTACAGGAATTCATGTCGATCCAGAAAAAGTACAGATCCTCAAAGATTGCCCCATTCCTAGAAGCATTCAAGAACTAAGAAGTTTTCTTGGTTTTCTTGGTCACATAGCCTTGCCCTTGAATCAGTTGACGAAGGGAAATGGGAAAACTGTCCTCCAATGGACAAAAACACAACACGCATCTTTTGAACAACTCAAACACAAGCTCTGCACTGCACTAGTACTTGTGTTACCTGATTTGCATCATCCCTTTTAGATTGAGACGGATGCATCGGACTATGCCTTGGGTGCAATGATCACTCAGTCTGGTCACCCAATCTCTTTTCATTTCGAGACTTTTAACGACATAGTTAGAAGATACTTGACATATGAAAAAGAACTGTACGCCATTGTGCAAGCTCTCAAGCAATGGAGGCATTACATCCTTGGCAAGGAAATGGTCATTCTCACTAATCATAAGCCTCTACAATTCACTCCGACACAATCAAAGTTGCGGACAAACCAAAAAATCAAGTGGATTAATTACCTAGAATAATTCCAGTTGGTGATTAAGTATCGTAAAGGTAAAGCTAATGCCATCGTTGAGTGCCTCAGTCGACCACCCATTACTCTCCTTTTGATGGTGATGAGTATGCAGGGATACGACACAACCACTTGGCAACAGTTGTACGAGGACGACAACAACTTCTCAGTAGTCTACCGACAGTTACAGACTAACGATTCATGGACCTAATACTCCGACTACTTCCTAAAATATACCTTGCTATACAAGCTTGTACAGCTTTGTGTACCAACCAGTGAGCAACGACATCAGATCATTTGGAACGCGCACTACAGCAAGACTGCAGGACACTTTGGAGTAGCAAAAACACTTGCTATTCTGCATAAGTATTTCTTCTGGCCTACACTTAAATCTGACATCAACAAGTACATTCTATAATGCATGGTTTGTGCCATTGCTAAGTCATCTAATCGATGATAGGGATTGTACACACCTCTGCTAGTTCCTAGTCGACCATGGGAATCTATTTCTATGGACTACTTGATGAGTTATCCTACTACCAAACATCAGAATGACACGATAATAGTAGTAGTCGATCGATTTTTCAAGATGGCCATTCTCATACCATGTAAGAAGCCCACGATAGCGCAGCAGACCACTGAGCTCTTCTTTACAAATGTTTGGAAACACTTTGGTTTACCCACAACCATCATTTTTGACCGATATGCCAAATTTGTCAGCATCTTTTGGAAGACCCTCTAGCAACAGCTGGACACATGACTCTCATTGTCGACAGGTTTCCATCCTCAGACCAACGTACAAACGAAAGTTGTAAATCGCTTGGTAGTGCATCTGCTTCATATGTACAATCACTAGCATCGACACACATGGGATGAAAGTATTCCATACATTCAACACATCTACAATCGTGCTCAGCATATCTCCATAGGAAAGATTCCATTTGAGATCTGTTACGGATTTCAACCCTCAACACCCATCGACTTGATCAGCTCCTTGACACAGCTAAATTCCAACACAGACCGCACGCAGTGAGAAGTTGATAAAGCAGTCAAATTTCAAGAACATATTTGCGAAATCCAAAAGCAAGCATAGGATATGTTGCACATAGCAAACGAGAAAGCTAAGTCCTGGCACAACAAGCATCGTATTCCTCATACATTCCAAATTGGGGATAAGTTTTGGCTACATCCTAAGAAGGAGCGCTTCACTGGTCCTTTCAAAAAGCTCAAGCCTTTGAGATATGGTCTGTACAGTATTCTTTGACATTTTGGCTTTCCAGTTCGACATTCCTGCATGCCTGAGTCTGCATCCAGTCTTCAATGTGGATCTACTTCGACCATACCATGCACCTTTGTTGGAACAAAATGACTTCTCAACAACAGCACTCGAAGACATCCACCCATATGTTCACAAGCCTCTTCCTTGCAACACCATTGTGGGATGATGAGTACGCCTTATAAGGACAAACACAATTCCCTTGTTTCAGGTTTCCAAAGCTGGCCAAATCCCGTCTCAAGGAAAGTGGTACTCTGCTACTGAAATAACCTACAAGTTTCCTCATCTTCATGACCAAACAATGAGGTCCATTATTTCTTAAGGAAGGAGGTCTTATCCTCATCGTAGTTGGCATTATTGTCAGATGCTAAATTTGACACATCCTCGACTAGTCATTATTGTTGATACAACTTCGACAACTTTTGACACGACATGACTTCGACAACGTTAGCACTTCGATAGGTTTGATTTCGACACAACTCTGATGGGTCTCAACTTCGACATACTGCGACATGTTCAACACTTTTGACATGTTCTACAATCTTACAGTTCCTGACATCAACAAGCAGCATCGACATGCGACCAGTGATTGTCGAACTTCGACAGGCTGTCTCTCTATCTTCCAGTAGACTATAATGGTTGAATTGTTGAAACCATTCTAACTTCTTCTTTGTAACTGAACGCAACAGGAAGGCACCCAAGCGTCTCAGAATTCTATATAAGCATGTATAACATTGTAAGATATATCAGTTTTGATTTGTTTGCAAGTAATAGAAGAACATTTTGCATTCCTTCATATTGTCTGTGAGTATTTGTTTTTATCGGTATTGCGTAATCTTTCTTTTTCTCATTCTGTTTATTTAGCTTCCGCCATAACAGAGCCAACTCATTTAGTCGAACTGTTGTCCCCTTCATGCTTCCCAGACACAACCCAGATCTGGTCTAGAAGCTCATCAGCACGATGTGAGGTGATGGAAGACCTTTACAGAGGTTCAATACAAGATATTAAGGAGGGATGCATGATTTCATTTTTGGCTACAGAAGATCGACATGGTTATCCATTCTGGATTGAAAAGGTTATGAAGGTCAATAAATAAAATGAAGAAGTTATATCTATTGAAGTACAATGGTATGCAACAGACACACACCTATTTGATCATTTGTACAAGCCGGAGAAGGTGATCGTGAAAAATGTTTACAAAAAGAGAAAAAGAAAGGGTCGAAATGTAAATCATCATCGCATAGGAATTTTGAAATTAGAGGATGTTGACATACTAGCTTATGATTTCCAGTTGACAAAGAAAAGCACTCTTCACTCCAAGACTATAGAGATGATCAAAATATTGTTGGCACGAGAAATAGTTGTAACATGGGAGTTTGCTAAAAAAAGGTGTAGATCTAGAAGGAATATGGCATATGAAATTTTGGGCATACATGAAGATTCAGATGGTGCACTCATTCATAGTAGAGAATAATATGGGTCATCTACATCTTCATCTAGTCATTCATCTGAAGAAAATGTAGTCCTTGATGGTGTGTCAGAATCCATGTGTTGATTTGAATATTTGCACATGAAACAATTTGTCTTTTTTATTAATATGCCATTGTTTGTATAACAACTCTAAAGGAGTGCTTGAATTTTGATATGAATTACTTCTACGTCTTATGGTTTAATATATGATTTTATGATGAATATCATAAATTTTTGTATTTTATATGAAAAGAGTGGTCAAATTATATCTTGAATAATTTGTGTTTAACTCAATGCAAGTTTTATATAGTGTTACTAAGAGATTAAATGAGCAAAATTTTCAATTATGATAAAATCATATAAAAATGGCATGTTTTGAAAAAGTGTGCTACCGGGTGCATTGGTTTTCAATTTAGAGCTTGATTTTAAGGTTTTTGCAAACAACAATAACTAATGTTTTGGTTTATTTCTATATTTTTGACCCCAAATCGAAAAGTGGTGCTACCGGTAGCACCACTTTTTGATTCAGTTTTTTGTTTGTTTGTTTTTTTATGCAAAAATATGGGTTTTTATGGCTAAAGTTCTCGTTTTGAGTTTAAAGTTCTCATCAAGTTGTATAACATGTTAACTTACATACCAAAATACCTAATCTATGTTTGAAAAAGATACTAACGGAATCCATATTCAAATCAATGTCCAAAGATCGCCTAGATATATCATGTCTTGAGTTTCGAGGAATCCTTCACAATGTTTGATCTCGAGAAGATTCATATAGGGCTTAGTGAACTTATTTACATTCCCTAACTATGGTAAATGTTTGATAAAAAATCATGGTATCCAAAACCTTCTAATGGAACCCGTATCCTACCTACAAGTCAAATATCACTTGAGAAGGATTCGTGTTCTATTTTAAGGTGTTCTTCATGGTGATTAGACATAAGATATTTGTTAGGGCCTAAGGCCCTTTTTTCATCCCTTGACAACTGATTCAACCTAATACTTGATATGTATATTTCACTAAAGGTGCCCATATTTGTAATCAAAGGACAAAGATTTACCACTAAGGCCTTGTGTGATGGTCTAAGGGTTGCTCCATAATGATTATGGTTGAGAATTTCATATAAAGACTAATGAACTTATTTTTTGTATCTCACACATTGTCAAATATTGAGAGCCGATATATGGTTCCAAGAACCTCCTAATGGTATTCATGACCCACTTGCAGGAAACAATTCCTAAAAAGAACTATTGACAAGATATCTCACAAACTCATTCCATACCTTATAGAGAAGATAGTGTCATTTTCTTTTACTTTCTTCTACTATAAATATGTTTTTTAAAAACCATAAACCTTCTATTCATAAATATCATTATTTTTATTATATAAACACCAAAACATGCAAAGATGTTTCATTCCCTTATAAAAATGGTAATGACTTCTAAAATCAATAATAAATTAGCAATAACTTGTAATTTTCAATTATTTCATTAGCAATGTTCACAAATCCTTAAATTATGATATTCATTGAATTATGAACATGATATTAAAATTTAATTTTCAAAATTATATATTCAATTAAGACAAAAACATTTTCAAAATTATATAATGAATTAAGACAAAAACATATTTTTTAGTATCTATTTAAACATATATAAATTTATATAATTGTGCACATAAATCTATATGGGTATTTTGAGATAGCCTGTTGAATTACAACCAGCACATATCCATCTTAACTCTTATCAAGGGCCAAGGGGTTTGCACCTCAAGGGATTTGATCCCTAGTCTCGGTGCTTGATAGAGGGTTAAGATGGATCTATACCAGTTTATTAATATACAATTATTGGGTCAGTGCAAGCTAATGAGGGTCACTTTTGGCACGTTAGATGCAATAGAAAACTGAAAAAGCAGGCATCCCTCAACTTACTTGGATTTTTTGATTTACTTACGGAAAATATCTTGCATTGAGTAAAAAAGATGAAATGTAGGAAATTGAATCACGTTTCTGAATATATAACTTTTATGTATTGAAAATTTGCATAGCTATGTCAAGTTTCAGTTTTCCTAACAGACACTTTTTATTTTTCAGGCAAATGATAAGGTATATGTTTTTGTGGGTAGAGCCTTTGAGGGCCTAAATGATGGAATCAAGCTACAAAAATCGGCATGCATGTAGAGAACACATAGCACTTGTGCGCCATTATTTTTCGAAAATTAAATTAGTAATTTTATAATTTTTTTATAATTGTCTAAGTGATCAAACCTCAAAAATAGTACATCTTTTGTGGGTAGAGCCTTTGAAGGTCTTAATGCAAAATTCTTGAAATGGGTTTTTCATAGAACGTGGAGGTTAGTGTCCTCTTGTGCACCATACAATTTTGTTTTGAAATGATTGAGAATTGAAAAAGTTATGGAAGAAACACTAACAATGTGTTTCACGAGTTAAGGAGGTAGGACAGAAAAGAAATTGAAAGAAAATAGGAAAAATTAATATTTCAAAATAAAAGTTACATATTTGGAATCTGCAGAAAAAATGCTATTTGTGTCTAAGATTTCGTCAAAAATGACTCTGTGTAGCATATTGTAACGAGTGGCTAAGCACAGGCTTCTCCAGAAACTGGAAGAAATACCCAATTAGCTTTGGTTTTTCATTAACATAGCACAGGTTTGGAATTACCGAAGCAAACTCCAAAGCATACACATAGGATTATTGTTGACATGTGAGCATGTGACTCGGCCTGTTTAAATTCAAAAATATTGCCGCGCTTTTAGATTTAAATAACGCGTACACGTTATATAACTAAATAACGCGTGCGCGTTATATCAATAATTAACGCGTACGCGTTATATAACTACATAACACGTACGCGTTATATAGTTACAAAACGCGCTCGCGTTATTCAAATCATAAAATACATGTTTAATACTTGGGAAAGAGGGGGTGTAGAAGTCAAGGGAAATTTTGTTTAATATTTGAGAAGGGGTGGGGAAGGGTCAAGGGAATCTATGGTTAATATTTAATAGGGGTGGGAAAGGGTCAAGGGCTTAGAAGGATGTTGGAAGCTTGAGTGGGGAGAGATGAAGGGAATGAGAACATGATGGGCTACAGGGGGTGAAGGGAAGTGGAGCTTGAGAGCACTATTAGGAGTAGAATAGGTTCTGAAGAGGTATAGGGTTAGAAGTTGAAAGTGAGACTTGAGTGACAAGGGGGAATGGATGGAGGCAAGGGGGATGTGAGAGAGAAATAAAGAATACAAGGGGGGGAGAGACATAGAGCGAGGGAGGGAGAGGGACAATGGGGAGGAATGGATTTGGAGGGAGTGAGAGATAGATGGGGATAGAACGAAATAAGAGATAGGAAGGGAGGGACAGAAAGTGTTGGTGGGAGACATGCAGAGAGTGGTGGCGATGGAGAGAGAGGGAGTGATGGAGAGATTGGGATAGGTTGAGGGAAATATGAGGGAGGGATAGAAGGTGAGAGACAGGCGATGAGAGAGGGAGGGAGAGAAGGTAGGGTGAGGGATGGAGGGAGAAAGTTGGAGATAGATATGGATGGAGGGGGTATGGGTTTGAGAATGGAAAGTGACATAATGTGTGTGTATGTGTGTGTGTTTGAGAGAGAGAGAGAGACAGAGAGAGAGAGAGAGAGAGAGATTGATGGTTGGGGAGAGAGAGACTAGAGGGAGTTGTGAGCATCATATTCTCCATCAGCATCATATTCTTCATCATCATCATCTTCATGACCATCATCGTCATCATCAACATCTTCATCATCATCACCATCATCATCATCATCATCATATTCCTCATCAAATCAAAATATCCATCATCATTATCATCATCATGATCATCATCTAAACATCACCATCACCATCATCATCAACATCTTCATCATCATCACCATCACCATCATCATCAAAATCTTCATCGTCATCACCATCACCATCACCATCACCATATTCATCATCATTGTCATCTCTAGGTTCCCCATCAACATCAACATCTCCATCATCATCATCTTCTTCATCATCATCATCTTCATCACCATCATCATCATCATCAACATCTTCATCATCATCACCATCATCATCATCATCATTATCTTCCTTGAATCAGATCAACATATCCATCATGTCACCATCATCTTCTGAACATCATCATCTAAACATCACCATCACCATCACCATCATCATCATCATCTTCATCATCATTACCATCACCATCATCATCAACATCTTCATTGTCATCACCATCATCATCATCATCATCATTGGCATTTGTAGGTTCCTCATCAACATCTCCATCATTATCATCTTCTCCATCATCATCATCTTCATCACCATCATCATCAGCATCAACATCTTCATCATCATCACCATAATCATCATCTTCATCGTCATCAGGTCAACATCTCCATCATCATCATCTTCTTCATCATCTTCACCATCATCATCATCATCATCATCTTCATCGCCATCTCCATCATCTCCATCATCTCCATCATCATCACCATCACCATCATCATCATCTTCATGACCATAAACATCTTCATCATCATTGTCATCTCCCCCTTCCTCATCAACATCTCCATCATCATCATCATCATCATCATCATCACCATCTGAACATCACCATCACCATCATCGTCAACATCTTCATCATCATCATCATCATCATCAGCATCATCATCAGCATCAGCATCATCATCAAAATCTTCATCGTCATCACCATCACCATCTTCATCATCATTGTCATCTCTAGGTTCCCCATCAACACATCTCCATCATCGTCATCTTCTTCATCATCATCATCTTCATCACCATCATCATCGTCATCTTCTTCATCATCATCATCTTCATCACCATCATCATCGTCATCAACATCTTCATCATCATCACCATCATCATCATCATCATCTTCCTCATCAGATCAACATCTCCATCATGTCACCATCATCTTCATCTTCATCATCATCATCATCATCATCATCATCATTACCAACACCATCATCATCAACATCTTCATCGTCATCACCATCATCATTGGCATCTGTAGGTTCCTCATCAACATCTCCATCATCGTCATCATTGGCATCTGCAGGTTCCTCATCAACATATCCATCATCGTCATTTTCTCCATCATCATCACCATCATCACCATCATGATCTTCTGAACATCATCATGATCATCATCTAAACATCACCATCACCATCATCGTCAACATCTTCATCATCATCGCCATCAGCATCATCATCAAAATCTTCATCGTCATCACCGTCACCATCTTCATCATCATTGTCATCTCTAGGTTCCCCATCAACACATCTCCATCATCATCATCTTCTTCATCATCATCATCTTCATCACCATCATCATCGTCATCAACATCTTCATCATCATCACCATCATCATCATCATCATCTTCCTCATCAGATCAACATCTCCATCATGTCACCATCATCTTCGTCATCATCATCATCATCATCATTACCAGCACCATCATCATCAACATCTTCATCGTCATCACCATCATCATTGGCATCTGTAGGTTCCTCATCAACATCTCCATCATCATCATCATTGGCATCTGCAGGTTCCTCATCAACATATCCATCATTGTCATTTTCTCCATCATCATCACCATCATGATCTTCTGAACATCATCATGATCATCATCTCAACATCACCATCACCATCATCGTCAACATCTTCATCATCATCGCCATCAGCATCATCATCAAAATCTTCATCGTCATCACCATCACCATCACCATCACCATCACCATCTTCATCATCATTGTCATCTCTAGGTTCCCCATCAACACAACATCTCCATCATCATCATCTTCTTCATCATCATCATCTTCATCTCCATCATCGTCCTCATCAACATCTTCATCATCATCACCATCATCACCATCATCATCATCATCTTCCTCATCAGATCAACATCTCCATCATGTCACCATCATCTTCATCACCATCATCATCACCATCATCATCAACATCTTCATCGCCATCATCATCAACATCTTCATCATCATCATCACCATCATCTTCATCAACATTATCATCTTTATCATCTTCATCTGCATCATGATCATCTTCATTGTCATCACCCTCCTCCTCCTCATCATCTTTATCATCTTCATCTACATCATGATCATCTTCATTGTCATCACCCTCCTCCTCCTCATCATCTTGTGCACTTATGCACTTAGGGATTAATATTTAGAAGAGGGTTTAAAGGCCTTTATGGGGGAGGGGCTCTAGGAACAAGGTAAGATAGAGAGGGCAGGGGGGAGGGGCTCTAGGAACAAGGTAAGACAGAGAGGGCAGGGGGGAGGGATAAAGGCGTAGAGGGTTAGTGATTAAGGGAGAAGAAGGGAGAGAGTGCTATAGGGAGGGATAATGACAAAGATAAAGAGAAGGTGGAGAGATGGAGAGTGGGGTGGTAGAGACATGGCTGAAGGGAGAGAAAGAAACATGAAAGAAACATGTAGGGAGAATGAGGGACAGATATTTAGAAAGAGATAGGGGGTATCTAGGGATTATTGGGAGAGAGCTAGGGGGTATTAAACCATACAAAACATTTGTTTTGTATGCAATCATATAAATTATTAGTTTTCTTTGATTTTGTTCGTTGCCCTAGCCGTGCACCTAACCTATTTATTGTGCTTGACTATATCGCGTTCGCGTTTTTTCACTACATATCGCGCACGCGTTTTATATTTATATAACGCGTACGCGTTTTGGAACTCCAGAAATAATGGACTGTTGCTGTCCGAGAGCAACTTCACTCTGTCCGAACGAAAGCAACAATCCCGCGATTTTTCGAACAGCACGAGCCCGCGTCTGAAAATTTTCACATTCTACACCAACTCCATCATTTTTTTTTATGCAGGTGCAGCATTGAGGACATCTTTCATGGTTGCTCACTGTGGTGTTGGGTTATATGGCCATATTTGAAGAAAATAATTAGCAAGCTTGAAGAATCTCCAATTGAAGAACACCAAAGATAAGGCCTTTGAAAGATTCATTTTGCCTATATTTGAGGAGCACACAAGGTAAGATATCAAGCTTCAAGACCAACAAGGAAGAACTTCCATTTGCTTATTATTGAAGAGCTTGTAATTGAGGAGCAACAAAAACAAACTATATTGAATTGATCATTGTGGTGATGGGGAATGCACGTAACCGAGTAAACAAATCAACAAGGAAGAAGAGACCTCAAGAAGTCATTGAAGAAGAGAAAGAAAAGAAAAGAATATACATGATGAATCGGAGGCTTTCTTTGGAAACTAATCCAAATCCAATTGTAGAGGATACCATGGTTCATCCTATTAATCCACGACAAGAGGGACCTTCAATTTCCACAATAGTTGTTGAACAAGCACCCCATGGAAGTAATCAAGAAGCAAAACGTAGGTGCTCATTAGGGGATGTTTCAATTCCCACTTCAAGTCAAAGTGATAAGTTACCATTTCAAGATGAAGCTCACGAAGAAACACTCAATTTGCTATCCGGATGTGGTTATACAAGCGATGAAGTCAGAGAGGCGTTGGACATTTTGCCTACTGTTGAAGAAGAGAATGTTATCCACACCATCGATGAGGATGTTGGACTTCCACAAGGGGATGTTGGACTTCCACAGACCATGGATGAGGATGTTGGACTTCCACCATCCAACTACCAGGAAGAGAATGAAGGACACCAAGCTACTACTGAAACGCCAGAGCGTCTTGGTATTGCGCTACATGGTACAATTCCAACCCCCTTACCTCCATTAGCAAGCACACGTCGAAGAACTCCGAAGCGTATACAAGTTGATGAAAGACTTATGAATTCCATTGAAGGTACGCTATCTAAACGTAGTATTGCTTATCAAACTCAACAGATACTTGATAAATATTTTGTTTCTAAATGTGATGGAGATAAATGTAGATTATTTTTATCATTGTTAAAATCTAGGAGCATGAATGTTGTTAGGAAAAAGTTAGGGATAAAGATGATAAAGAATTCTGAACCAAGTTCTCATATAGTTAAAATACTAGTAGATGCATTTGGTAAAATTGGTAAGAACACACGTTCAAAGGACCGCAATGCTGCTCGTCGTGTGTTGTCACAATCAATTGCAGATAAGAACACCAGGGCCCTTCATATTCTCAGGCCTACATCGAAACTAGTTAATTTGAATGTAAAAACCCTCCGTAGGTATTCTATTAGAAGAGAACATCTTGACACAACCGATCAGACAGATTTTTGGGCCTTTGTTGGTCGGTTGCCACGTCGTGACATGAAGCTAGTTGCTGCAGTAAAGGGACTAGTGCATAGTTTTTGGCATGATCACACAAGGCCTTCTTCAAACCGAAAGGATGTACTAAAACTAAGAAGGGGTTCAAAGGATCGTGAGCCACATACTAAGCATCTTCTTGATATAACACAGACAGAGCTTTACGAAAAATTTAAGATTGAGCATAGACAATTGAACTTGGGGCAAAGATCTTTTGAGAAATGTAAGCCATGGTATGTTAGAATAAATACTCTTCGTAACACTTGTTGTTGTAGATACCATGTAGAATATGAATATTACTATGAAACATTTTTGTACATTCGTCGTGTGTTGCATACTAACATTGTGCAGGATTGCTCCATGACAATACCACCGACTTCATCAAGAGAATTCATTCATAGCATCATGTGCAATAGGCCCGAGGGGCAAACATACTATGCAAAATCTTGTTTGGATGGAACATGCTCCAACTGTGCTGGAATGGCATTATTGAGCCAATGTATGCACGAGAATGGAGACAGTGAATTTGGGAAAATGGTTACAGACATGAAAAGTTTCAAATATATCAACTATGAAATAGTCCCAGGGAAAGAAAGCAAAAAAATACAATTGGTGACATCTCAGGTATGCATTTATATCTATAAAATTATGTTGTAACGGTTACATTTCAATCCTTACTTACAACAAAAAACTGACATTGAGATCATTTTGTGTCACCAGGTACAAGTTAGTGACTTCATCAAGGAATTTATTGAAAAGACACATCAATATGTTCAGCATGTCCACGTGGCACGATGGCAGGATGAGAAGTTTAGAATATGCAGAGATACATTTCCCCTTGGTACTATACTTTCAGTTGTTGATTTTGCCGAGAACTACACTCTGGAACCTCAAAATGAGATCCAAAGTCAGTATTATCACTCTGAGCAGGTTTCCTTGATGGTCCATATCACATACAGGCATGGCCCAAATAGCACTGAAGAGCAAAGAGAAATTCTGAAGGAATATCACTTCTACATAAGTGATGATAGGTGCCACGACTTCCACTATGTACGTCATTGCTTCATCATGTTCTATGATCACTTGAAGGGAAGGAACATACAGATGGACCGACACTGGATTTGGTCTGATGGGTGTGCTGGTCAGTTCAAAAATGCACGCATATTTCAATGGTTGTGTTCATTGCATAAAAACTACAAAGTGCCACATATGTGGAACTATTTTGAGACTGGGCATGGTAAAGGAGAGCATGATGGAGCCGGAGCATGTGTCAAAACAGCCCTACGAAGAGAGGAATTGAAAGTATCTACAGAATCTACTATTCTAAATGCTCAATCTATAGTCAGGTGGTGCACGTCAGTAATGGGAGAGGAATCAACTATGCGAGTAGAATCCACAAGAAAGAGACATGTGGAGAGATTTTTTTGGGAGGTGATAGACATAGATCGTTCACATGCATGGGAATGCAAGACTGTGCCTGGGACTCGTGGCTTTCATTCGGTTCGAAGCTCTGATAACCCAGTATTTGAAATTTGGACCAGAAAACTTGCTTGTTTTTGCCCGCCTTGTTGTGATGGTGACTGGGATGGGTGTGAATCATTGGATTGGGTTGATGGATGGGATCGCATATCACTTCCACTTGATCAGCGTGCAATTGTTGAGTTAACTCCATTGGAAGAAGACCAATCATCTATTTCTGCAGATTTTGATCATGTCTCAGACCTTGTACAACCCGGTATGATGCATTTCCTTAACATTTTTTGTTTGTTTACGTAGTCTTCAAATGCACATTAATGGCCTTGTATCGCACGAAAAATATTTTGATCATATACCTACAATCATATAATGCAGGGCACATATACGCAGTGGTTTCCTCAAAAGATACTGAATGGGGTGATGAATACTGGTTGGCACGCTGTATAGACAGAAAGCAAACCCTCATTGTGTCCATGACTGACGATGAAAACAACCACTTTCCAACTGGTTCTATGGTTGTTAAAGGTGAATACTTGACACGGGACAACAATGGAAGAAAGAAGGGTGGATATGTTTACAGGGATTACAAACCAGGTGCAAGTGTATATCACTTTACCAACTTAATCATTGGCACAAACCTTCAGGTACGAACAATGCCTAGTCGAAATACATCGAAGGTACGCTACTTCTTACCGGATACAGAGCACGAGAGACTAATGGAGACCATCAGTATAAGAGATGATCCAGAGGGCTTGGTTGTATGATAATAGGTGGGATCTAGCATGATGAGGTACGTTACATACTTTTAATACTATACTATTTTCACTATTTGTAATTGAATATTGATATATGCTCAATTTTCACATGTATGTTTCATATGAATATGTCAATTTTGCGTTCTTGATATGCCAAATTTACAAGAGATGGATTAAAATTATATTATGTTCATATGATCAGTAAACCATATATTAATCATGTTTGAGAGGTTGCTTAGCTAACTTTAAGGGCATTTAAGCTCTATGTTAAGCCCAACTAAATCCTTATGAATCACTAGACAATCGAATTGGTTCCTTGAGTAATTCAAATTTCTTTATGTAAAACCATTTTTCATTCATTTTAGTATGAAATCAAGTTTTTAGTATTTTTTTCTCTTTACTGGCTCTATTCTAGTTTCCTTTGAAAAATTGCTCAAAGTATTGTTGTTCTTAGTTTTATGAACCTATTTGTGATCTCTTTCATGTGATCATAAGATTTTACACATCACTGCCATAACCACTAGACAATTGTACACTATACAACTATGAAAGTCTCTCTTAATCTAGCGACAACCACCTTTTACCCATTTCTATAGAATTTATTTTCTTTAATAATTTTCTAATCCAAATTTTAATAGCTATTACATTTTCACTATACAACTATGAAAGTCTCTAGTGACAACCACCTTTTACCCATTTTTATTATACATCTCTAAGTTATCCACACAAAAACACACACACATATATATAATAATTATTGTGTATTCATAGTCAAAACTAAAAAATATATGGATTAAAGTGGATAAACATTAAACTAAAATTATAATAATTGTGTTTTTTAATCCATTTTTTACATATGATCAGTAAACCCTAAAATTATATTATGTTCATCATGTTGGTTATTGGCTTCACCCAACAAAATTAATTCAATTCATGCTCACTATATTAAACAATACACTTATATTAAATTGAATTCATGTCTTGTTAAATATTTCATAATGAATTAGCTAGTTGAGAGCACCACCTTAGACCAAGCCATCATCATCAACATCTTCATCATCATCATGGACCTGCAAAAACCTAGTTTCCAAAGTGTCTAGGCAGGTTCGGGCTAGGAACACTAGCCATACCCGCCCGGTGGATGATTTTCCAAAGTTGACCCCCGTGTGCAAAAATTGCACACTCCCACACTGAGCAAAACCCTAGTTTCAAAGATGGACCTGCAAGGTGACACATGGGCCACTGGGTAGGAGGGGAGGGGCACCCCTGGCACTATCCCGGTGTGCTGAATCCAACGGATTCAACGGTTCGTCAATCCGAGCCACGGTCTTCATTCTATGGCTCGTCCCGTCTCACTACCAGAAGGCCTTCAGGGACACCTGCTGGATACCTACCGGGGGCATAGAACTCCAACCATGCAACAAAACCGGGTTCCGGGGAGACCTGCAGGTGTGTCTAGATAGGTTCGGGCTAGGAACACTAGCCATACTTGCCCGGTGGATGATTTTCCAAAGTTGACCCCCGTGTGCAAAAATTGCACACTCCCACACTGAGCAAAACCCTAGTTTCCAAGATGGACCTGCAAGGTGACACATGGGCCACCGGGTAGGAGGGGACGGGCATCCCTGGCACTATCCCGGTGTGCTGAATCCAACAGAGTCGACGGTACGTCGATCCGAGCCACGGTCTTCATTCTATGGCTCGTCCCGTTTCACTACCAGAAGGCCTTCACGGACACCTGCTGGATACCTACCGGGGGCATAGAACTCCAACCATGCAACAAAACCGGGTTTCGGGGAGACCTGCAGGTGTGTCTAGACAGGTTCGGGCTAGGAACACTAGCCATACTTGCCCGGTGGATGATTTTCCAAAGTTGACCCCCGTGTGCAAAAATTGCACACTCCCACACTGAGCAAAACCCTAGTTTCCAAGATGGACCTGCAAGGTGACACATGGGCCACCGGGTAGGAGGGGAGGGGCATCCCTGGCACTATCCCGGTGTGCTGAATCCAACAGAGTCGACGGTTCGTCGATCCGAGCCACGGTCTTCATTCTATGGCTCGTCCCGTCTCACTACCAGAAGGCCTTCAGGGACACCTGCTGGATACCTACCGCGGGCATAGAACTCCAACCATGCAACAAAACCGGGTTCCGGGGAGTCCTGCAGGTGTGTCTAGATAGGTTTGGGCTAGGAACACTAGCCATACTTGCCCGGTGGATGATTTTCCAAAGTTGACCCCTGTGTGCAAAAATTGCACACTCCCACACTGAGCAAAACCCTAGTTTACGAAATGAATGCACAATGAAGCCACTGGGCCATGGGGAGACGAGGGAGAGGGCCCCCTAGAGGTAATCGCACGCCAGGAGACCAATGGAGTCGACGGTTCGTCGGTCCGACGTCCGGTTTCCGAGTTATGTCGAGTTGCAAGTCGCATGAAAATGTCGTTCAGGGACACTTGGTGAATTTCCGTCCGGGAGCCAAAAAGCAAACAGAGCAGGAAAATTGCGTGCCGTTGGCTCCCGCAAGTGTGTGTGGGCAATGCCGACATGGGAACACTGCCGGGAGCCATAAATCCATGATAGTAAATTAATTCATGACAAAAAAAACTGAATTATTCCTTTCAATGGATGTGGTTTTCAATTTCCTATGTTGTTAGGTCAATTTGGCACATTCATTGAAAGAAATTGTAGACTTTAATGATGATCACAACAAGTGTGTTTGTTAAAACCTTGTGAAATAGAGCATCAAAAGACCTACATTGTAGGCCATATAATTGTGTTTGTTTACATTTTGTTTGATGGACCATGCACAATAAGTAATAAAATAATTTTTGAAGTAGGTCATTTCATTTTTCTGATTTTTTCTTTGGTGGTGTTGAAAAAGACCATTGTTCTTATTGATGAGATTTCATGTGCTTATGATTCTTTGGATAATCTGGACACATACAAGGACACCATTATTAGACTAATTCATTATAAACAATTTAATATGAGTAATCTACATAAATGAATTGAAAAATTAACAAAAATAACAAACAACCCATATACCTTGGAATATAACACAAGAGTGACCATGTTAGGCAATCTTACTTATCTACTTACCTATGGTCATCTAAGTAGACCATTTGGATCATGTCTATTACTAATGATATCCATTAACTTTTCATGTTCACAATGATCTCCATTAGCAGATGGAGCCGTCGGTTGAACATCCAGGATGGTTGAACCAGGGGGGCCAGGCACTACTCCTGCTGGTGGTGGCTACAATGAAAAAATGTTGAAATAGTTAGAAATGCATGAATAAAAAATAGGTCCAACAATAATAAACTATGTAAAGATAATGTTGAAATAGTTACATACCTGTGTGTGATCAGTCGCCACTGCAGATGCGGCACTAACTGCTGCATCAACCATCGATGCAAGGTTCTCAGCAGACAACTCGGGTTCCTGTTGCAGTAAACATGCAATTCAAACATTAACAAAAACGATTTATGCACTGGATTTCAAGTTAAACAACAAATATCATCGAAGGATATACATTACCGTGGTGTGAGTAAGCCCATGGTCGTGGGCAGCTGGAGTCTTTCTCGGAGTAGAACGCCTCACATACACACGACCCTTGTTCACGAATGGCCTGGAGGGAGATGCAAATCCAGGCAATGGGCCAGATGTGTCGGATGGTGCCTACAGTCAGCAAGTGTTCATGTAGTTAGACATGCATGATTCAACAAACAAACATGTATTTAAAAAATGTCATTTTTAATTGTTTACCTGGAGCCCAGACGTTTCAGGGGACGGTATGACCATGGGCACTACCTCCACATTACCTTGCCCCTGTGAAGGATCTGCCATCTGCAAGTTTAATAATTGTAAATATTAGACCGTATATAGCATTAATAAACTAAAATGTAAAGTATGTGGAAATTAACAAATTAACAAGTATTAAAAAACTGAAATTTTAAAATGTTTACCTCGGTGTGAGATACGGCAATAGGTGGTATATAAGATGGGCCTGCCGAATGGGTAGCATCATGCCCCCCTGTCGAGTCTGGAACATCCGGCTCTGGGGCGTCACTGCCGGTAATCATCATCAACTGCAAGTTCACAAAATTAATATATTAGCTCAAACTATATATATGTGTACAAAGACGAAAATAAATGAAGAATTTATTACAATTAACCATCAAGATACCTCTCTCAAAAAGCCACTGAAGGCAACATCTGATGCAATACCATAGCAGGGACGACCACATGACGTGCACTCGTGAGGATCAGTACTAGGATGGGGAATAGCTGATGGTCCTCCACTAGTGGATGGTCCTGATGGTCCTGCAGTAGTGGATGGTCCTGATGGTCCTGCACTAGCTGATGGTCCTGCATGGTGACGAGCTGGTGTATGTACCACACCAGGGACAGATGTCCCTTCCTCACCCATATGTTGAACCATCCTTCCATGGCGAACAACCATCCGTGCCAAACTCAAAAATGCATCCCGTGTCTGCGGAATAATGCAATGTGCTGGTGGGACATCTGGCCCAGGCAACTGCCTGCGAGGTGCAGGGATAGGGCGATCCTGGTCTCGAAGCCTGGCATTGGGTCGGTTTTGGGGCATCCCCCCACCGATCCCCTGGAACTGTAAGATGTCAAAATAGTTAACGTGTTTATGCAACACGAACTCTGCATACATCTTTCGAAGGAAATATAAGGGAATTTCCCTGTTGTTGTGTGGTGGCATATCAAAAACCATGTACCATCTGTCCATCCAGTTATCAACAAATGGTTGAAACGTGCACCACTCAATGGAGATATGCGGCTTGCTTGCATTAGGGATTTCCCCCGTCCGAGGGTCCCTAAACAATGCAAATATAACCTCTTTGGATATTTTCAACTTTTTTACTGCATTGTAATCTAGTCCATCAGCATATTGTTGTCTTTTTCTTTCTCTGTAAGATGCAATATCATATAGGACATTCGTAGATTGTGAAATTGTGTCCACAATTGCATCCAAGGTTGATGCAAGTGAACGGCGAATCCTGTCGCCACCACTAAAAGCTTCACTTATGCCCCTCAATTGGGCAAGCTCAATCAATATTTCGGCATTGGCATCCATAGCCGCAACTGCAATAAAGACATTAATACGAAAATCATTAGAAACATATACATGGTATATAATGACGTCTCTTCAAAATTGAACATGTATTAAATCAAACTCACATAAGCAATTTAATGGCATTTACTTACATACATTTAAAACTTAAAATTAAACATTTGACAATTAAAAAGTAAGTTAGTCAGATTGGCAGAGAGGAGGAGGAGGAGGATCAAGGCAGTGATGAGTTTGCATCTATGTGTCTCAATGTCTCATTGTGTTTTGTGATTGTGAATGACAAATGTGTTGTGATTTGTGAATGATCTAATTTCTATTGAATATTTCATATTTGTAATTGTAAATGTAATTTCTATTGAATATTTGTAATTGTAAATGTTAAATTTTATTGGATGATCTATATTTTTAAATTTTAATATATTTTAAAAATATATTAATTCCGGGGGTCACCGTGTCCTACGTGTCATAATTCTGGGGGTCACCGTGTCTAGTGGGGACCAGGGATCAAATTTGAAGGGTGGGGTCCCATTTCACTATGAAGGGCTATGAGATATTGAACACTATTGAAGGGCTATGAGAAATTTATTAATATTTATTCTATGTGTATATATGGATGTGTTCATGTTGTATGGATTGGATTCTAGGTTAACCGAGGCCTTTTTAGAGCAAAGAATGGGGTAATTACTATTTGGGAACAAGTTTTTTATCAAATGTAAATTGCGGTGATGGAAGATATTGAGGGTGCCACATGTTGTGGAGAAAGTAGTATTGATTCCTATGACGTAATAGGGAGTTCAAAAAGTTTGGTTTCAAGTATTGTCATGCGTAGCTCGATTGATTTTTCTCGCGCTAGGGTTGTAGCAACTGTTATGGCCATTACTGTTAAAAGGATTGATGGGGTGGAATCCCGTGAAACGATGAGTTCTTTGGTTAAGACGTAGATTCAGTGAAATTTGGTGGGAGTCTTATGTTCATTTTATGCACAAAATTCGATTACTTGATTTTGTTGCATTGTTAACTCTCCTCCTAGTCATAGCTACAATCTCTTATATAATTGTGAAGGTTATCAATCCACTCAATATATTAAAGTTGTAGTAGGCCAAAATCATCCACATATTTATTGTACTCACAAATGTTGACATTCCAATTTCTATGTAGAGCGCCCATTAACATTAGATTGTATGGGACATGTTTTTGAGGCATGATGTCATTATCTCATAACAACAAGCTTTTTATCCATAAATATGTCATCTACAAGCCAACGGAATTGTTCCTAATCCTTTATAAAACTTTGTCATAATTATATCAATACCAACATCCCTACCTATTGACTTAGCTTAGAAGATATTACACCTTCGGATAACCAAACCTGATTCCAAGGTTGGTAATCATAAACGTAAAAGCATCATCATAAGGAAATAGCATGTTGTGTTGAGGAAATTCCTTTTTTTCCATTTCCTTCTCAGTATAATATTTGGTTGTGGATCATTTAAAATGTATAATTTATTTTAATATAATTGGGAAGCTAAATTCAAATTCATTAATATATTAATATGATTTGATTTTTTTATTAATAATAAGTTATTCTTTTCATTTGAAAATGTAATAGTACATCAAAATTTCAATGTTTACTAACGTAGTAAAGTTGAGAGGCTTTATTTTTCAGTGGATATAGCAGACCTGTAAATTCATAGGATGTCAAAAATCTAGTCAGCCTTGAAGTTGAGCTCCTCAAAGAAAACGAATTTCTTTAAATATGTTTATGGCAGGCTGGCATTGCCAGCTTCGCTCCACAAACTATCCTGGAGGACTGGAGGAGATAGGGTAGGTGGAACTTGGAAGTAGCTCAACCACAGTGGAATAGGGGTATAAGAAAAAGCTTGTTTCTATTCATGCAATATGGTCGGAGCCATGGAAGCATGGAATTCCAGCATTGACTTGATACAACAAAGAAAACAAAAGGTGGAACTTGGGAGCTGCAGGATTGACTTGATACAACAAAGAAAACACAGGGTGTGAGGCTGGGAGCCGTAGATGGTAGGATTAACTTGATACAACAAAGAAAACACAGGTCTATAGGTAGGGGCCACGGGCAGGAGCAACAATCTGCAACATTACAAGAAGTTTATGGATTGTGGATTTTGTCTGAAATGCCAAATTCGCGGGGGCATATTAACATAATATATTATACATTGAATACTCAATTAACTCACGGAGTCAGCATTCACGAATTGGTATGTGATAACTTGTAACTTGGTAAGCCCGCTAGCAACAACACGTATGAGCCACCTTCCAGGTTTAATAATTTTGTTGATGCCATTAAATGTGTTAAACACGTAAGCGCTCGCTACAAACACGAGAACTTCGAAGCGTTCAAGCCATGGGCTACTCAGTGTAAGCCCGTCCACGTAAGTTGCTCAATGATATTATTAGAGGCCCAATGGTCCATGATCCATGGATGATCGAACACGTGGATATTGGAGAGTAAGCGAGTCCCACTCCCAAGTCACCTAGCTAGTAGCCGCATTCCCAATTTCCCACTAAAAATTGTTGATGGGTGAAATTTGAAGCTACCCTTCTGTTGCAATTTTAAACAGTAGTGGTTAATTTAATTATTGAAGGGCTTACCATGAAATTAAATTTTTTTTGCATGGTAAAATTTGAAGTGGCCTTCTATGACGTGTGGGTAAAATTTGAAGTGGCCTGAAGGCTTCAAATTTGAAGCCTGGTGGGGACACTCGTGTCCCGTGTCCTCGTGTCGGGTGACTTAGATGAATACATTGTAGAAAGGGGGGAGTTTTAATTTTTTCAATTTTTGGTTTGATTATGAAGTTTTGAGTTTTTTGAAAAGGGTTTCATTTTGAGGTGTGAATTTAATTACAAATTGGGTTATTCCCAATTTGATCAATATTACAAAACTAGGTTAAACAATAAAAAAATAGTAATTTGGATTAAAAAATCACAAAAAAATGATTTGGGTGAATAAATTACCTGACTAGATGAGAATGCACCAGTGAATTTGTCTCCCCTCCAGCTAAATCGAGCAACACGGATAGTTGAGTGGGCCACAAAGCGTCCTCGTCCAGGGTCAATTTCGCCTCTATTCGCGTTTCTGATGCGTGAGTGTCGCGGGTGGTCGGCAATCGGCCGACTGTGTTTTTAAATTCATTTTTAGTTTTACATATCGCGTACGCGATTTGTAAATACATAACGCGTACGCGTTTTTTAACTACATAACGCGTACGCGTTATTGTTACCTAGCCTACATGTCCAATGACATGTTAGGCTCGGGTCTTACCATGGCAGGTGGTAAATATCAGAAACGCGTTATGTTTTAGGTATCAGGAACGAGATTTGAAAAAAGTAGCATTGCATCTAAAGTGACCATCATCTTCTTGCACACACCCTATTACAAAACTAATATTTAACTCATTATTATATTATGAACTCAAAATACATTTAACCTAATATATTTAAGGTTATAATCATTCAAGCACCAATTATTCCAATTTGGATATCTTACAAATAGGGCAAAGTTGCATTAATTAATTAATTATGTTCAAGTAAAAAAAATATTCACCCAAAACTAATATCTAACCACCAACTATTCCAATCTAGAATCATGTTCTAAATCTTGTAAATGCTAAGCCAAAAATACTAGAAATAAACAAAAATTTCATTAATTAACTAATTATGAAGTAAAATAGTTATTTACCCAAATTTAATGGTCAAAGTGTCAACTATTACATGTTCTAAAGTATAAGACATCAATCATACAAATAGACAAACACTGCATTCATTCATTGGTTATCAAAAATAGTTATTTACCCAAATTTAATTGGCAAGTGCCAACTATTTCATGTTATAAATTATATCATATAAATCCTACAAATACACAAAAGTTGCATTCATTAAATAATTGTGAACTAAAATGCTTTCAATTTACCAAATTATTGGTTAATTTGCAATTATCACAAAACTAATATCTTACTCATTATTCTATTTTCAGTTTAACAATACATAATCCAATATATTCATCCATGTACCAACTATTCCAATATGGGTTCCTAAACAATAACACACAAACGCTACAAATATGCAAAAAATGCATTCATTTGTTGATTATGAAATAAAATAGTTATTCTTGTAATTATTTATGAAAAAAAATTATTGAAAATTTAGTAAGCCTGAATGGAAATTGAAATTGAAATTCAATTTATATTTATATAAATGAATTTTACAATCTAGTCAATTTAAAGACCCAATTACACTTACAATTTAAGTTCCAATTACACTTGCAATACTATTTAGTTATCTGTCAGCTATATGTTTTTTCAGGAATCAGTAGAAAAATAATTTTTACTGGATTTGGTAGAAAAATAATATTGAAATATCTTGCCATATAAGGAGTTAAAAATAATAATAAAAAGACAAATGCATCTAAACGTCTTATTCGATGGATGACGATGTCCTCTGCCCGTCTTCCAAATACATCTAGTAGTCTTATTCAATGGGCGAAATGACGATCTTTCCTCTGGCCCGTCCAGTTTCCAGATGTTTGAAAGCCTCTTTAACATCAGAGAAAGAGTAAGGGCTCTTCGGATCGATCACGGGTTTCACCTTCCCACTCTCTATGTACGGCTGCAGCTTTTCTAGGTTATGGCCGTTCGGTGATAAACCAAAAAATTCAGCTCTGGAATGAGGATGAATCGTAGCTATGTCCAGAACTCTGGCTTCTTCTTTGGCCACGACATGAGATTTGGACGAATCCCCTGCAAATGAAACAAAAACGTCCATTAGATTACATTACTGTTGCATCAGAAGCCAAGCAGAGTGAGTAAGTGACGACTGACCTATGGTGTCCAAAACAAAATCAAATTTCTCGGAGATCTGATCGTAGCCCTGCTTGGTATAGTCGATCACCAAATCTGCTCCGAGGCTTTTCACAAAGTCGAGTTTAACAGTGCTAGCCGTGGAAACAATCCTGGAAGCTCCATAAACATGCCTCGCCAGCTGAATTGCCAGGCTGCCCACTCCACCCGCTCCTCCAACAATGAAGACGCTCTTCCCCTTCTCAAATTTGGTAATATCGAACGCCTGCTACGCAGTCTGGAGTGCAACGGGTAGGCTCGCCGCTTCCTCGAACGATAAATTTGTGGGCTTATGTGCGACCAGGTATTCGTCCACCAAGGTATATTGGGCCAGTGTCCCCCACTTTGCTGGGCCGCCGACTCTCAACCTCTCGGTGTTGAAGTCCTGGATGTTGCTGTAGACCTCATCGCCATTCTTGAACTTGGAACTTTCATTGCCAACTTCCACCACCACTCCTGCCGCATCACGACCGATCACAATCTACATAACACAAACTAAGTATTGGAGATCTGGATTTAAAGTGTTAACCTAAAAACAACAGTTTTAATTTAAAATTTACATTTTTCAGATACACTAAATTCATCATAATATATTCAGGCTACGCCAGAACATTAAGAGACATGTCAATATATCAGCGATTTTTTGTGGAAAGTCATGCTTGCCAATGGTGATAAAAAGAAGCTTATGTTAAGAAAATAGACGAATCGACGGATATCAATACCGGGAAGTCGGAATCCACTCTCAGCGCACCCTCCCGCCTCCTAACGTCGGCAGGATTGAGAGCAGCAGCTCGGATTTTAAGTAGAAGCTGGCCTGGCCCCGGCTTTGGCACAGGGATTTCCCCGAATTGCAGCACGTCTATGGATCCATATTCGTTGTAGAACCACGCATTCTGAAGTTGTTGACTCATATTTTATGAAGTAATAATCTCCTTTTGCTTTGATCTGATCGACAACCCAAATTTCAAAGTATTGTGGTGAAGGAGAGAGCAAGAATCTACGTGGGTATTTATAAGCTTGTGAAAGGATTGCTATTAGGCTTACGTTTTGGTTCAAACGACTTAAAATGCATTGCACCTAGACACGAGATCGTGGCTTGTGAAATATCTTTGAACAAAAACTATCACTCAGTTCGGAATGCATTGAATTTGGACGGTTGTGAAATATCTTTGAACAAAAACTATCACACAGTTCTGAATGCATTGTATTTGGACACGAAAGATCCTAAACTATCGATAATGCAAAATCCTTGAGAATACTTAGTTGCTGGTTGAAATCATGGTCACTCTTGCTACAATACCAATATCATTAGGATGACGACTATAACATGAAAGTTCATGTCAACAAAATCTACTTTTTCCAAATAACTCTACTTCTTCAAAGCAACTCTCAACTAGAAAATAACATTGATATCTTATACTATATTCCAAAGGTTAGCTCTCAACAAAGTGTGAAATGCTTTTCGAAAGCCAATAAAGCAATATAGGATATTATTTTTATTATCATGACACTCCTTTATAATCATGTTAAGCATAAGAAGTCAGTCTTTAGTTGAACGATTGCTCATAAATATGACTTCACTTCTCTCTCTCTTTCTCTCTCTCTCTCACACACACACACATCAGAGTATTTAGATTTCTTTCTCGTGATGATGAGCCCAATTGTGAGGTTCAAAATGTTGAGAACTAAACACATCAACAAATTGATCCTCTTACAAGTATATACAATCACCAACACATTATCATGAGATGTTTTCACATCATCGTTATTCTTGTGATTAGAGTCTACAATTTCTAATAATCATGTTTGGAATTTAATGTCCTAAATTATGTCTTTTATTTGAAGATGTATTTGAAACATAAAATTAATTTTGGAATATAGAAATTTCAGGGGGACATGACAGTCATCTCCTCCCAATATTGCTTGTCCTCAAGCAATTTCAAACTAGGATGCTATAAGATGTGTTCTTCTTCCCATGTAGCATCTTCACTAGGCAGTCCTTCCCATTTCACCGAGAACTCCTTAATGATTGTGCTCCTTAGCTTCTTCTCTCGGAATTCCAAAATATTTTCTGGAACTAGCACCAAATGTCCTTCATAATCAAGGGGAGGAAACTCTTTTGAAACCATAACTTGATGCGCTACTTCCTTCTTCAAATAGGACAGGTGAAAAACATTGTGAATCCTACTACCTAGAGGCAGTTCTAACTCATAATCCACTTCCTTGATTTCTCGTAGGACTTGGTAGGGACCATAAAACCTTGGCTGCAAATTCTCATCCCCCTTAGACTTCAATGAGCAATTTCTATAGGGATGCAACCTGAAATATACCAGATCCCCTACTTGGAAGGCTTCCTCCACTCTATGCTTGTCTGCATGCACCTTTTACCTATTTTGTGCTACCCGCAAGTTGTCTTTGAGAGTTCTGAGTATGTTTGACTCTCTTGGAGACAATAATTTTCCTTCTGTTTCTTACAATAATCAAATATCATTTTAGCAAAGTGAGTGCATCATATCCATATAGGGCCTTGAATGGAGACATTCCAATCGAGAGATGGAAAGTAGTACTGTAACAAAACTCTCCCAAATGGAGCCAGGTAGTCCATGAGTTTTGTTGACCAGTAACATAGTTTATTTAGTAGACTTCCAACCATTGGTTCACTCTTTCTGTTTGGCCATCAGTTTCTGTATGGTAGCTTTTTCTCATGTCCAAACTTGTCCCCACTAACTTGAACAACCCTTGCTGAAAATTGCTAGTGAATTTGCTATCTCTATCACTAATGATGGACTTGTGTATGCCATGAAGTTTGATGACTTATTTGATGAAAATTTTTACCACTTGGATGGCTGCAATATTAGTTGTGACAACATATAAATGTGCATATTTAGTCAATATATCAACCAAAACAAAAATATTGTCTTTACCTTGGATTTTGGGAAGCCCTGTGATGAAATCCATTAATACACTGTCATAACCCCAAATTTTCCGAAAAATTTAAATTTTTTAAAATAGCATATAATCTTATTAAATGCAGTCATTAACTGTTTGATTAGTTTATGTTATCAGAATTGTAACTGAATGATATTTTATTATACTTAAATTTAAAGATGAGTTTTCTTGTCAGTTACTGATTGTTTTCTGTTTGTAACCACAAGGGGGAATTGCCATAACAAACTGGGCTTACTTAGCTTCCGAGCTAATGCAGCAGATTTTCTTCCTCTTACAGATATACAGGCAATGTTCGGGTCACTGCAAATGAATCTTTAAGGTATTATGAAACAAATTGCTGTACCAAATCATTCAGTAAAAGTATAAGCATGCTAGCCAGGTTTATCAAGCTTTTAAAGGTAGACCTCTTCCTATGATCTCCTCAAGATATTCTGATAGAAAGTTGGAAATTACTAGAGAATATGATAGCTATTTTCTTTGATAACAAAAGAATTAAGTATCCCTATGGAGTATTGGTCTATTGATGAGTTTACTGTAATGAAATAATATTTCTTATCTAACACCGTAGAATATAACTGGGTTACCATAATCAGACCAATTGTTACTCATTCGTGCTTACTCCATCATGCCAAGTTTAAAGTTAGAATATGTTTTCATTTACAACTTCAATTGTAAAGGATATGGAGTTAATAATATTGATATGTATATAGTTTTCTTATTTCTAGCAATTACAAGGTTTACTTGTCTGATACATGTCTCCTCTTAACATTTTAAGGGTTTGCATTGATTGGAACACTACTTTTGTTTCCATGATTGACAATTGAATAACAACTATAGGCACCTTTAGAATTTGTCCTAAATTATCACGATTGAACTCATTTATGATTTTTCAGACTATACTACCAACAGGAATGGTTATAGTAATTTACATAACCTACCTAACATACATTTCACTTACACAATCCTTGTACTTCTTGAGCATGAAGGATAACAAAAGTCTATTTGTTATAACAAGGCATCTAAGACTATTAAGAGATTATGATTATATTGATAACAACAAGTACTACACCTAACCTCACCCCAATGTCTTATAGACTTAATAGAAATGTTTTATCTCTTGTCTTTTCACATGAGACTAGGGTATATGGCATTATAGTGATAAGTTTTATGAACAACTTATAACTTAAAATTATACCCATAACCATATAATTCTTCTTAATTAGAATCAAATCTTCTATGTTTACAAATACTTCAAACGTAATCTTGAACACCATTTATAAAGCATGGTTTTAATAAGTATAAGGCAAAGTTGTAATATTTACGATGCAAGGTTTCAAAGCATTGATCTAACATTTGGTTGCGAAATGTGAGGCAGGTGAAACTATAGTATCACAATCATAAGGGATATTCATGCTATGATTTTGTTTGGAAGACAATTGATGGGAATCTCGTCGTAGGACTTTAGAACGTCGACCCACTGCATGAAATATATTAAACTGCGACGTGGTCACTCCGGAGCCATGAGTTTGTGATATAAAATGGTTGACTTAACCCTAACTTGCCATTTCTCCCTCGCCTTCGGGCTTGGTCGCTCTGTTAACCCTCCTGGTCCAAGCTTTGCTGATACACTGTTGGTAGCAGCTTCTATACTGCCTCAGTTCTTCGTGCTTGTCTACTGTATTATGTGGGAGTCATTATATTTTGCTGTTGGCGGCCGTAAGGTTGTTGAAAACCTAGGGTTTTTCCCTTTGACACCATTGTTGACCCTGTCATGGCATGAGTGTATCATTCGACTTGATACTGTCAATGCTTCCATTATGGAAGATATTCCTTGCTTCTGCCAGCTTGTTCTTTTCGGTGACAAGGGAAGGGTTTACGCTTCCTCTGCTCGTAGTTATCAGGCTATTTACTGTGTTTGAACTTCTTTCAATTCACCGGTAAGCTACAGGTTACTCCTTCGTTTTTCCAGTTAAAAGAAATAGTTTAACCATTTAAAAAGTAAAGTTTTAACTGAACTGTTCTTTCGCTACAGGTTCTGGCTCCTCTTTAAGGCGTGGATGGCACAAGCTTCGGCAGTTGGTTTTTTTACCTGGTAAGCCTGGTTTTCACCATGGCGTTTCCTCCTTGCTGGTTTGTTAGGATGGTTAGGGTTTGGACTTTGAATGAAGCAACTCTGTGATTGCCTCCATTCTGTTCGCTCTTTTAACTGCTTGTTAAAATGAGTTCTATAACAGGTTTAACCCTGTGTTGTGAAAGGATGTTATGGCATCGGTCAATATTGTAATTATTCGCCCTTCTGCTATATTTAAGAATTTTCTATAAAAGAAATATGGTGTATATAAAAAGAAAAAAAAGGTTGTAAGCCTGCCTGTAGATGAGGTTACGGCCTCGTTATTTTGTTTTCTTTACTGTACTCTTAAATGGTTCAAGGTTTTAACCCAAGGTTTTGTAATATGACTTATTATAACGCTTTCCTGTATATTCAGGCTTGTTTATCGCAAGCATTTTTAATTCCTTGCTTTGTACAGGGACAAGTAAAATTAATACTGTAAATTTATAATGCGGCCGTAGGTGGATACATTATCTTATCTCTTAGTATTTACTTTTATTTGTACAAGCTGGACTGTAGGGTTCGACCCGAATTATTTTAAAGTTGGGATTTAAGTTCAATTGCTTATTCTATCATTTAAATTATGACTCTGTTGGTATTTGTGAGTTAAATGAATGATGTTAACCATAATGGTTAAACTTGATGATTGAGCTAAATACTGTTATGTTGTTTCTTTTGTTTTTAAAATTAATAATTAGGTTATTTATCTGTTGATAAATTCTTGTTAATAAAAATGTTGTAGGGGTTACGTACCTGAATTTATTTGTTATGTAATAACTTCTCAAATTTATATATAGGGTCGGTACCCTTATGCGAACCTCCTAGCTGTGAAAATACTTCTCCTGCACTGTTCTTGATCCTGATATCAACACTGTAATTTATATTGTTATATTTTACTATTGCCTTCAAGATTGTTTATTTAATTTGCAATACACAGAGTGTAATTATTTTGTACATATTTCTTATTTATTTATTCATCAAGTACAAATAAACTAGGTTTATAATTACAATGATAAATTATTACATAAAGTCTTACTATTATATTGTATGAATTATAGATACATTATTAGTAATACGATAAGGATATTACTTCTTGCTAATGATGCGGAAAACACAGTAACTCTTAACAATTTTAACTACTGATATTCTGAGATACTAACTTTACTAAACTAATTACTCCTCAGACATATAAAATAAACACAACATACATCCATTCATACTTAGTAAACATAAATGAATAAGTGACAAAACCTTTTTAAGCTATGGACAACAACAACAATGGGAGGCCATTCCTCCCTACCAACTCCTGGAAAGTGCTCAGACAACAACTTCTCAGGACCCCGAGCTTGCTCTAGTCTCCCTGGCCGCAACTAGGTGCAACAAAGTCAATTCTCTCAGCCCAAAAAGCTGTAATGGAACCAAGTTACTACAGCAATCCTCCTAAAACAACTTCCTTACTGTATTTCCCTCTTCCTCAATAGATTTCCTGAATAACATTCACCTGAATGAATTCTACCTGGAAATTATCTGAGCCCCCAGCTCTTTTCATTGAGTTCTTTTTAAAAGATTGCCTAGGTCTTTGTTGGGTTAACTGTCATTTAATGAGCCACCTGCTCTGATTCCACTTTCTTGGGGAATCATGACCCCAAATATAGGGAAGTTGCGACCTGCAACTTAGGAAGTATTTGAGGATGCTGCCACTTGTCTTTTTCCTTCCCACCTAGTTCCATCCACCAGTTTGACCAGTAACCTCTTTTTAACAGCTCTCCCATGCTGTTGTCTCCACAATTTATTTATTAATAATAAAATATTCTGAATTACACTCCATTTCTGTTGACTCTGTTGAGTCATCAATCCTTACTTAACATTAAATTTAACATAATGTCTCAGGAATATAATAAAACAGTTTACATCATTTTTACAAAATTAAGGTATGTGACATACACACCCCCTTAAAATGTAACATCGTCATCGATGTTACTTATTCCTCATCCCCCACAACCTTCTGGAACAAATTTGGGTATGCTTGCCGCATCTTACTTTCCAGTTCCCAGGTAGCTTCTTCAGGACTAAGGTGCTTCCATTGCAAATTCAGCTGTCCAATTGTGCGGTTCCCCAAAGTAATTTCCCTCCTCCCGAGGATACAATCCAGTTCCACCAGAACTTCCCCTTCTGGTTCTACCTGTACAACGTTCCAATCAATCACATGAGTAGCATCATGAACATACTTTTTCAGAACAGAAATATGAAAAACATTGTGTACTTTTAAATTAGGTGGTAACGCTAGCTGATATGCCACTTGACCAATTCTACATAAAATTTCAAACGGACCACAGTAACGTGGCGCTAATTTTGCACAACTCCCCAATATTAGGGAGCTCTTCTTTGGTCTTACCTTTATGAACACATGCTCACCCACCTGGAACTCTTTAGGAGTTCTTTTCAAATCTGCTTGGCTCTTTTGCCGATCCTGGGCAATCTTCAAATTTCCCTGCACTTGTTTCACAATCTGTTCCATTTCTTTTAATAATTCAGGCCCTAACACTAATCTATATACTGTATTATTCCAGGAGATAGGAGTGTTACATTTATGCCCATACAGAATTTCAAAAGGACTGAACTTAGCTGACGATTGATAGTTGTTATTGTATGCAAATTCTGCTAAATGCAAATAATCCTCCCACTTACCTGGTTGATCTTTAATATACATTCTTAACAGATATTCCAACACCTGATTAACTCTTTCCGTCTGTCCATCCATCTGAGGATGGAAAGAAGTGCTGAAATTAAGTGTTGTGTTTAATCCCTTAAACAAGGATTTCCAAAAATTTCCTGTGAATTTAGGATCCTTGTCTGAAATAATAACCTTTGGTACACCATGTAGCCGAAAAATCTGCTTTAGAAATATGTCAGCTATGTTTGCAGCCTTGTAAGTGGTTTTAACAGGAATAAAATGTGTTGCTTTACTTAATTTATCTACTACCACCATAATCGAATCATTTTGATTTTGATTTCTGGGTAATCCAGTAACGAAATCTAAGCTGATTATTTCCCACTTCCAACTAGAAATAGGTAAAGGTTGTAGTAACCCAGCTGGATGTTGATGTTCTGTTTTCACTTGTTGACAGACCAAACATCTAGCTATATACTCAGCTACTTCAGATTTCATATTAGGCCAAAAATAATCTTTTCTCAACATGGTGACAGTTTTCTGGTAGACTACATGCCCTGAGTAAGGGGTTTTATGAACTTCATCCAGAATCAGCAATTTAACCTTAGATACATTAGGCACATACAGTCTGTCCTTAAACAATAAAAATCCATCTTTATTTACACTGTAACCCTTTATTAAACTTTCTGTAGGTTCTTCTTTAGCTGTAGCTTGTAATTTTTGATAGATTTCATCCAATTTTATCCCTTCAATCAACTGTTCATTTAAATCAGAGATATAAGTACTGATAGCTGTTGTAAAATTCAGCTTTGCATTTCTGCTCAAAGCATCAGCCACCTTATTTTCCTTTCCTTTTATGTGTTGAATTTCGAAATCGTATTCACTTACGAAGGCCAACCATCTTGCTTGCCTTGCATTTAAGTTAGGCTGATCTAAAAGGTATTTTAGACCCTTATTATCAGTAATTAAAGTAAACTTTCTGCCTATTAAGTGGTGTCGCCACATTTTTAAGGCATGAATAACAGCAGCTAGTTCTAAATCATAAGTGGCATAATTCTTTTCATGAATCTTTAGTTTCCTAGACTCATAGGCAATGGCATGCCCATCTTGGGTCAGCACTCCGCCTAGACCATCATTACAAGCATCGGTGCAAACCATGAAATCCTTATTAGGATCCGCTATTCTTAGAATAGGTGCAGTTGTTAATAAAGTCTTTAAGTTTTTTAAATCTTTCTTCACATTTTAAGTTCCAATCAAATTTCTTGCCTTTCTTTTGCAAGGAAGTGATTGGGTTGGCTATTTTTGAAAATCCTTCTATGAATCTCCGATAATAACCGGTAATTCCCATGAAGGACCTAACATCTGTTACATTTTTTGGTACTGGCCAATCTTCGATTGCCTGGATCTTTTCAGGATCAACTGAAATCCCTTCCTTAGTCACCACGTGACCTAAGTACTAGATTTCATCCCTGAAAAAATCACACTTACTAAACTTCGCAAAGAGCTGTTGCTCTCGCAGTTCTTGTAAGACTATTCGTAAATGTTCTTTATGTTCCTCTTCATTTTTAGAATAAATTAAGATGTGATCGATGAATACGACAACAAATTTATCCAAGTATTTATGCACTATGTTATTCATTAGACACATAAAGATGGTTGGGGCATTAGTAAGCCCAAATGGCATTACGACAAATTCGTAATGTCCATACTTTGTTCTGAAAACTGTCTTGAATATGTCCTCTTCTTTAATTCTCACCTGATGATAGCATGATCTCAGGTCTATCTTAGAGAACATCGTAGCTCCACGTAGCTGATCAAACAGATCATCTATGCGGGGCAACAGATATTTGTTTTTAATTGTCATTTTATTTAGTTGACGGTAATCTATGCAAAGTCGCATAGTTCCGTCCTTCTTTTTAACAAAGATTACTGGTGCTCCCCAAGGGGACACACTAGGTCAAATGTATTTCTTATCTATTAATTCCTTTAATTGTTATTTTAATTCATTAAGCTCCAGAATATTCATACGATACGGGGCCTTCGAGCTGGGTACAGCACTTGGTACCAGCTCAATTGTGAAATCCAGTTCCCTCTTGGGAGGTAATCCTAGAATTTACTCCGGAAAAACATCAGTAAATTCGTTTACTACAGGAATATTCTCTATTTTTATTTTATTTATTTCAGACTTAACTGCCTCTTCTGTAATAGTTACAGCATAGGCTTTGCACCCTTTTCTGACTGCTCTTTTAAGTTGTAAGGTAGAAATCTACCTGATTACAGTTTTCCGAGGAATACCCTTAACCGTTACAAGTTGTTCATTATTATTCACACATGTAAAGGTTTTATTAAAACAGTTTAAAACTACCTTATGTTGTTCTAACCAGTCCATACCAATAAGTATGTCATACGAGCCAAGTGGTAAAACATTTAATTTAACAGTAGTTTTAAAATCATTCATATTTAGAACACATTCCTTAACATAATAGATCACCTTCCTTTTTGTCCTAGTGGCTAGTTGTACTAACCAAGAGTTATCAAACCTTTCAACAGTCAGATTACACTTTTCTACTATCTGCGATGAAATATAAATAAGGCTAGCACTTGGATCTATTAAAATAGTTACAGGGGTTTTTTTAACCATACCTTCTACTTCCACAATGGAAGTTTGATAATCAGCTTGGCAGTTCTCCAACATTGCATTGATTCGGGGCATAGTCCTTGCAAAGTCTCCAACAGTCATTTCATCTTGTATAGTATGAATATTGCTGTTTGGTTTCTTCCGATTTGGGCAAACTGAAGCATAGTGTGGGCCATTGCACTCCCAGCACTTAACAGGCTCCTTCTATTCGAAATTCTTAGTGAAATTTCCATGATTGTTAGAAGCCTCCTTGCTGCCCTTGAAGTTATTGGAATTATTAGAAGCACCATTTTTGCTTCAATGGAAGTTCTTACCATTAGAATGGTTTCTGTTCTTGTTATTCCTGAAATTTTTCTGGGGTACAAACTCCTTTTTCCTGAACTCAGGCTGATTATTGTTCTTTTTAGCCTTCCAGTTGGCTATTCCTTCTTTCTTTTTGTTCTGTTCAAAATAGAAATTATCATTTCGCATGGCTTCTTCCAGAGTTTTAGGGTTATCATATTCGATTCTATCCTTTATATGATATTGCAGGCAGCTGAGAAACCATTGTACTTTAGGTTTCTCTTCAACAAAATAAGGCACATATCTTAACAGACTTAAGAACTTACTGTTTAAGTCCTTCGTAGTCATAGATCCTAGCTTTAACTCATGAAATTCCTTGGCCCTTTCTTCATAGTATTGTTCGGACAGAAATTTCTTTTGAAGTACCTTTTAAAGGTACTCCAATTGACCTCTTTTTCTTTGATCCCCTTGACCCTTTTCAAATCTTGCCACCATATATATGCCTTTACAAAAAGGTTATAGATGGCCATTCTCGCCTTCAGCTGATTTGAATAGTTGTATATCTGAAAATATTTTCTCATCCTGGATAATCAGGATTCTGCCTCTTCTCCTGTTTCAGTTTCTCCATTAAAAGTTGGGGGTTTTATTTTCTTGAACTCCCCAGAAATCTCTTCATAAGGCCTGTACTTTTTCTTTCTTTTATACAACTCAGCCTCACTAATGTCACTAGTAGTGTAATAGCTTTGTTGTTCCTTACTTCCTTCAAATGATGAACTACTATCTGGTTTAGCTAGTTTCATCTTTTTAGACTCTTTTTGATGGCTAGCTTCTTCAGATTCAGATCTTTTGCTTCTCCCTTCAGTCTAAAATTTTTCCATCAAAATTTGATTTAACTCCTCTTGAGTCTTCAGAATCCTTTCATTATCCTTCTTGATTGATTCTATGTCAGTCTTTAAACTCTTTATAGTCTGCATCAGCTCTGAAGAGTGAGTAGTTACCGCCTCTATCACAAGTTCTCTAGACATCTGTCTAGTCTCAGTGTTTGGAGATTCCTCCTCAGCATATTCTCCTAGCTTCTCCATACTTGCTTGTTAGATTCAGAAAATAAATAAATAAATAAAATAAAATAAAATAAAATAAATAAAAAATAAAAAATAAAAAATTATGCTCTGTTTTTTTTTTTTACATGAAATAAAATACAAGTTAGTACATTATTTTTTTCTTTTACTGTTCTACGGGAACTAGTTGGGCCACAACAAGGCCTAGTATTTGAACCATGCTCTAATACCACATGTCATAACCCCAAATTTTCCGAAAAATTTAAAATTATTAAAATAGCATATAATCTTATTAAATGCAGTCATTAACTGTTTGATTAGTTTATGTTATCAGAATTGTAACTGAATGATCTTTTATTATACTTAAATTTAAAGATGAGTTTTCTTGTCAGTTACTGATTGTTTTCTGTTTGTAACCACAAGGGGGAATTGCCATAACATACTGGGCTTACTTAGCTTCCGAGCTAATGCAGCAGATTTTCTTCCTCTTACAGATATACAGGCAATGTTTGGGTCACTGCAAATGAATCTTTAAGGTATTATGAAACAAATTGCTATACCAAATCATTCAGTAAAAGTATAAGCATGCTAGCCAAGTTTATCAAGCTTTTAAAGGTAGAACTCTTCCTATGATCTCCTCAAGATCTTCTGATAGAAAGTTGAAAATTACTAGAGAATATGATAGCTATTTTCCTTGATAATAAAAGAATTAAGTATCCCTATGGAGTATTGATCTATTGATGAGTTTACTGTAATGAAATAATATTTCTTATCTAACACCGTAGAATATAACTGGGTTACCATAATCAAACCAATTGTTACTCATCTGTGGTTACTACATCATGCCAAGTTTAAATTTAGAATATGTTTTCATTTACAACTTCAATTGTAAAGGATATGGAGTTAATAATATCGATATGTATATACTTTTCTTATTTCTAGCAATTACAAGGTTTACTTGTCTAATACATGTCTCCTCTTAACATTTTAAGGGTTTTCATTGATTGGAACACTACTTTTGTTTCCATGATTGACAATTGAATAACAACTATAAGCACCTTTAGAATTTGTCCTAAATTATCACAATTGAACTCATTTATGATTTTTCAGACTATACTACCAACAGGAATGGTTATAGTAATTTACATAACCTACCTAACATACATTTCACTTACACAATCCTTATACATCTTGAGCATGAAGGATAACAAAAGTCTATTTGTTATAACAAGGCATCTAAGACTAGTAAGAGATTATGATTATATTGATAACAACAAGTACTACACCTAACCTCACCCCAATGTCTTATAGACTTAATAGAAATGTTTTATCTCTTGTCTTTTCACATGAGACTAGGGTATATGGCATTATAGTGATAAGTTTTATGAACAACTTATAACTTAAAATTATACCAATAACCATATAGTTCTTCTTAATTAGAATCAAATTTTCTATGTCTATAAATACTTCAAACGTAATCTTGAACACCATTTATAAAGCATGGTTTTAATAAGTATAAGGCAAAGTTGTAATATTTACGATGCAAGGTTTCAAAGCATTGTTCTAACATTTGGTTGTGAAATGTGAGGCAGGTGAAACTATAGTATCACAATCATAAGGGATATTCATGCTATGATTTTGTTTGGAAAACAATTGATGGGAATCTCGTCGTAGGACTTTAGAACGTCGACCCACTGCATGAAATATATTAAAATGCGACGTGGTCACTCCAGAGCCATGCGTTTGTGATATAAAATGGTTGACTTAACCTTAACTTGCCATTTCTCCCTCGCCTTCGGGCTCGGTCGCTCTGTTAACCCTCCTAGTTCAAGCTTTGCTGATACACTGTTGGTAGCAGCTTCTATACTGCTTCAGTTCTTCGTGCTTGTCTACTGTATTGTGTGGGAGTCATTATATTTTGTTGCTGGCAGCCGTAAGGTTGTTGAAAACGTAGGGTTTTTCCCTTTGACACCATTGTTGACCCTGTCACGGCGTGAGTGTATCATTCGACTTGATACTGTCAATGCTTCCATTATGGAAGATATTCCTTGCTTCTGCCAAATCGTTCTTTTCGGTGACAAGGGAAGGGTTTATGCTTCCTCTGCTCGTAGTTATCATCCTATTTACTGTGTTTGAACTTCTTTCAATTCACCGGTAAGCTACAGGTTACTCCTTCATTTTTCCAGTTAAAAGAAATAGTTTAACCATTTAAAAAGTAAAGTTTTAACTGAACTGTTCTTTCGCTACAGGTTCTGGCTGCTCTTCAAGGCATGGATGGCACAAGCTTCGGCAGTTGGTTTTTTTACCCGGTAAGCCTGGTTTTCACCATGGCATTTCCTCCTTGCTATTTTGTTAGGATGGTTAGGGTTTGGACTTTGAATGAAGCGACTCTGTGATTGCCTCCATTCTGTTCGCTCTTTTAACTGCTTGTTAAAATGAGTTCTTTAACAGGTTTAACCATGTGTTGTGAAAGGATGTTATGGCATCGGTCAATATTGTAATTATTCACCCTTCTGCTGTATTTAAGAATTTTCTATAAAAGAAATATGGTGTATATAAAAAGAAAACAAAGGCTGTAAGCCTGCCTGTAGATGAGGTTACGGCCTTGTTATTTTGTTTTCTTTACTGTACTCTTAAATGGTTCAGGGTTTTCACCCAGGGTTTTGTAATATGACTTATTATAACGCTTTCCTGTATATTCAGGCTTGTTTATCACGTTCATTTTTAATTCCTTGCTTTGTACAGGGACAAGTAAAATTAATACTGTAAATTTATGATGCGGCCATAGGTGGATACATTATCTTATCTCTTAGTATTTACTTTTATTTGTACAAGCTGGACTGTAGGGTTCGACCCGAAATATTTTACAGTTGGGATTTAAGTTCAGTTGCTTATTCTATCATTTAAATTATGACTCTGTTGGTATTTGTGAGTTAAATGAATGATGTTAACCGTAATAGTTAAACTCGATGATTGAGCTAAATACTGTTCTGTTGTTTCTTTTGTTTTTAAAATTAATAATTAGGTTATTTATCTGTTGATAAATTCTTGTTAATAAAAATGTTGTAGGGTTACGTACCTGAATTTATTTGTTATGTAATAACTTCTCAAATTTATATATAGGGTCGGTACCCTTATGCGAACCTCCTAGCTATGAAAATACTTCTCCTGCATTGTTCTTGATCCTGATATCAACACTGTAATTTATATTGTTATATTTTACTATTGCCTTCAAGATTGTTTATTTAATTTGCAATACACAGAGTGTAATTATTTTGTACATATTTCTTATTTATTTATTCATCAAGTATAAATAAACTAGGTTTATAATTACAATTATAAATTATTACATAAAGTGTTACTATTATATTGTATGAATTATAGATACATTATTAGTAATACGATAAGGATATTACTTCTTGCTAATGATGCGGAAAACACAGTAACTCCTAACAATTTTAACTACTGATATTCTGAGATACTAACTTTACTAAACTAATTACTCCTCAGACATATAAAATAAATACAGCATACATCCATTCATACTTAGTAAACATAAAGAAATAAGTGACAGAACCTGTTTAAGCTGTGGACAACAACAGCAATGGGAGGTTGTTCCTCCCTACCAACTCCTGGAAAGTGCTCAGACAGCAAATTCTCAGGACCCCCGAGCTTGCTCTGGTCTCCCTGGCCAGAACTAGGTGCAGCAAAGTCAATTCTCTCAGCCCAAAAAGCTGTAATGGAACCAAGTTACTGCAGCAATCCTCCTAAAACAACTTCCTTACTGTATTTCCCTCTTCCTCAATGGATTTCCTGAATAACATTCACCTGAATGAATTCTCCCTGGAAATTATTTGAGCCCCCAGCTCTCTTCATTGAGTTCTTTTTAAAAGATTGCCTAGGTCTTTGTTGGGTTAACTGTCATTTAATGAGCCACCTGCTATGATTCCACTTTCTTGGGGAATCATGACCCCAAATATAGGGAAGTTGCCACCTGCAACTTAGGAAGTGTTTGAGGATGCTGCCACTTGTATTTTGCCTTCCCACCTAGTTCCATCCACCAGTTTGACCAGTAACCTCTTTTTAACAGCTCTCCCATGCTGTTGTCTCCACAATTTATTTATTAATAATAAAATATTTTGAATTACACTCCATTTCTGTTGAATCTGCTGAGTCATCAATCCCTACTTAACATTAAATTTAACATAATGTCTCAGGAATATAATAAAACAATTTACATAATTTTTACAAAATTGGGGTATGTGATATACACTTTCTCATTTTCTGCTTAGGAATAGGAAGTGGTTGTAATAGTCCAGGTTGATGTGTATGTTGTGCTTTGTTTTGATTACATGCCACACATTATCTAACATAATCCATCACTTCCTTCTTCAAGCCCTTCCAAGAGAACCTTTCCTTCACTTTCCCGTATGTCTTCACAAAACCCCGGATGTCCTATTAGGGGCACATCATGAGAAGCCTCAAGGATATTATTCTTTAATGAGGATTCTGGAACAAAAAATATCATATACTTATGATATATGATATCATTAATAATCTGGTAATTATCATCATGAATTAGTCCATCAAATAAATCACAACCAAATTGATTCTTTGTATACTCTACTACAAGTTGTGATTTCCAATCATCCTGGAAATTTATCAATGCAACGGTTGGTTTTCTAGAAAGAGCATCACCTACAATGTTCATCTTACCCTTCTTGTATTCCATGTCAAAGTCAAATGCTTGAATCTTTCTTAACCACTTTTTTTTCCGATCATTCAACTCATTTTGGGTAAAGAAGTGTTTCAGACTATTATGGTCAGTCTTGATGATGAACTTACCACCCACAAGATATTGTCTGCACTTGACCATTGCATGCATGATGGCTAGAATCTCCTTATCATAGAATGAATATAACCTCTCATGGTGCTGCAACTTCCTACTTTCAAATGCTAGGGGATGCTTGTTTTGCATCAAGACTGCTCCAATCACATTCCCTGAAGCCTCACATTTAAGGACAAAAGGTTGAGAGAAATTTGGAAGTGCAAGAACATGACAACTACTCATTACCTACTTCATCTTATTGAATGCTTGTTCAGATTCTTCTGACCAATAGAAGGATATTTTCATAGTAAGTTTTGTCAACGGAGATGTCAACTTTGAAAAACCTTTGAAAAAGTTCCGGTAGTAACTGCATATCCCAATAAATCCTCTCAATTCAATGAGATTTTTAGGACTTGGCCAATCCAAAATTGTTTGGATCTTCTCCATGTGAACCTTAACTCCTTCTTTCCCAATCACATGACCAAGATACAAAATCTTAGTCATGCCAAACTCGCACTTGGATAATTTTGTTAGAAAAACAGGATTGCAGAGCAATAACAATAAACAGAAATGCAAATATAATCACACATACACATTACAAGAGAGACACAGATATATCATGGTTCACCCAACTTGGGCTATGTCCACACTTAAGTTGCCAGTCCTTATTATTATTCCGTCCAGCAAATTGAAGGGATACAACCTGCAGCATAATCACTGCACTTCCTCTTCACTGTCTCACAGTCTCTCTACTGATCTCAAAGATATTTACAATGCATAAAACCTGATACATCAACCCTAGCCATATTACAATGTATTTCTTTTATAAGGGAAATACAATGGAAAAATACCACGGTATACCCAAAACCATGGGCCCGCAAAATAGCTGGTAAAAACAGCTCCAAAAATGCAGAATGGGTGTAGAGTCCTTCGGGGTGCACAGCTGAGACAATATTATCTATGAGATTGGAATATTTGGCTCCACAACCAACAAGCTCCCACTTGGAGACTGATCACAGCAACTCCACCACTGCTACACTTGCTGGACTTGGTCTTGGCAAATTTCTCCTCTTCATTTTCATGCTAGAAGGCCAATTGAAACCCAACAAGAACTTAGTTTCTCTCTGGTCAATACCTTTGTGAACATGTCTGCAGGATTCTGGCTAGTGTGTATCTTTTCTAGCTTCAACAGTTCATCTTCCATAACATAGCATATGAAATGGTACTTGAGCTGTGTATGTTTAGTACTTGAATGGAATGTTGAGTTCTTTGCAAGATGAATGGCACTCTGGCTGTCACTATACAACCTGCTATCCTTCTGCTTCTTACCCACTTCCTCCATAAACCTCTGCAACCAAATCATCTCTTTACTAGCCTCTGTAATGGAAACATACTCTGCTTCCATTGTTGAAAGTGCAACAACCTTCTGCAGTTTTGAAATTCAGTTTACTGTTGTTCCACCTACAATAAACACATACCCTGCGGTACTCCTCCTGCTATCCTTATCACCTGGCATATCTACATCAACATATTCCTGTAGAACACTGTCTGAACCTCCAAGACATAATGCCTCAATGGTAGTACCTCTCAAATACCTGAGAATCCACTGTGCTTCCTTCCAATGTTCTTTACCTAGATTGTTCAAATATCTACTCACAATTCCCATTGCATGTGCAATATCTAGTCTTGTGCACACCATGGCGTACATCAAGCTGCCAACTACTGATTGATAGGGAATCTTGGACATGTAATTTGTCTCTTCTTGTGTCTTGGGACACATTTCCTTACTTAAACTGAAATGGTTGGCCAAAGGTGTACTAATTGGTTTTGCATTCTGCATTCTGAATCTCTCCAACACCTTTTGTATGTACTCACCCTGAGACAATGTCAATTTGTGATTTTCTATGTTTCTTGTAATTCTCATACCAAGGATTTACTTTGCAACACCCAAATCCTTCATCGCAAATCAATTAGCTAGCTTCCTCTTGAGTACATTTATATCCTGCATGTTAGACCCTGCAACAAGCATGTCATCCACATACAATAACAAGATAATATATCTTTCATTGTCTAGATTCTTGAAATAAACACAGTGGTCAGAATGACATCTACTATAACCTTGTTCTGTCATAAATCTGTCAAATTTTAAATACCACTGCCTCGGATCTTGCTTCAAGCCATACAAGCTATTCTTCAACCGCCATACCAGATCCTCATTACCTTTGACCTCATACCCTTGTGGCTACTGCATATATACCTCTTTCTCCAAATCCCCATGGAGAAAGGCTGTTTTTACATCTAACTATTCAATATTAAAATCTTCTACTACCACTAGACTTAAGATAGTCATAATTGAAGTCATCTTAACAACAGGAGAAAATATTTCATCAAATTCTATACCTTTCTTCTGTGCAAATCCCTTTATAACAAGTTTGGCCTTATACCGCTTCTTACCTCCTTCTTCTTCCTTCAACCTGTAAATCCATTTGTTTTGCAATGCTCTTTTACCAGTAGACAACTTAACCAAATCCCAAGTCTGGTTTCCTACCAATGAATCTATCTCCTCATTCATGCCTTGCTCCCACTTCTTTCTAGTTTCTACCTGCATTGCTTCTTCATAACATTCTGGTTCACCAGCATCAGTCATCAATAAATAATACATCGAAGGAGAGTCTACTTAACTTGATAGATCTTCTTACACTTGTAGGAGTTTCAGGTACTTGCTGCTGTTCTTGATTTTCTGGCACCTTTGGAACTTCATTTTCTTTAATTTCATCAAGCACTGTGTACTCCGTGTTTTCTTTTTCCTGTTTCTTTCCTTGCAACTGATCTTTATACATGACCTTTTCATTGAATATCACATCTCTACTCCTAATTATTTTTTTATTTTCATAATCCCATAAACGATAACCAAATTCATTAACACCATATCCAATAAAGGTACATTTATTGGATTTAGCTTCAAGCTTTGTTCTATTATCTTTATCAATATGGACAAATGCTTCACAACCAAACATTCTCAGAAATTAGTAGTTTACCTTTTTATCTATCCATGCCTCCTCTAGAATACCACCATCCAAAGCACTTGAAGGTCCTCTATTTATTAAATAAACAATAGTATTTACAGTATCCGCCCAAAACTATAAGGGCAACACTGCATGCAATCTCATACACTTTGCACGCTCCATGATCGTTCTATTCATCCTTTCGGACACACCATTTTCTTGTGGTGTTCTTTAGACTTTCTTCTCTCTACTAATCCCATGGTATGAACAGTAACTATCAAACTCCTTGCCGCAGTACTCACCTCCATTATCAGATCTGAGACACTTCAAGCTTTTTCATATCTCATTCTTAACCAAAGCTTTTCACTTCTTAAAAGTAGCAAACACATCAGATTTCTATCTAATACAATAAACCCAAGTTTTCCTAGTTGCATCATTAATAAATGTAACATAATCATGAGAGCCACCAAGATATTCTATCTGAGCTGGTCTCCATACATCTATATGCACAAGATCTAACTTTTCATTCTTCTTCTGTTTCGCAACCCTGAGAAATTTGACTCTCTTTTGTTTTCCATAAACACAGTTCTCACAGAATTCCAAACTTACCTGCTTCAAATCTGGAAGCAACTTCCTTGAGTGGAGAATCTGCATCCCCTTCTCACTCATGTGGCCAAGCCTATGCTTCCACAACGATGTATCTATTCCTGTGGAAACTAAATAGATAGAATGGTCAGTATTATAAGGACATAAATACAACGTACCTACCCTATCTCCTTTTGCTATCACCATTGATCCTTTAGTGATCTTCCACCACTTTTCTCCAAACGTAGATAGACAAATGCCATCTCCCAACTGCCCTATTGAGATCAGATTTCTTTTCGTAACAGGAATATGCCTAACATTTTTCAACAACCAATCAGTTTCATTCTTAAATTTTATCCATACCTTACCCATTCCAACAATTTTACATGGCTCATCATCACCAAATAAAACATGTCCAAAATAGCCTGGAACATAATCATGAAAGTATTTCCGATGGGGTGTAGCATGACATGAAGCCCCTGAATCTATTACCCAATAATCACTAGTATTATCTAATGCAAGAATCAAAGCATCTCGTAACACATCACCTGCTACATTTGCTTCCTGGGTAGTTTCCTTCTGTACATCTCCTTTCTTCTTTAGAGATCTGCAGTCTTTCTTCAGATGTCCTTTCTTTCCACAGTTCCAGCACTCTATCTTTCCCAACCTGGACTTGGATCTACCCATTTTAGAATTTCCACGATTACCTTGGCTCCTTCCTCTCTCCTTTTGTCTTCCCCTTCTCTCCATGGTCAATGCATTACCTGATGTCTCACCTATGCTTTTTCTTTGCATTTCCTCGCTAAGAATAACACCAATAACATCATCAAATTTCAAGGTGTTTGAACCAGAGACAGAGTTACTTACAGCCATGACCAAGCTATTCCAACTTTCTCGCAATGAACACAAGATTAGAAGAGCCCTAACCTCATCATCAAAGTTCACACTTACAGAACTTAGTTGATTTGTAATCGTATTAAACTCATTTAAATGATCAGTAACAGATCCACCTTCAGACATCTTCATATTAAATAAATATTTCATTAGAAATACCTTGTTGGAGGCTGAGGGTTTTTCATACAGCTTACCCAGTGCACTCATCAAACCCTCCATTGTCGTTTCTTTTGAGATATTGAAAGCCACCGATGAAGCCTGGGACAACCGTATTGTCCCCAGAGCCTTTTTGTCAAGAACCTCCCATTCTTCATCCTTCATAGTCGCCAGTTGCTTTGCTCTTCCTCCCAATGGTAGGAATAGATCCTTCTGGTATAGATAGTCCTCCATTTGCATCTTCCATAACTAGACATTTTGGCCATTAAACTTCTCAACCTTAAACTTTCCTTCTTCTGACATTGATCCCACTCGAACCAGAAACCCTAACTTCCTACGAGTTTATCTGTCAAATAGACCTTCGGCTCTGATACCAATTGTTAAAAAAATAGGATCACAGAGCAATAACAATAAACAAAAATACAGATATAATCACACATACACATTACAAGAGAGACACAGATATATCGTGGTTCACCCAACTTGGGCTATGTCCACACTGAAGTTGCCAGTCCTTATTATTATTGCGTCCAGCAAAGTGAAGGGATACAACCTTTAACACAACCGCTACACTTCCTCTTCACTATCTCACAGTCTCTCTACTGATCTCAGAGATCTTTACAATGCATAAAACCTAATACATAAACCCTATCCGTATTATGATGTCTTTCTTTTATATGGGAAATACAATGGAAAAATACCATAGTATACCCAAAACCATGGGCCCGCAAAAAAGCTGGCGAAAATAGCCCTAAAAATGTAGAATGGGTGTATAGTCCTCTGGGGTGCACGACTGAGACAATATCATCTATGAGACTAGAAGATCTGGCTCCACAACCAACAAATTTTTCATAGAAATATTGATCTTCCAAGGTTGTTAGTACAACATCCAAATGCTGCAAATGCTCCTCCCAAGTTCTACTTTATATTAAAATATCATCAAATAAAACAAGAACAAACTTACGTAGCTGTTTGCTAAACACTTTGTTCATGGAAGATTGAAACGTTACAGGTGCATTGGTTAGGCCGAAAGGCATAACCAGGAACTCAAAGTATCCATGATGACATCGGGAAGCTATCTTCTCGATGTCCTCCTCCCGCATATTGATTTGATGGTAACGAGAGTGAAGGTCAATATTTGAGAAGTATTTGGCTCCATGCAGTTTATCCATCAAGTCATCAATCCTTGGGATAGGATATATGTTCTTGATAGTATTCTTATTGAGAGCTATGTAGTCTATGCACATGTGCATGGTCCCATCTTTCTTCTTCACAAGGACTACAAATGAAGCAAAGGGACTTGAGATTGGTCTAATGAATCCCAATTCAAGCAACTCCTTGATGCGTCACTCTATCTCATACTTGAATATGTTTGGGTGCTTGTAAGGATGGAATTTGATATGTGGTGTTCCTATATCTAACTCAATTCTATGCTCCACTCGTCTACCAAGTGGCCTACCATGAGGAAGGTCCCCAAATAATTTATTATGCTTTTGGAGCAATTTCTGAATGTCTTCTGGATATTGTGCTACTTCCAAAGAGGTACCTTTAGTGGTGATTAGGCATTCTATAGTCCACTCAATGTCTCCATGCCTCAGTAGGGATCTCACACTCTATGCACTCATCACATTTTGGGGGTAGGTGTTGATTTCCCTCAACACTCCCTCCTTTGCATATTCACCTTTGAAAGTCATCTCAGGGATATGGTAGTCTATTAAGTGCTTCCCAATGGAATACAACCATTGTACTCCCAAAACCATGTTAGTATTAGCCATATTCACAACATAAAATATATTTGTAATGGTGTGATCTCCTATAGTAATTTGCAATTTAGGGATCCATCTAGAACAATCCATAGAATGATTACCCTGAATGATAACAGCAAAACCTCCAAAATTTTCAGTAGGTAGCTTCCTTCTTTCTACCAAAGCTGAATCAATGAAGTTATGGTTCGCTCCTCCATCCACTAATGCAGAGACTGATTGTACTTGGACGACTCCTTTGAATCTGAGTGTATGGAAGCAAGGCACTCATGAAAATACTACATTCTTGCTCACCTCAGGGGTAGGTTCTTCTTTTGCAGTATCATAGGCCACTTCAACATCCTCTGGGGCCTCTTCTTATTTCTCGTCAACTTTGCTCTCTAATTAAAATTCAATGTAGTGTGATTTTCCTATAGCACATCTGTGCCTTGGAACCCATGGTTCTTGATAGGTGAAACAGAAATTCCTTCTTCTCAATTCATCTCTATCTTGTGAGTAATTGTCCTTCTTGAAATTTCTAGAAGAACTCTTCATGGGTGGCCATTGATTCTTGAATTGATCAGGAACAACAACTCTAGGAGGAAATTTGGTCCTCGGAATAGATTCTTCTAAATATACGGTTCTACTCAACACATATTGCAAGGTAGAGGGTATGTAGGCCTTCACCAAGCCCTTAAAAGGTTTTGCTAACCCTTCAATGAACAACAGGATCAATCTATCCTCTCATATATCAGTGACCATCACAGCTAATTTTTGGAACTTCGAGATGTAGGCTTCAGGTGTTCCAGTCTACTTCGCATGTGCTACTTCTCTGAAGGTGATCTCAGGATCTCTTCTTTCAAACCTTTCAGCCACTCTTCTGGTGAACTCTTCATAAGTGGTCACTTGATCATGCCCAAGTGTTTTCAGGCCATGAAACCACCAATCATTGGCTTCACCATCTAAGTATAGAGTATCAAACTTGATGGAATCTTTCTCAACCATTGGATTCAACTGAAAAATATGTATCAATCTTATGAACCCAAGAGTTTGCAGTGCAATTTTGTGAGCCATCAAAGTAAGGCAAGGAAATCTTACCAATAAAATTTCCTAACTCATATTTTTGATTGGGCATCCATAAACTTCCTCTTGATTTGGTCTTGTATTGAATATCATATAAATATCTAAATGGTAAGGCTCTTTTACACTCTTCATTTAGTGTGAGGCACTCAACATATTTATCCTCCCATGAAGCAAGACCTTCATTTTGAACCTCGGGTTACTCCATTTGTTCTTGAGTAAACTTGGGAGTAGTCGGCTTGGATTTGGGGTGAGATTCTATCTTGAATTCATCAAGGAGATTGTGAGGCCCAATACTTGAGAAAATAGAATCACCACTAATCTTTCTTTCACCATGTGGGGTACCATTAGTGCTCCCCTCTACATTTTTGCTTCCTAGATACTGAGCTAAGAACTCTCTGGTCCCTTTTCCGGATTGGAAAATATTGCGGAATACGTCTTGTCACCCTTTCATCATACTTTGCACAAATATTTTGAACTCATATTTTTCTTCATTGTGAGACATATCTGACTCTCCTTGTTAGTTTCCTTCAGTAGAATTGATTTCTTCTCCCTCTTCTTCCTCTATCAGAGGACCCTTCTTCTTAGAATATGAATATGCTTTTGAACTCATAGAAAGATGTCAAGAAAAGGTTTAGAATATCATGCTTTGATACCACTATAATTTACCGACCAGGATTAATGATACACTTACTCACTCTCCTACAAGACTCCATTAAAAACAATGGATTCGAGTGACTAGTTTGACTGTAGGTAAGAAAAATTGAAGAAATATGGAGGGGATGAGGACTACACCGGATGATAGAACCTTTTCACAATGTACTTGGAACATTAATTTTTTGAACATCATCCAGTCTGAATTCTACTACAATGCTTTTGGTCACCCCAACATATGCCAACTAGAACATCAACTAAGCATGGGATGAAAACCAAAGGTGAAGGATTCTGACTTGTGGAGGATAAATATCATCAAATGTCAGTCAATGTAAATCCTAGGTGTGCTCCAACAAGTTTTGTAAGGTTCTGAGAAAGTCTCCCAAAGATACAAGAAAAAATTCCTTCTAGGATTGAACAACTAGATCAAATTCGGGACTTCTAAAACTATTTGAGAGGCTCACAAATTTCTGATATGAATCTTGGAATGAGTCATATCGAATCTTAATTAACATCAGAAACTAAAATCACTTCATTTGGACCACTACTCATTCATTTATCACATAATTCTGGAAACTAGCTCAATTTCATTAAAATCTAGATTAGGTGCAAAAAGAGGTTTGAGAATCATAATTTTATTCATTAAAGATTCATATTGGACATCAAATATTCATTATTATAGTCATATAATCCATCATTAGTTGATTCATACATCAAAGAGTTCTCAAGAATGAGATACAACCAGAAGAAACTCTTACATTAGGAAAACTAGGAAATCAATCATAGATTTGCATGGAGAGCTATCAAATATATGTCACGGGATCATACTCCACTGGTGCAAACTTCGGGACCTGCAATAAGCTCAATTATAATGGTTGAATACCATCATCGTCTCCTAGGAAACAGGGGCACATCTCCCAGCTTAGACTAGGGGCACATCTCCCAAGTCTCCGAGGCACAATTGCACTCACTCCAAAACTCAAACTATCAAAAGATGTGACGGTGGTGCACACTCCTTATTTTATAGATGGAGGATGACTTGAGGAGCAAGTATCCTAGGCTAATGTGCCCTCATGGATGGATAATGAAGGCTTACTTTCCTCATTTTTTCTTTTCTGCTTTGCTTTTTGTTTTTCCCTTTTTTGCTTTAGCTTTTCTATCCTCCTTTGCTTTTTACTGTTTTTTCTTGGTTTTTTTCCTTATCCTTCTTTTCTAATTTTATGTTGCATTCTGCTTTTGTGCTACTTTCTGCTTTATGGTGCTTTTCTTGAGTTTTTCTACCTTTCTTATCTATACCATCTTTCTTTCCCTTTTCCTAATTTTCTAGGTTTGGATACTTTCTCCTAAATTCATTTGCAACTCATCTCTTAAGTCAACCTTATCCACTAAGGTGCACTTGTAGAGCATTATCCTCTTGTATTAAAAATAAAATTACTTACTAGATGAAAAAAAATATTCTCAAGTGCATAATAAACATTAGGAAAAATTAAATCACACTCCCTAATTAATTAAATGCATGAATTTCAAAATTAACCCCAAGTAAATGAAGTTGTCTCCTCAACCGAAGGGATTGGTTGGGTTAGGAACTTGATCCAATAATCACTATTGAGGGGTCATGACACAAAGTTATGGAGAAAATAGTAAAACACATTTTTTTAGTTATAAAAGCACATGTGTGCTTTTAGAGCACGAGGCACATTCTTATGCTTTCCACAAGCACATGTGTATTCCAAAAGTGTCCATGTTCTCCTACGCATGCACACTCATTTCAAATTTGAAAAATGGTGGGAAATTTGGTGTTTGTTGACTAGGTAGGTTTGGATTTAGGTTTGGGTTTCCAAATGTGCTCCTTTGGTCTACAAATTGATGAGATCTTCTCATTTTTCAGGACATCACTCTATATCTTCACTTTTTACATTATTTTCTAATAAGATAAAGATATATGTTGTCAATGAAATTACAGACCCGCCCAGAGTCAACTATGTAGATTACATATATATAATTTTTTTTTTAAGAATACTGTTTACTTTTTTTTATAGATTTTTGAACTAACATATACCATAATCCTTAAAAACATGCCTTCTTTGTTTCTGCTAGATGTTAACACGCCTTTAGGTTGCACTAATAGAAGGCATTCTCATTTCAACAATAAAATTTGGTAATTAAAAAATAAAATAAATAAAAATAAATTTTGAAAAAATAGCCATGCACTGGATCTACATGTTCTCTACATCTCTACAAATTTTTGTAGAAGAATTCCATCAATTAAGTACTGCAAATTGCACTAACAAACACATATACACTAAATTTTGTATGAAACTTAACATACCAATTTTGGGAAAACACAAATTTCACCAGTTATATACAATTTCAAAAAATAATAATTATATATTTGGAAAGCTAATTCATTTTCCTACATTTCATCTTCTTACACCATATTGAAATTCATTGTGGAAGTATCTAGAATCATCCCTCAAATTTAACGGATTGTTGTTTTTTCATATTTGCATTGCCACTAACTTATCATGACATACAAACATTAGCTTGCACCAACCCTTAACAATTTCATATTTCCATATAATGTTATTGGTGATTATTATGATTTAACATAGAAGCTGATCACAAACTTTAAGTGTGATGTCCAACCTCCCAATATGTAGTTGAGTTACTATAATCAACTAAGAGGCTCAAATGGTGTTCTACTAGCCCTTGATCATGAGTTTGTACATCTCATAAAAATCAATCTCAAATGGATGTTAAGGGAATGCCTAAGAGGGTGTGACACTCTAAACTAATCATGCTACAGTTTGTGAATCTGATGAAGACTCATGACAAAAATCCTAAAATTCAATAATATACAAATAAATTATACAAAATCTAAAACAAACTCATCTCATAAAACAAACTCATTTCATACTTTTATAAAAAATAATAATTTCATTTTCTTCTACTTTCTTCTATTATAGAGATATTAGTCAAAAACCATAAATCATCCATTTAAATATCACTAAAGATATATATAAAAATGCATACACATATACTTCATTCTTAAATATGAAAGTGGTATTCTTATATATGATTAGTAATTTCTAAAATTACTAAACAAACCCATAAAACTATGTATCTAAATCTCTTCCAATATTTTTATATAAAATTATGTATCTAAATCTCTCCAACTATTTTTATATAAAATTGTGTATTGGCAATATTTATATATATAGGAGTCTCATAATGTTTCATAGTTCTCCACATGTATTATTTACTAAAATCTGAGTATATTGGATAAAGACTCCATTAATTTTCATTTATTTCTTTATTAATGTTCATATTTATAGATGATGATATTCATTTAATTAAAAATATATTATTGATATTTAAGTTTTAAAGTTTTTTTTTTCAAATACAGTTTATAAGAATGCCACTACGTGCTGTTCTAAAAGCTTTAAATTTTTGTTTTTTTTCAAAACTGGTTTATGAGAATGCTACTCCATGCTATTCTAAAAACTTCAAGATTATATAATTGAGTAATGGAAAGCATATTTTTATCAATTTATATAATTGTGCACATAAACATAGATAAACACTTCTAAATAAAATATTCAAACACTTCAAGATAACGTGTTCAATTACAAGTACATTTCTATCCTATATCAATTTATATAATTGTGCACGTAAATATAGATCGACACCGGATAACGTATTCAACACTCTAGATAACGTGTTCAATTATCTAGCTATATGGTTTTTATGCTTCCTCAGAAAAATAATATTGAAATACCGGATCATAATATTGCCTAGCGTGCGGCGCACTTGGTAATATAAAATTGATTTAAATGACCGCATTTAACAACTGTGCTCCACTGCGTTTGTTCTTGTTTGCGATGGAGTATATCACGTTTATATTTGAACACTACTCAATATGTATTATATAAATGTTGTGTCGATAATGGTTGGTTTATTGTATAATATAAAAGGGAGTTAACATAGTGAAAGGGCTTACTCCAATGTTTGTTTCACATTATAAGACTTTATTATGTTTTTATAGGTGATGGGGTCTAGGCTGTGAGGCAATCTGTACTGTAATAAACATGTTTATCTCTTTCCTTTCTACATATTGTGCTTGGAATATTTCACCGATTTTGTCCATACTCTGTTTATTTAGGATTTAATTCTCTTAATATAATTAGGGTTTAATTCCCCACACAGATAATAATTCCGCTCGTTTTTCTTTATATGAGCTATTAACACTTTAGATGTTTTAGTTGTCCTATAGGGCTGAAAATTATTGCCATGGTTTGTATTATAAGTATTGTGATTTCCTTTTTATTAGAAGAGAGAAGCAAATAGAAGATGGAACACAAGTAGATATATCTATTGCCTTTTGATTATTAATCACGAATATATATAGGATTACATCACATCAATACCATTGTCCAATACTATGGGACAGGAAATACTATGGGACAACCAAGTGTCCTAGTCAAACTAGAATTAACTAATAACTCGACTAATTAACCAACTTAGGACCATTGAGATTACAATTCTTAACATACCCCCTTAATCTCAAATGGGATGGTATTCTCAACACTATCAATGTGTAAGTGCTGCCTCTGAAACTCAAATGCAGATGTTCCCCTAGGTTTGGTGAACATATGAGCCAATTGCACCTTAGAGCCACAAAACATCAAAGTAATATATTCTCCATTATTGACTAACTCACCTATAAAGTGATATCGAGTGTCAATGTGTTTACTCTTTCTATGAAACACATTATGTTTGGACAACTGTATGGCTGAACTATTGTCAAAATAAATAGTTGTTGGTCATGTTTCTGTGTGTCCCATATCCTTCAAAAGTCTTCTTAGCCAAACTGTTGTAGTTGTTGCGACATCTTCTGATTCTGTAGAATGTTAGGATATCTCATCATTCAGTTTTATGTTTTGCATGTATTTTGCATTTTGCATGCATCCCATTCATCATGCATGCATCCCAGTCATCAGTTGGTGACCTCCAACACCTATTCCCCTATTTGTCAGCCCCTGGGAGCTTATTTCCATGCAGTTCTATCCCTCCTAGTCAGTAAGGCGGCCACCTTTCACCTACCACTTTAGAAAGGAAAACTTCTTCACCTACCACCAGTGACAGACTCAGTTAGTTGAGTAATTTGTGGATCTTTCCTTGATTTAAGGCTAGATTGATTCCTCAACTCACTGTATCACTCTGATGGACCTCCAGTGAGACTTGATTTCCAATTCTGACTCTAGTCAGCTCCTCATGCACCCTCCTTGGATCCTCCTTCTCTACATTAGTGCCACATAGATCAATTACACTTATTACACTTAGTTTGACACCTGGCTGACAGTTACTTGTACATTGATGACCACCATTGATTGATGATGAGGACTCCTAGTTGGAGCCAAGCTATTTCATCCAGTATATTCAAATGACCACCTGGGTAATTCGAATTCATTTAGTCATTGTAACTGCATCTTGTATTGTATTCTACTTCTGAGTTCAGTAGAGCACTATTGCAAGTCTTTTGCACAATTTACACATATTCATTTGTATGCATCTCTTGTAATTGATTTACTTGTTCAATTAGATATGTTGTTGTTCAATTTCACATGGTATCAAAGCCATGGAAGGGACAAGACTTCTTTTTTGCAGGTGTTCTACATGAAAATTGATTGTTTTTTGCTAAAAAATATTGCAGCTGTGGCATGCATTTCTCAAAGTGCATTCACTATTGCTGAAACTTTCTCTCCAATCCACTCCAGAAGCCGAGAGTTTTCCACAGAGTTCTTGGATATGAATCATTGGATCTTCAATCTTGCTTGATCTCCTATACCGGGTGTGATGCAACTCAAAAAGGGTCGATTGTCGACCTTATAGTTCTTGCTTTTCTTGTGATTTGCAGGTTTTATCACTCCTCCATTTGCATTCGCCATAATTGAGATGGACTCTTCTTCTTCGGATCTACTCACTCATTTCAATTACTTTCAATGGAAGGATTACATGGAGATACTCTTGCACTAAAAAGGCTTCTACAAAGTTGCCATGGGCCTCGAAGTTGAGCCAAACACTCTCATTAAGAAATCCAAACACTTCAACAAATTGGATGAAGAATATGGTCTTCTTTGTCTCCATATTTCAAAGGATCTTCATTTTCACCTTAGTGGATTAACTACTTCAAAAGGAGTGTGGGAGAAACTTGCCAAATTCTTTGGCTTTCAAGATGAGATGTGGTCTTTTCAATTGGAAAATGAATTGATTGCCTTGAATCCTGAGAATTTCGATACCATAAATGAGTTCTTCACCAAATTCAAGCATTTGGTATTTAAATTGAAGCAAAGTGGAGTTGTGAAGGAAGATAAACAATTGATCTTTCTATTCTCACAAAACTTGGAAAAGATTATTTGGTATTTGTCTCTACATTCAATTTCGGAGAGCTCACAATTCCGAATTGGAAAATGCCTATTTTAAATGCTTTCATTGAATCCTTGACAAAGGAGCATGATAAGTTTGTTCAAATGGGGTCCAGAAGCTTCAAAGATCAAACTCTTTTTGCTAGAGGGTCCAAAGCTATGGATGGCAAAGAGAAGCAAAAGATAGAGAAGCCAAAGTTTGATCCTTCCAAGCAAAGAGAGAAAACCAAGCAGTCAGATGAGCCATCTGGTTCAAGAAACAAACAAAAAGGAAAAGAGGGCAAAGAGAAGACTAAATGTTCTTATTGCAGTAGGGGCTTTCATCCTGAAAGCTCATTCAAGAAGAAGACCATATATCAGATGGCCCTTCTCTTGGAGAAAAACAACATAACCCTTCTCGATGGTGCAAGGAAGAAGGACAGAAACTATAATCCTGAAAGAGGTCATGCACTCATGGCAACTGTTTCGAATTCTAAAACTCTACTCATTGATTCTAGAGCTTCAAACCACATGGGTACAAATAAATATTCTCTATTAGCATTCGATCCTAATAACACCATCTCCATCCACATGGGAGATGACTCACAAATTTCCTTAAAGGGAAAATGTACTATTCATTTAGAGTATGGCATTTTTCACAATGTTCTTTATGTACCCTCCTTAGATTCGAATATTCTTTCCGTATATCAGATGAGACACACTGGTTCAGTAAAGAAAGTTGTATTCTTCCCTAACAAAGTTGAAATTTCTGAAATCAAAAGTAGAAAACTCATTGCGGTAGGAAAAGCCAATCATGCTGCAAAAGCATATGAGTTTTCACACTTTCTGCCACACGATAATCCCACTGCTCTTCTAACTCATGGCAATGAGGTTAGTAGGATATGGCATGAGAGGTTTGGAAACCTAAATTATAAATATTTGCAGCTTCTACAAGACAAATCCATGGTTGATGGCATTCCGAAGATCAAATCCTCGAAGGGAATATGCAAAGGTTGCATCATTGGGAATCACCCCAAGCACAAGTTTGACCGAGGCAAAGCCAACAGAGCTTCTTGCATTTTTGGGTTGATACATTCTGATATCAGCGGCCCACTGCCACATACCTCCATGAATGGATCAAGGTATGTTCTGACATTTATTGATGACTTCTCCAGATATACATGGGTTTTCTTTCTCAAAATGAAGTCGGAAGTACCAGAACAATTCAAGTTTTTTAAGGATTCTGTTGAGACTGCCACCGAGAGGAAGATAAAAGCTCTTAGATATGATAATGGAGGTGAATATATCAAATCAAAGCTGCTGCAACTTTGTGCTGAAAGTGGAATTCAGATCCAACACACAATTCCCTACACACCTCAGCAGAACGGTGTAGCAGAAAGAAAGAACCGGTCATTGAAAGAGATGGCAACCTCTATGATTGAATCAAAAGGTTTGTATGAAAACCTTTGGGATGAGGAAATGAATGTTGCTACATACATTCAAAACATAGGTCCACATTCATCTTTGACTGATATTACTCCTTTCGAAGCATACACTGGTCATAAACCTGATGTGTCCAATTTTCGTGTTTTTGGCTCAACCGCTTGGGCTAGAATTCCGACTGAAAAGAGAAAATATTTGGATCCGCAAAGTTTTGAATGAATCCTATTGGGATATGATGAAGAATAAAAATGATACGAACTGATAGATATCAGATCTAAAAAGATATTCATTGAGCGAAGTGTCATATTTTAAGAACCCCTTCAAAATCTAAAACTAGTCGAGGAAGAAACTGTTGATTTACTGCCTCTACAAGAAGAAGATTTCGAAGAAGATGATGAAAGTATTGGTTATGATATTTCTGATATTTTATCAGAATTTGATGAACATGATATATTAGGTTCAGAAGCTGATCTAGTTGTACCCCAACACTTGCCAATGTGAGCCCAAAATACACTCAATTCTGCTGGTTCGAACATTGGAAATCCTGCCGATCCAAGGAGAACTCGAGTAGACTTTCAAAGAGCAGGTAGGGATCTTTTATTTTATGATCCTTTGCTAATTGAGAAATATTTTTAGATGATAGGTTCAGATCCTAAATCATACTATCATGCCCACCGAGACCCAAGATGGCAAGCCACCACGAATGAAGAGTACAGTTCTCTTCAAAAGAATGCTACATGGGAGCTAGTCTCTCTTCCACCTGGGAGAAAATTAGTCCAATGTAAATCGGTTTACCACACAAAGGTTGTTGATGATGGATCAACCTGCAAATACAAAGCTAGGTTGGTTGCAAAAGGCTTCTCCAAGTCCAAGGAGTGGACTACACCGAGACCTTTGCACCAGTTGCAAAAATGGATTCTATCTGCCTAGTTTTGGCAATTTCTGCATCTAAGCACTGGGAAGTGCACCATATGCATGTGAAGAATGCATTTATTCATGGAGATCTAAAATAAGATTTTTGCATGAAGCAGCCAAAATCCAAAGTTGGTGTGCAGATTGAAGAAGTCATTGTATGGTTTAAAACAGGCCCCAAGAGCTTGGTATGCAAAGATGGACTCCTTCCTTCTTTCACAGAATTTTGGAAGATGCAAATCAGATCCAAATGTGTACCTACAACAAACTGAAGGTAATTTTATGATTATAGTTCTTTATGTTGATGACATTATGATTACAGGTAGCACTCTTAGTTCAATCGACAAGCTAAAAACTGCTTTAAATCTAGCTTTTGACATGAGCGATTTGCGCTTGCTGAAGAAATTCCTTCGGCTAGAAATTGCTCAAAACTTTGATGGGATCACCATATCTTAGCAAAAATATTTTCCATACCTGCTAAACAAATTTAATATGTCAAATTGTAAGGCAACATCGTTTCCATATCTCTCAGGAATCGGTCTTGAGGAGGGAGATTCTACATCGCTTGTAGATTCTACATTGTATCGACAATTGATTGGTTCTCTTCTATACTTGACACTCGCTAGGACTAATATTTCTTATGACGTGAGTGTTGTATCAAGGTATATGCAGCATCCCCGTGAGCTCCATTGGTGGGAAACCAAAATAATCTTTCACTATGGGCAAGGAACTAGACATTTTGGCATACACTATGCTGCAGATTCTGAGCTAGATTTGGTTGGATTCACTGATTTAGATTGGGCAGGTGATAGCATTGATCAGAAGTCCACTTCCGGATATGTTTTCATGATTGGAACTGGGCCTATTTGTTGGTCAAGCAAAAAGAAGGCAGCCATTGCCTTATCTTCAGCAGAGGCAGAGTATCGAGGAGCATTCAATGCTTGCATTCAGGCAGTTTTGTTGCAGGGTATTCTAGCAGAGTTTGACATTGATAGCACTACTTCGACTATCATCTTTTGTGACAATCAAAGTGATATCAATATTTCGATAGATCCAGTTCAGCTATAGGGGACCAAGCACATCGAGATCCACATGTACTACATTCGAGAGCTTGTGCATGATAGAACCATTGTCTTGCAATATTGCCCTACTGACGAGCAAATTGAAGACATCTTCATCAAGAGCTTCACTGAGAAGAAGTTCTCTTACCTCTGTTCACTTTTGTGGGTGAGTTCTATCATGGTGGAGACATATTAGATCCTTCTATGTTCAATTTGAAGGGGAGATTTCTTCCCACTAGGTTTTCCTCCTTTCCTCAGTTAGAGTTTTTCTAGCATTTTTGGATTATTGTATTGGGGTGACCTTTGGGCTCAGTAACCAGGGCCCTACCATTTATTTTTTACATCATAGTATAGCTTGAGGGGGGTTGTTAGGATATCTCATCATTCAGTTTTATCTTTTGCATGCATTTGCATGCATCCCATTCATCATGCAAGCATCTTAGACATCAGTTGGTGACCTCCAACACTTAGTCCCCTATTTCGAACCCCCAGGAGCTTCTTTCCATGCAGTTATAGCCCTCCTAGTCAGTAAGGCGTGCACCTTTCACCTACCACTTGAGAAAGGTGCACTTCGTCACCTACCACCAATGACACACTCAGTTAGTTGAGTATTTTGTGGATCTTTCCTTGATTTAAGGCTAGATTAACTCCTCAACTGACTGTATCACTCTAATGGACCTCCAGTGAGACTTGATTGCCAATTATGTCTCCAGACAGCTCCTCATGTGCACTCCTTGGATCCTCCTTCCGTACATTAGTTCCACATACATCAGTTACACTTATTACACTCAGTTAGACTCAGTTTGACACCTGGCTAACAGTTACTTGTGCATTGATGACCACCATTGATTGATGATGAGGACCCCTAGTTGGAGCCAGGCTATTCCATGTTGTATATTCGAATGACCACCTGGGTAATTTGAATTCATTCAGTCATTGTGACTGCATCTTGTATTGTATTCTACTTCTGAGTTCAATAGAGCATTGTTGCAAGTCTTTTGCACAGTTTACACATATTCTTCTTTATGCATCTCTTGTAATTGATTTACTTGTTCAATTAGATCTGATGTTGTTCAATTTCACACAAAAGACATACTAACAATGGTTTGTTTCTGAGAGGCCCATGAAATCAGACTAGTACCAAAATGGAAAGCATAACCACACGTACTTTTCCTATCATCAATACTACCTGCATAATCATTGTCAATGTACCCTATAAGAGTACTTTCTCATCAATAACATGAGTTTGTTTAGATAAATCCCCTATGCTTCTAGTTCTCTAGTTCTGTTGTGGACTGTCTACTGGTGTTGCTTCTTGTTGCTGCTGCTGTACCTCCAGTCTGGGCATTGTAAGTGGTTCTGGTGGTATAGGACTGTCTTTCTCCTGAATATCTGTTGTATCATTATGAGGATCACTCCAACATTTATCTTCAAGGAATTTGACATCTCTACTCACCAAAAGATTTTTGGTGAGAAGATTATATAGTTTGTAATCCTTATAATCTTCACTGTAACCAATGAAGATACATCTTTCACTTTTCTTGTCAAGCTTTTTCCTCAATTCATCAGGTATCTATGCAAATGCCACACATCCAAATACTCTGAGATGTGAAACATTAATATTAGTGCCACTCCATGCTTCTTCAGGAATCTTATATTTAACACTTACCGTGGGAGATTGTTTTAGTAAGTAAACTGAACATGCAATAGCTTTAGCCAAACAATCATCTGACAATGTTTTGTATGACAACATACTTCGGGCCATGTTCATGACGGTCTGATTCTTCCATTCAGCAACCCCATTGTGCTGTGGAGTATATCTAGTAGTGAACTGGTGCTGGATGCCATGCTGCTTACAAAACTCTACAAATTCATGCAATTCATACTCACCTCCACCATTTGATCTGAGTATTCTGATGGATTTACCTAACCGTTTTTCATCTAATGCTTTGAACTCTTTAAATTTGGAGAAGGGATCTTATTTGTGTCTAACAAAGTAGATCCAGACTTTCCTGCTATAATCATCAATAAATGTCACAAAATACAAACTACCTCCTATGGAATGGTTTTGCATGGGTCCACATAGATCTATGTGAAATAACTCAAGGTGTTCTTTGGCTCGAGATGTAGAAGTGCGGAAATTGTCCCTTTGGTGTTTCCCTAGGATACAGTCTTCACAAGAACTGGACCATTCATTCACAACTGGTAACCCCTTAACCATGGGCTATTTTTGCAGATGACTTAGACTCTGAAAGGGTGGATGACCATACCTACAGTGCCACAACCAAGTTTCATCTAGACTAGAAATAGTATGAGCATATGACTGTGACAGGATAGCACTTCTCAGATTGAGTGGGAAGATTCTATTCTTGGTCATTTCAGCTTTGGCGAAGATTCTTCGATTGGGGGATTTATCATATACAACACAATATGAATCAAGGAACTTGACGTCATACTTATTATGAATCTGTTGACCCACACTGACCATATTGATTTTCAGATTAGGAACATAAAATACATCATGTGTTAGCTTCTTTTGCATTCTTTTTAGTAAGGATAGGAACAACTCCTTTGCCTTGATCAGGAACAAGATAATGATCACCAAGCTTGACCTTTGAATTAATAGATGGATTTAGATCAGAAAACAATGATTTGTTACCTATCATATGATTGTTGCAGCCACTAACTAACAACCAAATATCTCAGTGATATTCTTATCCAGTTGCTTAGCATGAGAGAAACATGACTTCTCAACTTTCTTCAACATTGGAGATATGGGATTTGCCATTGTTCTGATCTGCTTGCTTCTTCCTGCAGTCTCGTTCATAGTGTCCATACTTCTTGCAATAGTTGCACTGAATGTTGGACCTATTTGTCCATTTATTGCCTCTCCCCATCTGGTTCTAATAGTTTTTAGAGTGATCATAGTGATATGAATGTTCATGAGAAGTTCTATCCTCTATAGAATGAGAAACTCTTGCTCTTATGCCTCGTCCTCCACCTCCTTTGCTTGACCTCTACTAAATGAATTCTGAGTGTTGAATGCATTTGACAGAGACTCTTCCTCTTGACTGAGTCAAGCTTTGTGGGACATAAGGGACACTGTTAACTCTTCTAGGGTAAAATTGGACAGATCTTTAGATTCCTCTATTGAAGTGAAAACTATAGCAGAATGGGCAGTCAACAACTGGACCAAATCCGCCATAGGAAGATAAGGACTTAGACAGTCAATAAGAGGGCACAAGAGAAGGCGATCCCGTAGAATAACAATCGCATACACTAAGTCACGATGGGCAATGGCGATGGGCAATGGATTTCCTTCTCATTATTAAGCATAAGCTTATATAGCATTACATCACACCAAAAACCACGGGAAAATACCATGGAACAATAAATACTATGGGACAACAAGGTGTCCTATTCATACTTAACTAACTAATGACTTAACTAATTAATGCACCAATAACAGATAGTGGACCGGTGAGATTAAAATTTGTATGGCCTGATCCATACCTGTTGTTGGCTAATCCTTTTCACATAGTGGAAATCACACATGCATACATCAAGACGAAAACACATCTGCGTGGAGGAGAAGCTTCACAGCCTTGGGGAACATATCAGAACACATCAATTTTATTTATTTATTTATTTTTTTAGCGCACAACCTATTAGGGAAAAGTGAGCCATTGGGGCACCTACAGAGAAGGAAAAGTGCACCATTGGTGCATCCATGGTTAAGGAAATGTGAGCCAGGGACTATTCACTTCAAAAATTATTTCTCAGCACACCTGTAAGTCACACTGTGTTAGCTAATAAATTGCACCACTCTATTTAAAGATCATCATATGAGATGGAAAGTAACACCATTGTTTATATCAGAATGAAGAAGATCGAGTCTTGCAGAGATCGATCCAAGAAGAGCCTGTGTAGAAAATGGTGGAGAAGATATGGAGTTTCTATCCAGCTTCCAAGGATCTGAATTATGAAAGATCACTGATACTGAAGAAGAAACGACCAAGAAGATCAAATATTGAAGATGGTGCTAGAAGATCTACCAGAAGAAATTGAAGAGGTAAGAAATCTGTTAACTTCAATAGGTTGATGGAAAACCTTTGATGGAGACAATTATGAAGTATGGTCTTTAAAAATAAGGAATTTCTTAAGGTCACAAGATTTGTGGAATTTTGTAGTTGAAGAGGATCCTAGTAATCTAGAAGCATTTGAGAATTTGACAGAGTATCAGAAAGAAATAAAACAAGTTGTTTCCTTAAGTCTCATACAAAACAGTATAGATTATTCCACCTTTCATAACAATGCAGAAGTTGATACTCCAAAAGAAGCATGGGATATATTGAAAGCAAAGTTTAGTGAAGAGGAACCTGATGTAGAAGAAGATGTAGCAAAGCTTAGTGAAGAGGAACCAGTTGAATTTGAAAGCTACGCAAAGCACGAGGAATGCCACAATAATGTGGAAGACAACCAAGAAGACTGTGTTTATGAGGCAACCAATGATCAAGTAAGCTCAAAAAACTTGTTTATCTAGATCTGTTTGCTGATGAAAGTTAAAACAAACCTGTCAATGTAACAGTCCCTAGTGATGTGAGTCATAGTCTCTCAGATAAAGAGACAGTACCTGTCAATGTAACAGTCCCCAGTGACGTGAGTGATAGTCTCTCATAGAAATAGACATTTGATAGCAGCAATGATAGTCTATCAGAAAAAGAAACAGTTGATAGCAGCAGTGATAGTCTCTCAAAGAAAGAGACAGTTGATGGCAGCATAGAAGTTGCACCAGAAGAGAGTTCATTAAAGAACCAGAAAACCATAAGTTTGAGGGAGCTATATGAGAAGTCTCCTATTATTGATGAGAAGTCTCCTATTAGGCTTTGTTTCCCTATCAACCCATAGTTTTTGAGGAAGCAATGAAGGATGCACAGTGGATATCAACTTTGAAAAGTTAATGAGAATGATGAGGTAGCTTCCATTGAAACAACAAAAGATGAATATGAGGAAGATGAAGAACACAAAGATGAGGAAGACGAAGAAGTGGATGCTCTCCAAGAAGAGTTGAAATATATTCATCTTTTTTCTAACAAAATTTTTGAGTGTGCAAGTAAAATGGATAGCAACATACAATATATTGAAACATAAGAAGAAGAAGAAGACTTACACTATGATCCAGTACCAATGAAAAGCAATAAAACTATTTATTGTGCAGAAACTAAAGAAAACCTTGAAGAACACCTACTTAGCATCAAGTTCAAGAATAAACAGAAGAATCTATCTAATTACACACCAAGGAAGAAAGTAAAGCTTAAGTTTATTTGAATGAAATGTATGCCTAGCTGAGACACAGAACAATAGACAATAGTGTTGAATATTGTCCCGGTTGAGATTAAGGGGGTATGTTAAGAATTGTAATCTCACTGGTCCACTATCCGTTATTGTTGCATTAATTAATTAAGTCATTAGTTAGTTAAGTATGACTAGGACACCATGTTGTCCCATAGTATTTACTGTTCCATGGTATTTACCTGTGATGTAATGCTATATAATATTATGCTTAATAATGAGAAGGTATGCTATTTCCCATAGTGTTTCCCTCTTCTTCTTGTGTTCTATATTTTAACAGTATCAATCTTCCAATACAAAGCGCCTGTTCATACTATATACTTCTTATTACTTGTTACTGCAATCTTAACAAAGATTTATGTCTAGTTTTATTATTCCCTGCCATGCAAGGAAGCATATAATCGATCGATTTTTTATTCCATCCATGCAGGAAGTCATGTAATAGATCAGGTTTTGAATGCTGTGCAATCTAATGCACGGATTTTAATCCTATGATTTTTCAATTAAATTAAGTTATTGTCTAATGTTTAAGTACCCCATCCTTTTATTGTGTTGATTGCTTTTCATTTTGCTTTAGCTCCTACACTCCCACAAGGATCCTGACTTCCACCTGCTAGCTTTGACACCCAACAATTTTCTTATTTGATAGAGTAGCTGCCACCCAATGATTTTCTTATTCGATAGGTAGCTATAGTTGATGAAAGGAACATACTTCTATGTTGAACCCTGAAAAAATTACATATTTTGGGAAAGGAATTTTTTTTCAAAAAAAGATCATGAATATCTATTATTTTCCTTTAATAAGCATATCTTTAAGAGTAAGATATCAAAATTTCAAATTTTGATTTTACTCTATTACTAGTTATTTCAACAATCCAGAAGCTACTACTTCAGCTCTGGTCGTGGATGGTTGGCTACGAATAGGTGATATCTGTTACATTGATGATGAAGGATAGATCTTTGTTGTGGAGAGATTGAAAGAGGAAAGATGGAAAGAGTTGATTAAATATAAAGGGTACAAGGTGTGATGTAAATCTCTTTGAGAAGCCTTAACTTGTTAATGCCTCTTGTTTGTTGAAATTTTGCAAAAATTTATTTGTAATGTCCTTCAAAATACACCCTAAAAAAATTTCTTAAGGGTTTCCTTAATTGTTGTAAGAACACATGTTTATATATATTAACTTCAGCACTGAGAAGTTATTGATGTTTTCATTGTTTTCTCTCCTTATATTTCTGGAGTGACATCATTAATCAGACATGTATCTTTTATTTCCTGACTAACATGTATGTGTGAGACTGGTCCTTTTAATGCATTTGCATTTCTTTACAGATATATGAATTGTTAACGCCTATGATAGCCTATTTTCCCTACCCTTTGACTTCATATTTAATCATAAACTTGATTATGATCTAATAGTATTTATATATTGGATTCATATTACATATACCTGTTAGTCTTATCTATTGACCCATACTTTATATGAACCGTTCTTCCTGTATTATATATGAAATGTTTGTCTTGTAAACATGTTATACATGAACTTGTGTATTTTGTCCATTACTTATTTGAATTGTATGTATTGTTTTTTTTATGTTTGTCCCCATGAGAATTTACTTTTTTCATTAGTGGACTTTGGCCAGTAATGTCCCAGCTTACTTGGGGTTGTTAATCATTTGTTTTACTTCTCCTTCTATAGGTATGTAAACATCTACACACTTATGGATGTAACCATCCTTGTAAACACCTCTTAGTTTACACACTAAACCTTTTGAAGTGGCAAACTATATGTTGATACCTCCAATATAAAGTTTGAAAGGGTAAGACACAATGTATACGGGTTTTAAATTCTCTCGTAATGTGTAAGATATTAACCCCTTTTAATTATCAAATGAGACTTTGGTCAAGCTATACCAAGTCTACAAATTAATGGAAGTAGAGGTATATTTAATGCAGCCAAGTCATGGAAGACACTTTGAGGATCACGGCCCTCCATTTTGGCACCACATTTAATGCTTGGTACTATTACGTGGAGATTTCCCAAACTTCATTCATGAATGTTCATCCTGGTTTGTTTATTTCATTATGGAAGAGGGAGGCCGAGGGATTTCCATCCAATACGCTTTCGCTTGTAAAAAATGATGTGTTTGATAGAGCTATGTTCTATTTGCCATGCTTGTCTTTCAGAGGATTTATAAGAGGATCACCATCATCGTTTCGAGATGGCAGTGAAACATGAATTCCTGTCACGTGATCTTTTCATCATTCGATTACCTATGAATAATTTATCTCACAGTCTTCTATGTTTTTAGTTTGAGTACTGATTTTATGGAATGCTTTTTTAATGCAGGTAAGCCTCGTTCTCAGGGTTTCAAATTTTATACCCGGCTTGCTCTCTTCTTGTTCTGGTAAGCTCATGGCCCTTCATGGACGAACTTCCACTTACGGGATGCGATTTTGAGTGCTTGAATTTTCCATATGGAGGAGGAGCCTTGGCTGACTATTGTTGTGTTCTTGTTTCATTTATGGAAGCACGCAATCTTGGGTATGTTTCGCCTTAATGGATATACAAGGGTTTAAGTGTATTCTTTCAAAGATTATGGGCTTGTTCCTTAGTGGAGGTTTCCCTATTTGTATTTTGAAAACTATTGTAGAATGTAAATCCCCTACATGGTTTTAACTAAGTGTTTCTTGTATATACATATTGCTTTTTTTTCAAATGATTATATACTTCCTATGTAAATATTTCCTTTTTTAATGTCATGTGTACTGGTTTTTAAAAGCCTTGAAGGATTTTTAACCTATATATGAAGAATACTCTATTTGGGATTTGTTGGTTTGGTTTCTATTTCTGAGTGTTTATTTTACTTTGAAATTGGGAGAGACTCACTGTGAGGTCAAATGTATTTTACTCTTACACTATAATGTCAATTGAATGTATAATACAATGGTTGATATGCTATGTTTCTCATAAATGGATGATATGGTTTGTATAAGTGTGTGACTATGCGTTCTTTAAATATTTGTCCTGTATGCATTTATATAAATATTTACTTACCCTACCTCGCTTGAATCCTAAGTCTTAGATATATCATGGGCTTGTTGTTCATGGGATTCGATCCTATGTGAGGTATGTTTATACTCTGTGAGTGAATATTATGTCTACTATTTACACAAATGGTTTATATGGCTCTCTTTTAATATTAATTTTGTGTCTGTTGGCATAAATCTCAGTTTGCTTGTTTGATATCCGTGGTGGTATTTATTACTGGGATTATGTCCTATGCATGTGTTGTATTTACTTAGTACAATATCGTTTTTCATTTCCTATCTAAATTTTGACCTATGGGGGAATTCATCCCTCACAGCGAAATCTTATGTATCATGCACATGATACGTTTTTTACTTGATGGTTTATGGGATTTGATCCCTAACCGTCATTATAAAAAATAGAGCGTTGATCCTGGCAAAGCGTAGAGCTTATCCTTGCTCTAAACCGTGGTTGTGTTTAACTCTCTCTTCACACCACCTACGCATGAATAGTGCGAACCCTAGTCTGACTATGTGACAATTTAAGGCTCCTTCCTATTGCTGTATTTTATGACTTGACTGTTCGATACGAAAAGATGAACACTGTTTGTGATATCTGATATTTCTATGAAATCGTTTTAGTTTATATGTCCAACTTGTATGAAAATCGTGGGGGAAAGATTCGATCGCTTGATGGATAGCTCAATGTTTTTCTTGTGCATAGATATACATATAATTAGAATACACACACATATATAGTTTAACTCCTAGTTCTTTTCGATAGTTTAAATTGTCACTACACAACAAGAAAATCCATCTTTTAGCACCACAAGTTAGCACCACTTATGTTTTGTGGTGCTAAAGTGGTGGTAGTAGCACCATTTATAGTTTTGTGGTGTTAATGCGGTGGTATTAGCACCACTTATATTCTGTGGTGTTAATGTGGTGATATTAACACCACTTATATGTTGTGGTGTTAATATGGTGTTAATATTGTTTATTAATATTATTGGAAATTGAGCTTTTCCTTTTTATGTTAAAAGAAATGTCTTGTTGGCAAGTGCCATTAAGTAGTGCTAAGTTATTATTTTCCACATGGGCATGTACACGTAGGATTTAATTATGAGGATTTGCACCATAAACACTACAACTTCACAAATAATTATTTTGTAAATATCTCAATTAAATTATTTATGTTATGTTTATTCATTCGAATAAATAATCAAGATTAATTTATTTTTATACTATTTAAACAAATAATGGAAAATAATAAAAACAACAATTTTCAATTTATTATTATTATAAAGTAGTAATACAAATTATTACTTGAAATTTGATTAAATTCAATTGAGAACTTTTTTTAATCTTATTAAATTTCTTGATGGATAGTATAATTATTAGGTTTTTAGCAGCAAGAATGACCTTAGGCTAAAGGAATCCTATGGCTAGAGAAATACCATGTTGGCAAGTGCCATATAGTGGTGTTAAATGATTATTTGTTGCATGGACATGTACAAATATGATTTAATTATGCTAATTCACACCATAAACACAACAACTTGAGAAATAATTATTTTGTAAATAACTTAATTCATTTTTTTCATTCAAATAAATGCAAATAACTTAATTCATTTTTTTTTCATTCAAATAAATGCTCAAGACTAATATATGAGGGTTTACATCGCAATCACAACAAATTCAATTATTTATGTGCATATTATTTAAACAAATAAATTCACATGATTCATTTATGAGACTTTGCACCACAAGAAGAACAAGTCCATAAATAATTATTTTGTAACTAACTCAATTCCATCATACCTTTTTAATATTATTTAAGCAAATAAATTCATATTAATTTTAGTATTGACACATAATTAAAGTCAATCATTTTTAATTTATTACGTTATAAAATAGTAATAAAAGTTATTTGAATTGAAATTTGATTATTACACTTTTATTGATCTTATTAAATTTCTCCTAGACATGATTGAGGGGGGAAACCATTACCTTGGGCCCTAAAAAACGGTTTTAGGAATCTAGGACCAAGAAGGATAATCATCACACGTGTGTTTGTAAGAGTATCCTTTGCCTCTATGTGTGGGAATTAATGCATTGTAAGGTTTTGACCAATAGTGATAGGTCTACTTTCCCTTGACCTAGTTAATACAATAAACCTAGTCCTTGGGATAAATGAAGCTTCTAGGCATGTAGCGATAATAATGATGTGTTAAACCAACACAAATTACTTTTTGAGAAGATCCATGGCCTTATAATAGGGATATAGGGGAGAATTAGAGGAAATAGAACTAGGTATATGTCTTCGGGGAATATGCATGATTACAAGAGCAAACCCAGGCCTTTGACATTAGGGGAAACCTCTGGGAATATTTTTTTTCATGCAGAAAATACCACTTTCCTGCTATTCTGAAGGAATCAAGGAAAGCTAACACGCATGGGAAATCCCAACAAACATCCCCACATATCGTGGATGGTAGGTCGAGCAAACCATCAACCCGTCATCCAAGCCATAAGATGTCTCAACGGAATTGAACCCGGGTGGATGGAATGAAATCCATCTATCCCCACCAACGAACCACCATATTCGGGAATATTATATTAACAAGTATACCTTGAAACACCACTCAAGACCTATTGAGGGTATCCTTGGCCTAATATTGGGGGTATAAATGTCACTAAGGGGTTTTAAGCACTATATATGGGTTTCAAGTCCCTTGTCATGTTTGAGCAGGGAAACCCAACCCTTAAACCATAATAATATATTTTTGGCATCCAAGACCAAAAGAAACACCTCGAACCACTATACATGGCCTCATAGGGGTATTATTTACCCCCTAAGTGAGGACATCAAGCCATTATGAGGTTTTTCCTAGTATATATGGATCTCATGGTTTTCTATAATGTCATAGGAGGAAACATGGGTTTTAAACCCTAAGGGAGGCTTTGAAACACACTCATGTGAACTCCCAATGTTACCATTGGAGTTTGAGTATTGATATAAATTGTGACACTAGATATGTGTCTTAGAACCTTGGACATATTTGTGGGAGGAATCACAAGACTTAGGATCTAAAGGAAGGTTTTAGGAAGCTTGAGCTAAGAGCAATGACTCAAAATGTCACATAGGAGAACATGAACTGTGTAAGAGATCGTTGTCCTTAAAGTGGGATATGGGTGGCAATATGTAGTTTTTTGCACTAAGGATCGGTCTTGGACCATGGTTGGGGAATACATTGATGGAACTATGCCCTAACATAAGATTATTGACATAATGAGCGATTATTAATGCCATGAACCATAAATTAAACCCCTTAAAGTGGATATTTGCGATAAAAGTTGTATATGGGCACAATCAAGGGTTTTTGCATAGTGGGATGGATCTTGAGGCCTCGAATGGAGTGATACAAAGAAAGAAAGATCCTTATGTAGTTGTCCTAGTACGTTGGGAATGACATTCTAGGGAGGAATACCATGTCTTTGGCACTAAACAATACATTGAGGCATACATATCCATGAGCAATGCCTCGAAGCACCATGCATGACTTCATACGGGTATCCACTATGCTATGTATGAAGGGACTTTGACATTAGTTCCTTGGACATGGTCAATGCAAGAGACCTAAATCATAGGACCTAAAGGAATATTCTGGGCATCCAAAGCTAAGAATGTTTCCTCCACCAAATACACAAGGCCTCCCGAGAACAACATTAGCCTGTGATTGAGGATGTTGGTGCCAATAAATGGGTTTGATCAATACGTGCATGCCTTAGGGCATTGGGAATGATGTTCTAGATAAGAATACGATGCCTTTGAACCTAAAAAACTCATTGAGGCATCAAAATCCATGGAGAATGAATCCAAGCACCATGCATGAATTCATAAGGGTATCTATGGTACTATGTATCTATGTTTTGGGGCCTTAGGGACTTCAACATTGTTAGTGGAGGATACCTAAACCTTGGACCCTAAAGGAAGCTTCTAGCCATCGAGGGATAAGAAGGTTCCCTCCACCAACCATAGATAACCTCCTAAGGGTATCATTGACCTATGATTGAGGGTTCTAGGTCCTTGGGAATGACATTATCTAGAACAAGAGCATGCATTCAGCTTTAAAGAAACCTTTAAAACATCCAAAGCGATGAAAAATGTCTCAAAGCACCATACATGACTTCACAGGGGTATCCATGCTTCTATGTCTCCATGTCTTGGGGACATAGGGCCATGGACATGGTCAAGGGAGTAGAATTGAACCTCAATCCCTAAAGGAATATTTTATAAATATAGGTCTGAGACAGTAGCCTTAAATGACCACACATGGACTCCTAAGGGTACTAATTTCCTATTATTGTTAATGTCATTGCCATAAGGTTTTTTTTAGTAGTATCTATGTGTCTCAATGCCTTGGGAATGATGTTCTATGGAAGAATACCATGCCTTTGGTCATAAAGAATCAATTAAGTCATCCATATCCATGAAAAGTGCCTCTAAGCACCATGCATGACCTCACAGAGATATTCATGGCACTCGCTATCTGTGTCTTGGGGTCTTGGGGCATTAGAAATGGTCATGGGAAGAGACTTAAACCTTTGGAGCAAAACTAATATTATAGACATTGAATGCTAAGAAGATTGCCTCCACCAACCACACATGTCCTCTTGAGGGTATCATTGGCCTATGATTGAGGATATTAGTGACGTTAAATGGTATTGGGAAATATGTACATGTATTAGGGCCTTGGAAATGATGCTCTAGGAAGCAATACCATGAAATTTTCCCTAAAAAAACCATTGAGGCATCTAGAGCCATGAAGAATGTCTCAAAGTACCATGCATAAGTTTGCAACAATATTCATGGTGCTTTGTATCTAGGTCTTTGGGTCTTTGTCACTTTGACGTTGTCAATGGAAGAGAGTTGAACCTTGGTCCCTAAATAAATTTCCTGCACCAACCACACATGGCGTTCTAAGGTTCTCATTGTCCTATGACTAAGTATGGTGGTGCCATTAGGTAGTTTTGAGAAATGTGTACATGTCTGAAGGCCTTGAGAATGACATTCTAGGGATAAAGATGTCTATGCCACTGGGTGGTTTTGAGGAGTATGTATGTGTATTAGGCCCTTCAGAATGGTGTTGTATGGAACAATACCATGCATTTATCCCTAAATAAAGTATTTAGGAATCTAGAGCCATGAACAATGCCATGGATGACTTCAGATGGGTATCCAAGGTACTATGTATCTAGGTCTTGTGGCCTTAGGAGCTTCAATATGGGGAGTGGAGAAGAATTGAACTTAGTGACCTAAACGGAGCTTCTAGATATCTGTGGCTAAGAAGATTTCCTCCACCAACCACAAATGGAATCCTAAGGATACCATTATCCTATGATTGGATATGCCAATGCCATTAGGTGGTTTTGGGAAATATTTACATGTCTTAATGCATTGGCAATGATATTCCATTGAAGAATCCATGCCTTTAACCCTATCCAAACCCATTAAATAATGCCATGAAGCAAACCACATAACTCCGAAGGGTATCCATGGAACTATGTATCAAAGCTTGGGGAATTGGGCTGTTGGACATGGTCAAGTGATAAGACCTAAACCTCAAGCCCTAAAGGAATCTTCTATCCATCCATGGCTAAGAATGTTTCCTCCACAATCAACACATGGCCTCTTGAGGGTATCATTGGATTATGATTGATGATGCCAGTGCCATTTGGTGGTGTTGAGTAGTGTATATGTGTCTTGGGGTGTTTGGAATTATATTTTATGGGAAAACACTATTTGTTTGGCCCTCAATAAATTGTTGAGGCATTCAGAGCCATGAACAATGTCTCAAGGCATCATGCATGACTTTGTAGAGATGTCCATGGCATTATGTATGTCGGTTTCTTACCTTGGTACCTTAGACATGGTCAGTGGAGGACACTTGAACCTTAGGCCCTAAGGGAATCTTCTAGCCATCTAGGGCTAAGGAGGTTTCCTCCACTAACAAAAAATGGCATCCTGAGTGTATCATTGGCCATGGTTGAGGATCTCAGTTACATTAGGTGATTTTGAGAAATATGTAGGTGTCTTATTGCCATGGGAATGGTGTTTTAGGGAATAATACCATGCCTTTGGACCTAAAGAAATGGTTGAGGAATCTAGAGCCATGAACACTACCTTGAAGCACCATGCATGGATTTTTAGAGATATATATGGCACTATGTATCTAGATGTTATGACCTTGGGTCCTTGGACATGCTTAATGGAGGATACTTGAACCTCCAACCCTAAAAGAATATTCTATCCATATAGGGTTAAGTAGGTTTCCTCCATCAACCAGACATGGCCTACTAAGGGTGCCATTAGCATATGATTGAGAATGTGGGTTCCATTAAGTTTTTTCTAGAATTATTTAGGCGTCCTGGGGTCTTGGGAAATATATTTTAGGGAATAAGATCATTCCTTTGGGCATAGATAAACCATTGAGGCATCTAGATCCATGAATAATGCCTCAAAGAACAACAAATGAATCAACATCGGTATCAATGGTGATATATATCTAGGTCTTATAGCCTTGGGGACTTGGACATGGTCAATGGAGTAGACCTAAACCTCAGTCCCTAAAGGAATATTCTAGCCATCCAAGGCTAAGAATGCCTCTATCGATAACACATGGGCTTGTAAGGGCATCATTGGCCTATGATTGATGATATATGTTCCATTTGGTGGTTTTGAGCATTATGTACCTATCCTAGGGCCTTGAGACCATTAAGACATCGATAGCCATGAAAAATGCCTCAAATCACCATGCATTACTTCATAAAGGTATCCAAATAGAATAAAAAATGAGAAATTTGTCCAATATTGTTGGTACCTAAGCATCCCTAACCCAGTTGTTTCTCTAGATAGGGTTTAGCACCAATTGGGGTATGTCAATCAAGACCACCTTTGCTTGCTTGTGAGTAAAGTATTTTGATAACAGGACCCATTGTTCTATGTATCTATCTTGTGGCCTTGGGGTCTTCGACATGGTTAGTGGAGGACACCTGAACCTTTTCCCTTAAAGGAAGCTTGTATCCATCTAGGGGTAAGAAGTTTGCCTCCACCAACCATACACAACCTCCAAATTGAATAATTGGCCTATGATTGAGGATGTTTTTACCGTTAGGTGGTGTTAAGTAGTATGTACATGTATTAAACCCTTAGAAATTATGTTCCATGGAAGAAGACCATGTTTTTGGCCCTAAAGAAATCGTTGAGGCATCTATAGCCATGAGCACTACCTAAAACCACCATGAATTACTTTAAAGGGGTATCTATGGAACTATGTATCTAGGTCTTGTGGCCTTAGGGCCTTACACATGGTTAGTGGAGGAGACCTCAATATCAAGCTCTAAATGATTCGTATATCCATCTTAGGCTAAGAAGTTTGCCTCCACTAAAAACAAGCTCAAGATCTAGCTCAAGCTCTAAGAAGTTTGCCTCCACTGAGGAGGCATGAAGCTCAATCTCTAATGGAATCTTCTAGCCATCTAGAGATAAGAAGGTTCTATCCACCAACAACACATCGCCTTTCAAGTGTCATTGGCCTATGATTGAGGATGTTAGTGACATTAGGGTGTTTTGAGGAGTATGTACATGTCTCAGTGTGTTGGGAATGGATTTCAAGGGAGGAATACCATGCTTTTATCCCTAATGAAATAATTGAGGATTCCACAGCCATGAACAATGCCTCGAAGAACCACACATGACTTTGTAGGGATATCCATGGAATTATGTATCTAGATCTTGTGGCATTAGGGAATTCGACATGGTCAATGAAAGAGACTTAAAAATAGGGCCCTAAAGGAATCTTCTAGCCATCTGTGTCAAAGAAGGATTCCTTCACCAAACACAGATGGCCTCTTGAGGGTATCATTGGTCTATGATTAGTTATTTTAACGCCAATAGTTGGTTTTGAGCATTAGACACACGTCTCAGGGCCTTGGGAATGACACTCTATAGAAGAGGACCATGTGTTTGGTTCTAAAGAAGATCCAAGGCTAAGAAGATCACCTCAACCAACCACACATGTCCTGTTGAGGGTATGATTGGAATATGATTGAGGATATTAATGTAATTATGTGTTTTTGAGAAGTATGTAGGTGTCTTAGGACCTCAATAATGATGCTTTAGAGAAGAATACCATGCATTTGGCCATAAATAAACCACTAAGGAATCTAGAACCATGAACAATGCCTCAAAGCACTATGCATGAATTTGAAAGGGTATCCATTGAGCTTTGTATCTAGGTATTAGGGCCTTGAGGTCTTCAGCATGGTCAATGGAAGAAATTTGAAACTTGGGCCTTAAAGAAATATTTTATCCATACAAGGCTAATAAGGTTTCCTTCGCCAACCAACATGGCCTCCTGAGGGTATCATTATCCTATGATTAAGGATGATAATTCCATTAGGTGGGTTTGAAAAATATGTATGTATATCAATGCCTCGAGAATGGCATTCCAGGGGAAATACCATGCCTTTGGCCCTAAAGAAACCATTGAGTCATCCAAAACCATGAATAACTCCTTAAAGTGCCATGCGTGACTTTCCAAGGGTATCCATGGAACTATGTATCCAAGTCTTGGGGATTTGGGGGATTGGACATGGTCATGGGAGGAGGCATGAAGCTCAATCCCTAAAGGAATCTTATGGCCATCTAGGGATAAGAAGGTTCTTTCCACCAACAACACATGGCCTTTCGAGGGTCATTGGCCTATGATCGAGGATGTTAGTGACATTAGGGTGTTTTGACAAGTATGTAAATGACTCAGGGTGTTGGGAATGAAGTCTTAGGGAGGAATAACATGCTTTGGACCTAAAGAAATCATTGAGGATTCCACAGCCATGAAAAATGCCTTAGAAAACCACACATGACTTTGCAGGTGTATCCATGGCACTATGTATCTAGGTATTGTGCCTTTAGGGCATTTGACATGGTCAATGAAAGAGACCTAAACATAGGGCCCTAAAGGAAGCTTCTAGCCATCTGTGTCTAAGAAGTATGCCTTCACCAACCACATATGGCCTCTTGAGGGTATCATTGGTTTATGGTTGGTGATTTTAATGCCAACAGTTGGCTTTGAGCATTAGACACATGTCTCAGGGCCCTGGGAACAACAATCTATAGAAGAGGACCATGCCTTAGGCATACAAAGCCATAAATAATGCCAAAAAGCACCACACATAGCTTCATAATGTATCCATGGCACTATGCATCCAAATCATTAGGACTTGGGGCATTGGACATGGTCAAGGGAGGAGACCTGAACCTTGGGCACTAAAGGAATCTTCTATCCATCCAAGGATAAGAAGGATACCTCAACCAACCACACATAGCCTCCTGAAGGTAGAATTGGATTATGATTGAGGATATTAGTACAATTATATATTTTGAGTAATATCTACTTGTGTCAAGGCCTTGTGAATGATATTCTAAGGAAGAAGACTATGTGTTTGTCTAAGGACGTGATCTCCATCTAAGGCTAAGGAGGTGGTCTCCACCAACCACACATGGCTGCTTGAGTGTCTTATTAGACTATGATTTAGGATGTCGATGACAACAAGTTGTTTTGAGTAGTATATAGTGTCTTAGGGCCTTGGAAATGATATTCTAGGGAAGAATACCATGTCTTTGTCCCTAAAGAAACTATCGAGGCATTCAAAGCCATGAACATTGCTTCAAACCACCATGCACAAATTTGGAGTGATATCTATAGTGCTATGTATTTGGATCTTGTGGCCTTACGGCCTTATACATGGTTAGTGGATGAGACCTAAACCTCAAGCTCTAAAGGAATCTTCTAAGCATTTAGAACTAAGTAGGTTTCCTCCATCGACCACACATGGCTTATTGAAGGTATCATGATGTTGTTTCCATTAGGTGGTTGGACCACTACATGTTTGTACATGCAATATTCATGTTCAAGTGATTTGTATAAATAAAAATATAGTCTTTCTTAGATTGTATTTCTAATGTTTAAATATAAGTCAAAATGTTATTCACCATTCTTACATAGAATCATATTATGCTATAGAATATGTAGGAAAATTAGTTATGCTATCACAATTGCTAGAAGTGAAAAATGTCTTAGACTAATCACGATAGCATATACATTAGGAAAGTCTTACAATATAAAAAAATATAGATCACAAAAGTTCTACAATACAACATATACGTCATGAAAGTTTTACAATATCAAGAAATATAGATCACAAAAGTTGTACTATATGGTTTCTATCATTAGAGTGGCTTGTCATTTGCTTGGTATTCAATACTCATATCTTTTGCTTACAAAATTTTGAAGTAACTAGACTCATTTTCTATGCTCGACTCCCAACTAATTTCTAGAGTTCAATCTCTAAGCTATACATGCATGAAATAGAATGTTTATCCAAGCTTCTAACTAAAGTTAAAAAAAAAAAATCTTCATGGATCTCTTTGAACTGCTTCACACCTGGCTTGATCTGTGTTTTTTCTCCAAGGTGTTCTAATTCACTTGCATCATCATATGATTCTTAAATGATCTAGATTAATCTTTGAATTGACTTTTGGTTTTTGCACTAGCTACTTGGATCTTTATCCTAGATCCATGAACTGCTTCACACCTGGCTTGATCTGTGTTTGTTCTCCAAGATGTTCTAATTCACTTGCATCATCATATGATTCTTAAATGATCTAGATTCATCCTTGAATTGACTTTTGGTTTTTGCACTACCTACTTGGATCTTTATCCTTGAGCCTGCTTCACTACTTCTAGTTGTTTTAAAACATATGTTTGAGACAATAATTACAAAATGTCTCAAACCTACTCACTTTAATTTTTTTTTTCATTTTCCAAAATATAATTTTACCCCTTTCTTCTCCAGGGCGCCAAAAGTTACAAGGGGAACGACCCTATGTTGAAGCAAATATTGGGGTTTCACTCATTCATTCACACACCTGCGTATGGATTCGACAGTTTGGGGTTTTTGTCCATCTGCACATTATCAACATTGGGGTTTTCACTATTCGCGCACCTGCTCACGGATCCGATGGAATGGGGTTTGCTCACCTACGCCCAACTACTCCTGGATTCGATGGCCTGGATTTTTTTCCTTACGCCTACCTTTTGCTTGTATATTTGACGGCCTGGGTTTTTCCACCGGCTGCACATTGGCTACGATCCTCTCAGTTTGTATGAATGGAAGCCGTCAATGTCAGGTGCTCTGTCGAATGGGACTGTTTGGACCGTGATATGAGGTTATGAGGTTATGCGATTTACCGTAATAGAGGGCCAAAGGACATAAATAATGCCACTTTAATTTGAGCAAAGGACTCGAGGAATGTATTGCTATAATATTGCTTCTAGTGAATTATTTTGGACCAGTCGTCCAGGAGGGTTTGGCTTTTCCCTTGGGAGCTCTAGCTTCAACACTGGGGTTTTCTTCAAAAGAGTAAAATGGGCCAGCTCGTCGAGGAGGGTCTGGCTCCACCCTTGGGAGCTCTAGCTTCAACACCGGGGTTTTCTTGAAAAGAGTAAAATGGACAAGCTCCTCGAGGAGGGTTTGGCTCCACCCTTGTGAACTCTAGCCTCGAATCCAGGTTTTTCTTCAAGCTCTAGCAAAAGAAGTTCCAGGTAAGAAATTGTATCTTCAACTACTCTTACATCGGTATATTCTTATGATATTGCAATAACAACTGAGTGGGTTTAATATTTCTGTTTAGAAAATTTTCATTTCCTGAATCTTTATGAGTGGATGCTTTGCTGTTGAAGATTTCTCACAAATTTTACGTGAGTCTTGTAAGATTAAAACTAGAATTTGAATTAGCGTCAGTGGAATTTAGTATAGAAAATTGTAAACCTCAAAACATTAGAATGCGTTTTGTGTCTAAACATAAGGAATATAAATTAGGATATGGTTACCTGAGTCTCAATGAACGATTGAGGATAAGTTTCGCAGGAATTACTCCACTGAAATTATTATTCTCTATATGCCTGTGACGATTAAAACGCATCTAACAATTTTATTTAAAAAAAAATTATGCAGAACTTCCTAAATAATTTTATTAATCTTGGGGAAAAATAGGTAGAAAGAGACGTACAACTCTTTTAGGTTTTTTAGTTCAGACAGCCATTCTGGAACAATACCGGTTAGGTTATTGTTGTGTAAATATCTGCATAATAACCAAAGTAAATTTTGGTATTCTGAAAATGCATAGCTATCAATAGTAGTTATAATTTGATCAAATGAAAATTTCATGTTGGAAAAGGAACTTACAGTCTCTCCAACATGGCTAAAGTGGAGAAATTCGGCAACGGTCCCGTCAAATGATTATTGTGAAGTGACCTGCTAATTTCAAAATGAATGGTTAAATGCTGCACAGATTTTCATTCTTTGACAAAATATTTAATGAAAATCTATGGCATTCAGAGCATGGCCTGGAATTGGGGTATTGGAACAAAAGAATATCAGGTATAAAATTTATAAATTTGTTGGTTAGTTTATATGTCTAGCCAAGATGAGAAATGTCAAGATTTATATCATTTTGCATGTGCTAATTGGTAGTATAGGTATTTACCACTACAAATTAAGTGGCTGTATTAATTACTGTATTTATACTATCTATTTGTATTTGTAGACTCATTGAGATTTAGTCTTGGTGTTCATCTATTAGGCTGAACTAAAATTCAAAGCCAAACTAAAATTCAAGGCCAGCATCATTGTTTGATTTGAGGAAATGGAAACAGGGCTTCATGAAACAGAGTAGATGCCGGTATATCATTGCTGAGGCTGTAATATGAAGGTTATGTATCCTCTTCCAAATCGATCTATATTAGGTCGCTATTCTACATGAGCCGCACAATTGAAATTGTCCCCATGTGGGAGGCTTGAAAACCGCTAACACTTCACCTCAAAACAAGCCGTGTCTCACTTAACAAACAGGCGGATATAGAGGCATTTATAATCGCCATGTGCTATTTCTTGTATTCTACTTGGAGCATTTCTTGGATGAACTACTTTTGGGTTACAAAGGCGAAGAAAAAATAGAAGAGGAATTTTGCATACACATTAACTAATGCCGTCAATTGTCCAATATCCTTCGGCACCGATCCAGTAAGGTTCCTTCTCGACAAATCACTGGGAACAAGAGGATTACGGTGAGCTCATACAATCTCACTTATAAGTCTAGTCAATTTTACAATTTGAGCTGTAAACAAATCGAAGAATTAAACTTACATTTCCGAAATTCTTATGGTGGAAGAGCTCCGAACACAGCCAATCCCTTTCCACTGGATCAAATAACAAGGATCGGAAATCCAATCTTTTATGTTGAAACTCCTTTTGATACCTACAAGAGCTTCAACTGCAATTTAAGAGCTATTTGGTGAGACGTTCAATAATAATACGCAGTAATTTGAGTATGAGAAGCTTAGTGAGGGCACTTACTATCTTGTACAAAGGTTGCCTGTTGCGTATCAACTACGATGTAATACTCAAAGGCGTTGATTATCGGACCAACGGTCGAGTTAGGGGCCTTCACTAGATTAAATTGAATATCTGTTGTATTGGATAGAAAGGTTAGCTCTATGGCAGAATAATTTCGCACCATAGTAATGGTTTCGGACCGTTTTACGCCATTTATTGTGATGTAAAAAGATCTTGATTGAGACATATTTAGCCTCTGGATCTCTGCAAAATACAACAGAAGTAATGATTTGCTTCCTTGCATGAATGAATGTTCAATGAATCCAAAGTTGGGTTCTGAGCTGTTTACAACCCACGCGTTTTGCATGACAGCAATTGGAGGAAAGTCCTTGGTATTCTTCGTTGAAATGCGCACTTCGGAACTTACAGGCTGTACTCTGTCCTTAGTTTGAGCATTTAAATATCCGTCACCCTGAATCCAGATGCGGTCGAAGTTGTCAAGAGGATACCTGTTAAGTTACCATACAAAGCTATTCAATTGAATGGTTAACTGAAAAATATCACTACTCCATAAAACACCTCTTTTTTAATATGAACTATGCAACACACCTCAAATACCCTGAGATATTTTTGAAAATTAAAATTTCACAATATTGCAAAAAACAATATTTAAATCTTCAAGATGTTCACCTAGCGATCGAATTTCTACCTGGGCGATTAATCTTGACACAGGAATCAACATTGTTCCTGGCTTAGCCTCTCCATACATGCCTTTTCTGAAAGCCCTCAACTCAATAGCACTGATAAAGGGATCATCACTCTCAGAGGTTCTGATCAAGCAAACATACAGCACTGCGGCTGAACTAGCCAAGATTCTTTCATCAAAAAATCCACGTGTATTTGTGAATGTTATGTTTCGCACAGCCAACATATCCACTGTCTTAATAGAGTAAGCGAAGGTGGGCAATTTTTGGAATCCACTGTAATTTCCAATGACAAAAGTCACTCTTAACAGGTAGGACACATTGGGGGCAATAGGCAACTGGTAGCAAGACTTGTTGAGAGGCTTCGGAAATAACCGTAGGCTTGGTAAATCTGCGTTGCCTGTTTGTGCTGTCTTACCGACCTCTATGTAATTAGCATCAGGAACCCACACCAGAAAAGGATCACACACTATCAAATACACTTAAAATAGCAAAATTCAGATTTAAAATCAGATTTCTCTGATATAAGACTTAAAATCTAGAAATAACCTCTGAGGTTCACTTTGACAAAGATGCTAGAGGACTTTCCAGCATCGAAAATCAGAGTCCCTCTTTACATACGTAGTGCCAGAATCTAAAAATTTTGATAGGCACAATTTGGTACCAACGCTACCTTTTGTTTTTACTGATGTATTGCTTGATAGAATAAGTATTTTATTTGAATGAAAATTTAAACTTTTTCATGTTACAAAATATAGATTATGAAGACATAATATTTAGATATATTGCAAGATTTATGTCTCCTAAGTTCTGTAAGCATTTGAGATTTTTCTTTATGTTGGACAAAGTTAGGTTAGTGCAAAGGCAATACCATTTTAAACAAAGAAAGCAATGAATTGTCTTATGCAATCATGCTTAAAAGAGTACTAATCCATAACTTATGCGTTGAGGCATCTTCTTTGTTTACAGGATTCAGTTATTGTGCTTCTTCAAAGTGTCTAGCACTGTTTTAGCAAAAATTGTGGATGATTCAACTATATAGTATTGCGATCTTATTGAGATTTCTTGTGACATTTCTTGATCTTTTAGTCAAAATCTAGTATTGTGAACTTATTCAGATTTCTTTATGTCTATAAAAGAAGCTTCTATACCTTTTAATTAGTAAACATTAGGATGATTCCCCTTCCCTCCCTGCCGTAGATGGGACAACATAAATGGATTTTGTGACATGGTGGGATGCAACATCTTTACTTTTTATTTTGTGTTCTACTGCATATATGGAATAACACTTTTTTTTCACGAAATGTAGTGTGTGTACATGGAACTTATTTGAAGAATCTGGATTCAATCAAGAAGAATGGTCTCAATCACATGAAAAGGAATCATGTCCACTTTGCTAAACATCAACAGAAAATGGTGTAATCAATGGTATGTATTCTTCCAAATTGCTATCATTGTGGACTAATGAAGGGATGCTTTAAAGTTGTCTCTCAAACCTTGTAGCGTTGGGCACAATAGATCCATCTAAACTATTGTCTGATTTTTATCTTAAGTGAGATGTGTAAATAATTGAATTCTGAGATAGAGCTTTGCAACTTTTTGGCCTCTCCTCAGTGGGATGCCATATGGAATTTACACAAATGAAATAAATATTGGTAATTGACATAGAGCTTTGTATCTCTAGTTATACAACTATTGTATCATAAATTAGATAGTTTGGCTTACTTATTTAGTGTAGATTTAGCTGAAATTATGTTTTATTAAGGATTTGGAAGGATTAGCAATTTACAGATGTAAATTTAACTTTAAATTTTATTCTCTTTTCTATATTGTATTGAGTAAACGAAATACACTTTAAACAATCATAAATTTAATTTTTGTAATCTAAAGTTTAAAATAAATATAATTTAATGTTTAATTACACCAATAAGTGTTCAGATATTATCTGAGATTTGGGGCTTGCATAACAGATCCTGCAAATCAATCCATCGAATTAGTGAAATATGCTGAGTATTTCATGCTTCATGTGCTCATTGCTTTAAAAAACTCTAAAAATATACAAATATTCTTCTTGTATATGAAGTTGCAGGGTATTAGCTCAATGGTAGAGTATCTGCATTGTAATGCAGAAGATTGGTGGTTCGATTCCACTGTGCCCCATCATAAATATTTGCATTCTCTAGCTTCTTGCACCTTGAACCTTATTTTGTCTCCCTTGCTTTAGATTGTCTTCCTTTCTGTTGTCATGGAAATATTTATTTATAACTGTCCACAATTCTACTGCATTTATAAATTTTTTATATTAGGTTTAACATATAAATGTGATTATTTGATATTCCTTTGAATCCTATATCTTGTGTGTGTTACATTTATTATTGAATTCTAACAGAAATGAAGCCAGATTATATTTATAAATTTAATATTTTCATTCATATTCTCGGTTAGAAATGGAGATCACAATTTTCAGTGGGAAAAGGAAAGCAAGGATGTTCAAAATTTGCAATATAAATCACATATTATATATATATATATAATTAATGTGATTTGTATTTTTTTTGCACCATTTATTATTTTATGGTGCTTTGCACCACTTGTTATTTTATGGTGCTTTGCACCATATACAAGTTTGTGTATATTAAATAATAATAACAATAGTTTTGGTGTTTTGCACCAGAAAGTCTCAATCCATGTTGGATTGGTTTTGGTGTTTTGCACCATAAAATCTCAATCCACCTAGGATTGGTTTTGGTGGTTTGCACCATACACCATGGGATGCCACATATTCATTTAACACCAAAATCAACTTTTTGACCAACACCACATTTGCACCATAAATATTAGCACCACTTGCGTATCCCCACATTATCACCACTTTTGCACCACTATTTGAAAAGTGAGGATTTCCCAAATCCTTTACAAATAGTGGTGCTAGTGTGAGGCTAAAATGCCCTTTTTCTTGTAGTGCTAGTGATATCGCTCATTATGAGCATGCCTTGCATATTGACATAATGTGTAACACTCAAATTTTAGTTCGATTCATTATAGTTTAACGTTTAACTTGTATGATATGAAGATTATGGTTGAAGCGATATACCTTACTTAGGGAACCTTACAAGGTTTTTGTTTCAATCTTTTGATATACTATGTCTTAAATATATATATGTTATATTTACTACTTTTTTAGAATTATCTATCATATATCTAGTATCTAACCTATCTAGGGTTTAGGGACTCGGTCTCGAGATCTAGTTTGAGATCCTCTCCCTACTTAGGATTAAGGAGAGATTTCTCTCTAGGATGGAAAAGCCTATGATATATGAATAGTTTCGATTTTTCTATCTTAATGAATGCTATTAGCTGTTTATGTTACATAATATCAGGTTTTTAATGAAAACAACAACAATAATAATATTCCTGTTAATGAACTATAACAAAATCAAATTTAGACAATTACAACATGTAGAAATAAGATTTATATCAATTTGAAAACATGCATGATCATTTTTCAAGGTCAAATTTATTTGAATTATACATGAGCATATTTAGATAAATAGTCGAGCCTATAAAAATAATATCTATATCAATTTGAAACATGCATGGGAAGAACTATAAATCCATTCTTTAATCACAATATGCATGAAAAATTTATGATCCAATCCTCACATCATATCTGAACAATTCTATTCTAAATCTATAAGATAAGTCTTGAAATATAAAAAAAAAAAAAAACTAGAAGCATTTATCGGTCCTTTTTGCTTTCTCAATGATTTGGTAATTGCCACATTCCACCCAACTGTAGACCTCAAACCATTCCTAGTTCGTCCAACAGGTCACCCCTGAGTTGAACCGAGCATGCCAAGAAACTAGAAGGCATAGGGTAATTTTCTATCTTCCTTACTGATCAAAAAAGTAGTCACAAGGTCCGTTTACGAGCCCTTTTGTAGATATTGTAAATAATTCCTCTATGTTCCCACAATCCTTCTTTGACTTATCAAAATCTCAATTTGGTAATCCGAGCACTAAAATAACTACAACTAGACCCTTTAGTGAAATGTAAACTATTACCCCTTGCATTGTCCTCTCTCTACTATTTATAAGTTTTCTTGAGGAGAAGGCTTCCATGATTTATGTTTAATCACTAAGTTCAGTTACTAGTAACATTGATTGTTTGTGTTTATCTTTAATTAATAATTTGATTTATTTTTAAACTCTCACAGTTTATTTTATATATAATAAAATACTATAGGATTTTTACTCATCCTAATATCTAATTGATCTTAGTTATCAACTACTCAACCATTCTAATATCTTGCATGATCGGTCCCTCTTCAAATGGAAGTCCCAGTTAGTTTAGAAAGAATAAAATGAGATAAATAATAATATAGTTAATAATAATTAATGCACGAGTGATACTCTAGAGTTTCTAGCTCAACATCAGTTAACCACAATGAGTCTAAGTGCTCCAGATATTTACTGCCCAACGCTAACTCAACAATAGTTCCGATGCTCCAGAGCTTACTGCTCAACACCAATTAATCAATAGTCATGGTACTCTAGAGCTTATTGATCAACACCAATTAAAAAATATTTAAAATAGCCTAGGTGCTCGATAGCTCACTTTCTCAACACCTAATAAAAAAATATAAAAAATAGTCTAGGTGCTGCCGAGCTTACTGCTCAACACCTAATTAAAATAGTCTAGGTGCTCCATAACTTAGTACTCAACACCTAATAAAAAAGTCTAGGTTCTCTAGAGGTTACTGCTCAACACCTAATTAAAACAAATTAACATAAAAATAAATAGTATTGTCTTGGGGTATTACATCCCTCCCCACTTAGAACAACACCGTCCTGGTCTTAGTAACATCAAATGAAACCCTGAAATAAGGAGGGGTAAGCCTCTGTCATTGTAGTTTCATTTTTCCATGTGGCCTCTTCAGGCTAGAAATTCTTCCATTGCACTTTCAGCTGGAAAATTCTTTGCTTCTTGAGATGTACCTCTCTCTTTTCCAATATATGAAGGGGTTCCGACACAAATTCCCCTTCGGGTTCTTCCTTTAACAATGACAATTCAATTACATGCTTAGTATCATGAACGTATTTATTAAGTAAGGATGCATGAAAAACATTGTGAAACTTCACATGATCAGGAGTGCTAGTTCATAGTCCACCATGACCTTCTTGGCCAATATTTCGAAAGGACCACAAAATCTAGGAGCTAGTTTCCTGCACTTTCCCAAGCTCAATGAGCTTCTTTTTGCTTTTACTTTTTGGTAGACATGTTCTTCGATCTGATACTCTTTATCTTTTATGTTTCTATCAGAAATTTTTTTATGTCAATCCTATGCTTCTTTTAGATTTTGTTGTATGTTTGTGACTAACCGTTCCAAATATTTTAACAAATATTTCCATAACATGACCTTGTCTAGCGGGCTATCCCAAGTTACCAATGTTATGCACTTCCTTCTATAGAGAACTTCAAATGGGCTCGTCTTGGCTGAGGTTTGATAACTATTATTGTATGCAAACTCTGCAACGTGTAAGTATTCTTCCCATTTCATTCGATTGTTCATCACATACATTCTAAGCATATATTCTAGCATTTGATTTACACTTTCTATTTGTCTATCCGTTTGCGGATGATAAACAATACTAAAATTTAGTTGCATTTCCAATCCTGAAAAATAATGATCTCTAATAGTTACTTGTGAATTTTGTATCTCTATCAGAGATAAAGGCTTTAGGTATTCTATGTAGTCGAAAAATTTCTTTTAAGAAAATATCTGCAATGGGTGCATCCATGAAGATGGGTGTCTATTTCGTGAGAATCGGGTGCTTGAAAAACATAGCGGAAGTTATTTGGCCAAATAAAAATATTTATTTGGTCGATTAATGTTATTATTCAGCTGAATAAATATGATTATTCGACCGAATAACCTATAGTTTATTCGGCTGAATAACCAGTAACGGTTCTCCGTTAAAAATAACGGATACCTCGAAGTTTGTGCGAGGCAGTGCCCGCCGGAAAAAATGTCCGAGGTTTTTTTTTGGTTATTCAGCCAAATAATTATTTGGCGGAATAACTATTCAGCCGAATAATTATTCGGTGGAATAACTATTCGGTCGAATAATTATTCGGCGGAATAGCTATTTGGCCAAATAATTATTCTGCATAAAATCTTGACTGCGGCCATTGTTTTTCATTTTTCTTGCCTTCATTTCTAGACCTCGCCTATTGCTTTCGGCCCCTCCTACAGCTCGACCTCATCTGCAGCTCGAACTCGGCCCCACCTGTGGACCCTGCCTTCAGCTGGACCTTGTTGTTGGACCCCTCTTATTGCTTGACCCTGTCGCTTCAGGCATGGAGATCCGCCACCCCCTCTTTTCCCACCTTCTTGTGGTGGTCCTTCACCCTGTGTTCTGTCACCTCGTCGACAACAATATTTTGCAGGTTAATCAGCGTTCGGCGTGGAGTTCGACAGCGTCAAGGTAATTTTTGTCCAATTGTCATTTTAGTTTTTTTCTATTTTTTTTATATGTTAATCAGTGTTGTTGTTGTTTGCAGGAAAATTGGCGAGTTGGTGTTGACGAATTGATATTTAGCGAGTTGGTGTTCAGTGAATTTAAAAAAAGAACAGGTATGTACTTTGAAACGAACCATTTAACATCAACCTTCATGTAGGAAAACATAGCTAATTCTTGTTTAATTGTTGTTCATTGTTGTATGTGTTTAATCAATTCTTATTTAATTGTTGTTCATGAACAAAACTCTGTTCATGAATAGAACTTTGTTCATGAATAGAGTTCATGAGAATTGTAGACTCAGATCATACAGGTGATAACAAGAGGCCCTAATCATGAAAAGAACAATAATAGTGAAAAGATGGTACTGTTGGTGTCCATTTTGTCACCATTTTTTATCATGAAATCTACTCTGAATGGTGTTATTTCCATCATTTTTGCGATAATAAGTCATTCTCTTTGCCATCCAGACTATCAAATAGACCAGGTATGCATATATTTACTTGCCTCATGAATTTTGATCAAATCTTGCTATATTATGATTTATTAATGTTTATTGTGACATTTCAGGGCATACTTGGCGTTTAGTTTTGATCTACAGGCTATGGGTTTTCAAGCGATCCTCCATTCAGACTGTGTGTTTATGTTGCTAATGTTCAGCCACGTCCAGCCCATCATTCAACCTTGCGTTCGACCCGCGGAATTAGAGGTTGGCACATTTCTGGCCATTAAAGTCAAAAAGGGGTACGTGGGTTCTGTTAGCCACGTGGTGGTTATGGTTGATGAGCTCTTGTTCTGGAAGATTTGCTTTCCTGCATGCCAAGCTCGACAACACACTCTTCACCCATGTCGACACTCTAGAATCCTATTTTCCTGCTCATTCAGCCTAGTATCACGCACTCCTATTCACGTCAATGTTCTAGAGGATCCCGTTCTCCCACGCTCAGTCCGCCAACACACTTCTCAGCCCACATCAAAGGAAGATCAACCTTGTAGCAACCGTGTGAAGGAACCAACCCCATACAATTTGGTGGACGCCCTCTACGCTGTCAAACATCACCCAACAGTTGTTTTGCAGTCTTAAAGACCTCTATTTTTAGAGAGGTCGACTCTGTCAACCTTCTCTCCCACTGTAAATGTATAAATAGATGCTTTGTATAGAGACATGGGGATGAGAAGATCATCAATTTAACATATAGCTTATAGAATTTACAAAAGATAGTAGACATTTTTTGTAATTTTTGTCAGTTAATGGAAGTTCTAGTTTGCAGCTATTGGTGATTAAGTTGATTTAGTTTCAATCTCTGATTGCTGGGAAGGGCCCCTCATCAGCCGGAGGTTTCTTTTATTTTGTACTTTCTTTCTGCAAGTAGATAGTTTATTTCTCAGTCATTTAATTATATTTGTTTTCCTGTAGATGTTATTTCTTTACTTTTCTTATAAACTGTATTTTGTTGCTAACATAATCTATTTTTCAGGATTAGGAATGGTCGACCAAGCTTAGTGTTTTGTAGTTTGCTTTCAGTTTTCTTTCATAATCTCTAGTTAGATTATTTTTCAAGTTCTTTTATAGTTAGCATTAGTTCCATTAGCTTCTCTCTTTGTAGTTGTAGGTTACTTCTATGTTCCATCTTATTCTTTCCTTAGCATATCATAGAGATAGTTCATCTTCTTTAGACAATGATTTGAATAAATGGTTTCTTGTTGCTTTAGCCTCTAATTAGTCAATCCATTGCTTCTTTTGTACTGTAGGATCATATGCATTATCCAGCTGGTAGTTAAAGTCATCCAAACTTATTCTTTTCATTTGTTTAAATCGTTTTCTTCCATTCAGACTGTCATTCGGATAGGCATCCGGATCATCATTTAAACCTTTACACTTTCTGCATTGTTTTATGCTTATTCAGAATTTAATTTCTTATTCTTTTTATCTGTAATGTTTCTTACTCTTAATTAACAATTTTAGATGTAATTAAGATCTTGTTTTATGTTATATAGATTTTAATTGAGTTTCGTCATTATTTCTCATTTCTATAATTCCTCTTCAATCTTCTTTTCAACTGTTTTTCAAGGTTATGTTTTTCATGTCTGATTTGCCAATTAGTTACTATTTCAGAATTTATCAGTTTCATTCCTAGATAGTTTATTTTTAAATGAAGAGTTAATAATTCTATTTTCCAATTATTTCAGTTTTTGATAGTTTCATTCATTAATCATTCCGGTTCACATAAATAATAAAGATGTTCATGAAATAAGATTTGGATAAAAAATAAGTATCTTTATCAAAGTTTTCTACTTGCTTCCAAATCAAATCCAGTTCAATTAAATATCTTTATTAAGTTTTCTACTTGCTTCTAAGTTATATCAGTTTCATGTCGTTAATGTATGGATAGAAAATAGTTCATAATGTTTAAAGTTAATTGTACTTGGATAATCTTTAGTTTGCATTTGTTTTTTGAAGTTAAACTAGATTTGCTTCCATTTTGTTTCCTTGTCACATTTGAAAGTCACTATGATACATTCACTCCATTTCCTATCACATTTGATGTACGTAATAAAAAAGAATGGAATTAAGTAATTCTGTTTAGAGTAATTTACTTTGTAGATTCATCTTGGTAATTGTAGTTCCATTATAAGTTCTTTTTCATAGATTAGTCGTGAGCTTAATCATTTTTTTTTGTAGTTCTAATCTTGTTCATAATTGTCATTTCTAACTTCTAGACTGAAATTTGAAACTTTAGTTCAGTAGTTTCCATTTTAAGAAGTAGTTTTGCTTTTTGTTTAGTATTTGTTTTTATCTTTCCTATTGTTCAATCATAGAGTAGAGTAGTATAGTCTGATACTATTCTGATCTGCTGGTTTAGTTCAATCAAGTTTAATAATTGTATTCTTAAACATTTGACTCGGTTCTTCATTTTGAAAGATCTTTCGATCTCTACTTTATTAAATATTTTTAAGGTCTGACAAGCCAAAATTTTAGGTACCATTCTACCTCAGCATATACTTTGCCTCATCTCTAAGATTACCAATCCTGGTTGATAATTAATATTAGGTGTTTTCTTTGAGATAGCTCACACACCCCACAGCTACCATATTTTTCTAATCAGTTGGTTTAAATAGAGTCACTCTGCTTATGGATAGGAGCCAAGCTTATATCAGTAATAAATGTGTGCTATCCTTGTATTGAAATCACTGTTCATAAGTATATGTAATAATAGCACATAAATTTAAGTAAGTTAACCCATGCACTGTAATCACCAACTTTCTTGAGGTTATAATATAAGTCTAATTGTTTAAAAGAGTAAAAAAGAGTAAGAACCAATCTTAGTGTGAATCCAGTAAGTTACAAAGATAATGATGGATATGTAATACACCTAATAAACGTGATACTAATCTAAAACATCATCAGAGTATGACCACGAAGCTATCAATTACATAGCTTTTACAAAGGTAATGACGGATTTGTAATACACCTAATATATGTGATACCAATCTAAAACACGATCAGAGTATGACCATGAAGCTATCAATTACACAACTTTAAGTAAATAAGGCTTGTGATTCATAATATATAAAGGATCCATCATATTATAATAGAGTGAATCCCATATCTATATGTTACGGAGAATACTTCCTATGGCTTGGGGTGAACCACAACAGATGGATGACTGCAGAATACTACTCCCAATGCAATGCTATATAATTGACAATGCGAGTATAATGGAAAATATAACCAACCTTCAACTGGACATTTAATGTAGATCCCCGTTGAAGCTTTCAATCCGATACGCTTGAACCTACAAATTAGTATTGACAGCCAATATACCACAAGCATATATAATGTATGAAAGACATTAACATCATCAATAGAAATGCTCCATTATTTCATAAGAAAATGTAACTCAATGTAAGATAAATAACATTGACAGCATAAATTGGATGAGAATATGAGTATTTCTAATAATTCAAAACAAGAAGTACAATGTGATACGACCTCTTGCTGGCAACCAATCTGAACCGAGAACTAGGTCCCTCCACTTGTGCCTCCACCACTTCAATCCTCCATGACTATGGAAAACTCAAACTATCAAAGGAGTTTGGGAGGTGAACATAAGAAGTTCAGAACAACAAGGATCAATAAGTGTAGACTCAAGTCATGGAAAAAATCTCGTAGAGTTATCTTTCTCTCTCTTTCTCCTCCCTTCAACATGCCATAAGAGCTCAATATATAGTCTTCTCAAAGGTAAGTGAAAAGACAAGTCGAGTCGTTTCGGGGCATATGGAGGGCCAAAGGTCACCGTAAGAATGCTTTTTAGGAGTAAACGTGAGTTTTAATTACTTTTTACCATGAAACCAGGAAGACGCAGGCTAGTGTCATACATCCTGCGTGTATGCGGGCTATAATGGAACAACTAGCGTACAGCAACAAAGAAGAGGAAAACTAGGTTCCTGACAGGAAGATCATGAATCTGAGTCAAATAATGGATACTGAAGGCCAATAACTGTTGATGCTCACAAGGTGGAAAAATGCGCTATAAAAGATGCCCCTTAATGTGTGGGTCAGAGAGTAGGTGATACAATGTCCGAAATACATTATAAATCTCAGAAGTGGAGTGATGGAGACACAACTCGAAGGAACATCTCACTCGTCATAATACAATAATATCTCTAGATACATGTCGGTAGATTACAACAATTTGATACAATGGCCATTAATAGGTAGTACATCATGAATATATGTCACAAGTGATCATATCCATAACCATCTACAGTAAGAGACAGTCTCCTGCTAAAAGGAAAGAACTGGTGCAAACGGGAGGTACAAACTGCTGATATCTGAGAGATAATATCTCAGATGTAAAGTCACGATCATAAGTAGCATACTGAATGCCACTAACGCCTGGGGTCTTCTATGCAAATCATCTATGGTGCAGGTCCCATCAAGCGAATAAAGGAGTTGAGGTTGAACCTGATGTGACATCGTCTGATTATTGGTCAATGATGTAAATCATTAACAGCCGCGAGAAAACCTACCAATAATGAAAATGGGCATCAAGGAACAGAGTACAATCATCAAAGTGCGAATGGATGTGTTGAAGTCGAACACAAGGGTGAGTCCATCAATCAGGGGACATTGATGTAATGAAACTCGTTGGAAGGAGGGCATTAATGCATCCCCCATCAACCAGAACGAGGTACCAACTACGGTGAAAGATTTGGAAGAACCCAGATGAAATGGACTGACTCAATAAGGATGACCGACATGCAATAGTCAAGAGATCTAAGGAGTGGTTGAATCTAGTTTCAGGACTTCCTTTGAACAACAGCATGAGTAGATGAATAGAATCAGGAAACATAGACTTGAATGACTCGGTGATAATGATACTATGCGATGCAGGAGGCATCGACAAAAGGATCCATAATAACTGCAAGCTTAACCAGCCGGTGGAGTGACAACTGAGAAACAAGTATAGCTCCTAAGGTCCTACTATAGTCCCGAATCATAATGAATGGAGTGGAGTGAATGCTCTATTCAAAGGCGACACAACAACTGCCAACTAGAAGTAGTAACCATAATCCCATCCGGCTTTTTGGAATATTTTTTTTTTTGTTGGTATTTTTCATATTTGAAAATCGTGAAAAAGAATAAAATTGCTTATAGTAAAACAAGTGAGGGAGAAAGTGTCTAATAGTGAGCAAACTAGTTCCAAGCAGTGGAGCATACCTATGATCAATGCAAGGAAGCATGTGTAGGATGTGGACACTCACGGGGTGTTCCCTTAGGGTCAAGGGTCATTAAACTGTGAAGGGAAACTGAAAGCTTAGCAAAGCTCGATAAGGAACAGTGCTCAGTAATCAGGCTAATACTCGAATAAGTGGGTGCCGGCACAAGGTGCAAGCGACAAGCAGGACGATGCAATGCAATCAAAACTTGATACAAATGGGGGGAGTCCTTATGGGAGATGGCCAACATAAGACAAAGTAGAGTATGAGTCTTTATCGCAAATTCATGGCGTAACTACAAAGGACTTCCGATCTTAAAGAGAGACAGTAGCATGGGCATCAAAAGGCATAAAAGGGCTCTAACTAGGGCACCCATGGTTGGAAAAGCTGTACCGCCACATAACAACACTTCTATAATAGTATGAAGGTTTCATGTCAATTAAGAAGCGGGGTCACACCTAGAGTTTACGAAAATGGTCAAAAGGTCAAATGTAGATGCAAGTGAAAATGGCATCTAACCTATATGCCAGGTGTTAAATATACCTCCTGTAGGTGTGAAACAGTCGAAAAAATAACTCTCGTCGAAGAAATCTGTCAAAAATACTACTCCAAGACATTATATTAGTCTAGCATAGCTTAAAATGGTGAAAACTATAGAAAAGTGGGTTTTGAAATCTATAAATATTAATAAAAATTACAATTTACTATTCATTTTTACAATTCAACCACAAATAGTGTTTTGGGTAGTTTTTCACTTTGAATTTCAATCGCTGATTACAGGAGCTATGGGCATCCGTTTGTCAAGCTGTCTGGAGCAGGTTAGTCACATCATCCCCCTCTTTCATTTAGTAGCTTTTATTTCTGTTTTTAATGGTCCAAATTTATCTTTGGGAAGCCCTACTTCTCTACGACGTTGTACGTGAGCTACAACTATACGGGTCGTAGGTAGGGCCGGATAGACACGGTCAACACTGATTGCGAGTTGATGCCTCTGTGAGATAATTAGACCACAAGTACGGCCATGAGTTGGGTTTTTTAAGTACAAAAGCTAAAAATTTGATGTATTTTCCTCCAGGATGGTCCTTGAATGGAGGTAAAGAGAGCATGATGTGGTGGATGAATAAGTTTGACAATATTTTCCCATGCAGCAAGCTCTACAAGCATGTGGGATTTACAAGTTTTGGAGTATTGGGGGTTTGAAGGCCCAGAACCAATTACTCTACCGCTTGATAGATTAATGGGACATAGATGCTAAGAACTTCAGTATGGATGGTCAAACACTCTCCTTAGAGGTGGATGACATATGCTTCATCATAAGGTTATCTCGTAGAGGGGAGGTGGCTAGCCTTTGATCTCACATAGTGGGTGGAGGGATCACCATTCCTGACTACATTGAGTGGTATTGTCTTCCCAACACTGGAAAGGTGGGGAAACAAATACCTATTGGATCTATAGTGATCTTTCCCATGAATATCATAGTATCTACCCTTGTGAGGATCACTGGTTCGATAACACTACATCAGGCATCGAGGCCAGTCATGTTCTATGCAGCAGAATGCATGAGGCCTGTGGTATATAATTGGTGCACAACGTTGTTGGGGTCCATGAAGACCCATCTAACGGAGTGTAAGCATGGAGAGGCAAAGAACTTCAGGTATGGCAACATACTGTGTAGCTTCTTCTTCTTCGAGAGTATCGGGGCTTAGTTCGAGGGTGGAAGTCCCTCCTCATAGTCTCTGTGACCTAGCGTTGAACCAATGGGTAGAGGTTTTGACACAACACGGTGGTGTCCAATACGAATCACCATACACACGAGTTCATTCATTGGTGGGACCAATAGGTCATAGCCATTGACAACTATCCCTATGTAGGGATAGACTTTCGTGGTGATCGTGACATTGGTATGTTTTTACTCTTTTTTTATATTCAATATTTTGTATTTTTGGATTATAGATAAATGCAAAAATATTTTTGGTTGGTATCACATATTGATAAGTTACTATTTGCTCACAGATCAGGTTCCAATGACACTCAAAGGTTTCCCGAGAGACCATCGTTGCGAAAGGGGTGCATAGGTTGTAGGTGTTGCAGCAGAGTGCACTCTCGAGACATTACGGGTCCAGCTAACCCACATGATCTACAGGGCTCCACCCGCTTAGATCGAGCATCTGCCAGAGGCAATACAACGTCATGCAATAGGGGTACCGAGTACCTGGGTGTGGATACCTCGGCGTATAGCCAGTGAAGTTCACTATTATGGATAGACTCATCCTTCCAAGGCAGCTAGGCCTCCCCATAGGGCTTAGACATCTCAGGGGTCCTATATTTTGTATCGATATCTATATTTTTGAGAGCTACGGGCTCCAGTTTTGTATCGTGCCACCATTTTTGGACATGTTATTTATATAAAAAAACTATGGTTCTCCGGTCTTACTAAATGTGTATGTACAAATGTATGAATGTGTATTCAATTTGTGTGCTTCATTATGAATGTGACAAATGCCAATCTAGGACATAGTTAGCGTATGGATGAGATATATGATTAAAACTTCTCGGAATGTGAATGTATGTAATAGAAACAAAGTGATGTTCCAAGAGTCTTACCCTTAAGAATCTTGGTAGTAACGTAGGATCTCTCACGTGGTACTGACCATTCAACCGAGACACAACCAGTTGTGAATCCAGTAGGACCTCTAAAGACTGAATACCATGTGAAATGGCATCACGAAGTAACTCAACAACAACACTATACTTAACCACATTGTTGGATGTAGGACCGAGACAAGCACCTTCTGAAGACACAATCTGATGGTCAGGTGAATAAATGACCCATGCAGCAGAAGCAAGTTGTTTCCTATGATGGCTAGCACCATCCATGAATCCCAAGAACACATGAGATTCCACTGACATTTGTCAACCAATTGGAGGGGAATTAGCAGACCCAAAAACCAAAAGAAAACTAAACTATGTACAGAAGCAACTATACAATAGTATACAAAGGAACTAGCTCGAACTAAAAGTTCAAGAGTAATACCGCTTGAGGTAGAGCCCATTTCTAGGCTCCTTCAAGGTATTCTGTTCATAATATTCTAACTCATAATCTCTTTTCTCAAGGACACTCCTCATGACGTAAGGACTGTGCCACATGGGGTTGAACTTGCCTACCCCCAAAGGTTCCTTAGCTTGGTCATATAAGAGGACCAAGTCACCTTCAACATACTGCCTAGGATGAACAGACCTATCATACTTGACCTTAACACGACGTTTGTTGGAATCTATAGAGATGACAACATCTCGACGCTGCTCGTCAAGTTGCTTAAGGTGGATCAAACGTTGCTCAACATCTGAGGTGTCAGGTAGAAGCTCAATCGCTAGCTTCAAAGAAGGGATTTCACATTCAATCGGTAGTATAGACTCCACACCATGAACTATCTGAAATGGTGAGAAACCAGTGGCAGTCTTAACTGCAGTTCAGTATGCCCACAAAGCATGGTATAACATGATATGCCAATTGCTCTTGCTTTGCTAGATGGTACGTTGGAGAATGGTCTTTAAAGACTTATTGATTGCTTCAACCTGACCATTCGCTTGGGGATAATATGAAGAAGAGTGCTCCTGATGAAACCCAAGCTTGAGTGACAAATCCTCCATCATATTATTCTAAAAGTGACTGACATGGTCAGTGACAATCTCTTTCGGGATACTGAACCGAGCGATAATCTGATTCAACATGAAATAGGCTGGTGTAGAACCGTCAGATTTTACGGTAGGCATGGCCTCATCCCATTTGGAGAATTAATCCATGGCCACTATAATATGCTGATGCCCCCAGCCAAAGCTAGTTTGCAATCCATGAAATCCACCCCCCACTTGGTGAAGGGACTAACAGTAATGATCAGGTGAAGGGGCGCTAGATGCGAATGTATATTCCTAGAAAACACCTAGCAAGGGTGACATCTCTTCACAGCGTTAATACAATCTTTAAAGATTGAAGGCCAAAAGTAACTAGCTTGCATAATAAATTGGGCTGTAGCAAGACCAGATAAGTGACCACCACACGCCCCAGCATGAAAATCATTAAGAACACGCTCTGCTTCTTCGTGGGTAAAACAATGATGAAGGATAGAATCCTTTCCTCAACGATACAACATGTCGCCCATGATGGTATAATATTTGGCATGATTTTTCACATGTCGTCATTCGTCTCATGAATAGTGTGGAGGGAACTTCAAAGTTTGAATATATACAATGACATCTCCATACCAAGGGTCCACAGATGAGATAAGGAATAAGTGTTCATCCACAAAGGAATCTTCATGGACAACATCATCATCAAGTTGCAGAATGTCCGACATAAGCTCAACAAAAACTAAGTATTTCACCGACTTCATCGAAGCAAAATCGACCTCAAACTTCTAAAGGATCAAATTCCATTTATTGTACTCCCCCCTTGTAAGACATCACGATAGCACAAACTGAAATGGATTGATATGCACTATAACCGTATTTTTCCTAAGCAAGATATAATTCCGTAACCGTTGTACTACATGAATAGTCGCAAGTGCTAACTTTTCCACGCTAGTGTATCTCAGCTCAACATCTACTAGATTTTGACTAAGATAATAAACAACATGCTCGATGAGCACATCATCTACCTGAACAAAGACCATGCCAATCGTCTCGTGAGATGCGGCCACATAAAGCAAAAAATCTCTCGCAAAGTTAGGTGGACTAAGCAGGGGGCTGATACCAAAGCTTTCTTAAGAGTGTTGAAAGACTATTGGGCTCACTCATCCCAAATAAATGGTGTGTCTTTCTTCAACAAGCTCACGAAACCTTTGGTAAGAATAGCATAATTCACTAAAAAGAGACGTAGAAAAGTAGCTCTCCCTTGGAGGCTCTAAAGTTTATCTAAGTTGCACGGAGGAGGCAACTGAAGTATTGCCTCAACTTTAAGAGGATTGACTCTGATACCCTCTTTCAAAACTATGAAACCTAGAAGGTGACCTGTTCTCACCGCAAAGATGCATTTATTAGTATTCAAAAGAATCTTGTAGTGCATACATTGTTCGAGAATCAAACAGAGATGAATGGGGTGGTCCAGTCTCTTACGAGAATGACTAGAAAGATCATCTAAGAAAACCTCCATTATATGTTTAAGGTCGTGAAAATCATATGTCATGGCATGCTGAAACGTAGCTCTAGCGTTTTTAAGGCCGAAGGACATTTTCCAATATGCAAATGAACCCCAAGGACAAATAAAAGCAGTCTTATGTTGGTCCTCGGGCTTAATCTGGATCTGCTTGTAGCCCAAAAAGCCGTCCATAAATGAAAAAAATTTCGCTTCCCGCACAAGCATCCAAGATCCGATCTATGAATGGAGTGGGGAATTTATCCTTAGGACATGCCCGGTTTAGATCTCTGAAGTTAGTACATGCACAGATAGTTCCCTGCTTCTTATCCATAGGAACGGGGTTTGACACCCATTTGGTAAGGGGAACTAGGTAGATGAAACCAGCCTTAAGCAGTTTATCCACCTCAGCCTTGATCAAAGCTTCCTTTCTAGGGTTCACAGCTCTAAGGCGTTGTCGAACCGGTTTAGCATTGGGATATGTTATAATCTCGTGGTCGACAATGCTAGGGTACATTCCTAGAATCTCCTCATATGACCAGGCGAAAGCTTCCCGAAGGTCCTTGAAAATATCGGTGTAGATAGCAACTTCTTCAGGAGAAAAATATGCACCGACATAAACGTTTTCAAATTTTCTGGGTGTACGAGAAATGTTGATTGGGGTGGTAGCGTAAATATTAGCCATGTTCCCCTCTGCATAAATCCCATGCAAACCCCAAGGAGTCACAGGGTGACCAACTATCTTGGCAAGAGTTGTCCTAAACTCCTCTTGTTCAATAGGATCGAGATTGGGAAGAAAATACGAGCGATGATGCATATCCTCCCAAGGTCTCTCACTCCCATACATGGCCTCAACAATAGCTTCATCTGAAGGCAAAGTACTGTCAAGACAGTCTTGTGAACAAGATGAGTCGACTGCCCATGCTAGTAGCATAACAAGATCTTCCACTTCTGTCCGTGAAGGAGAAGGATCCGGTTCTGTAGTGGCTTGTTGAATATCTTGATATGCAAGCTCAGCAGCAGATGATGGCATGGTTGTTCCAACGTGCGCAATGTCCCTAGAAACAGAACTCACGGATGGTAAGGTCCACGGATCATCGAAATACGAGGTCTGGAATGGCACATTACTTAATGGAGGAGGTGCGCTATCGGAAATGGTTCCTAGAAATGATATTGGTGCAATGAAATCAAAATATCCCATCAAAGCGGAGTATAACCCTACACCAACATCCCCGGTTGCCGGACAGGAATCTTCGATCTGTGGAATAATAGATCCAGTGGATACTGTGGAATATGGAGTAACAAAATCTAGCTGGTCGACCATCACAATCTTTCCTTCATGAGGAAAACGAATAATCCGAAATACGTAGGATATGGCCGCTCTCATAGTGTAAGTCCAATTCCTTCCCAGTAAAAGGTTGTAGTCAATGGGCTCATCAACCACTTCGACTTCAACAGGAACGGATTTCCCACCCAAGCGAACAATGAGGGAAGGGATAATACCATGCGGCTTGAAAGACCGACCATCAAATGCAGTAAGCATGGTTGCAGACTTAGACAAAGGAGGAGAGCCAAGACCTTTCCAACAAGCTAAAGACATCACCGACATAGAAGCACCTTCTTCAACGATTGTTCTTTTGACGAGATTCCCTAGGCACTCCACATGATAAGGTAAGCGAGGTTGAACATCGGTAGTCAAACTTGATAACGTTTGGATTTCTCTGATCCTGAACTCCTAAAGCTCATAAAAGGGCATTATTTTGAGAAGGACATGCCTGTAAAACCTCAAGAGCCAACATATCACATGGAGTCTGACCCAAATATTCTACAATAGAGTATTTCTAGGTGGCTCAGGAATTGGGATTATGCGCAAAGCACTTGAGAACACCTTTCGGTATCCGCGACCTAGTAGTGGGCTTCTTGTTGATGTATTTGTAACTTCGGAATGTATTTCACATATGTATATTGTACTCCTATAGAGATGGTATTATTCCTCTATACGGAAGTGTCTTCATTTGTATTGACAAGTGTCGCAACTTGCATGTGATGCGTTATTAGACCACCAAGTGTGGGGTCGGCCCTGATTAGAGTTACCATGGGTTATTAGACTGAGTTAGACAAGTTGGCCCTACTAGTTTATTTGGCAAGTCTAGTTATGTATAAATAGAGTGCAGGAGGCACTCTATTTGATTATTCACTTTCATACTCATACACTCATTGGAGAGTGGCGTACAAGTGAGGAAGGAGGAAAAGCTGCTAGGAGGACTATCTCTTGTACTTGGGTTGTATCATTGCTCTTTCTATGTCTAAGGAAGTTATTGGGGTTTTTCACCTTATTGGTTTTCCCCAAGGAAAATATGTGTGTCTATTGTCTCTATTGTCTCTTATGATTGATATGTTGTACATGTTATTCTCTCAGATAAGATCCTAGATCATATTGAATTGATGCTTAAAATCTAACATGGTATCAGAGCTAACCTGCGAAGAAGACATTGTGCAGTTGTGGAAGCTAGGGCTTCTTGTTTTTGGGTTTCTCTCCATAGCTCTTGAAAGGCAGGAGGCTAGATTGACTCTCCTCAGCAAGGTGCATCTTTCTGTCCAATTAGAATTCAATTCTAAGCACTTTCAGTTTTGGCCCTAACAATTAGTGTTGAAGCATAGGCTGCAGCTAGGGTAAAGCTGCCAATTTTGGGGAAAAAGCACTAAGTTTGAAGAAAAAGTGCTAATTTTGAGGAAAAGCACCATTTTTGGTGGAAGAGAACAGTGCACGGTACGGTGCCAGATGGACGAGCTCACCGCAGAGTGTGGACCGAAAATCGCGGAGCTCGCACGCACAAGTCAAAGAAAGGAGTAAATAAGGTGGCCGAGTAGAAAGCTCAACCACCACAGTAAATGAAGGAAGCGACGGGATAGAGGGCTCAGCTACCCTCATTTAAGGCAAAGTACAGAATTTATGGTTGCTCGGACCAAGGAAGAGCAACGGGACGAAGCATTGAAGACAAAGGACATGGAGCAAAGAATGATGAAGCGGCGCCCATACCCGCGATCTGCGCCGAAAATCACGGAGCCTGCAAGAAGCTGCGACGCGACTGCAAGAGGCGTCTAAAGTACACCTAGCCGTCAGTGGTTATGGTTTTTGGGGATCACTGTTGGGAAAGGTCCACAGTTTTGTAAAGGTGCGACCCTCAGGGCCACCTATATATATGTGTAATTGTAAAGGGAAAAGGGTTAGATGGGTCAGAGATAGATTGGTTAGAAGGTCATTGTAAGTTGATGTCTGAGTCATTGTAATCTCTATAGAGGAAGAGAGTAGATCTAAGAGAAGGGCTCCCAGCTGTGTGCGTGGAGTTTCCTAGAAAGATCTAAGGCTGCAGCTGTGTGCGCAGCGTAACTGTGTAATTCCCATTTCGAGCTAATATAAAATACAGTTCCCGTGGATGTGATTTCCCCGTGGAGGCGAACCACATGATTCTTCTTGTTATGGTGATACTTTACGTGATTGCATGTCTATGTTTTCCTGTCTATGTTTACATGAATGTTTCGCTATCTTATGAATGAGTATGTAGAGTAAATCCTTGAATCTCCCTTAGAAGTTATACTTGTTAAGTGTTGAAGGAGTCTGTAGAACACTATCGCCGCTGCACTTGAGGAGTGTGTTACTGCACTGTGGCGCAAGGAAAGTGACGATACATCGTGTAACGAATGAAGCGGTAAATGCCTCATGTGCAGGTGCGGAGATACCACGCAGCTAGGCTAAGGCGAGTAAGCTCCAGCGCTGTTGCGCTGTATGACCTGTGAAAGAATCAGACGCTTTGTTTAGAAGTTACTGCGTATGAAGGGAAGAGAGAAGACTGTGGATTCCACACCACCCCAGTTAAGGAAACCTGATTCCTTAGCCCCCCCATAGCCACTTCGGGTGAGACCTTAGGTTGCTGCGCAGCCCGTTGCCGAAAGGGCCAGTGTGCCAGGGGGTGTTTGTTGCTGCACCTCCTGAAAACCCGGGTCTATCCAAAAGTAGCCAACAATTAGGGTTTCCAAAAAAAGTGGCATTTCTAAAATCTGAGAACATAGCTGGAAGCGCCTGAGAAAAATCGAATTTTAGAGCTTTGGATCGAACTTTTTGGTTGGGTGAAGCTTCAGGAAACTCAAACCCTAATTCAGGGTCCTTCCTAGTGAATCTGGATGTTTCAAAAACAATTTTGAGGGGTGAAACTTTGCAGTTTTCAAATTTTGAGTATACCAACTTCATCAGCTCATCAAGGCACATCTTTATATCCTTTCATAATTTTGAAATTCAAAGTTTGAATTTTTAGGGTTTCTCTCACAAACCCTAATCCAGCACCAGATCCAGTTTTCAGCAAATCAAGTCATAAGACCTAAATATTTTCTATTTCCATTTGAAGTACTCTTTAAGATGTCTCACCACACCAAGCTTCAGGATAAGCTTGAAGGGGATGATAAATTCCGAGCATGGAAGTATAAGATTGGGTTAATCCTAGAAGAGAATGAGTTGGACACTTACATAAGTGAAGAGGTCGCTGTCCCATATGAAGAAGACACTAAGGCATTACATAAGAGGAACCTGGTCAAAGCTAAAAGGATCATTGATGATTCTATCAAAGACCATTTCATACCACATGTGTCATCTCTGAAGACACCTAAGGAGATGTTTGATTCCTTGACCAAACTATTTGAAGGGAAGAACATAAATCGGAAGATGACCTTGAGGAATCAATTGAAGAATATCAAGATCCAGAATGCGGAGACTATGCAGTCTTATTTCTCAAGGATCTCCTAGATAAAAGAACAACTTGAAGATGTGGGAGAAGATATAGAGAATGGAGAAGTGGTAATGACCATTCTTAATGGCCTTCCTAGGTCATGGGATTCCTTCATCCAAGGAATTTGTGCTAGGAGGAAACTTATCACATTCAGTAGGTTGTGGGAAGAATGCTCATAGGAAGAAGCTCGGATTGTAGCTCAAGAAGAGAATATGGGGAATGAAGACCAAGCTCTCACAGCACACTCTAGGAAGTATGATGATAAGAAAGGACATCACCATAGTAAGAAAGAAAAGCACCACCATCAGAATCAAAGAGGCAACTTCAGATCTTGAAGAAACACATCTCATGATCGATGCTTTACATGTGATGAAAAGGGACACTATGCCAAGGATTGTGTAGCGTCCCCTCCCTTCATCCCAATGCAGGTGAGAGAACAAGACCAAACATACGGGCTTTGTTCTACAATCTCAGCCTCATACGTTACTCAAAAATCAATTTTTAATTGAAACTTCTTGTGTGCAGACTCATACTTCAAATAAACACAGCGGAAATAAACATACTAGCAAGCACACAAATAGTAATGCCCAACATATCTATCACAATAGAGGATGATTCAACATATAGAGACTCAATCTCATTCCAATGCCATGCGTAGATCTCTTATTAAGATAGTCATTTCATTTCTTTAAACATGAACAATTAACATATTGCAGAACATAAAATGCACACAATTTATAACACAGAGTACACTTATCTTGAAGATGAAGCTGTCAAAACAACTGGCTATGTGAGAGCAATGTTCCACCCAACTATATATCTTTGTCTAGCTTGTATTCTTTCAGCTGAGAGATCAACCCCGAGCTGGGTTGTATATCCACTAAGGAGTAACTAGCTGAGCTCACTCACAGCCATGGTTTCACTTAACAGCTATGCTAAGCCAACACCCAGTTGGGTTTATCAAGCATACAAGAAGATAGAGGAGGGTAATGCTAAGCCAGTGAGCTCAACAGCAGAGCTACAGGCATCTCAAATGAACTCAACAGTTAGGCACCCACATTACCTACCACATCCAACACAAGGAAGGTCCCCTTCTTTGCTACATAGTCCCTCAGGAAACTCTTCCCTCCAGTGCTCTTCAGAATGGGCATAGAAAGGTCCAGCTGCTAGCTTTCTGAGATTTCAGCCTTCACTGGGTTTATCAATCAAACCCAACCTCTGCTCAATCATTCACACTTGGATTTCTCAGAATTTATGTCACAAAATAACTCAAATCCGTCACTGGTTTTCTGGGCTGCAAAAACTGAGTTTTCCTATGGATTTCGGGGTAGCTAATACTCCCAATTTCACCCCAAGGTTTATATCTATGGATCCCCCATTGGTTTTCAGTATCCAATACCAAATCTGGGCATTTTTGGCTCTTCAAAATGTGGGTTCTTGCAAAGTTGCGATTTCTGGGTTTTTTCTCACTGTTGGCAATTCGTTTTTTGGGTGAAAAATGATGCTGGTAACTTCCACAATGGAATGGGGATGAGGAAGAAGCAATCCCCATGAGGTAGAGTGACTTGTCGTATAAGAAAACAGAGCCCATGCCTGCAAATACGAATTTCTGGGCTGCCCATGCTCTATTGAATCCATGGACTGAAATCCTCAACTACTCCCTATAACAGAAATAAATGTCATCAAGGAAAGTCAAAATGGGTTCTCACAATGACATTTCGCAACATATGGCTCATCCCACAATCTCCTCACCACTCCCTAGTGGATACACATGGCCCCTTCACATTGGTTGCTCTCATAGCCAGTTTTGGTATTTTATTGCAATATTAATATTTATATCAATTTACAATATTCCATGGCTTAATAGTACATGGGTATCAAAATATTACATACTTACTTGTTTTAAAGAAAATCCGAACATACACTAGCGGGGCTTGGCTTTGAGCTCTACGCTAGGGAAACATACAATGCATGTATACAATATTTACATTAGAAGCCAATATTTCATAAGGGTCAAAATTGGGGTATTACATTCCCTTCCCCCTTAGAACAACACCATCCTCGGTGTTCTCAAAAATAAACAAAAATGGAAATTCCTCTCTCATGGCATCCTCCAGCTCCCATGTAGCCTCATCGGGGCTAAGGTACTCCCATTGGACCTTTACCTGCCCAATGGCTTTGTTCTAGAGCAATGTGACTTTCTTGTTGAGGATGCACATCGGTTCTACTTGGAACTCTCCCTCGAGTTCCACCTGTATCACATTCCAATCAATCATATGATTAGGATCATGTACATATTTCTTAAGCATAGATGCATGGAAAACATTATGAGCTCTTATGTTAGCAGGCAATGCAATTCTATATGCAACTGGTCATATCCTATCAAGGACTTCAAATGGCCCACAATATCTTGGTGACAACTTGGCACAACTCCCCAAATTGAGGGAACTCTTCCTTGGTTTCACTCTCAAATAAACATGATCCTCAATCTTAAATTCCTTATGCACTCTTTTCAAATCTACATAACTCTTTTTCCTGTCCTGAGCCGCCTTTAAATTCTGCTTGATCTTAACAATTTCCTGCTCCATTTCCTTGATCATCTCTGGTCCAAGTACTACCCTGTTCACCGGACTGTCCCAACTCACTGGAGTCCTGCATCCTTTGCCATACAATGCCTCAAATGGACTCATACCCGATGATGCATGATGTCTATTATTGTATGCAAATTCTACCAAGTGTAGGTAATCTTCCCACTTTGATGCTTTATCCATCACATACATTCTCAGCATGTTTTCAAGAACTTGATTAACCCTCTCAGTCTGACCATCTATTTGAGGATGATATGATGTACTAAAATTCAATTTAGTTCCCAATTCCTGAAACAATCCCTTCCAAAAATTGGAAGTAAACTTTGTATCACGATCAGAAACTATTGCCTTGGGCAATCCATGCAATCTGAATATCTCTCTCATGAAGATATTTGCAATGTCATTAGCCTTGTGAGTGGGCTTGACTGGAATAGAGGGAGCTACCTTTGATAGCTTGTCCACCACAACCATGATTGAATCATGCTTCTTCACTGTCATGGGCAGACCTGTTATCAAATCCATAGAGATCACTTCCCACTTCCATTCCGGAATGGGTAAGGGCTACAACAACCCTGCTCGATGTTGGTGCTCTACCTTGACTTGCTGGCACTTTTGACACCTAGCAATGTAATCAGCTATGTCCTTCTTCATACCATGCCAAAAGTATTGTTTTCTTGCTGCCGTTATAGTTTTCTGATACCTTGGGTGTCTTGAATATGGCATTTGATGTATCTCATCCATCACTAACTTCTTCAAATCTACACTATTTGGAATGTACAGTCTGGTGTTATGGTAAATGAGAACACCATCCTCACCCAGTTGATATCTTGCACATTCTTCATCTACATTACCCTATTGCAATTTCTCTTTAATTTGAAGGCAAGTCTCATCACCATTTTGGGCTTCAAGAATTTTTGTCTTCAAGTTTGATTTACACATACTTACTGCTGCAACATGAAATTTTCTGCTAAGAGCATCTACAACCTTATTCTCTTTCCCTTTTACATGCTTAATTTCAAAATCAAATTCACAAAGGGATTCCATCCACCTAGCTTTCCTAGCATTCAAGTTTGGCTGATCAAACAGATACTTCAAACTCATGTGGTCCGTCCTAAGCTCGAATCTTCTTCCCATCAAATAACGTCTCCACATTTTGAGAGCATGCACTATGGCTGCTAATTCTAAATCATGCGTGGCATAATTCTTTTCATGCTCTTTTAACCTCCTTGACTCGTAGCAAATAACAGTTCCTTCTTGCATGAGAACTCCACCTAGCCCCTCAATGCAAGAATCTGTGCACACTACACAATCTTTCTTTGGATCTGCTATCTTCAAAACAGGAGCACTGGTAAGTAGCTCATTTAACCGCTGAAAGCTTTTCTCACACTTTTCAGACCATACAAATTTAATATTCTTCCTCTGCAATGAAGTGATCGGATGAGATATTCTGGAGAAGCCTTCAATAACCCTTCTATAATAACCAGCAAGACCCATAAAATATCTAACATCTGAAACATTTCTTGGAGTTGACCAATCCATGATGGAATTAATCTTCTCCGGATCCACTGCAATTCCTTCTTCAAAAATGACATGACCCAAATATTGAATCCTCTTTTGGTAAAACTCACACTTGCTTAACTTGGAATATAGTTGGTGTTCTCTAAGGAGTTGCAACACCATCCTTAGATGTTCTTCATGTTCTTCTTCATCCCTTGAATAGACAAGAATGTCATCCAAAAACACAATCACAAACTTATCCAAATATTTGCTAAATACATTATTCATGAGACACATGAATGTGGAAGGTGCATTGGTAAGACCAAATGGCACCATGGTGAACTCGTAATGACCATATCTAGTTCTGAAAGCCGTCTTGTGAATGTCTTCTTCTTTAATTCTCACTTGATGATAGCCAGACCTCAAGTCAATCTTTAAAAATAATTTAGCTTTATTCATTTGATCAAACAAGTTATCAATTCTTGGCAATGGATACTTGTTCTTGACTATCATTTTATTGAGCTGCCTATAATCAATACACAGCCGTAGGGTCCCATCCTTCTTCTTAACAAATAACACCGGTGCTCCCCAAGGAGACACACTAGGCCTAATGTATCTTTTGTCCATTAATTCCCGTAGCTGCATCTTTAACTCCACCAATTCCGGTGTACTCATTCTATAAGGGGATTTGGAATTCGGTGCTGCTTTTGGAACAAGATCAATGGTAAAATAATATCTCTCTTTGGTGGCAGCCCTGGTACTTCATCCAGAAACACATCTTGGAACTCTTTCAATATCCTAAAGTCTTCTATCCTTGGACCTTTCTCCTCTGACAAATCTGCCATATGAACCGCATATAATTGGCAACCATGCTTGTAAAACTTTTTCAACTGTAGGGCTGAAATCTGCCTTACTGAAATTTGCTTGGAAATTCCTCTTACCAATGCTAGCCTTCCCTCTTCATCAATGCACTCAAGTGCTTTCTCATAACAGTCCAACTTGGATCTACATTTTTCCAACCAATCCATGCTAATCAAGGCATCATAAGATTCTAAAGGTAGCACATTTAAATCTGCATGTATGTGGAGTCCATTCAATTCTATGGGGCACTCCACCACTACTTCACTTACTTTCCTCTTGGTCCTTGTGGCTAATTGAACTAACCAAGACTTATTGGGCTTCACTTTTCTAAGAGAACAAGCTTCAACCACTTTTGGAGAAACATAACTATGAGTAGATCCTAGATCAATCAAAACAGAAATAGATTGCATAGCAATCTTACCTTCAACTTCCACCACTGATGATTGATGGTCTACTTGACGATTGTCCAGCGCTGCATAAATCCGAGGTGTTTCCCTTGCCATGTCCTCCACTATAGCTGCTCCCTTTAAGTTGTGCAACTTTCGGGGATTATCCTTTCGATGTGGGAAATCTTTCAGCATGTGGTTTTATCCACATCCCCAACACTAATGTGGTCCCTTTGATGCTTTGTCCGCTGCTACTGCTGGCTTGAATCGACTCCTTGCCTACTGCCCCTATGGAAAGGTTTAGGGCTGACCTCTGAATGGTGGATTGAAGCCACTCTTCTTTTGATCAAACCCCCCCCTTGGATTTCCATTCCATGCTTGGTTAACATCTGTTTTTCCTTTATTATGCTCATAGCAATGCATTGCCATCCTAATGGCTTCATCCAAACTTGGTGGATTAACAAACTCAATACAATCTCTGAAACTTTGAGGTAGACTTCCAAGGAAGCTTTGGATTTTTACTCTCTCATCCTTAATGTAGTCTACATACCTCAATAATTCCAAAAATTTATGGACATGCTCTTCCATAGATTTTTGTCCCAACCGGAGTTCATTGAACTCTTTTCTCTTACTGTCATAGTACCTAGCAGAAAGGTATTTCTCCCTGAAGTACCTCTTAAATCTCTCCCAGCTGACCTTCCTCTCACTGATCCCTTTCACTTGCAAGAGGTTGTCACACCAAATTGAAGCTCTACCATTTAGATTTTAAATGGCAATTATGGCTTTTTCATTTCCTGAGTAGTTTTGAATTCTGAAATATTTCTTCATTCCAAGAAGCCATGCCTCTGCCTCTTGGCCAGTTTTGTCTTCTCCATCAAATGTGGGAGGTCTTGTCTTCCTGAATTCACCCTGTGGGATTCCCTTGAATTTCTTCCTTCCATCCAATCTTCTAGAAGTATTCCTAGAACATTTGGAGTCACACGACCTGTAGGAAGAAGATCTTGATGAAGATGTTTTGTGCTTTCTGCTCACCGAACTCTTCCTTGGGCTTGGAGTCCTCTTCTTTGAACGACCTCTAGAATGACTCTCTGCATCTCTTCCTTCTTCACCCACATTGCTTGGGTTGGACCCAAGGTTTATCCTCTACTATATATCAGTGAGACTTTGCAAGATAGAAACATTGAGTTAGTGTTGTTCTTCTTGAGCCTTCATCAATCTTTCATTGAAGCTCACCATGGTTTCAACCAAATTCTGAGGAGTCACCTGCTCCCTTCTCCCATTGGATTCAGTCTCTGCATTCTCTTCATGCACATTTTCTCCTAGAATTTCTTCTTCACGCTCATAAGGATTTTGAGCATCATTTATGGTCACCATCTTTCCTGTATGCTACCTCTGCTTCAATTATTAATTTTATGAGCTGCAAGCACTGTGCATTATGAAAATATTTGTTAGACATCATAATAATGCATATAGACATATACATAATCAATATTTAACATAATAAAACTCATGGAATAATTCACACAGTTGATATGTATTCCTTTCCCTTGGCCATTCAAGCAATTATGGAAATTGCCCATAATTATCAATAATTTGACAAAACAGTCGCTGGTACATTTCTGCTCTAATTATCTGTGGGGTGTGATAACTTCATTCAAATTCTGGTAATACACCATTATTCCTTGCTGGACAAGCTTTCCAATTCCTATCCCATGCTCCATTCTGACATCGGGTGTGGAAATTGCGTTATTTAAAAAATGACAACTTTCACCCCAATTTTGCATACTTTTATACAGTTGTATTTTGGTCCCGAATGCCAACTTCAGCCACCTGTGGAAGAAAATCTATGAAGAATCACGAAAACATTTCTACTGGGAGAAGTTGGCCCATATGACAAGGAATGCTCAACATCTCGTGGATCTATGTTCTGATGTACCATTCATCTTCTATGAATTTATGGGTTTTACTACTTCTCACTTTTCACTTTTTCCCCCAAAATCTCAAAATTTGGCCAAAAATGGCTATCTCCCAAACTATGCATTTCTGGAAAATCTTCGTCTAACAGAAACTGTCCGTCTTAATGAGAATATGAAATGTTTAGTTCAGTATAATTTTTGATTCCAACATCTAGGGTCACGTTTACTGTCCACAAGCTTTTCAAAATCCCGAAAAAGTGGCCCGGAATAGTGCTTTTTGGCCCTCTTGCTCACCCCGACTCCACATCCTTTCGAGTTTGGATCCAATATTCCAAACTTAACACTGTTCCTACTCCATGGTCACGCCATATTGATTTAATCCCAAACCGACCTTCCATCGAGCCTCAGAACAACCTTTTGCAAAAGTCACTATTCCCTATTTTCTGTCAAATTGGAGCATATTGGGTTTGGAGCTCTCTCTAGTTCTTTCATGGCCTTTGTTAATGGCCTTAGAGCCCCACAGGAATCATCCCATTCTGAGCCCGGCTGCTCCTACCCAAAAATCAAGTTTTGGGCTCGATATATAATTTTTCTTTTTGGCTCCTCCCTCTGCGACCGTTGCTGGATTTAACCTAAACTCCCCCCATTACAGCATAGGTTTTATCTTAACTTTTGCACCCGCTTCGCAAGTGCTGGCCTTATCTCTGCCACCCGCAAGCCTACGTTACGCAGATTTTAAAGTTAAAATTGTCGCCACGCGCAAAACTTATCGCTAGCTTTGCCGCCAGCGCCGCGCAAAACTTATCGCTAACTCTGTCGCCAGCGCTGTGCAAAACTTAGCACTAACTCTGCCGCTAGCGCCACATAAAAATTTAGCACTAACTTTGTCGCCAGCGCAGCGCAAAAATTAATGCTAACTTTGCCGCTAGTGCAGCACATAAATTAATGCTAACTTTAGAAAAGATTTGCAAATTGCAAATTTTCACAGACATTTAGAAATTTTTTGGAATGTGCTCTTCGTTTCCTTACAGAGGTGAGTTACTACAGATCAAACTTGCATAAAAACAGTAAAAGAATGCCAAGAACTTGCATTTCTAAAAAGGGATTTCCTTTTCATTTCAAACTCAGCAATCCAACCAATGGATTCATAATCAATCTGCAAGCATCCAACAAGTATGGGCAAGGAAAACTCATGAGCATAAGGGCATAATTCGCAAGCTTTCCTAGCTTCCGAAAACCATCAATCGGCCACATAAATGTTGGTTCATTGTAATTAACAAACATCATTAAGATATGGGGCTGTAAAAACCAATTGTTCAGGCTTTCAATCATGAAATTAAGACACAGAAACTCATATCAGCCATGATCAACATTCAATTTCATGCATTCAAAACATCATGGATGTCCAAGGGACAAGGAGTCATAATTAATCAAGGTCTGAAGCACATGATGCGTTATCTCATATGCATAGCAATTAGCAACAAACAATAACCAACACACAACAACATGCCCTATGCACAACACACAAAAATCATATTTTCCTAATCTGCTGTGTGGTTGTCGGCCCAACAGCTTCAGTGTTGTAATCCTTGGGCTCTGATACTACTCTATAGCGTCCCCTCCCATCATCCCAATGCAGGTGAGAGAACAAGACCAAACATATGGGCTTCGTTCTACAATCTCAACCTCATACGTTACTCAAAAATCAAGTTTTAATTGAAACTTCTTCTGTGCAGACTCATACTTCAAATAAACACAATGGAAATAAACATACTAGCAAGCACACAAATAGTAATCCCCAACATATCTATCACAACAGAGGATGATTCAACATATAGAGACTCAATCTCATTCCAATGCCATGCGTAGATCCCTTATTAAGATAGTCATTTCATTTCTTTAAACATGAACAATTAACATATTGCAGAACACAAAATGCACACATTTTATAACACAGAGTACACTTATCTTGAAGATGAAGCTATCCAAACAAATGGCTATGTGAGAGCAATGTTCCACCCAACTATAGATCTCTGTCCAGCTTGTATTCTTTCAGCTGAGAGATCACCCCCTAGCTGGGTTGTGTATCCATTAAGGAGTAACTAGCTGGACTCACTCACAGCCATGGTTTCACTTAACAGCTATGTTAAGCCAACACCTAGTTGGGTTTATCATGCATACAAGAATATAGAGGAGGGTAATGCTAAGCCAGTGAGCTCAACAACAGAGCTATAGGAATCTCAAATGAACTGAACAGTCAGGCACCCACATTACCTACCACATCCAACACAAGGAAGGTCCCCTTCTTTGCTACACAGTCCCTCAGGAAACTCTTCCCTACAATGCTCTTCAGGATGGGCATAGAAAGGTCCAGCTACTAGCTTCCTGAGATTTCATCCTTCACTGGGTTTATCAAGCAAACCCAACCTCTGCTCAATCATTCACACTTGGATTTCTCAGAATTTCTGTCACAAAATAACTCAAATCCGTCATTGGTTTTCTAGGCTGCAAAAAATGGGTTTTCCTATGGATTTCGGGGTAGCTAATACTCCCAATTTCACCCCAAGGTTCATATCTATGGATCCCCCATTGGTTTTCACTGTCCAATACCAAATCTGGGCATTTTTTACTCTTCAAAACGCGGGTTCTTGCAAAGTTGTGATTTTTGGTTTTTTTTCTCACTGCTGGCAATTCGTTTTTGGGTGAAAAATGATGCTCATAACTTCCACAATGGAATGGGGATGAGGAAGAAGCAATCCCCATGAGGTAGAGTGACTTGTGGTATAAGAAAACAGAGCCCATACCTGCAAATACGAATTTCTAGGCTGCCCATGCTCCATTGAAGCCATGGACTGAAATCCTCAACTACTCCTTGCAACAGAAATAAATGTCATCAAGGAAAGTCAAAATGGGTTCTCACAATGACATTTCGCAACATATGGCTCATCCCACAATCCCCTCACCACTCCCTAGTGGATACACATGGCCCTTCTCACTGGTTGCTCCCATAGCCAGTTTTGGTATTTTATTGCAATATTAATATTTATATCAATTTACAATATTCCATGGCTTAATAGCACATGGATATCAAAATATCACATACTTGCTTGTTTTAAATAAAATCCGAATATACACTAGTGGGGCCTTGGCCTTGAGCTCCACGCTAGGGAAACATACAACGCATGCATACAATATTTACATTAGAAGCCAATATTTCATAAGGGTCAAAATTGGGGTATTACAAATTGTCCTAGAAACAATAAACATGGTTCCCATAAGAAAAAGAAGAACATCGAAAGAAAACATCGTGCTGACACTGAAGAGGATGATGAACCTCCCAAGAAGAGGGCTAGGGAAGAAATTGAAGATTCTTCAAGTGATGAAGTGTATGTTTTGATTTATGCCCTCACTGGTACCATTACTCATGGAAGTAATGATTGGCTTATAGATAGTGGGGCTTCTAAACACATGACGGGATTCAAGGAATCCTTTATGAATCTATCTGAACATGAATCGCCCCACAAGGTGAAACTTGGGGATGACTACCAGTATCCCATAAAAGGAAGTGGTGAAGCCTCCTATAAGCTAGACTCTGGAAAGTCTATGAAGATGAAAGATGTACTATATATTCCAGGTATTAAGAAGAACCTACTCTCAATATCATCATTGGATGTAAAAGGCATGAGGGTTTCATTTGTAGATGGCCAAGTCCTAATGTGGCCAAAGGGTAAAACTATAGATGATGCAGTTGTGATTGGGGAGCAAGAGGGAGGATTATATATACAAACTGAAGGGCCAACCAAAACAAGCCTTGGTCCATGACTCAGTACAGCCAAGTGAACTTTGGCATAGAAGGATTGCATGCATGCACTATAGGGCACTTCCAATTGCAAGCAAAGTAGTGGAAGGCCTTCCTGAAATACAGACAAAACATGAAGGCATTTCCAAAGGTTGTGCACAGGGGAAGAACACAAAGAAGACATTTCCAAGCAGTGAAAGTAAGGCAAAAGGAATCTTGGAAATCATCCACTCCGATGTATGCGGTCCGATGTCATCCAGTTCTCTGAGTGGGTATGTATACTATGTTTCCTTCATTGATGATTTGTCTAGGAAGACTTGGATTTATTTCTTGAAGAACAAAGATGAAGTATTCAGCAAATTCAAGGAATTCAAAGCCTTGATAGTTAACCACATTGAAAAGAAGATCAAGACCTTTAGATCCAACAATGGTGGAGAATTCACATCAGCGTACTTCAAGAAGCTATGCAGTGATTCAAGGATTAAGAGGGATTTGACCACTCCTTACAATCCACATTAGAATGGAGTTGCAGAAAGGAAGCAAAGACTGAGAGGGATTCCACCCAACAAACAAACAAAGATAAGTATTTGAATTGTTACTTCTTATATATCTGATTGTTTAAATAACATTGTTAAATGATGTATATACTTATGTTTCTAGACTTAGATTGTGTATTATGCATATTAGAATAATTACATTAATGAACATTATACTACTAATATGCATGTAATGGGTAAGTGGCCTATGGCACTGTACAACATTCCATTGCTACTTATATAGAATGAAACCTCTTTTCTGACATGTTGGGAGTAGTGCAAACCCTTAACAATGTTTTGGTAGAGATTGGAAGGCATCTAGAAAGTTATGGGATATGGATAAATGTTGTATTGAAGCATTGGTTAAAATAGTTGCATGAATGTATGACATATTTCTTTATGTAAGAATTTGTTCTGAAAACTATGAGATGTCTCTAATCAGGCAATTTAAATTGTTTTGTAGATCGTGTACAATCACCTACAAAAGAAGGACTACAACATTTCCAAAGTTATTTATTGAATATATTGAAGATATTGAAGTTCCCAGGATCTAGGATGAAGTAATGGAAGAATGCCATGATCAAGGAATACCAGTCAATCATGAAGAATGATGTTTGGGATGCGGTCCCAAGACCAGAAGGGAAGTCTGTGGTGACTTCCAAATGAATCTATAAGATCAAGCATGCTGTAGATGGCAGCATAGATAAATATAAAGCAAGGTTTGTAGCTCGTGGCTTCTCCCAGAAGGAAGGGATTGATTATGAAGAGACTTTTTCACTTGTATCCAGATACACTTCCATTAGATCAATACTTACACTGGTTGTAGTGATGAAGTGGAAGGTACACGAGATGGATGTCAAGACAGCTTTCTTGAATGGTGTAGTTCAAGAGGAAGTGTATGTGGAGTTGGCACTCGGGTTTGAGACACATGATAGTGTGACTCATGTGTGCAGACTGAAGAGAGCCCTGTATATTTTGAAACAGGCACCCAGGACTTGGTATGGAAGGATAGATGGCTTCCTATCCAGTTTGGGCTTTACCAAGAGTAAAGCGGATTCCAAACTTTACTACAAGGTTGAGGAAGGCAATCCTATGATACTACTATTGTATGTGGATGATCTGTTTGTAATAGGTTAAGAGAGATTGATTGCCGACACGAAGAGGAAGCTTGCTGCCGAGTTCGAGATGAAGGACTTGGGTATGATGCACTACTTTCTCGATATGTAGGTGTGGCAGAGTGGAGATGGAATCTTTCTTAGACAAGAGAAGTATGCAGTAGAGATCCTGAAGAGGTTCGAGATGATGGACTGTAAGGACAAGGCCACATCTATGGCCTCAAACCTGAAGCTTCTATGTGATGCTTCATCCGAGTCGATTGATGCCACGATGTATCGTCAGATGATTGGGTCCTTGATGTACTTGACGAATACGAGACCAGACATCTGCTTTGCGGTGAAGACCTTGAGCCAGTGTCTAACAGATCCGATACATGTTCACTTGATAGCTGCAAAGCATATTCTGAGGTAGTTAAAGGGTACAGTTGACTATCGGCTCAAGTATGATGCGGATCAAAAGTTTAACCTAGAGGGTTATGTTGATTCGGATTGGGTAGGCAGTGCCATTGATCGGAAGAGCACTTCTCAGTGCTGCTTCAGTATGGGATCAGGTATGATCTCTTGGTTTAGCAAGAAGCAGTCCTATGTGGCACTGAGTACAGTTGAAGCAAAGTATGTTGCAGCTTGTTCGGCTAGTTGTGAGGTAGTATGGCTTAGGAAGCTATTGTTTGATTTGTTTGATCTCCAGTTGAGTGCTACTTGTATATATTGTGACAACCAGAGTTGTGTGAAGTTTTCAGAGAACCCGGTGTTCCATGACAAGTCAAAGCACATTGAGATCAAGTTCCACTATATGAGGGATATGGTGTAGAGAGGAGCAGTGAAGCTCCTGTATGTTGTGACGGACGAGCATATAGATGATGTGTTGACCAAACCACTTGCCAGAGTGAATTTTGAATACTTTAGAGAGAGACTTGGTGTACTTCAGATCGAGATTCCCTCCAAAGGGAAGTGATGAGTCCCAAGACACAGATGCACACGGGCCATTCTCACATGGTGGTATGTAGCTCCTCCCATGGTGAGATGTAAGGGCTGGGCCATTCTCACATGGTGGTAGGTAGGTCCTCCTATGGTCGTGATGTAAGTGTTGTGCCTTTCCGACATGGTGGCAGGTAGTTCCTCCCATGGTGACATGGTGGTAGGAGAGTCCTCCCATGGTCGTGATGTAAGTGTTGAGCCATTCCTGGATGGCGATAGGTAGGTCCTCCCATGCCGGTGTATATAAGTGTCGTGTGTATGCATCTGGATTGTGCTCCATGGACTATGAGGTGATCTGAAGGCGATGATGTGACAGTAGGGTACACAGGTTTTGCAGAGACATGTTATTGGTCCTAAAATGCTCTTGCAAGTTTTGCAGTGGCATATGATCAGTCCTGAGAGATCTTGCAGGTTTTACAGAGGCAGTGTAATCAGTCCTGAGGTGTACCTACTTGACATCTTGCTCGCAGAGATGATGAAGACCTACATGGAGGCTAGGCCTACATCTAGCAGGGCTAGCTCTATATAACTTCCTATGACGAGTAGATTAGAGATTGATTGAGATAGCAATAGTAGTGATGATGACGATGATCCAGAGAAGAAGACTTGTGCTAGCAGATCTGTGTCGAGAAATACCTTCCTAGTTAAGAGGGAGTGTTAATGTATTTGTAACTTCGGAATGTATTTCACATATGTATATTGTACTCCTATAGAGATGGTATTATTCATCTATACGGAAGTGTCGTCATTTGTATTGACAAGTGTCGCAAGTGTCGTAACTTGCATGTGATGGTTATTAGACCACCAAGTGTCGGGTCGACCCTGATTAGAGTTACCATGGGTTATTAGACTAAGTTAGACAAGTCGGCCCTTCTAGTTTATTAGGAAAGTCAAGTTATGTATAAATAGAGTGCGGGATGCACTCTATTTGATTATTCACTTTCATATTCATACACTCATTGGAGAGTGGTGCACAAGTGAGAAAGGAGGAGAAGCTGCTAGGAGGACTATCTCTTGTACTTGGGTTGTATCATTTCTCTTTCTATCTCTGAGGAAGTTATTGGGATTTTTCACCTTATTGGTTTTCCCCAAGGAAACTCTGTGTGTCTATTGTCTCTATTGTCTCTTGTGATTGCTTCTGTGATTGATATGTTGTACATGTTATTCTCTCAGATAAGATCCCAGATCATATTGAATTCATGCTTAAAATCTAAGACTTCTCAATATGCAGAGAACTAGCAGGAGGAGGGGGCTCATTCCCCGAGTTCAGTACTGGTGCATCATAATCACGCTGCCGAGTGGCAACACTAACCTATGATTTAACCATGTTTATGCATCCAAGATCATTGGTATTAGAAGTGGACGTATAAGTATCATGAGTCCCATAACTAGTGGAAGGAGTACTCGAAGCCATATTTTGATGATGAGGAAGGGGATCATTCAACACAGCTGGGGTCTTTGCAAGATGCTTCGAGGCCTCTTCAATGCGAGGAAACAAGTGAGTAAGATGGTCTTCCGAGCAAAGCTTACAAGGAAACTTCACCTTACATCTAGGATTACGGTCCCCACCAGCATTTCCACCATCCCCAAGAGAGTTGGTGTTGTCTTTCTGAGGGGTATTACGATTACTACCATTGTTCCCATTGTTTCCACTCTTACGGTTGTTTCTCCCCTTCTTCTTACCACCAAGCTGTTGGTTACCCGATGGGTTCATCGATTGCATAGAATGTACATCAAACGATTGGGCAGAAGTGGACAAGGTGTGAACCTGTCGGGGAGTAGCTTGGTTAAGAGACAAATTTTGCATTTGAGAAGTAACCAATTCTACAGGCCGAGTGCTTGCGGATCCCACAATGCCATCGGCATGCGGTCTAGGAACTGTCTTGGGATCATGTCGTGTTCACGATGCATCAAGAATAATTTCATACAAGATGCTAGACTGAGAATAAAGTAAATCTAACTACTGGACTTTATAGATGGCTTGTTCCTCAATCGTAATGTCGGGCATTGAAACGTCCTTAGAAATATATGGGAGAAAATACTTAAGGAACCATTCCAACATAAAATCTGGAGGAATGTTTGCTTTTACTAACCTCTTCCGTCGACGCCACTCTTGAATGTGATAAAAAATGTGTGTGACCTTATTCTAGCGGAAGGTAGATAAAAGTTTGGTACCAATGTTGTAGCGAACTGGAGAATGAAAGTGGTCTAGAAAAACCAAATCTATCTCATTAAAACTAGTGTACATACCCCTAGGTAACTCGATGTACCACTTTGTGGCTGCGCTCATGAGGGTGCGTTGAAATAGTCGTAAGTGAATGGAGTCGTGATTTAACGAGTTTGATGAACACCAAAGGTGAAAAGTCGTAACATGATCACCCGGATATTCACCACCTTTCCCCTCAAACTTTGGAATGTCTAAAGGGATTTTAGTAGGAACTAGAGGCCATGAAGGATCGTGACACACTGGATCATTCATGAGCTTCGAAAGATTTGGAAGATTCAATCGAGCAAGTAAAGGAAGTTGCGGCGGTAAATCTGGATTATAAGCTCCCATAAAAGGTTGACCATATGGACCTTATGGATAATGTGGACCATGACCATGGCCATAAGGATGATAACCTCCTCCTACCTGACCCGTGTGAGGGTAAGCAGGTATATGTGTATTATGAGCACCATAATGAGGTGGGTTGTAATGAGGGACAACACCGACTGCATTGCAGTAAGGATTGCCACCATAATTATGGGCCATATAAGTATTACTCGTAGCGGGAACCGTGTTGTAAGAACCATAATTGTAAGGTATGTTCCCACCCCCTGCATAAGTACTATGAGTAGTAGGAGAAGTTGTGTTGTGACCATAAGTGTAAGGTGTATTCCCCCCCCATGTAAGCACTTCTAGTAGCAGTAGCGATAGTAGTGTGACCATAATTATAGGGTATATTCTCACCCCTCACATTGGTGTTATGGGTAGTAGGAGTAGTAGTAAAAATGTATGGTATATTTCCACTCCTGGTATAAGGAGGATTGTTAACATTAGAAAATGTGATAACGGGTTGACGTGTAGAGGCATGTGTAGTGTATTGTGGAACGTGAGTCGTGTTGTGAGTAGTGTTCCCACCGGGTGGAGTAGTCCTAGAAGGCGTCCTTCCTCCAACATTTGGGATGCGTGAAGTAGTGCCAGTTCCAAGCTGAGATGTGGAATGTGCAAATGTAGTTCCCCCAGTGAGGGTAGTGCCCCTAGTGGGTGCAGTGTTGCCAACACCATGAGTAGCATTAGGATGACTGCTAGGCGTAGTGGAAGTGACTAATGTGCTCAAAGCGGGCATACCAAAAGAGAATGGGGTAGTGTTGGTCATAGGACCTATGTTGACATGTAAGTCTGGAATCCCATAAAGGAAATTGTGTGGATTTGAACGATCGAACGGGTCGTCATGTGGATGTGTCTCTGGTAGTGGATCAACCCCCCATGCATCTCTAGGAGTAGGGGCAGCATCTTCAAATCTACCCGACGGGGATATAGGGATTTCTCCTATGCCAGAATGTGCAGTCATGAATTTGGTTTGAAACGCTTCAAAAGAATCAGACGAATTAGAGAGAACCTTTTGGCGTCCCCTATGAATACGACGTGTAACTTCGTCGGCTAGTAAACCAGCCAAATGACGAGACCATAGGAGAGATGGACCTCACGCCACGATATCCTCAAAGAGTCAATAAATCAAAACATCCCCTAACGGAAAAACTATTGATAAAGAAGAAAATCACAGAGCACATACCTAAAGAAACTTACAGCCAAATGCACACAAAGAGAGTGGTTAAATTAACTTCCCGACACTGCAGATGGTATGTCTCGCCTAGGAGTGGACTGAGACTCCCATGATATAAATGGAAGTTAATAGAACTAGTTATAAAGGCCCCCAAACTTCACTGCGTGCACAAGGTCAAGTCCCTATACAATAGGCAACTGTGCTGTCCAACCTCTATCTGACTCAGGACAAACGTAGTATAACCACTATGAATTCCCTCTGTGTTACCTACGTAAGGAAACTAAGGTCACCAAAATATAACCAATGCTCAGGGGGATAGTCGCAGGTGGGATCCGTCGTATGGGCAGGGTAGCAAAGCCCAAAGAACAAGAGGACGAACCTTTGGTACCCCTAGATACGAACAAATCCTGGATATATCTCCCATGTTCAACTAGTATTAGAGATCTATCTCTTCAACCAACCTCTCGTGACCTTGTGCTTAACTTTGGCTTGAGTAGAGCTTCCTGAGAACACCGATGTATATAATGGATTTCACCACTCCCTAGTCAGACACGTAATGTTTTGTCTAGTAGTCTTGCATTGTTAACTCACAATGATCTATTTCAAGACTCTAAACCTAAGCTCATTGGTGCACCCTATAAAAGAAAAATCGTTACTTATAAATTTTAAATTAAGCGTTGATTTTAATGGCTGTGATTACTCAAGGATATGGACGTGAAATTGACGGTGTGTAGGACTCAATGGTATGCAAAATCATCAAACACTAGACTCATCTAATCCAAAGAAAACAATGCCACTAATAATGACAAGCAATCCAACGGTTTCAAAATAAAAAATGCAACTCTTTTATCATTTTCAATGCACAAGCAGAACCTAGATGAAAGCACAAGCACTTAGATGCAAGATGCAGTACATGAAAGTTATTTTGTTTTTTTTTTGTATTTTCACTTATAAGCAAAAGGAAAATGCAAAACTATGTTTTTGTATTTTTCAATATAATGGAAATGAAAAATGCAAGGAAAATCTAACTATTCAGTTACTGAAAAACCGAGGAGATCACTAAGACAATCTAGCAGATCCTAAACAATAAGACTCAGCTGATGTAATGAGCTAGGAAATCAAGAATTCGGTAAAAACCAACCAAGGCTCAAACCAAGAGAAAGAGGAGTTTTGGTCACGAACAGGTCATGGAATAGTCAAGAACAAGGCCAAAGAGCCCTCAGGAACATTCAAAACCAACCCAACAACAACTAAAGGTCATATATCAACCAAATCCAGAGTTGTACGTCATTGTACAGGACAAAGTAGCGGGTAGACGTGGGCAACAGTGCACACAGAGGTGGGTAGATGCGGGCAAAACTTGGCTCACTCGCGTACAAGGAAGGAAAAATGAACCGAAAAAGAGTCCAATAGCCAGGAAAAAACCAGTTTTCTATGGTGTAACCCAACGACCATTCAATGACACAGAGCTTCGACAAACAACAACTCTAAAACAAGGACAAATGCCTAAAAATCCCCAAAAAGAAGGTAATTCCCCAGCAGAGTCGCCATTTCTGTTACGGAGAATACTTCCTATGGATTAGGGTGAACCACAACAGACGGATGACTGCAGAATAATACTCAATTCCCAATGCAATGCTATATAATTGACAATGTGTAGATAATGGAAAATATAACCAACCTTCAACCGGACGTTTGATGTAGATCCGCATTCAAGCTTTCAATCTGATACACTTGACCCTACAAATTAGTATTGACAGCCAATATACCACAAGAATATATACTGTATGAAAGACATTAACATCATCAATAGAAATGGTCCATCATATCATAAGAAAATGTAACCCAATGTAAGATAAATAACATTCACAACATAAATTGGACGAGAATATGAGTATCTCTTTTAATTCAAAACAAGAAGTACAATGTGATACGACCTCTTGCCGGCAACCAATCTGAACTGAGAACTAGGTCCCTCCACTTGTGCCTCCACCACTTCAATCCTCCATGACTATGGAAAACTCAAACTATCAAAGGAGTTTGGGAGGTCATGAACATAAGAAGTTCGCAACAACAAGGATCAATAAATGTAGACTCAAGTCACGGCAAAAATACAGTAGAGTTATCTTGCTCTCTCTTTCTCCTCCCTTCCACATGCCATAAGAGCTCAATATATAGTCTTCTCAAACGTAAGTGAAAAGACAAGTCAATTCATTTCGGGGCATATGGAGGGCCAAAGGTCTCCCTAAGACCGCTTTTCGGGAGTAAAAGTGAGTTATAATTACTTTTTACCATGAAACTAGGAAGACACATGCTAGTGTGGTATAGCCTATGTGTATGCGGGCTATAATGGAACAACTAGTGTACAACAACAAAAAATAGGAAAACTAGGTTCCTGACATGAGGATAATGAATCTGAGTCAAACAATGGATACTGAAGGCCAATAACTGTTAATGCTCACAAGGTGGAAAAATGCGCTATAACACTATAGTGTAAATACATGGATATGCAATGTCTTATGCTTAGCTTATGGTCTCTTATGCTTAGCTTATGGTCTCTCTAATGATAGCCATTTATTTAATTATGGAGATACACTTGATGCTAGCATAATATGAATGAGTATCATTCATATTATACAATAAGCTTCCATGTAAGGATCATAGTATTTATTATTGATAGTACGTAGCTATCAAGTATAACTAGAACATTAGGTTAGTGTCATTAACATATGCAATGGTTCATATTGGTTGTGTTCATTACTTAATTACAGTATTTACATTATATTACATCATATAGGTTATATTTCCATTGATTTTATTAGGATGATCAGTATATCCATCATATTAGGGCCATAGGTAAGACCACATTGGCGTACCTCTTTCTCCTTTGCATTGACTTAGCGACTTTCAATTGAAAAAATGTAAAATAGCTAATACGTATTGACCCACCATAGGGATGAAATTTATTAAAACGACTAGAATAATAGAGGAAATAAAAGTGATGTACAGAACTCCCCTTGACATGGGTGTTGTACCTCAAATGGTTGGATGGTCAAAATTACAATTGATCATGACAACACTTACAATCCTTATTTTGTCTTTTTCTGGGAGATTAGGTTAAATGTTTGGAATGTTAAAATATAAAAACATGTAGAATTTGAATATGTTATGTGTTGATAGTTGTGTAAATGTAGATATCATATCAAATGCAAAGATAAGAATCTTTTAGGCAAAAGCGTAGGAGGTCATCATGGTCATCAGGGATTGGTGTCTCGACTAATGATCAAAGGTTGTCTGTTTCACCTCAGGATTCAAGATTATTGTATAGTTCACATTCATCTGATCATCGTCAAGGCCAAAGGGGTACAGACGATTCCCCTGTATCATCTATGGGAGAATGTCGATCCCGACCTTCTGTTGGTATGAACATTTGTGTTTTAATACATGTATCAATTGTAATTTTGTGCATGTTCAAAATGTTTGTACATGTTTAATTTCAACTGTCTTTGTATTTGAAGCAGAGCAAGGTTCTGAAGAGGCTCGTAATTCTACATAGAGGGATGAAGTTCAAGCAAGGAGAACAGATGTTGAACCAGATGTGGGCATAGAGCAAGGTTCGGAAGAGGCTTGTAATTCTACACAGAGGGATAGAGGTCAAGAAATGATGACACATGTTGAATTAGATGTGGGTTGTACACCCAGAACAACTTATCCATCTGATTTACCTGAGGAGATTCCATGGGAAACTGGTGTTTATCAACGACCCTTGAAAGTTGTAGGTCCCACTATGACAAGTTGCAACATGATCTTTCTAGTTTGGATCTCCCTCTAGAGGGAAAAAAAATTCTAGAGATTGTTTTGAGATCATTGCGAAAATTCATTAAGGCATATGAGGATCTCAGACCAACTACGATCGGTTTCATTGATTTGATGCAGAGGCAAAGGTCACAAGTGATGGGTCCGGACAAGTGGGTTGTTGTGAAGGAGAGAGTGACCAAAGAACAGGCCAATTCAATGTTTAACTTCAAAGAAGGCCTAAAGCGAAAAATGTTGAAAGTGAAATATTTCAAGCACCCTAAACTTGCTCATCTAATATATGATCGGTTCCTTGCAGACTATGGTCGGTTTCCATGGAACGATGAGGTTCCTAATTATTTTGCTAGATTTTTTTATAAGGATTTTTTTTAAATATGAAGCCAGACTATACCAATATTCATTCTGACTTTTATGGAGTTGGGAAGGGGCAAATATATGATTGAAAAGGTGCTCTTAGAGATACCACAACTCTTTGACCTCCACCCTAGATATCTCTCCCACCTAGGCTTGTGGCATTAAAATCGTAGATGGAGCCCACATCCCAAGTTGGGACAACTGCAAGGGATTTTGTTGACGAAGGTTTAACGTCGACATTTTTAGGAGTTGATGTGGGATTGGTTCGGGAGAGGGATCAAGCCACTATTCGTCAAAATTCTGTTTACAAATGAATGATGAGGTAGATTGAATGAGCATTCAATATCTCAAGCCTTATGCTAAAGTTTGTCGCGATATAGCTTCGGATGTCCCATCCAATGACAAATCGAGTATTTGAGAGGTTTGTTGTTTACATACTTACAATCTATTTAATTTTTTTATTCATTTTTAATTGAACTTTTTGTGACATTATATCTATGAAATTATGTCTTTTTTGGTGTATAGTAATAAATAAATTACGTAAATGTTTATTGGTTGCAGTTTTCTAGAATGTTGAATGAACATCATTTTCGACTCTCCACTAGTAAAAATGTAGAAGACAATCTTAGAGAGGTATATTTATTATTTACATATTTATATTTATGTTTGAAAGATATTTTATGCTTTTTTTGAATTTTAATTTATCTATGTAGCTTATTGTTAATATGACTTATCCATGCAGGTTCCTTTAGATTCCAACTTTTTTTATGATTTTCCATATCTTGTGAGCTCATGATTTTAATTTTTTTGTTTCGGTTTTAAGTGAATTGTTTAATTTTAGTTTACTTTGCTTGCACATTGTTTTATTTATTAACAAAATTTAAATTTTAGGGAACACGAGAACATATGGAAATTGGTGGTGAAGATATAGGTTCTTTGATGGACGTGGATATTGGCGCTGGGGTAATTTTGTTGATAATTGAACTATTCTTTTCAATTTTGTTATAAGTTTAATATTTTGTTTTTTTTAATTTAGTTCCTAATTGTTTGAATAATTTATGAGATTCATAATTTTCTTTTATACATGTTGCAGGTTGGGTCTCTTCAAGGCAAAGGGAAGACCCCAATGGATGATAGTGGTGGACTTTCATTCAGAGGAACTCAGGTAATTTTGTTAATAATTGAACTATTCTTTTCAAATTTTTTTATAAGTTTATATTTTGTTTTTTAAATTTAATTCCTAATTGCTTGAATAATTTATGAGATTCATAATTTGATTTTATACATGTTGCGGGTTGGGTCTCTTCGAGGCAAAGGGAAAACCCCAGTGGATGATAGTGGTGGAATTTCATTTAGAGAATGATTTATATTGGTCTTTTTTGTTTTTTCCATACTACCATATTGCATACATCTTCATGTTCATACATATGATGTAGCTGTTTTGGACATCTAGGAACTTTATTTCTGGATTATATATGTACAATGAATTGACATGTTCAGGAACCTTGTTTTTGGATTATATACATGCACATTGAGCTTGGCATATATTCTTTACTTGCTTTGAATGATTTAGCACTATTTTGGCCTAATTACATAGCATACTTTGTGTGGTAAATGCTTAGAATATGATTTTGCACGATGTTCATGAATGTATATTCAATATTGAAATGGTTTTAAAATATATTAGTACACATGTTTTAATGTTTAAACTACTTTATTTTATGAATAATATATTTCAATTTTTGAGTGCAAATGTAAAAATATATGAGTGTAGATGTAAAATATTTTCAGTGTAGACATGTAAATAAAGTTTAGTGAAAGTTTCAACCCTCTTGGATGTCTTTAAATATATGATCTTGGTTTCAACAATAAATTTGAATTTCATATAAATGATCACTTGAATCTTATAGAAATGGTTCATGCTTGCAATTTTTAAGTAATGATTCACATGTTCAATGTATGTTCAATCTTGAAATGGTTTTAAAATATATTTTTTAGAGAAACTTGATATAGTTTGCACTCCTGAAGCTTTTTTTATTGAATTTCAGTATATGCTAGGCTTAAGTTTTGATAGGTGAAATCGAAAGTTCTTAATTTTAAGACCTGTAGGATTTAATCCTTGAGTACATTTTTTTGTACTATTGACAATTTTTGAGTGCAGATATAAAAATCTATGAGTGCATATGTAAAATATTTTCGGTGTAGAGATGTAGATAAAATTTAGTGAAGGTTTCAATCATATTGGTTGTCTGATAATATATTGATGTAGGAGCATCGAGGCCTATGCAGAGCAATCGAAGATAATCGACATACGAAAGGCCGACCAGAGGGAGTGCCGATGACCACTCGGGCAGAAGAGAAGATTGCTTGTCGAAGTCAATAAGTCGAGCAGGAGCAGTTGGTTTGTGAACTGACAGATGATGCGAAGGTCGAGAGTTGATGTGTTGGAGGTCGGTAGACGACAGGTCGTGGATAAAGGCGTCGATTAATCGATATATGTCGAACCACGACTTCAATATGTTTGGGCACAAGCCAAGCGAGGAGGAATGGACGAACTGGCGAAGCCTGAGAGTCTGAAGGGAAGCCGATGGGTATGTCAAAGGTTGAGGGAAGGCAATATGGTCGAGGCCATGAAAAGACCGACTACTGTAGCAATGTCAGAAGGATGTGCAAGAAGTCAAGCAAAGTACTTGGAAGTCGTTCAGGGTTGCTGAGGAAGTTAAGTAAGTTATTGCAGGTGGTTGGGATCGTGACAGATGTCAAATTAGGAAGAGATTGTGCAGCACAGTAGAGGCACTGACACTTGCAGGTCTACAAAATTAGGGGGATCGGTGGATAGAGGAAGTGTGTCTTTGTGGTCAGGGTGATCTCGGGAACAACAATAGCAACAAAGTAGAAGGCTAGGGATTTTTGGATCAGTTGGAGAACTTGGCTATAGAAAAAGAAAAGCGAAGAGGAAGATCAAGCCATATCTCAGACTTCCACAGTGAACTAGGAGAGGGTGAAGATTGACACACTGAGATAGAACATAGTTACTTCTGTATTGTAATAGGTTGAGACCGACAATAGTTAGTTCTCTACATTTCTTGTAGTTGCATTGTAATAGTTTCGGTGGAAGTAATATCAGCCAGCTTCCGAAAGCCTGTTTACATCTTGTTTGTGTGAACGCGTCTGTTGTGTGCAATTATTATGCAAGACCCTTTTACGAAGGAACCTTGCGTCAAGTGGTCTCAGAGCGAAGAATCCTGCGAGCAGGAAGGTGGCGATATCAACCTGACTAGGTTGGGTGGTATCAACATTGGAAGTGAATCCAGTGAGCAAGTGCGTTGAACAGCTCTAGCTACAGTTGGGTAGGGTTGAACATGACTTGTGAGTCCGGTCACGATTGGACAGAGTGGAAGTTTCAGCCGAGGTTGAAAATTGCTCACAGAGGCGTTAATGTCCGAGGTAAAATATGAAGAGACTGTGGCGTAGCAGTCATAGTGGATCGTGAGATGTTTGACGAGTGAGTCTGAACAATGCGAACTTTGACTAATGAAGTCACATTGATCAAAGAAAGCCAAAGGCGTGGTTGTATTCCTGATGCATTAGACCACTGCGACGAGGAGGTCGAAGATGTGGAAGCACGGGAAGAAGTAGGAGAAGAACCAAAGGATAGACTAATCAAACTTCTGACGGATATGAGAGGTCAGAAAAATATAGATGTATGTACCTACTCGAGAAGTTTGGATCCAGAAGACTTGATCGACTTGTTCAGAGAGTTGGAGAAATACTTCGACATAGATTAGATCGAGGATCCAAGACATGTTAGGACTGCATGTCTGAGTTTGAAGGGTCATGCCTCATTATGGTGGTATAATGTACAGGCTCACAGAGTCAAGAAAGGAAAGGAGAAAATCAAGTCTTGGGATAGGATGGTCGCCAAAATGAAAGGGAAGTTCTTGCTGGGAGACTATGTGATTTCCTTGTTTTGGAAGTTGCAAAAATTTTGACAGAAAGAGATGACTGTGAAGGAATACACAGAATAGTTCTACAGATTGTCGATAAGGTAGGGAAAAACCAACGAAGGAGAAGAAGTTGTCGCTAGATACCTGAACAACTTGAAATATGTCATTCAGGACGAATTGAGCATGTCAAGATTCAGAGCGGTCTATAAATCCTACCAGTTAGCTCTGAAGGAAGAAGAGAAACTATCATGAAATATGCAGCGACCAGAGGCAGGATGACTAGTCGGGGTGAAAAGATTGTTTCCTTGGAAGGCCAAAGTAGCGGATACAGGAAGGAATCTGTTGAAGAAAACTGTCGGACAAAAGGAACATCGACAAGGGAGAAAGCACAAGAGAACCAACACGATGGTCATGAGAATCATGGTCGAGGTGCGTATGGTCAAAGTGGTCCAACCCACATAAAAGAAGCTGACAGACTAGCCATAATCTGTTACAAGTGTCTAGGAGTAAGACACAAGGCATATGAATGGCTAGAGAACCTACATGCTGCAGAGGAGTCAAAACCCAGACGTCAAAGGGATGAGAAAGTCGATGAGAGAGCAGAGTCAGCATCCGACAGTAGTTGGGATGGTAAGGAAAAAGGTCAAAAAATGATGATCAAAAGAACATTGGTTTAGGAAGATTGACGCGACGAGAAAGAGCTAATGGAACAAAAGGCCATCTTTTAATGCGAATCGACGTGTGGCGTTGCAAGACCATAGTTGATCATGGTGGAAGAACGAAGAATCTTGTGTTGACAGAGGTCATCGACCAAATAGGGTTGAAGTGTCAGGAACACCCACACCCATACAAGATCTCATGGCTGTAGAAAGGATACCATGTGAATGTGAATAGACAATGCCTAATTAACTTCAAGGTCAGGAATATTGAAGACAGTGTGTTGTGCGATGTAATCCCAATGGATGCATGTCATCTGTTGTTAGGGAGACCATGGAAATATGATCTATGATGGTCGATCCAATATAGTCACAGTGTGGAAGAATGGAGTGCAAAGGAATCTTAAGACGAAGCTGGAGGAACAAGCTGAATGTAAGCAAGGAAAGAGCAACTTTTGGGAAAAGCAAGTGCTGATGTGCTCAACAATGGAATTCCTCGCAGAGGAGGAAAAGAAGTCGGGGTGTTATGCCATCATTCCAAAGGGATGATGTGGCAAGAGGTCGATAGTGGAGAAGATTCCAGTTGAATTTGGAAAGATGCTTAGTGATTTTTGAAGCATAGTATTCGACGGGATTGCCGCCGACAAGAAGCATATCCTATCCGATCGACTTAATTCTAGGGTCAAGTCTACCAAATAAGGAACCGCATAGCATGAGCCTGACAAAATATCAATAACTCAATCGATAGGTCCAAGAGTTGTTGGACAGTGGATTGATCAGAGAAAGTCCAAGCTCTTGCATTGTACCAGCAGTGTTAGCGTCGAAGAAGGGTGGAGAATGGAAAATGTGTACAGACTCTAGAGCCATCAACAAGATCATGATCAAGTATCAGTTTCCATTGACGAGAATGGATGACTTGATGGATTTCCCAACTGGAGCGAGGCACTTCACGAAGATAGACCTGAAGAGCGGTTATCACCATATTCGGGTTAGAGAAGGAGATGAATGGAATACAACATTCAAGACAAAGGAATGGCTGTATGAGTTTTTAGTCATGCCATTCCGATTGACTAATGTACCCAATACGTTCATGCGATTGGTGAATAAGGTACTAAAACCATTCTTGGGAATTTTTTTCGTAGTCTACCTAGATGACATTCTGATTTTTAGTCGAACCAAGACAGAACACTTGGAGCACATTCGACGGGTATTGTAGAAGTCGCAGGAAGGAAAGCTGATGGTGAACCTACAAAAGTGTTTCTTCATGAAGGAAGAACTGGTGTACTTGGGATTTGTAATCTCAGGTAAAGGGTTGGTGATGGACCTAGAAAAGGTGAAGTCAATATTGGATTGGTCGGAACCAACAAGTGCGACTCGGGTTAATAGTTTCCATGGACTTGCCAGTTTTTACAGGAAGTTCATCGGGGGATTCAGTTGAATTTGTGCACCTTTGATAGAGTGCATGAAGAAAGGTGAGTTCAAGTGGATGGAAACTGCCCAGAGAGATTTTGACAAGTTGAAGGAAAAAGTAACTGACAGCCCAGTGTTAGTGCTCCTAGAATTTGACAAATTTTTCCAAGTCGATTGCGACGCGAGTGGGATGGAAATTGGAGAAGTGTTGAGCTAGGACGGCCGACCAATTGCATTCTTCAGTGAGAAGTTGCATGACACAAAGAGGAAATATTCGGTCTACGACCAGGAATTCTATGCTATTGTCCAAGCATTGAAGAAGTGGAGGCATTATTTGTTGCTAAAGAAATTTGTGTTATACATAGATCACCAAGCAATGAGGTATCTGAATACTCAGTCGAAGTTGAATCAGCGGCACATGAAATGGATCAAATTTGTGCAAGAATACATGTTCATGTTGCGACATAGGTCAGACAAGTCGAATAAAGTTGCCAACGTGTTGAGTCGAAGAGTTGCATTGATGAACACGACAACGGTTCAGGAAACAGGAATAGAGTCAGTGAGGATAGAGTATGAGACCAACGAGGATTTTACGAAAGCATGGGAGGCTTGTCTTCAACCTTGGAGTGTTGACAGAACCCCATACTTAGATTATTTCATACAAGAGAGATACTTGTTCCGAGGACAATAGTTGTGTATTCCCGGAGAATCCGTGAGGGAGTACCTAATCCGAGAACTGCATAGCGGAGGATTAGCAGGTCATTTTGGTATTGACAAGACCAAGGCATTGGTCAAAGAAAAGTATTATTGGCTAGGAATGAAGGAAGATGTCAGAAAGTGGGTACGAAAATGTCGAGTTTTCTAGTTGGAAAAAGGAAGAAGTCCTAATATGGGGTTGTATACACCATTTCTGGTAGCGAATACACCATGGGAGCACTTGAGAATGGATTTTGTGCTAGGATTGTCCAAGATGCAGCAAGGAAGGGACTCAATCTTTGTGGTAGTCGACATATTTTCAAAGATGGCACACTTTATTCCGTGTCGGAAGACAAGTGATGCCAAAAGCATTGTCGTTCTATTCTTCAAGGAGATAGTTAGATTGCATGGGTTTTCGAAGAGTATCATGTCGGATCGAGATATCAAGTTTATGGGGCATTTTTGGAGAACCATATGGAAGAAACTGGACACGAAGTTACAGTTTAGCTCAGCACATCATCCGTAGATAGACGGACAGACCAAGGTGGTAAACAAAAGTTTGGGAAACCTTCTGAGATGTTTGACGACCGATAGACCCAAGCAAGGCGAGAATGTGTCGGCACAAGAAGAGGTTGCATATAACAATTATGTGAATCGGTCAATAGTATTGAGTCCATTCCATATTGTTTAAGGAATAATCCCACATGGAGTGGTGGATTTGGTCGAGTTACTGACATAAATTACGAAAAGCACAGATGCAGAATCATTCGCAGAGCATATGAAAGAAGTGCATGAAGATGTATGAAAGTGCATAGAAAAGAGTAACGTGACATACAAGTTGAGAGCCGACAAAAAGAAGAGGCTATAGTAGTTCAGCGAAGGAGACTTAGTCTATGCATATTTGCGGAAGGAGATATTTTTGACAGAAACATATAACAAGCTAAAGTTGAAGAATATTGGACCATGTAAGATCCTGAATAATATTTTGGACCACGCTTATGTGTTGGAGCTGCCGAATGACTTGAGCATTTCACCAACGTTCAATGTCTAAGATCTATACAAGTTTGAAGAAGGTTCAAGTAGCGGAAGTGCAAAAGTGTCGAATATCGATTGGACCAAGCAGATTCTAGATCGACACAAAGAAGAGATCATAGAAGTAATAGAGGAACATGAAGTTGGGCGTACGCGCATTGCACGAAATAAAGACTACTTAGTGTGATGGAAAGATGTTGAGTTGCAGGAGGCTACATGGATTTACGATGAATATTTCAGGAGTCTGATGTAGAAGTTGAGTTATTTTTCAGCTAGGGAGTCTGATGCAGGAGCATCGGGGCCTAGGAAGAGTAGTCAAAGATGGTCAACATATAGAAGGTTGACTAGAAGGATTGCAGAAGACCACTGGTGCAGAAGAACAGATTAGATGTCGAAGTCAATAATTCAAGCAAGAGAAATTGGTTTGTGAACTAACATATGATGCATGGGTCAAGAGTTGATGTGTTGGAGGTCGATAGATGACAGGTTGTGGAGAAAGGCATCAATTGGTTGATATATTTCGAACCATGACTCCGATAGGTTTGGGCATGAGCCAAGCAAGGAGGAAGGGGCAGACTGGCGAAGCCTAAGAGTGTGAAGGGAAGATGACAGGTATTTCGAAGGTTGACAGAAGGCAGTATGGTTGAGGCCATGTAAAGACCCACTACTGTAGCAATGTCAGAATGACGTGCAGGAAGTCAAGGAGAGTATTTGGCAGCCGTTTGGGGTTGCTGAGGAAGTTAACGAAATTATTGCAGGTGGTTGGGATTGTGACAGATGTCAAATTAGGTAGAGATTGTGTAACATGTTAGAGGCACTGATAGGTGCAAGTCTGCAAGATCAGGGAGATTGGTGGACAGAGGAAGCGTGTCTCAGGGTTCAGATTGATTTCAAGAACAATAACAATAGTAGAGTAGAAGGCTAGGGAGTTGTGGATCAGTTGGAGGACTTAGTTGTAGAAAAAGTAGACGAAGAGGAAGATCAGTCCATAGCTCAGATTTCTGCAGTGAACCAGGAGAGGGTGAAGATCGACACAGTGAGATAGCACATAGTTACTTCTGTATTGTAATAGGATGAGGCCGACAATAGTTAGTTGTTTACATTTCTTGCAGTTGCATTGTACCCGTTTCGGTGGAAGTAATATAAGCCAGCTTCTGGCATCCTCTTTACATCTTGTTTGTGTGAACACGTCTGTTGTGTGCAATTGTTAAGCAAGACCCTTTGCGAAGGCACCTTGCCTCATATATGATCTTGGTTTCAACAATAAACTTGAATTTCATATAAATGATAAACTGAATCTTATATAAATGATTCATACTTTCAATTTTTAACTAATGATTCATATGTTCAATGTTCAAGTACCACACTTTTGTTAGTTGGTGAACTATAGATGCTGCTGAAATCATGGCAAATGGGGATTTAACGATATTTTGTTTTTTAATCATAAGCAAGGATTCCAAGATAGTGAAGCTTATGCTAAATTAGAGCAATGATTTTAGACAACAATTTGATGAATTTTCATCGGTTTGTTGTAAATAACCATTGCTCTAATTTAGCATAAGCTTCGCAATCTTGGAATCCTTGCTTGTGATTAAAAATCAAATTATCGTTATCTCCATTTTCCATGATTTCAATTATGCGAACTTAACAAGCTATGTTTAATTTCATCATCATATAAAATCAGATCTTCATATAATCTAGATGAGATGGAACTAAATTCTATTTACACAAGTGATATTATCCTTGTGCATGTATTTTTTATTTAAAAAGAATAGGTTAGCAAAGTTCTAAAAATTTCATGGATCATATTTATATGAATTGTTTATCCCACCACAAAGCCACTAATGGATCAACCCATTTAATGGATCAAGAATAATAATTTCCAATTATTAAATATATTAGAGAAGCATGAAATGGATTCATCACAATCCATATCTTTTCATGAAATTACACATTAAAGACCACACATATTACCCTAAAATCCTTCAAATTCAATCAAGGTCAAATGGTTTTAACTATACAACTACATATGAAAATTGATAAGGATTCCAATTTAGGATTTTGTTGACATACTTAAATACAATAGATATCTCAATATAATGGACTCACTTAGCTTAATCTAATACTTGTAAAATTACATTTGCATTCAACATTCCATATAGTTTAAATATAACATTTTTCAACTTTTATTAAAGTTCTCATTACCAAATTGTGATGAACCTGCAATAATTAATTAATGAAACACACGAAATAGCAGAAATAACGGAACTCAGAATCACTTTTATATTGATCGCAGACCACTTCGAGGGGGCAACCTCCTTTGAGCAAGCTCAATACAAATAACTTCACGGTCCCTTCATTGGTCTCAACACAAACTTATATACTAAGTCTAGGAACCAATACCATGTGTCAATACAAACCATGGGCCAATACAAAATATGGATCAACAATTACTATTGGACAACTTACAAAGCATATGCATCCAACAACAATAATACCAACTATGGATCAACAAATACTACAGGACGACTTACAAAGCATATGTGTCCAACAACAATATACTAACAAAGTAAATAGAAGGGTTGACATGGGTTCCTAACATCCCCTCTCCCTTAGAAAAAGCTTTGTCCTCAAAGATTTAGATGTGGAAATTGATGCAGAATCTGAAGGAGTGGTTCCCCTGTAGCATCCCTGGGTTGCATTTCAGCCCACTGATGCCTTTTGAGTTTCAAGGAGGATTGCTTGGAAGGATATGGATGAAGAAGGACCATATCAGCTGCATGAAAAGTGCACTCAGAATGGTGTTGATCGACTTGATGTTTTAGTCGAATTCTTGCCATGTGAAGATTGTCCTACAGAATGAGAAGAATTTGATCGCGGTTTCGAAGAACCGAGTCAATTTCATGAACTAGGGAGATGCTGAGTGTGTATGGAAGAAGAACTAACGGTGCCTGTCTATAAATTGCTTCATATGGTGTCCTTTTAGATGTGGTATTGTACCACTGGAGCGCTTCTAGGAAATCCATAGAAATAGCTGTCCACATCTGTGTAGGGATGGGCAAGGGTTCGAGCAGTCCCGAAAGGAGTGTCGTTTCACCCTTGTTGACCTGGAAAGTATCACAGTCAACCACCATCTGGTGAATTTTCATTTTCTGTCCCTACCAAAAGAAGTTACATTGTTCCCAGTCATAGGTTTTGAGGAACCCAGAGTGCCCTGCTTATGAAGAAGCATGGAGTTCATAGAAGAGATATCCTTGTTGAACAGATTGCAACCAATTTGGAACAAGCAAAGAAATAGATGTAAGAGAAACTAGGTCATCAAATTGGCAAGAAGGAGCATCTGCCACCATATTATCCTTACCCTTCTTGTAAGTGATCACATAGTCATAACCCATGAGTTGGATAACCCATTTTGGGTGTGCTGGTGAGGAGACCTGTTGTTCTAGAAAATGTTCCAGACTCTGGAGATCAGTCTTGATGCAGAAATAATTTCCTAATAGGGATGGCTACCACTTCTGTACTGCATGCAAAATAGCCATCATTTCCTGCTGAGATGTAGATGCGGATAAATGCTTATCGGAAAGGTCTCTTGAAGGTGGCAAGCCCACTGGTGCAACAAAGACACCTGCATATCTATCCAAGGAAGTACTGGAGACCATTGGGGGGTGCGTATGAATGGAATGGAGCTAAGTGATGACACCATGTGAATTCTTCTTAAGGATCTTTTCTAGGTGATGTGAACTGATGATGCGGAGAGACCCTGGTTGTAAGCCCATAAATTTGTGTTGTGTTCCATTGACTAAAAAATGCATCCAAAGTTCACCAAAATCCCATAAGATGGGGCCAAGTGTGCATAACCATTGAACGCCCAAAACCACATCACATCCGCCTAAGGACAAGGCAAACATGTCAGAGCACAGGTTATAATCTTCCAGAGAGATATGCACATTGTGACACTTTCGCTTGCAAGATAACGTGCCCCCATTGGCAACCATGACTTCAAAGTTGGAGCAAGGATGGACAAAACAATCAGCATGTTTGGCGATCTGAGGGTCAATGAAGTTATGAGTGCTACCATAATCAATGAGTATTGTAAGAGGAATATTCTTGAAGTAACCCCTTACCTGCATTGTTTGGGGGGTGGTGACATCGGATAACTCATGGAGAGATATCTCTGGGTGGTCTTCCTGAGATGGGAATTCAATAGGCAGCTCCTTAATGTCGACTTGATCATCCAGTGTATATGGAGCTTCTTCATCAACTTCAGAGGCGGGTGGAGAATCCACATCCAAGAGATAGAGATTTTGTTGAACACATATATTTCCCCGAGTGAATTTTTCATCACAATTATAACAAAACCCTTTTTCTCTGCGTGCATGTATCTCTGTTTCAGACAAATGCTTGATAGGAGTTGGTCGAGGAGCTGGCGGGATGGGAGGTCGTTGAGAACCCATATTTTGAAAGGGAAAAAAAGAGGGTTTTGAGCTTTGTTGGGCAACAATCTTGTCTTCTTCCAACTTATCTAACCCTAGGACTTCCATCATTGTGTTGGGACAAAACATTTTAAAATCTGACCGGATTTCATCCTTAAGACCATTGATAAAACAACTCCTGTAGAATTCATCAGACAATCCTTCTGTGTGATTGGCTAGTTTCCCAAATTCTTTATGATACTCTCTCACGGTGCCAATTTGACGAAGTTTAGTTAGTGCTCTGGTGAAGTCATCAAAAACACTAGGACCAAATCATTGCAAAAGAAGTTGGCAAAAATCCGTCCATTTTGGCTTGTCATGAGCCTTGATGTACCAATGGTACCATTGAAGGGCTTCCTATTCCAAATGAAAGGATGTAAGTGGAACTTTTTGGACATCAAAAGTATTATGCAGACTGAAATACTATTCTGCACGATAGATCCATCCAGTTGGATCCGTACCATTAAAGCAAGGAAATTCAAGATTTGGACCACGAAAATTGCTGGAAGAAGAGAACCCATTGGCTGCAGAAGATTCTTGCTATCGGTTATTGTTCATGGCTGAATGCTAAAGATGGAGGATGAGAAATTTTTCATCCAGGTCTTGGAGTTTGGTTTGGATGGCTGCAAGTGCTTCCTCCATGGTTTTTGCTCCTGCGCGGGCACAACCATAACCAGGAGTTTTTTTTTTTTTTTGGGGGGGGGGGGGATGGATAGAAAAACACAAACAAAAGCTTATTTAGTAAAGGAAAATTTGGATTTGGGAAAAAATCGAAGGGGTAATTGGAGTTTGACTAGGTTTTGGACACTTTTTGATGGACAGGGAAGCAAAAAATGGGGATTTCAGAAGCGGGGTGAAAGAATGAGAAAATTTGTCAAAGAGGGACAAAGAAGCAGAAATGGGGAGTGAACACGATGGCAAAATTTGGAGGTGAGTGGGTGAAAATTGAAGAAGTTATGGCAAACCCTAAATATAGACAAATGTGAAATTTATGGCTTTGGAAAGTGGATTTGGGATAGGGTCCTCAGGAATGAAATATGAATAATGGGATTACAGGGGTGTCAGGGAAGTTTCAAGGGAAATAGAGTGAAAACAAGGGAGATATGGCCAAAAAACAGTTTTTTTTTTTTTCAAGAATGGATCTTCAATGGCACAGAAGGGATCGGAAACAGATAGATCTGCAATGGCATGGAAGGGATCGGAAACAGGGGTATCTGAAATGACACCGAATAGATTGAAAACGGCTGGATCTAAAATAGATCTGAAACGACTGGATCTAGAACAGCTTTCAGAATGGATCTGAAACGGCTGGATCTGAAATGGTGCAGAAGTGATTGGCAACAGTTCAGCTGAAAATAGATATGGACCCCAAGTATGTTCGGCCTCCTATTGGTTCATGGGATTCACTTGGCCACCAATGTTGTTTGACGGCTTACGTATTGGGGTAGTACCCCTCACTCCATGACTCAGGTAAAACTGATAACCGCTTTTCCACAAATGACAGCTCTTGGTTTACCTCACGGGTGGGAACTAGTCAATCAAGTAGGGGTCGTTTCCCTTTTCGCTAGTAGGTCCTCTCAATGGGCTAGCTACTTTGGGGTTCCTATGGTACTCCTCACAATGAGTTTTAGGGATTATGCCCAAGTACTTCCCACAGTTAAGCGGATAGGGATTATTCCCAGATCCGAAGCTGCAACGGATGCGAAAAATATTTGGCAGAAATTTCACCCAGTGAGCCTAAGAAAGTGCTCTGATACCAGATGTGATGAACCTGCAATAATTAATTAATGAAAACACATGAAATAGCAGGAATAACGGAACTCAGAATCACTTTTATATCGATCGCAGGCCACTTCGAGGCGGCAGCCTCCTTTGAGCAAGCTCAATACAAATAACTTCATGGTCCCTTCATTGGTCTCAAAATATGTCTAGGTGCCAATACCATGGGTCAATACCATGTGTCAATACAAACCATGGGCCAATACAAAATATGGATCAACAATTACTACGGGACGACTTACAAAGCATATGCGTCCAACAACAATAATAACAACTATAGATCAACAAATACTACAGGACGACTTACAAAGCATATGCGTCCAACAACAATATATTAACAAAGTAAATAGAAGGGTTGACATGGGTTCCTAACACAAATAATTATCGAATTGATTTCAACATGCTAAAATACAATCATTTAAACTCTTATTCTAGTTCCCATTCAAGATCTTAGTCATAGTTCTCAATATTAAAACATATTGTACACAACATTTGACATGCACAAAAACACCTATCAATTCATTCTTGATATAGTTAAAAACATCGCAATGGAATGTCGTCCTCAATTATTTGTTCATGGTCATATTTGGACAATTTCCATTTTCTAGTTTTTTTTTGTTGTTGTTGTTGGAACTTGTACCAATTTTATTCGAGATGCACATACTAAATGACTATATTGACAACATACAACATCAGGTTCATAATCCTGAAAGTACACATAATTTTCAGTCATATGAGTTTGTTGAAAAAAAAACCTTTTAAAATGATGGATCCTCTCTTGTATGTAAATCCTTTGTCATCGTAGTCCTCCAATAAATTCATATTTCCTTCAGTGCATTGCATCAAATAATATTTCACCTTTTCTTTGTTGTCTAAAGGTGCAATCACAACGAAAACATCTCCTGTGCAAATTACAATTGACGTCGGGGTTTTTAAATTAATTAAATTGACTATACACATAAGGTGATGCACAACAATGAACAATCAACAAAGAAGTTGAAAGTTCATTACCTTCTCTAACAAGATTCGAAATTCTATCACCATCAGATGATATTGCTATTTCTTATAAGCTTGCTAGTGGCATTTTTCCCTTTGGATTAATCTTTGTGTGTTTCCAATGTTTTACGTAGTTGTTCGTTATGTTTTCACAAACTTTTGTAGATTCAACATTTTCAATGCAAATATGACAAAAGCATGATTGCTTTCTACTGTCAAATGCAAACACGTTTTGGAAGTATTTTGTTTGAATAGAGTGTAACTATCCAACCCCATGTATGGTGCTAGCCTCGTATGGTATTAATCTATCTATATCTTGGATTCCAATAAGCCAAAAGAACCTACACAATATATGTTAAATCACAAAGGACAACTTTTAATGTTAGTGTACATATACTTAAATAATAGACTTGCAAACAACATTTTTTAAATTGACAATTAATACAAATTTAAAAAATTGTGTAAATACCTGTGCACGTCTTTTGATTGTTGATTATAATAATGGCTTACATGTAATTTACACCATTGGACAAGCTCTGTAGCTAAATGAAATCATGCAGAAGAATGGTTCATTTTCCATCTTCGAAGTGTTTTTTTTACGCATGCTCTTGCATCATCATGTTCATCTTTTACATGTTTAGTTTCAAAGAAATTCCAGCAATGTTTAATGTTCGATGCTTTATGAAGTCGACATAACCAAAAAAATGATCGTGAAGATTTAAATTGTCCCGCACATGCACCCGACCATATCCAATGTTCATTGAATTTAACTTCACGTATTTTTAGTGAATCATAGAAAATATTTTCAATACAATGCTGAACAAAATGTGTATCATGTGTATGATCATCGCTGATATAAAAGTGATATTCTTTAATCACATCTCGATTGTCACACGTGCTTTCAATGCCATCAACATCCTGTTGAGAATGTCTATATAGAACATGGACAAATAATGAAACTTGGTCAAAATGATAGTATTCACTGTGTATCTCTTTTTGTGTAGCAAATGTGTAGTTTTTTGCAAAATCAACCATAGACAAAATTGTTCTGGGTGGAAAAATTTCACGAGACTGCTTGAATTGAAGGTCTTGTCATCTCGCTCTATGTGAATGTTTGGTGTATTTATAAATTTCACTTTGAAATTTCTTCAGAAAATCTGTCACGCATATTTTATCTTCTCGCAGATCAATTCGTTTGGAATGTGCATCACTAGAACTTGTAGCATAATTGTTGTATTCATATCTTCTCCAATCAACGGTTACATTGACAGTGATTGATCATTATCAATAGGATATTTATTGAAGAATAAAACCAGATTTCCACAACGATGACAATGTTTTCCATTGACACGTTTTTTACTATAAAATACTTCGTCGTGATCTCTCTCACATAGAATTTGAGATATGAATTCATGTATTGTGAGAGGAGGTGGTGAATTTGTCCAATTGTTTTTACCAAATTCATGAAACGTGTCGTAATATAATTCAAATTGCACATGATAATGGCAACAACATATGTCATGTATACTAATAGGTCTAACATACCATGGTTTTTGTTGCACAAATGTAGTGATTTCAATATATTAATTCCACGATGATCCTCCTTGAATTTATTGGACAATTGTACTTGTTTCATTTCCATTATATGTTTTGGATCACTTTCATATACATTTCGTGATATTCTTTTCCGTATCACATCCCTTGAATTTGGTGAAACTCGAGCATGTGCCAACCAAAATTTATGTAAAATATCTTTAACACCTTTTCCCATTCTATCTTTGTAAGGTTGTCTGCAAATAATTTCCCAACAAGCAAGTTCATCATTTTCATCTATTTGCATTCTGAATTTGTTATGCTTGTATAATGTCTTTCTTTAGGTTCTTATTGTTTTTGGTAGTTGTGTTGTCAAACAATTTTGTCTAGTACTAGCTGAAATAACTACTGTTTCAATTGCTCTACGTATAGATTTGGTATCTTTCTTCCTGGATTTTCCAAATTGTTGTATTGCATCACTTATATTTTCTATCACATTATGTTTCAATTTCGACTCTTTTGTCGCCTTGTGAATACCCAATAATAACGTAGCACCTTTTAACGTCTTGGACACTAATAAACATCTGTGCACTTGTCCTGCTATTGAATATTCTTTTTGAATATCACCATAAATTTGCGTAGAACAATATCGTGCAACATGTATGGCTATTTTTTCTCCATATTTGTCGAAATCAATGTCTTCTAACATTTCATCATCAACGGTGAAAGTACCTATACATCAAGTTAAATTTAATTTAACATATATCCAAAAATACAACTCATTATAAATAATGAATTTGGAAAATACATGATATATACATACCAGGTCCAATTTTTAGATCTTGAACTTGATCTTCAATATTGACTTCATCAGCATTAGCACGTAAATCCCTATTTACATCTTCAACAATGGTCTCTGCTATGAAAATGCTCATAGCGGATCCAAAGAGATGATGTAAACCTCACAATGAAAGAATTTAGGAATAACAAAAGAAGAATAGAGCAGAAGAACATAGATCCAATGGAGCTCAGATAGAGGAAGAATAATCACACATGTTACATTACTATGAATAGTAAAACAGTAATTAGACAATACTTAGGATTCGAATACAATAGGTGTGATTCGAATTAGCTTGCATGGATAGATCCAAAATCAGTGGAGTGTTATCAAAGCAAAACTAGAAGTCTATCTCATCATCGGTGGAGTCATCAATGCACAAGTAACCGTCAACCATCAGTCAAATTGAGTCTAACTGAGTGTGGTAGGTGTAACTGGCACATGGAGGCACTAACTGAATGAAGGAGGCTCAATGGACGGTGCATGAGGAGCTATTTGGAGTTAGAATGGGCAGTCTAGTCTCATCATAGGTCTATCGGAGTGATACAGTTAGTTGAGAGTCAATCTAGCCTTAAATCAAGGAAAGAACTGAAGATAACTGAACTAACTAAAGTGCAACTGAGTGGTAGGTGAGAAAAGTCGCCCTTCTCAAGTGGTGGGTGAGAAGTGGGAGCCTCCATGTCTAGGAGGGATAAAATTAATCTGAGAGAAGCTCCTGGGGCTAGCTAACTGAGGGCTAGGTGCTGAGACTGATGACTGGGATGCATGCATGCAGAAATGCATGCAAAACTGATAATGAAAATATCTAAAATGCTGGTAGGACTAGGATGGAGTATAGGAATATCCTAACACCCCCCCTTAATCCATCCTGGGCCCTGGTAACTAGGACCAAAGGTCACCCATACAATCAAAATAAATGATAGAAAAATAAAGAACTGTCCATAAACTGAGGAAATGGGGAAAACCTCATGGGAAAAATACCCCCCCTCAAAAGAACATTAAAATAACTCAAGGAACCATCATACTAAGCAAAAAAGAAAGAATCTTTCATCAACGAAAACTTTTGCAAAAAACTTGGCAAGCTGATCCTCTGTAGGATGCTAAAGCAGGTGCTAGATCTGGATCTAGTCTTCTGATGTGCCTCCCACTGTGTAGAGAATGTTTTGGACGATCTAAGTCTTTCAGGAAACCTTTCTTTCACTGGAACGAATGGATCATGATGAGACTTCCCAAGGGGTAAAAGAGTGGACCCCACCATCATGATGCATCTCTCATGGAGAGGTAGATGGTATAATGCAAGGTTGGCATGATGTTGAAGTCTGGTAGTTCTGTGATCAAATGAATCCTCAACTGTGTTCTCAGTAGGTGCAAGGACTATGTGATCCCATATTGGCCTTGGCTCTAGATTGAGAACATGTGTTGGTTCTAGATCTGAATGTTCTTGAACTTTGACCTCAACATCAAGATCTTCATCTTCATCTTCATTAGAAGAAGAGTCACTCGAATCTTCATTAGATTCTGAAGGAGTAGGAAGAGAAAAGGGTAGAAAATGAGAGAACTCACATGCCTTGGAGGCATGATTTGCAAACCCTTTCGCTATAGTCTTCCCAGTAGAGATTTATGTGATCTCAACTCTGTCAGGACCAAAAGTCACCTTCTTAGGAGATCCGGTGTGAGTCATCCGATATATAGACAACAAATTTGCTATCAAGGAGGGAACAAATAAAACATTCTTGAACTTGCCATGCTCCATATGTATTGTACCCAATCCTTTGGCATAGATCTGAGAGTTGTCTCCCATGTGAATAGTACGCCCATCTTTGAGATCTAAAGAAGAAAATGATTCTTTAGAGGCAACCATGTGGTTGGAGGCTCCAGAATCTATGAGGAGAGCCTTTGATTTTGAAAAACCAGCCATCAATGCATGGCAATCCTCATGACCATCAGATCCACTTCCAGAATTAGACATCTTTGCATCTTTTGGAATAGAAATTTTGTTTTGTTCAAGAAGCTTGGTTAGTAGGTCTATTTTCTTGTGCATGCAAGCTTTCTCATGATGGTTTCCTCTCTTGCAGTAGGGACATCTAGATCTATTATGTTTGTCCTTCTTAGAGTTGGAGGCTCCCTTTGATGGACTTGACTTATCATTTAGCTTGGATCTAGATGGCTTTTATCCTTGTCTTTTTTCCTCCCTTTGACATTCATCCCACTTGCTTCTCCAGCTAGAAGAGCTAGATCTTTGGAGGCCTTTATGGAACCCATTTGAATCAATTTGTCCTCTTCTTGGATGAGAGCTCCAATGAAGGCATCTAAGGTTCGAAACTTCCATCCAGGGATTCACATTTGTCCAGAATGGAAGGTAGATACAAAGACAAAAAAATGAGATCCTAGTTTGCTCAGAATGGAGAGCACCAATTGCTCATCACTTTTAGTGATGCCACAATGCTTGCGTTGTAAAACCAATTTTTGAAATTTCGAGAATAATTCTTGAATGCTCTCAAAATTTCTAGGTTGTAGGGAAACCAATTCATTTTCGAGAATGTGGCCTCTTAGCCCATCTTGTTTCACAAAAAGACTCTCCAGTTTTGTCCATAACTCACTTGGAGACTTCAATCCTTCAACATGAAACAATATATCTTTAGACATATGAAGACATATGAAACCAAAGGCTTCATCCATTCTCTTTAGAAACTTAGTTCTCTCTACAGTTGCATGTGATGTGGTATCCTTTTCATAAACCAATCGGGATAGCCCTTTATGCATCAAGTGTACTTTCATATCACCCTTCCATTCAAAGTAATTGAAGGGAGTGAGGATCATAGGACAGTGTTGGCTTGGTTTTGCAACCAAGCTTTGTGCAATGGGCACCTATCAACAATGTGATAGCAGTTTCAATATTGAAAGCAAAAAAGATTATAAATCAAATCTAAATCTAAACTAACATGTGCATATAACAAATAAATTTTTTAAAAACGATTCAAGAACAAGAAATAAAAGAATAGATGTTTTGTATTAAGATACCTCAAATGGTGAGGATTTGTGTTGAGCAACTCCCAAGGTGAGTAGCTCCAAGCTCCAAAGGTCTCTTCTCCAAGATGCTGAAAATGGCCAAAGTCTCATGAGAGATTTTGATAGCATGAGGATAGGATGATGGATGGATTGAAAGTGAGGAGCCCCTACCACCTTTTTATAGTTTTTGGTGGTGGGGAATACCATTATGGTTTTGAGGGAACCAATGGTATTGACCAACATGGTTTAGGTACCTTTTCCCTCCTTTTTCCTTTTTTGAATATTTTGAATATTTTTATTCCCTTTTTAATACTTTTGGTAATTATGGACCCTTTTTGAGGGTTTTTTATGCTTTTCGAGGAAAACTATTCATTTTGAGGGGAAAAAGGGGTTTATTATGGTCTTTTGGTGACCTTTTGATGGCTTTAGAGGCTCAAATGGTGGAAAAGTGGACAAATGGGTCATGTGAATAAGGAAATGAGCTAGTGAGCACTTTTTGGGTGTTAACAGAGAGGAAGTAGCATTTGAATTTCTCATCTTGACTGCTGGAATGAGTGCAAAAATGAAACTGCTGATACTACTGCTGCAACTGCTGGAACTTCAGAATACCTGCAAAAAACTCTCAAGAATGGACGTAGAATGTACTCTCAAATGGATCTGACACCATGTGAAAATGCTCACAATCGATCCAAAGAGATGATGTAAACCTCACAATGAATGAATTTAGGAATAACATAAGAAGAATAGATGAGAAGAACATAGATCGAATGGAGCTCAGATAGAGGCAGAATAATCACACATGTTACATTAATCTGAATAGTAAAATAGTAATTATACAATGCTCAAGATTCGAATACACTAGGTGTGATTCGAATTAGCCTACATGGATAGATCCAAAATCAATGGAGTGTCATCAAAGCACAACTAGAAGTCTATCTCATCATCAGTGGAGTCATCAATGCACAAGTAACTGTCAACCATCAATCAAACTAAATCTAACTTAGTGTGGTAGGTGTAACTAGAACATGAAGGCACTAACTGAATGAAGAAGGCTCAATGGAGGGTGCATGAGGAGCTATATGGAGTCAGAATGGGCAGTCTAGTCCATCAGAGTGATACAGTCAATTGAGAGTCAGTCTAGCCTTAAATCAAGGAAAGAACTGAAGATAACTGAACTAACTGAAGTGCAACTGAGTGGTAGGTGAGAAAAGGCTCCCTTCTCAAGTGGTGGGTGAGAAGTGGGCGCCTCCCTATCTAGGAGGGATAAACCTGATCTGAGAGAAGATCTCGGGGCTAGCTAACTGAGGGCTAGGTGTTAGGATTGATGACTAGGATGCATGCAATTGCATGCATGCATGCAGAATGCATGCTGCATGCAAAATTGATAATGAAAATAACTGAAATGCTGGTAGGACTAGGATGGAGTATAGGAATATCCTAACATCTTCAACTTCAATTTGTTCTTTTTGTACTCTATTTTCAAATTCCATTTCATTAACATTATCATGTAAATCTGTATTTATATCTTCAATAATTGTCTCTTCCGTTTCTGCAACCCTTGCTTTTTTGGCTTGATATCTGAGTTTTTATTTTTCCCTATTAACATCATCATCACGTTTACGATCATTTTTGCTTTGGCAGCTTCTCTTACTGCCCATGATTGTTTAATCTATAAAGGTTAAATTAAAAAATCATCACTTTATAGTAAAAAATAAAAATTTAAGATTTAAATGTAGTTACAAAATTTATAAAAATATGAACTGAAATTTACTTCACCTTATAAAAATATTGTAAGAGTCCTTTGAAGAAAAAATCCTTGGAAAAAAATTTCCTTTCAAAAACCTCTTGAAAAAAAATAAGAAATTTCCTTGCAAAGAAATAAAAAACTCCTTGGAAAGAAATCACCTTTGAAGAAAAACTCTTTGGAAAGAAATAAGAATTCAGAAATAAATCTCATTTGAAAAAACCCCCCGGAAAGAAATAAGAACACCTTGTAAATAAATCTTGTTTGTAAAAAACCCATGGAAAAAAACTCCTTTGAAAAAATACCTTGGAAAAAAAACTCATTTGCAAAAATACCTTGGAAAAAAAATCTTTGAAAAAACCCCTTTGAAAGAAATAAGAAGGAAAAATACCTTGGAATAAAAACTCATTTGAAAAAATACGTTGGAATAAAAACTCCTTTGCAAAAATACCTTGGAAAAAAAATCTTTGAATGTACATGTCCCACAGCATGTCACCAACCCTCGGAAATGGTGCCAATGTTTCATCTTCGGAGCTAGGGTCTTGCTCAGTGAAGGCCTTCGAATATTGTTTAAGGGGGTCATTTCTCATCCGGAAGACCCCGAGCATGCGTGGCCACCGTGGACAGGTCCACAATGGCCATGTGGACCTGTAGGAGGTGACAAAATCCAAGTCCACTCACCAGTTTGGGTTCGGTTGCCCCGTGGAAAATCCTCAAAGTGTCCCTTAATGGCCCCAAGGTGTCCGACTAGAATGCCCGTAGTCGCCAAACCGTGGCTCCGTTCGCGAATCTATCGATTCCTGTGGGTCCACGACACCGGTTTTCGACTAGGGGACCCCCTAGACCATGACTCAAAGACCCGAAAGCGGTGAAAATGAGCCATCTCCGGAGCTAGGGTTTTGCTCAGTGAGGGTCGTTCCAAATTCACTCAAAGGGGGGATTTCTCATATGGAGGCCCCTGGGCATGCGTGTTCACTGTGGACAAGTCCACAATGGCGAAGTGGACCTATGGGAGTCGATAGAATCCAAGTCCGCTCGCCGGTTTGGGTTTCATGGCCCTGGGGCGAATCCTTAAGGTATCCCTAAATGGCCCTCGGGTGCCCGACTAGAATGCCCGTAGCACCCAAATAGTGTCTTTGTTTCTTGCATCTGTCAATTCCAATGGGTTTGGCATGCTGGGTTTCATCTAGGCCCCCCCCCACACCGTCCCTCAAAGACCCAGAAGCGGTGCCAATGAGAAATATCTGAAGCTAGGTTTTTGTTGAGTGAGGGCCATTCCAAATTCACTCAAGTGGGCCATTTCTCGTCCGAAGGCCCTGGGGCAGGTATGGCCACTGTGAACAGGTGGACTTGGCCATTTTGGACCTGTGGGAGTTGACAGAATTCAAGTCCGCTCACCAGTTTGGGTTCCGTGGCCCTGGGGCAAATCCTCAAGGTGTCCCTGAATGGCCCCAGGGTGCTCAACTAGAATGCCTGTAGCACCCAAACTGTGGCTCTGTTCTTGAATCTGTCAATTTCGGTGGGTCCGGGATGCCGGGTTTCAGCTAGCCCCTCCCCCCACACTGTGCCTCGAAGACTCGAAAGTGGTTCCAATGAGCCATCTTCGGAGATAGGGTTTTGCTCAGTGAGGACCTTTCCAAATTCGCTCAAGGGGGGCATTTCTCATCTGGAGGCACCCAGAAAGGCGTGGCCACCATGGACAAGTCTACGTAGCCATTTTGAACCTATGGAAGGTGACGAAATCCAAGTCCGCTCACCGGCTTGGGTTCCGTGGCCCCAGGGTGCTCGACTAGAATGCCTGTAGCACCCAAACCGTGGCTCTGTTCGTGAATCCACTTTTTTCAGTGGGTCTAGGGCACTGGATTTCAGCTACCCCCCCCCCCCACACAACGCCTTGAAGAACCAGAAGCGGTGCCAATGAGCCATCTCCGGAGCTAGGGTTTTCCTTAGTGAGGGCCATTCCAAATTAGCTCAAGGGGACGATTTATTGTCCATAGGCCCCCAGGCATCTGTGGCCACCATGGACAGGTCCAAAATGACCACGTCTACTTGTCCACGGTGGCCATGCCTGCCCAGGGGCCTCCGGATGAGAAATTCCCCCCTTGGGCGAATTTGGATTAGCCCTCACTGAACAAAACCCTAGCTCCAGAGATGGCTCACTAGCAATGCTTCCGGGTGTTCGAGGCACAGTGTGGGGAGGCCGCTAGCTGAAACCCACTGCCCCCGATCCACTAGAATCGACAGATTTGCGAACGGAGCCACGGTTTGGGTGCTACGAGCATTCTAGTCGGGAACCCTAGAGTCATTCAGGGACACCTTGAGGATTTTCCCGGGGGCCACAGAACCCAAACCATTGAGCAAACTTGGATTTTGTCACCTCTCACAGGTCCACATGGCCATTTAGGACCTGTACACGGTGGCCATGCACGCCCGGGGGCCTTCGAACGAGAAATGGCCCCATTGAGAAAGAATGGCATGGCCTTGACATTGGGGTCAAATTTGCAAAATCATCCATCGGGCACTTATGGCTAGCGTTCCCAGCCGGAACCTCCCTAGGAACACTTGTAGGACTCCCTAGTACCCAGTTTTGTTGCACGGTTGGTGTTCTATGCCCCCGATAGGTATCCAGCAGGTATCCCTAAAGGCCTTTTGGATGCGAGATAGAATGCGCCATAGAATGACGATCATGGATCGGATCGACAAACTGTCAACTCTGTTGGATTCAGGACGTCGGGACAGTGCTAGGGGCTCCCCTCTCTTGTGGTCCCATGGCCCAGGTGTCATCTTGTAGGTCCATCTTGGAAAATAGGGTTTTGCTCAGTAAGGTAGTGTGCAATTCTTGCACACGGGGGTCAAATTTGCAAAATTATCCACCGGCACTTATGGCTAGCATTCCCAACTGGAACCTCCCTATGGACACTTGCAGGACTCTAGGGAACCTGATTTTGTTGCACGGTTGGAGTTCTATGCTCCCAGTATGTATCCAGTAGGTGTCCCTGAAGGACTTTTGGATGCGAGATGGAACGAGCCATCAAATGACAACCATGGATTTGATCTAAAAACCATTGACTCCATTGGATTCAAGACATTGGGATGGTGCTAGGGGTTCCCTTCTCCTCTCGTCCCGTGGCCTGGGTATCATCTTGTATGTCCATCTTGTAAACTAGGGTTTTGCTCAGTCACGGAGTGTGCAATTCTTGCACACGGTGGTCAAATTTGCAAAATCATCCACCGGGCACTTATGGCTAGTGTTTCCATCTAGAACCACCCTAGGCACACTTGCAGGACTCCCTAGAACCCGGTTTTGTTGCACGGTTGGAGTTCTATGCCCCCGGTAGGTATCCAACAAGTGTCCCTGAAGGACTTTTGGATGCGAAACAGAATGCGCCATAGAATGACGAACGTAGCTCCGATCGACAAACCATCGACTTTGTTGGATTCAGGACGTCGGGATAGTGCTAGTGGTGCCCCTCTCCTTCAGTCCCCTGGCCTAGGTGTCACCTTGTAGGTGCATTTTGGAAACTAGGGTTTTGCTCAATAAGGGAGTGTGCAATTCTTGCACACGTGGGTCAAATTTGGAAAATCATCCACCGGGCACTTATGGCTAGCATTCCCATCCAGAACCTTCCTAGACACACTTGTAGGATTCCCTGAAACCAAGTTTTGTTGCACGGTTGGAGTTTTTGTATTGGATAAAACGCACTATGGCTTGGGAATACCACAAAAGACAGATGACTACCAAAAATCAACTCAATTCTCAAAACAATGCTATTATAAATGACAATGTTAAGATAATGGAGAAATGCAACCAACCTCGATCCAAACGTTTGATGTAGATCCCCGTTGGAACTTTCAATCCATGCACTCGAAGTCTGCAAATTAGTCTTGACAGCCAATATCCAACAAGTACATATAATATATAAATGACTTTAACATTATCAATAACAATGGTCTATAATATCACAAGCAAACGTAACCCAATGTATAATAAACAACATTCACACCATGAATGGATGAGAATATGAGTATTTCTATTAATTAACAAGAAGAAGTACAAAGTGATACAACCTCTTGTCGGCAACCAATCTGAACCAAGATCTAGATCAATCCACTTGTGCCTCCACCACTTCAATCCTCCATGAATGGCAAACTCAAACTAGATAGGATTTTGGAAGGTGAACATAAAGGGTTCACAACTACAAGGATCAATGAGTGTAGACTCAAGATAGGGAAAAAATCTACTAAAGTTCTCTTGCTATTCTCCTTTTCCTCCCATCCATAAGCCATATGTGCTCAATATATAGTCCTCTCAAAGGTAGGTGAAAGAACACATCGAGGCATTACTCGGGCAATTGGAGAGCCAAAGGTCACCCAATGACCGCTTTTTGGGAGTAAAAAGTAATAAATTAGTGGTTTTTACCATTTTACTTGATACCCGTGGGCTATAATGATGCAACTCGTGGGTACGCATGCTATAATGATGCAACATGCAGGTAGGAATAAAAATAGGGAAAACTAGTATCTCTGAAAGATATAAGTGGATTTGAGTCACTGAAATGGATCCTACAGGCCAAATAATGTTGATGCTCACAGGGTGGAAGATTATGGTGTAATAGATGCCCCCTAATGTTTGAGTTTAGAGACTGATGCTACGATGGCCAAAATACATTATAAAACTCAGAAGTGGAGTGATGGAGACACAAGTGGAAAGAACAGCTCACTTGTCATAATACAATAGTATCTGAATACATGTTGGTATAGTACAGCAATCTGATACAATGGCCATGAATAGGCAGTACATAATGAATACATGTCATAATTGATCATAACCATGATCCCTCTACAGTAAGATATGGTATCCTACTAAAAAGGAAACAACTGGTGCAAACTGGAGGTACAAACTGTTGATATCTGAGAGGTGATATCTCAGATGTAAATTCAAAGTCATAAGTAGCATACTAAATGCCACTATCGCCTGGGGTCTTCTACACAAGTCTTCAACGGGGCAAGTCCCATCAAGAGAATAAAGGAGTTGGGGTCGAACCTAACGAGACATCATCTGATTACCGGTCAATGATGTATACCGTTAACAGACACGAGATGACCCACCAATAATGAAAATGGGCATCAAGGCACAAAGCACAATCACCGGAGCATGAATAAATGGGTTGAAGTTAAACACTAGGATGAATCCATCAATCAGGGGACATTGATGTATTCCCAAAACTGTCGATGGTGATAGAACCTGCCACTAATGACTACAAGCCTCAAGGTACTCAACCGAACTCTAAGCCTCAAGTCTCGGAATAAATGGGTTGAAGTCGATGGAACGAGACTTGCTGGAAGGAGGGCATTAAGGAATCCCCATCGACCAACACAAGGTACCAGCAATGCTGAAAGATTTGGAAGATCTCAGGTGAAACGAACTGACTCAATAAGGATGTCCAACATGCAATAGTCAAGAGATCTGAGGAGTGGCTGACACTGGTTTCAGGACTTCCTTTGAACAAGAGCATGAGTGGATGGATAGACTCAGGCAGCATAGACTTGACATAAACTATGCAATGCAGGAGGAATCACAAAGGGCTCCATAATGACTGGAAGCTTAACCAATTGGTGTAGAAAACTGAGAAACAAGTATAGCTCCGAATGCCCAACTATAGTCCCGACTCATAATGTACGGAGTGGAATGAATGCTCTGTTCAAAGGCAGCGCAACAGCTGCCAACAAGAAATAGTGACCATAATCCCATCTGGCTTTTTGGAATATTTGATTTTTTTGGTCTTTTTCATATTTGGGAAAAGCTTGAAAAAGAATAAAATTGCTTATAGTACAACAAGTGAGGGAACGAGTGTCAAATAGCTAGCAGACTAGTCCCAAGCAGTGGAACATACCTATGCTCAATGCAAGGAAGTCCATGCAGGATGTGGACACTTGGGGGTATGTTCCCTAAGGGTCAAAAGGGTCATCAAATTGCGAAGGGAAAATATAAGCTCTACAAGGCTCGACAGGGAAAAGTGCTCAGGCACCAAGCTAATAATTGAGTAAGTGGGAGTCGGCACAAGGCTCAAGCAGGATGATGCAATGCAATCACAACATGATATAACTGAGGGAAGTCCTTAAGGGAGATGGCCAGCATAAGAAAAAGTAGAGTATGAGTCTTTATCACAACGTCATGGTGTGACTACAAATGACTCCCGATCCTAAGGACAAAAAACGGTATGGGAACCAGAATGCATAAAGGGGTTCTAACTAGGGTACCCATGTTCGGACAAGCCCTACCACCACATAACAACACATCTAAAGCAACGTGAAGGTTCAGTGTTGGTTACGAAGCGAGGTCGAACCTAGGGTTTATGAAAATGGTCAATAGGTCAAATGCATAATGCATGCTAAAATGGCATCTAACCTATATTCCAGGTGTGAAAAGTACCTGCCGTAGGTGTGAAATGGTTCAGAACAACTTTCGCCGAGGAAATCTGATTAAAAAACACTACTCCATGACACGATATTAGTTCATAATGGCTCAAAATGGTAAAAACTATAGAAAAGTGGGTCCAGAAAATTATAAATAGTAATAAAATTTTCCAAATTACAATTCATTTGCAATATTCACCAATTTGGAGTTATTTGGTAAGTTTTCACCTGAAACTTCGGTTGCCGATCGTGGGAGCTACAAGTGACCGTTCAGTGAACCGTTAGGAGCAGGTTGGTGGTTACTTCCATACCTTTCATTTTAATATTTTTTATTTCAATTTTTGTCGGTGGATTTTTTAGTTTGGCCAAGCCCTAGATGTCTTCGGTGTTACGCGTAGGCTACAGATATGCGGGTCACGGGTATGGCACCAAACGCGCAGTCAAAAACAGACTGGCCACGAGTACCCGCCACTGTATACAAATTAGCCCGCAGATACGGCCGTGAATAAATTTCTAATCATGAAACTGACCAAAATTTACTTTCTTTGCACTCCAGGATGGTTCTAGAGTGGAGGGAGAGAGAGCATGACCAGGTTGATGAGTCCGTGCACAATGATTTGCAAGCACAACAAACATTGCAAGCATGTGGTTTATATAAGTACTGGAATATAGGGGGTTTAAGGGCCCAAAACCTATTACTTCGTCATCTGATAAACTATTGGGATGTGGATACTCAAAACTTCATCCTCAATGGGCAAACTCTGACACTAGAAGTAGAGGATATCTATTTCATTACCGGTTTGTCCCGTAGAGGGGAGGTGGCTAGTCTTCGGTCACGGACCGTGGGTGGTGGGTACCCTGGTGCGGATCACTGGATCCAAATCACTGCACCAGGCATCCAGGCCGGTGATGTTCTATGCATCACAATGCATACAACCTACTATATTTGACTGGTGTACTACTCTGCTGGTGTCTATGAAGACACAACTGAAGGAATGCAAAGAGGGGAAGGCCGAAAAATTTGGGTATGGTAGCATCCTATGCAGCTTCTTCTTTGAGAGGGTTCCGGGGCTTAGCCTGAGGGTGGATGTCCGTCCTCACAGTCTCCGTGATCCATCCCTGACCTGATGGGCTGAGATTCTGACACGACCTAGTGGTGGCCATCTGGCGTCACCATATACTGAGGAGTTCTTCCACTGGTGGAACCGACAGGTGATCGCTATAGAGGACTATCCCTGTGTGGGGATAGACTTCAGACAGGATCGTGACATGCCGCTCCCACCAGGCGCAACATTCGGAGACATCGGTGAGTACTCTTTTGGTTTTGTGTCTATTAATTTTTTATGGACTTTTTTATTATAGTTGAAATGAAAAAAATATTTTTGGTGGTAGTATCAAGTTCTAAAGTTTGACTGTTTGCTCACAGACAAAGGCCCACTGAGACCTGAGGGCTTCTCAAGACATGGTCGTCGGGGTAGAGGTGATGAGGCAGTAGATGTTGCAGTAGGGCGCACACTTCAGACGTTGTGGCGCAATATATCATGGATGGTTTCCCGAGTACCACAGATAGAGGTATCCCGACTACCTGAGGCAATGCAGCACCAGGTAGTGGGTGTTCCTGGTGAGTGGGTGTGGTTACTGCAGCTGGTGGCCAATGCAGTACAATACTTCTATGAGACACATCCCGTAGAGGCGGCAGCTAGACCTCCTTGGAGGGAATAGATATCCCAGGGTCTCATTTTTTTGTATCGATATGTATATTTTTGAGGGCTACGGGCTCCAGTTTTGTATGACACTACCATTTTTGGACATATTTATATATATATATACAACTTTGGTTCTCGGTTCGACTACATGTGTGTATGTACAAATGTATGAATGTCTTTGTATTTATGTGCTACATGATTAATGTGACAAATGCCAATCTAATACATAGTTAGCATATGCATCAGATATATAATTAAGACTTCTTGGAATACGAATATATGTGATTGGAACAAAATGTCTCTCCAAGAGTCGTACCTTAAGAAATACCCATAGTAATGTAGGGTCTCGTACACGGTACTACCCATTTAGCTGAGACACAACTAGTTGTGAATCCAAGCGGACTTCTAAAGACTGGATGTCATGTGAAAAAACATCCCGAAGTAGCTCAATAACGACACTATACTCAGCCACATTATTAGATGTAGGACCGAGACAAGCACCTCCTGAGGACACAACTAGGTGGTCAGGTGAGAAGATAAGCCAGGCAGCAGAAGCAAGCTGTTGCGTATGTCGGCTAGCACCATCCGCGAAACCTAAGAGTGTAGGAAATCCTGTTGAAATCTATTAATAAATTAGAGGCTAATTAGCAGACCCGACAACCAAAAGGAGATCTAAACTATGGACAAAAAAACTATACAATAATGTACAAAAGCATTAGCCTAAACCAGAGGTTCAAGCATAATACCGCTTGAGGTAGAGCCCATTTCTAGGCTCCTTCAAGGCAACTCCCTCATAGTCTTCTAACTCATAAGCTCCTTTTTTGAGGACACACCTCACAATGTAAAGACCGTGCCACATGGGATTGAACTTGCCTGCCCCCAGGGGTTCTTTAGCTTGGTCATACAAAAGTACCAAGTCACCTTCAACATATTGCCGGGGACGGAAAGACCTATCATATTGAAACTTGACACAATGCTTGTTAACATCAATGGCCACAACGGCATCTCGATGGTGCTCGTCAAGTTGCTCGAGGTGTATTAAACATTGCTCAATATCCATCGTATCAGGGAGGAGCTCTATGGCTAGCTTGAGCAAAGGGATTTCGCATTCAATCGGTAAAAGTGACTCCAAACCATGAACTAACTGAAATGGTGAGAACTCGGTGGCATTCTTAACTGCGGTTCGATATTCCCACAAAGTAGTATATAACATGATACGCCAATTAGTCCTGCTTTGTTGGATGGTACGTTGGAGAATGGTCTTCAAAGACTTATTTACTGCTTCAACCTGACAATTCAGTTGAGGATAGTAGGAAGACGAGTGTTCCTAACGAAACTCAAGCTTGAGAGACAAATCCTCCATCATGTTGTTTTGAAAGTGACTACTATGGTCAGTGACAATCTCTTTCGGGATACCGAACCGAGTGATAATCTGGTTTAACACGAAATGGATTGCAGTAGCATTGTCAGCTTTTATAGTAGGCATGGCCTCATCCCATTTGGAAAAATAATCCACGGCCACGATGATATGGTGATGCCCCCAGCCGAAGCTGGTTTGCAATCCATGAAATCTACCCCCCACTTAGTAAAGGGACCGACAGTGACGACCGGATGGAGGGGCACTGGGTCCAAGTGTATGTTCTGAGAAAACACTTGGCAAGGGTGACATCTCTACATAGCGTTAATACAATATTTAAATATGGTAGGCCAAAAATAACCAGCTCACATGATACGCTGGGCTGTAGAAAGCCCGGATAAGTGACCGCCACATGCCCCCGCATGGCAATCATTAAGTACTCGTTCCACTTCTTCGTGAGTCAAGCAATGATGGAGAATGGAATCCTTTCCTCGACGATACAAAGTGTCACCGGTGATAGTATAATATTTAGTGTGATGTCTCACACGCCATCGCTCATCTCATGAATAATGCGGAGGAAACTTCAAAGTTTGGAGATATACAATGACATCACCATACCAAGGGTCCTCGGACGAGATAAGAAATAAGTGTTCATCCACAAAGGAATCTTCATGAATGACCTCCTCATCAAGTCATGGAAGGTCCGACATAAGCTCAGCGAACACCAATGATTTCACCGACTTTGCCGAAGCAAAATAAAGATCAAATTCCTGAAGGATTACGATCCATTTATTATACTTACCCTCGATAAGGCGTCGTGATAGCACAAACTGAAATGGATTTATGTGAGCTACAATTGTGGTTGTTCAAAGCAAAATGTAATGTCGTAACCACTGGACGACGTGGACAGTTGCAAGTGCCATCTTTTTTACATGGGTGTACCTTAGCTCAGCGTCTACTAAGTTTCGAATGAGATAATAGATAACATGCTCAATGAGCGCATCATCTACCTGAACCAAGACCATGCCAATAGTCTCTTGAGATGCGGCCACATAAAGAATGAAATATCATGCGAAATCCGGTGGACTAAGCACAGGGGCCGATACCAAAGCTTTCTTAAGGGCGTCGAAAGACTATTGTGCTCGGTCATCCCATATAAAAGGTGTGTCTTTGTTCAATAAGTGTGCGAAACCTTTGGTAATATTAGCATAGTTAGCTATAAACTGACACAGAAAAGTAGCTCTCCCTTGGAGGCTCTGAAGTTGTAGCAAATTACGCAGAGGAGGCAACTGAAGTATTGCATCAACTTTGAGAGGATCGACTCTAATACCCTCCCTTGAAACTATGAATCCTAGAAGGCCACCAGTCCTAACAGCGAAGATGCATTTGTTTGGATTCAATCGAATTTTGTAGTGGATACATCGTTCGAGAATCATACGGAGGTGCTTGGGGTGGTCCACTCTCTTGCGAGAATGGCCAGCAAGATCATCCAAGAAAACTTCCATAATCATCTTAAGATCGTGAAAGGCATAGGTCATGGCTCGCTGAAAAGTAGCTCCGGCGTTTTTAAGGCCGAAGGGAATTTTCCGATATGCAAATGTTTCCCATGGACAAATAAATGTCATCTTATGTTGGCCTGCGGGTTTGATTTGAATCTGATTATAACCTGAGAAGCCATCCATGAATGAAAAAATCTCACTCCCCGCACAAGCATCCAATATTTGATTAATGAATGGCGTGGGGAAGTTGTCTTTCGGACATGCACGGTTCAAATCTCTAAAATCAATGCATACATGGATTGTTCCCTGCTTCTTATCCATAGGAACATGGTTTGACACCCATTTGGTAAGGGGAACGGGGTAGATGAAACTAGCTTTGAGCAGTTTCTCCACCTCTGCCTTAATAGTAGCAGCCTTTCTAGGGATCACGGCACGTAAGCGTTGTCGAACCATTTAAGCATCAGGATACGTTATAATCTCATGTTCAACAATGCGGGGGTCTATTCCTAGCATCTCCTCATATGACCAAGCGAAAGCTTCCCGGAGTTCTATAAACAAGTCAGTGTAAATAGCGATCTCCTCAGGAGTGCAATCGGCACCAATGTAAATGTTCTCTATCTTTTCGGGAGTGCGAGAAATTTTGATCGAAGTGGTTGGGGAAATATTGGCCATATTCCCCTCCGCAAAAACATCATGTGACTCCAAAAGAGCCACAGGGTGACCAACCATCTCTGCTAGAGTCATCCTAAACTCCTCTTGCTCAACGAGCTCGAGGTTGGGAAGGAAATAAGAGTGATGGTGCATATCTTTCCAAGGCCTCTCACTACCACACATAGCCTCGAGGATAGCTTCATCAGATGGTAAAGTATCATCAAGGCAATCGTGGGAGCAAGATGAGTTGTCTGCCCAAACTAGCAGCATAATGGATCTTCTTCAACTATTTGGGAAGAAGAGAGATCCGGATCTGCAGTGGTTTGTTGGATACGATCGTAAGCGAGCTCCACTACAGACAAAGGCATAGACATCTCGATGTGTGCAATGTCTCCAGACATGGAATTCGTGGACGGTAAAGTCCATGGATCATCTAAATAGGAGGTCTGGAATAACATATTATTCGGAGGAGGAGACGCATTGTCGGTAATGGTTCCAATAAAATTCACAAGTGCATAAAGATTATAAGTTCCCATCAATGAGGGGTACATTCCAACACCTATGTTCCCAGTTGTCAGCTGAGAATTAGAAACTTGAGGGACTACAGATCCCGTGGATGCTGCAGAAGGAGTTCCAACAAAATCCAGCTGATTGATCGTCACAATATTGCCTTCATGGGGAAAGCAGATAACTCTAAATACAGTAGATACGACAACCTTCATAGCATACATCCAGTTTCGACCCAGTAAAAGGTTGTAGTTGATGGGCGCATCAACCACTTTGACTTCAATAGGCATGAACTTACCTCCCAAGGAGACAACAAGGGAAGGGATAATTCCATGTGGCATAAAAGATCTACCATCAAATGTAGTGAGTGTAGTTCTAGACATGAGTAGAGGAGGAGAGCCAAGAGCTTTCCAACAAGCTAACGACATTACTGACACGGAGCCACCTTCATCAACCATAGTACCTTTGACAAAGCTCTTAAGGCAAACCACCTGGATTTGGAAATCCATGTGGTAAGGTAAGCGAGGCTGGACATCAGTAGTATCGAACTTGATAACACTAGTATTTTCCCCATCTTGAACTCCTAATGCACTCAAAAGGGCATGCTTCTAAGAAGTACAGGCTTGCAAAACCTCAAGAGCCGACATGGCACACAGAGTTTGGCCCAAATATTCTACGATGGAGTAGTTCTAGGCGGCTCGAGCATTAGGATTATGCGTGGAGTGCTTGAGAACACCTTTCGGTATCCTTGGCATAATGGAGGGCTTCCTGATATGTAAGGAATTGTCAGTAGGAGGGGGAGGCTCATTCCCCAAATTAGGTTGTGGTGCACCATAATCGTGCTGACGAGTAGCAACACAAACCTCCGACTGAACCATATTCACACATCCATAACCACTAGTATTGGAAGAAGCCATTGTCGTTTCATTAGTACCATAAACAGTGGTAGGAGCATGTGAAGCCATGTTTTGATGATGAGGAAGGGGATCCTTCAACACAGCTGGGCTCTATGCCAAATGATTCGATGCTTCTTCAATTCGAGGACATAAGTGAGTAAGATGATCCTCCCCACAAAGCTTGCAAGGGAATTTAACCTTACACCTAGGTTTACGATCCTCACCAGCATTACTGCCTTCCCGAGGAGGGTTGGCATTCTATTTATGAGGATTATTACGATTGCTATTGTTATTACTTCCATTGTTTCCATCCCTACGATTATTTCTCCCATTTTCCTTACCACTAGGTTGCTAGTTACCCGATGGTTTCGTTGATTGCACATTGTGTACATCAAACGATAGAGTGGAAGTGGACAAGGTGTGAACCTGTCCGGGAGCAGACTGGTTTAGTGACAAATTTTGCATTTGATTAGCTACCAAGTCTACAGGGCGAGTGCATGCAGACCCCATGATGCCATCGGCATGTAGTCCAGGAACTAACGTAGGCTCATGTCTTGTTCTCGGTGCATCAGGAATAATGTCATACAAAATGCCAGACTGAGAGTAAAGTAGATCTAACTACTGGACTTTCAAGATAGCTTGTTCCTCAGTCATAATGCCAGACAACGAAACATCCTTAGCAATGTATGGGAGTAGAGACTTGAGGAACCATTCCAATAGGAACTCTAGAGGAATGTTGGCTTTCACTAATCTCTTCCACCGAGGCCACTCTTGAATGTAGTCAGAAATATGTGTGGCCTTATTCTGACGGAAGGTAGACAACAACTCAGTACCAGTATCATAACGAACCGGTAACTGGAAATGGTTTAAGAAAACCGAAGCAATCTTGTTGAATCCCCTATAGGTGTTTCCAGGAAACTCTACATACCACTTCACGGATGCCCCTGTTAGGGTGCATTGAAATAGTCGTAATCTAATGGAATCATGATTCAAAGAGTTGGAGGAGCACCAAAGGTGAAACGTCGTGACATGATCTCCCAGGTCCTCACCACCTTTCCCCTCAAACTTCGGAATGTTCGAAGGGAGCTTGGTAGGGAACGGGGGCCAAGTAGGGTCGTGACACACCGGATCATTCGTGAGCTTCGAAAGATCCGGGAGATTCAAGCATGCAAGGAAAGGGAGTTGAGGCTGGAAAGCTTGATTATAAGCCCCCATAAAAGGTTGGTTAAACGGAATTGTGTTATAAGATGGACCAAAAGCTTGACCATGAGGATTAAACTGCTGGTAATGAGGACCTGACGGACCATAAGCTTTCCCATGGCCATAAGATTGATAACCTCCTCCTGGCTGACCCATTGAGAGTAAGCAGGTATATGCGTGTTTTGGGCACCATATTGGGGTGGTGGGTGATACTGGTGGCCAACACTGACTGTGTTGTACTAAGGGTTTCCCCCATGAGTATGGGGTATGTATGTACTATTCATAGCGGGAACTGTGTTGTAATAACCGTAATGGTATGGTATGTTCCCACCCCCAGCATTAGGATTAGCTTGAGCAGTCGCGTGGTGACCAAAAGCATGAGAAGCATTCCCAACTCCAATATTGGTGTGACTAGTAGCAGGGTTGGTGGTGTGATGTCCATGCGGATAGGAAATATTCCCACCCCCTATATTAGCATTACTAGTGGCGATAGTGGATGCAAAAGTATGCGGTATGTGTCCACCCCCGTGGTTGGGAGGAATGGTATCATTCGTAAAAGTAGTACTGGGTTGACGCGTAGCGGCACGTGTATTAGGTGGTGGATGGTGAGTCATGTTCCGAACAACATTTCAATTAGGTTGGGTAATCCTAGGAGGTGGTCATGTTCCAACATTAGCATTATTAGGAATCTGACCAGTCCCCATACTAGGAGAGTGGGTGGACAACGTAGTGCCCCCAGCGACGGTAGTGCCCCCAGTGGGTATAGTATGGCCAACACTTTGACTAGTTCCAGTGTGGCTACCAACCGTGGTGGAAGGTTTGATAGTACTATGACTAGGCATACCAAAAGAGAGTGCGGTGGGGTTGATTGTAGGGCCAGTGTCATCATGTGCCTTAGGCATCACGTATCTATAACTGCGTGGAAATGAAGGAACGAAAGGCTCGTCCTCTTCTTCGTCCTCGGGTAATTCGGGAATCCCGTAAAGATAATTATCTAGATTCAAAGGATCAAATGGATCTCGATCAAGTGGATTAGGCAAAATAGAACCAGGTTGAGTCTTAGGTGGATCACCTTCCCACTCCTCACGAGGAGTATGGGGATTGGAAGTGTGGTCAACTCCACCCAAAGGAGTCGAAGGTTTTTCCTCAATATCAGGATGTGCAACCATGAAGTCTTGTACGTAAGTCTCGTAAGAATCCGAAGACTCAGAGGGATCCCTCTAGCGTCCTCTAGAAATACAGTGTGAAACCTTGGTCAGCTTTAAACCAGCCAACCAACGGGACCAGTAGAGAGTAGGGCTTCGTGCCATGATATCTCCGGAGAGAGTCAAAACGTCCCCTAAAGGCAAACTATTGATCAAAAACAATAAATCAAAAGCACACACCTAGAGAAACTACAACCAAGAGCAGACAAACAAAGTGGTTAAATGAGTTCCCGACACTAGAGCTGGTATGTCTCGCCTAGGAGAGGCTTGAGACTCCCAAACTATAGCTGGAGGTAACAGAATCAGTTATAGAGACACCCAGGCTTCACTGTGTGTACAGGGTCAAGTCCACTGCACAAACACAACTGTGTTGTCCAATCCCTATCTGACTCAAGACACAAACAGCATAACCACTACAATTACCTTGTGCGATACCTAGGTAAGGCAACTATGGTAACCCCAATATAACCAATGCTCAAGGGGACAGTCGCAGGTGGGATCCATCGTATGGGAAGGGTAGCTAAGCCCGAAGCACAAGAGGACGAACCTTCAGTACCCCCAGATACAAACAAATCCTGGATATATCTCCCATGTTCAGCCGGTATCAGAGGGATATCTCCTCAACCAACCTCCCGTGACCTCATGCTTAACTCTGGATTGAGTAGAGCTTCCTGAGAACATTGATCTATACCATGGATTCCTCCACTCCCTGGTCAGACACCTAATGTTTCATCTAGTAGTCTTGGATTGTTAACTCACAATGATATATTCCAAGACTCTAAACCTATGCTAGTTGGTGTACCCTATAAATAAAATCAGTCTAATCAATTTTAAGATTAAGCATTAATTTTAATGGCTGTGATTACTCAAGGGATATGATCATGAAACTAATGATGTGTAGACTCAATAGTATGCAAAATCGTCCAATCCTAGACTCATCTATCCAATAAAACAATGTCACTAATATGCAAAATCAACCAACAATTCCGAAAAAAAGATGCAATCTTTTATCTTTTCGATGCACAAGAAGAACCTAAATGAAGGAAACCAAAACTCAATGCAATATGCAGTACATGAAAGTAAAATATTTTTGTATTTTCCCTTATAAACAAGTAGGAAAATGCAAAAAACTAGATGTATATTTTTGTATTTTTTCAATATAAATGGAATAAAAAATGCAAGCAAAATCCTACTATTCAATCACTGAAGTGTCAAGAAGATCACTAAGACAACCCAGCAGATCCTAAATAGCAAGACTCAGCCAAAGGAAAGAGCTCAAAAGGAAAAAACCAAGAGGCTAAATCCAAATATTGGTAAAAAACCAAGAAAGCGCAACCAAGAGAAACGAAGAGTTCTGGTCACAACCAAGGCATGAAACAGTCAAGAAAGAGGCCAACAAAGACTCAGGAACAACCAAAGCCAACCCAGCAACAACCAATAGCCATAAACTAACAAAAGTTGGAGTTATATGCTGCTGTCAAAGGAATACCTACGGGTACCCGCGAGCAGTAGAGAAAACAGAGGCGGGTATACGCGATCTGAGCCAAGCTAGCCCACGGGTGAGGAAAGGAAAATGGGAAAATAAAGAGTCCAAAGGCTTAGAAAAAAGCAAGTTTTCTATGGTGTATCTTAACGGCCAATCAGTGACACAGAGCTTCGATAAACAACAACTCTAATTATGGACTAATGCTCAAAACTTTTCCCAAACAAGGATGTTTTCCCCAGTGGAGTCGCCATTTCTGTATTGGAGAAAACTCACTATTGCTTGGGAATACCACAACAGACAGATGACTACTAGAAATCAACTCAATTCTCAAAACAATTCTACTATAAATGACAATGTTAAGATAATGGATAAATGCAACCAACCTCAATCCAACCGTTTGATGTAGATCCCCGTTGGAGCTTTCAATCCATGCACTTGAGGTCTGCAAATTAGTCTTGACAGCCAATATCCAACAAGTACATATAATATATAAATGACATTAACATTATCAATAACAATGGTCCATAATATCACAAGCAAACGTAACCCAATGTATAATAAACAACATTCACACCATGAATGGACGAGAATATGAGTATTTCTATTAATTAATGTGATGCACCTGCAACAATTAATTAATACGAATATGCGAAATAGAAGAAATGACAGAACTCAGAATCACTTTTATATTGATCACAGGCCACTTCGAGGGGGCAACCTCCTATGAGCAAGCTCAATACAAATAAATTCACGGTGCCTTCATAGGTCTCAACACACACTTATATACTAAGTCTAGGCGCCAATACTATGGGTCAAAACCATGGGCCACTACAAACTATGGATCAACAATACTACGGGCGACTTACAAAGCATATGCGCCAACAACAATAACACAAACTATTGATCAACAAATACTACGGGACGACTTACAAAGCATATGCGTCCAACAACAACATACTAACAAAGTAAAGACATGGGTTCCTAACATCCCCTCCCCCTTAAAAAAAGCTTTGTCCTCAAAGCTTTAGATGTGGAAATTGTTGTTGAATCTGAAGGAGTGGTTCCCATGTAGCATCCTTTGGTTGCATGCCATGCCACTGAATTAAGACCTTTGTGATAGAGCGAGAGCGAAGCTGATGCGTGCGCCAATTGAGGATGGCCTCTGGCTCCAAAAGGATGGATCCTTCATTATCCAGTTCGGGTAAAATCATTTGTCCACTGATGTTGGTGCCAAGAACTTTCTTCAGACAAGAGACATGAAAGACTGGATGAATGCGGGAAGAAGGAGGAAGTTCCAATTTATAAGCAACAAACCCAATCTTCTGAAGAATCCAATATGGCCCATAGAACTTTGGAGTGAGCTTATGACGCCCTTTGAGTTTCAAGGAGGATTGTTTGTACCGCTGGAGATGAAGAAAAACCATATCTCCGACTTGAAAAGTGCGCTCAGAACGGTGCTGATCAGCTTGTTGCTTCATGTGATTTCTTGCCATGTGAAGATTGTCCCGCAAAATGCGAAGAATCTGATTGCGCTTTCGAAGGACCTGTCAACTTCCTGAACTGGTGAACTGGTGGGGGTGTATGGAAGAAGAGCTGGAGGTTCCTGACCATAGACTGCTTCATATGGGGTCATTTTAGAGGCGGTGTGGTAAGAGGTATTGTACCACCATTCATCGAGAGGAAGCCACTTTGCCCACTGATGTTGTTGTTCCGAGGTGAAGCAACGAAGATAAGTTTCCAAGCATTTATTGATCATTTCAGTCTGACCATCTGTTTGTGGGTGATACCCTGAACTCATCTTCAGTTTGGTGCCAGTGTGGTGAAATAGTTCTATCCAAAAATGACTGGTGAAAGTCGCATCATGATCCGAGACAATGGAAGAAGGGATGCCATGAAGATGAAAGATCTAGTCCAGGATAATTTGAGTGATGGAGGAGGCTGTATAGGGATGGCTGAGAGCACAAAAATGACTATATTTGGAGAGGCGATCAACCACAACGAGAATCACTGTCTTCCCGCCAGATTTAGGGAGCCCTTCAATGAAATCCATAGAAATATCTGTCCAAATCCATGTAGGTATGGGCAAGGGTTCAAGCAATCCTGGAAGGAGTGTTGTTTCACCCTTATTGCACTAGCAGGTATCACATTCGGCCACCATCTGTTGAATTGTCCTTTTCATGCCCTGCCAAAATAAGTTACGCCGTGCTCATTCATACGTTTTGACGAACCCAGAGTGCCCTGCCAATGGAGAAGCATGGAGTTCATAGAAGATAGCCTATTGAATATCTGTGCTCTGGAGAAGCACCAGACGACCCTTGTATTGCAGAGAAGCACCATCCCAAGAGTAATGTGGTACAGCAGAAGGGTTTTTGGTCAAGCGTTGGATGATTTGAGATAAGGAAGAGTCATTGACATAACCTTGTTGAACAGATTGCAACCAATTTGGAACAGGCATAGAAATAGCTGAAAGAGAACCTTGGGCATCAAATGTGCGAGAAAGAGCATCTGCCACAATATTGTCTTTAACCTTCTTCTAAGTGATCTCATAGTCATAACCCATGAGTTTGCTAACTGATTTCTATTGTGCCGGGGAGGAGACACGCTGGTCCAAGGAATATTTCAGACTCTGGTGATTAGTCTTGATGCAGAAATGATTCCCTAATAGGTATGGGTGCCACTTCTGTACTGCATGCAAAATAGCCATCATTTCCTTCTCATAGGTAGAGGCAGCTAAATTACCTGAAAGGGCTTTGCTGGTGAACGCAATGGGGTGTTCATCTTGAAGGAGAACAACACCAAGTCCATTGTCGCAAGCATCACTTTCAATAGTGAAGGGCTTGAAAAAATCGGGCATAGCTAGCACAGGTGTAGTACACATAGCTTGTTTTAGTTTTTCAAATGCACACTGAGCAGCAGGTGTCCATGTGAAAGCATCCTTTTTCAATAGAGCAGTTAATGGAGCTGCAATCTTCCCATAATCTTTGACAAACTTGCGGTAGTAGCCAGTAAACCCCAAAAAACCACGAAGGTTCTTGAGTGTCTGAGGATGCGGCCAATTGTTCATGGCATCGATTTTGGCAGGATCCACGCGAACCCCTTGTGCTGAGATAATGTGCCCGAGATACTCAAATTCCTTCTGTCCAAAAACACATTTAGACTGCTTGGCATGGAGATGATGGTCAGAGAAAAGTTGCATGACAAGATCCAGATGCTGGAGATGTTCATCCCATGTTTTACTGTAGATGAGGATATCATCAAAGAATACCAGAATGAATTTCCACAAGTAGGGTCGAAATATTTTATTCATTAAGGCCTGGAATGTGGAAGGAGCATTAGTGAGGCCAAAGGGCATGACCAAAAACTCATAATGGCCATCATGTGTGTGGAAAGCTGTTTTAGGGATATCATCCTCATGAACCCAAATTTGATGATACCCAGAACGAAGATCCAACTTGGAGAAAAAGTGAGCCCCATGAAGCTCATCAAGAAGCTCATCAACTATAGGAATTGGAAACTTATCCTTGATGGCAAGGTGATTAAGTGCTTGGAAGTCAATGCAGAGGCGCCATGACCCATCTTTTTTGCGGACAAGAATAACTGAAGAAGAAAAGGAACTAGTGCTTGGGCGAATAATACCTTGCTTCAATAAGTCTCGAACGAGCATTTCAATCTCCATTTTTTGGTGAAATGGGTAGCGATAGGGCCTGATGTTGGGAGGAACGCTGCCAGGAAGGAGATGAATATGATGGTCTTCTGGCCTGGAAGGTGGCAATCCCACTGGTTCAGCAAAGACACCTGTATATCGATCCAGAATCTGTTGTAGATCCAAAGGAGTAGTGGAGACCGCTGATGGTTGCATCTGAATGGAATGGATCTAAGCGATGACACCATGTGAATTCTTCTTGAGGAGTTTTTCCATGTGATGTGAACTAATGATGTTGAGAGAACCTGGTTGTAATCCTATCAATGTGTGTTTTTTTTCATTGAGGGAAAACTGCATCCAAAGTTCAGCAAAATCCCATAAGATAGGGCCAAGTGTGCGTAGCCATTGAGTGCCCAAAACCACATCACATCCGCCTAAGGCAAAGGCAAACATGTCAGAGAACAGGGTATAATCTCCAATAGAGATACGCACATTTCGACACTTCCCTTTGCAAGGTAAGGTGCCCCCATTGGCAACCATGACTTCAAAGTTGGAGCAAGGATGGATAAAACAATCAGCTTGTTTGGTGATCCGAGGGTCAATGAAATTATGAGTGCTACCAGAATCAATGAGTATTATAAGAGGAAGCTTCTTGAAGTAACCCCTGACCCGCATTGTTTTGGGGGTGTTGATTCTAGCTAAAGCATGGAGAGATATCTCTGGCTGGTCATCCTGAGATGGAGGGTCAATAGGCGGTTCCTGAATGTCGACCGGAGCATCCAGTGTTTCTGGATCTTTGTCACCAATTTCAGAGGTAGAAGGAGACTCCACATCTAAGAGATAAAGCTTTTGTTGAACACATCTATTTCCCCGAGTGAATTTCTCATCACAATTATAGCAAAGCCCCTTTTCTCTGCGTGCTTGCATCTCTGTTTCAGACAAATGCTTGATAGGAGTTGGTCGAGGAGCCTGCGGTATAGGTGGTCGTTGAGAACCCATATTTCGGAAGGGAACAAAAATGGGCTTGGAGCATTGTTGGGATGCAATCTTATCTTCTTCCAACTTACCCAACCCTAGGGCTTCCATCATTGTGGTGGGACAGAACATTTTGACCTCAGAGCGGATGGCATCCTTTAGACCACTGATAAAACAACTCCGGTAAAATTCATCAGACAATCCTTCGGTGTGGTTGGCTAGGTTCTCAAATTCGGTTTGATACTCTCTCACAGTGCCAATTTGGCGAAGTTTAGTGAGGGCTCCGGTGAAGTCATCAAAAGCACTATGACCAAATCGTTGCAAAAGGAGCTGGCAAAATTTGACCATTTGGACTCTGGATGAGCCTTGATGTACCAACGGTACCATTGAAGAGCTTCCTGTTCCAAGTGAAAGGATGCCAGTGGAACTTTGTTGACATCAAAAGTATTATGCAGACTGAAATATTGTTTTGCATGATAGATCCATCCAGTTGGATCAGTACCATTGAAGCGAGGAAAATCAAGCTTCGAACCACGAAAATTGTTGGAAGAAGAGAACCCATTGTCTGATGAAGACTCGGACTGCCGTTTGTTGTTCATAGCTGAATGTTCAAGATGGAGGTCGAGAAATTTTTCATCCAGATCCTGGAGTTTGGCTTGGATGGCTACAAGTGATTCTTCCATGGTTTTTGCTCCTGCATGGGTGACAACCATAACCAGGAGTTTTTTTTTCTTTTTTCTTTTTTTTTTTTTTTTTTGACTGGGTAGGAAAACAAAAACAGAAACTGCTTCAGTAAGGGAAAATCTGGACTTGGGAAAAAATCTGAAGGGTAATTGGGGTTTGACTAGGTGTTGGACACTGTCGACTAGACAGGGAAGCAAAAATGAGGATTTCAAAAGTGGGGTGAAAGAATGGGAAAATTTGGCGGAGGGGGACAAAGAAGCAGAATTCAGAAAGGAACTCTGTGGTAAAATTTGAAGGTGATTGGGTGAAATCTGAGGAAGTTATGGCAAACCCTAAAAATAGACAAATGTGGGCTTTCAGGATTTTGGAAGGGGAATTGGGGATAGGGTCCTCAGGAATGAAATATGCAGAATGGGATGACAGGGGTTCCCCGAAAATTTCAAGGGAAACAGAGTGAAAACAAGGGAGATATGGACAAAAAACTAAATTTTATACTTATTTTTTTCAGACTGGAGCGGCTATGGCTCGGAAGGGATCTGGAACAGCGCTGAATGGATTGAAAACAGTTGGATCTGGAACGGCTTGCAAAATGGATCTGAAACGCAGTAGTGATCGACAATAGTTTGGCTGAAAGTAGATATGGACCCCAGGTATGTGCGGCTTCCTAACAGTTCAGGGGTTTCACTCGACCACCAATGCTGTCTGACGGCTTGCGTATTGGGGCAATACCCCTCACTCCACGGCTCAGGTAAAACTGATAACCGTTTTGCCACAAACAATAGCTCTTGGTTTACCTCACGGGTGGGAACTAGTCAATCAGGTAGGGGTCATTGCCCTTTTCGCTGGCAGGTCCTCTCAATGGGCCAGCTACTTCGGGGTTCCTGTGGTACTCCTCACAATGAGTTTTAAGGCTTATGCCCAAGTACTTCCCACAGTTAAGAGGATAGGGATTATTTCCAAATCCGAACCTGCAACAGATGCAAAAAAAAAATTGGCAGAAATTTCACCCAACGAGCCCAAGAAAGTGCTCTGATACCAGATGTGATGCACCTGCAACAATTAATTAATATGAATATGCGAAATAGCAGAAATGAGAGAACTCAGAATCACTTTTATATTGATCACAGGCCACTTTGAGGGGGCAACCTCCTATGAGAAAGCTCAATACAAATAAATTCACGGTGCCTTCATAGGTCTCAACACACACTTATATACTAAGTCTAGGCGCCAATACTATGGGTCAAAACCATGGGCCACTACAAACTATGGATCAACAATACTACGGGCGACTTACAAAGCATATGCGCCAACAACAATAAAACAAACTATTGATCAACAAATACTACGGGATGACTTACAAAGCATATGCGTCTAACAACAACATACTAACAAAGTAAAGACATGGGTTCCTAACAATTAACAAGAAGAAGTACAAAGTGATACGACCTCTTGCCGGCAACCAATATGAACCAAGATCTAGATCAATCCACTTGTGCCTCCACCACTTCAATCCTCCATGAATGGAAAACTCAAACTAGATAGGAGTTTGGAAGGTGAACATAAAGGGTTCACAACTACAAGGATCAATGAGTGTAGACTCAAGATAGGGCAAAAATCCACTAGAGTTCTCTTGCTATTCTCCTCTTCCTCCCGTCCATAAGCCATATGTGCTCAATATATAGTCCTCTCAAAGGTAGGTGAAAGGACACATCGAGGCGTTACTCAGGCAGATGGAGAGCCAAAGGTCACCCAATGACTGCTTTCTGGGAGTAAAAAGTAATAAATTAGTGGTTTTTACCATTTTACTTGATACCCGCGGGCTATAGTGATGCAACTCGTGGGTACGCATGCTATAATGACACAACATACGGGTAGGAATAAAAATAGGGCAAAATAGTATCTCTAAAGGATATAAGTGGATCTGAGTCACTGAAATGGATCCTATAGGCCAAATAATGCTGATTCTCATAGGGTGGAAGATTACAGTGTAACAGTTTTATGCCCCCGACAGGTATCTAGAATGTGTCCCTAAAGGCCTTTTGGATGCGAGACAGAATGAGCCATAGAATGACGATCGTGGATCCGATCGGAAAACCGTTGAATCCGTTGGATTCAGGATGTCGGGATAGTGCTAAGGGTGCCCCTCTCCTCCATTCCCCTGGCCCGGGCATCACCTTGTGGGTCCATTTTGGAAACTAGGTTTTACTGAGTAAGGGAGTGTGCAATTTTTGCACACAGGGGTCAACTTTGGAAAATCCTCCACCGGGAACTTATGGATAGCGTTCCAAGATGCAACCTCCCTAGACACACTTGCAGGACTCCCCAGAACCCGGTTTTGTTGCACGGTTGGAATTCTATACCCTCGGTAGTTATCCAGCAGGTGTCCCTGAAGGCCTTTTGGATGCGAGACCGAACAAGCCATAAAATGACCACTGTGGCTCCGATCACCAAACCATCGACTAAGTTGGATTCATGACGTCAGGATAATTCTATGGGTGCCTCTCTCCTCTAGTCACATGGCCCTGGTGTCACCATGTAGGTCCATCTTGGAAACTAGGGTTTTGCTCCATACAGGAGTGTGCAATTTTTGCACACGGGCGTTAACTTTGGAAAATCGTCCACCAGGAACTTGTGGCTAGTGTTCCCAGCCGGAACCTGCCTAGACACACTTGCAGGACTCCCTAGAACCCGGTTTTGTTGCATGGTTGGAGTTCTATGCCCCCGATAGGTATTCAGTAGGTGTCCTTGAAGGCCCTTTGGATGCGAGACGGAACGAGCCATAGAATGACGACCGTGGCTTCGATAGACAAACTGTCGACCTTGATGGATTCAGTACGTCTGGAGAGTGCTAGGGGTGCCCCTCTCCTACAGTCTCATGGCCCTGGTGTCACCTTGTAGGTCTATATTGGAAACTAGGGTTTTGTTTAGTAAGGGAGTGTGCAATTCTTGCACATGGGGGTCAAATTTGCAAAATTGTCAAGAGGGTGATTACGATGAAGATGTTGATGATGATGGTGATGGTGATGAGGATGATGATGATGATGATGAAGAACATGTGATGATGGAGATGTTGATGAGGAACCTAGAGATGACAATGATAATGAAGATGTTGATGATGATGAAGACGTTGATGGTGATGGTGATAGCGATGAAGATGATGATGATGAAGAAGATGATGAAGAAGATGATGATGATGGAGATGTTGATGAGGAGCCTAGAGATGACAATGATGATGAAGATGGTGATGATGATGAAGATGGTGATGATGATGAAGACATTGATGATGATGGTGATGGTGATGAATATGATGGAGATGTTGATGAGGAATGTAGAGATGACAATGATGATGAAGATGGTGATGATGATGAAGATGTTGATGATGATGAAGACATTGATTATGATGGTGATGGTGATGGTGATGGTGATGAAGATGATGAAGAAGATGATGATGATGAAGAAGATGATGATGATGGAGATGTTGATGAGGAACCTAGAGATGATTCCGATGGTGAATATGGTGATGATGATGGTGATGATGATGAATATGTTGATGATGATGATTATGGTGATGATGATGATGAAGAAGAAGATGATGATGATGGAGATGTTGATGCGGAACCTAGAGATGACAATGATGGGGAAGATGTTGATGATGAATCTGGCCATGGTGATGATGATGAAGACATTGATGATGATGGTGATGGTGATGAAGATGATGATGAAGAAGATGATGATGATGGAGATGTTGACAAGGAAACTAGAGATGACAATGATGATGAAGATGGTGATGATGATGAGGTAGGTCTAAAGCATCCCTCAAGGAAATTTCCAACCATTAGGTGACAATGATGAACATGTTAGTGCTACTTAATTAGATGATGAAGTAGCTTAAGAAAATATGGAAGTTGGTGCATCACATGAACCACATACATATTCTCTAGAACCGATTCAAAATGACACTATTGAATTGAATATGATTTAAGGTTGTCAAGTGGCAAGAAGCCTCAATGAAAAAATGACATTGCAAAGCTAAAAACCCTAGCATGAATGGTTATCATAAGCCATGATGAATATGAATATGAATATTGTTACTAACAGTAATGAAAAAATCCTTAACATGCCCTCGTTGCCAACATATTTGAACAACAATAAAATTATCCATTATTATGTGGATGAAGGTAATGAAGAACCAAATCAAGAAGCCAATGAAGAATAATAGCTCCCAAATGATCCTCATATTTATCCAAGTTCTAGATTAGTTTCCGAGGGTTAGATTAGTGTTTCTAGGGCTTGTTTAGGTTTCTAGGACTCGATTAGGTTTATAGTATTCTAGCTTAGTTTTCTAGTGTTAAATTAGTGTTTCTAGGGTTAGTTTAGCTTTCTAGGCTTTCTAGGGGTAGATTATATTTGTAGGGTTATATTAGTGCTTCTAGGGTTAATCATGCATGAATAAACAATCACATCGCTATAAATCATAACTTAATCATAACTCATACATCAAATAAACGATATAAGATAACGATATTAAATTCCTATCTAACATCAATAACAATAATCATGCATGAATAAACAATCACATGGCTATAAATCATAACTTAATCATAAATCAAACATCAAATAAACGATATAAGATAACGATATCAGATAAACTATCTAACATCAATAACATTAGACATGCATGAATAAACAATCACATCATTACTATACTATGTGCCTGCATCAATTAGGCCTTCTGGATCCTCGGTTTTTTATTGTCTCAAACAACCTCTCGTGCTCTGCATGAGGTGGTAAATAGCATACCTTCTTTGATGACTTCGTTGACATTGTTTGTAATTGGATGTTTGTACCAATGATCAAGTGCATAAAGTGATACACCCACGACGTTGGTCTATAATCCGTGTATGTGTATCCATTTCTCTTTGGTCCCTTTCCATCCACTGTAAGATATTCCCCCTGAACAACCATCGAGCTAGTCGGAAAGGTAATTCCTTCACTATCTATTAATGATGCGAGGAGGGTTTGCTTCCCCTGGATGCATCGTTCCAAACAATAATTTGTCCCGTTTGCACTGTCTATCGGGGTGACAACTGTGTAGATGTGTCTTGCAAAAATGCATTTAACGATTATATTCCAACAAGTAGTGGTTTGATAACTTGGATAATTACATATAAACAAGGAGGGAACCAAGATATGCATGCAGAAATGTTTACCTGGCTATACAAGATCAGATATATGATCATATTCATTCAAAATAGAGGATTGGCCTTCCTCTAACTGGATTGTTTCAACAACTGCACGTGGGTCCACCGCAAGTGATACATGATCCCATTCATCAACCCAATCCATTGATTCGCACTCATCCCACTCACAACTACTTCAAGACCCACAAAAGAAAGCAAGTTTTCACGTCCATATTTCAAATAAGGGGTTGTTTGAGCTTCGAACCGAATGAAATCCATGAGTGCCTTGCATAGTACTACAACTATAAGAATGTGATCGATCTATATCAATGACATGCCATAAATTTCTGACAACATGTCTTCTACCTGTTGGTATGTGTTGCTTCGTCGTTCGATCTGACATTTTTTCAGAGCACCATTCAACTAGGTATTTTGCATCCCAAATATGAGGGTCTCTCATGCACCTCATCTCCTCCCTTCGTAGGGAAGTTTTGAGACATGCTCCAACCCCGTCGTGCTCTCCCTTTCCATGCTCGGTCTCAAAATAGTTCCATACATGTAGCACATTATAAGTCTTGTGCAAAATACTCAATCACTGGAATACACGTGCATTTTTGAACTGGCCTGCACAACCATCTGTGTTGGAATAATTAAGTCTTCCTACCATTCATTTATTTACATAAGATGCATTAATTAATCATTTATTGGTTAATTCTATGTAATAAACTAGGACATTTCCATTGTGTGGACCATAAGGCAACATGGGAGGCTCAAATACGTCCAAGGTGTGGACCACAAGCCACCTAGGCCACTTGCGTGCCATCCTAAAAGATTTTGGAAAATATTTGAGGAGGAAAGGCGCATTTCTGGATTATTACTGCTTTTCACTATTGGGGAAAATCTAGTCTACCTAAGAAACTGTTTTTTACACCCAAGAATTTCCTTAATGTATTTTCAGCCAAATTTCGTATTTGGCATTGTTTTTGTCCATAATTTACCTTCATATCACAATTTAGGCAATTTGTGAGCTTTTCGGTGGAATTGGAAAGTCAACTTGCCATCTACGAGGGGTGGGCATTTTTAGCAAGTCTGATGAAGAGATGATTCTTTTGGCATATTTAGCCATTCGAATTACTGATGTAATGTTATTTAACAACAACCTATTACTTTCATATGGTTGGATGATGTATTTTATTCATGAGAAGTTAATATAGAAATCTACTCTTGTGCATAATTTTTGTGTCTTTGACTAGTTGTGTGAGATTCTTCATATGAGAGAGTGTAATTTCTTGAATAGTTCTTGGATGTGATCTAATTTTCACATTGTATCAGAGCCATCAAGATATTCCTTTCATATTTGATTGTCTTGCAGGATCCAACCATTCTGAGGAAGGGCTCATTGATCAATTCACCTGGCGAATTCTATTCTCTACAGGGCACATTTTGGCATCTAGAAGTGTTCTAAAATCACTTCATAAGTTATGTCAGTTGCAGCAATGGATCATACACAGCAGATTATCCTTACTCCCTTAAACTACTTTTATTGGAAGGCACAGATGGAGATTCTACTAAGGAGCAAAGGGCTCTACCAGGTGACCATAGCAACTGAAGTTGAGCCAACCTCAGCAGTAGAGAAATCTAAATGACATAATTGAAGGGATGAAGCCTATGGGATGTATGTATCACTACATCCAAAGAGCTTCTTTTTCATCTTGATGGCCTCACTTCACCCAATGAAGTATGGATGAAACTTCAAGAATTGTTTGGGAAAACTGATGAATTGAGACGCCACCAATTGGATAACGAGCTAGTCTCTTTGAGTCCACAAAATTTTGATAATCTACATGACTTCTTCTCCAAATTTAAATCTCTTGTATTGCAGTTGAAGCAATGTGGTATTGACCAAAAGGATGAAAAATTAGTTTTGGCCATTCTCTCCAAGCTTGGCCACGACTATTCAATCTTTGTCTCAACCTTCCATTCCACCCAGAAAGCAATTAAAAATTGGAAGAGCCCGACACTTTCAGAATTCATGGAGTCTTTGACACAAGAAAAAGACAAATTGGTCTTGATGGGAGCCATTAATAATCCATCCAAATACCACTGTCTGAATGTTGGAGATTCAAAGGGTTTGGAAAGGCAATTTCAAGAAGCCCACCAGTGAGAGGAAAGACAAGAAGCCCACCAGTGAGAGGAAAGACAAGCAGAATTTTAATGGAGAGTCATCAAACTTCAAGAAGAATCCAAATAAGAAGAATAAGAGAACCAAGTGCAATTATTGCAGCAAAGGCTTTCATCCTGAAAGCTCTTGCATGAAGAAAACCATTGACCAATTGACTCAACTCTTGGAGAAAGCCAATATTCCTCTTCCAGAGAGTGCAAGGAGGAAGGATAGAGGACAAAATTCTGATGATAAAGAGAGAGTTCATGCATTGATGGCCATCACATCCAAATATTTATCATTCATCATTGATTCTGGAGCTTCAAGACACATGGTGTCTGCAAGTAAGTATTTTACTTTACTTGACTCTTCTAGTGGTCCAAATATTGTATTGGGAGATAATTCTGAAACTTCTACCAAATGAAAAGGTAGCATAGATCATTAGAGAGATTTTGAGGTCAAAAAAGGGCCTCCTAAGAGATGTACTACAAAAATATGAGATATATTAAAATATTATGAATTGGGGGTTTTATGGGGTAGGTATATATGACAAGTCACCTCCCACACTATTTTCTATGCACAATATAAATAACCATGGTTGAGTTACTTTTCAAAATTCACTAGAAATAAAATTAATAAAATAAGTCTACATTGATGTGACTAAGATTCATTGTAAATTCCCAAAAATATATTGTCCTTTAACATTTTATTTGTCTTGAACTTGCAAATGAAATTAAATAATAAAAAACATTTTTAAGAGTTTTTTTTTAAATTTTATGTTGACTTTTTATATTTAATACTCTTCTCATGAATTTAATAATGTAATTTAATTGAGAATTTATTTACATGTAAAATGTCAATAATATTATTATAATCCACATTGCATTATTATTATTATTATTATTTTTTATTAAATCTATTATTATTCTTTATTAGTTTGACATTATGTTATTAAATAGAATGGAGTGAATATATAATTTAAAATTAAAAACATAAAAATGATAATATATTATTTTATAAAAAAATGTGAAAGGACTTTCTTTATGAATTAAGAGTACTTCACTTGAAAATGACAATAATATTATTTTATGTGAAAGTGTGAAAAGACATTCATTATGAGTACTTTACTTGAAAATGACAATAATATTATTTTATGAAAAGACTATCATTATGAGTACTTTACTTTGTGACTTAAAAGTACTTACACCACTACCTTGGTTAACTATGTGTTTTCATCCACCATAGAAAATTTGACAAATAAGCATTCTTAACTCATGCAATGCCACCTCACCAAGGGGGATGATGTCATCTACTAGAATGTGATTGGTTGTATTTTATAGTACATTTTCTTTGTTTTGAGGCCCTTTTTTGACCTCAAAATTTATCTAATGCTCGAGCTTGGGTCATTTAATAATGTTGTATATGTACCTGAACTTGCTAAAAACCTACTAGTAGTTTATTAGATGACCCATACAGGGCTTCCCAAAAGAGTAACCTTTACCCCCAATGATGTTGAAATATCATAAATTTCAACAGGAAAAACTATTGCATTTCAAACTATTGATCACTGTTCTAGAATTTACAGGTTTTCTCATTTTGTGCCAAACCCCTCACCTTCTACTCTGTTAACCTGTTCCAATGAGTCCAGCAAACTATCGCATGAAATATTTGGCCACCTTAATTACAAATACCTTTCCCAATTTCATGAGAAAGAGATGGTTATAGGGCTTCCCAATATCAAATTTCCCAAAGGTGTCTATCAATCTTAAATCCAAGGAAAACACCCTGAGCATAAGTATGGGAGATCCACCACTGAGAGAACCACTGCACCATTGGAACTTATACACACTGACATATTAGGTCCATTCCCTCATGAGTCCTTGAATCAAGAAAAATACATTCTCACATTCATAGATGATTTCAACAGGTATTGTTGGATTTATTTCATCAAGCTAAAGTCATAAGTTTTTGGGTTGTTCCAGCTATTCAAAGCCTCAATTGAGAACCAGTCTGGTAGGCATATAAAAGTGTTAATATCTGATAATGGTGTTGAGTACGTGAAATCAGAGTTTCAGCAATTTTTTGCTTCTTCAGGCATACAGATGCAACATACAGTTCCATATACACCTCAGCAAAATGGGGTTGCTGAGAGGAAAAATAGATCTCTTAAGGAGATGGCCACATGCATGCTTGAGGCAAAAGCTTTGTCTCCTAAGCTATGGGTCGAGGCAATAAATTGTGCCACATATATTCAGAATAGAGTTCCACATAAACCACTCAAAGGTGTCACTCCCTTTGAATCTTGGACAGGGCACAAACCTAACATCTCTCATTTCGGGATTTTTGGCTCAAAGGCTTGGGCTAGGATTCCACTTGAGAAGAGGAGTGCTATTCAACCCCAAATCCAACCATGTTTATTTGTTGGATATTCAAAGGACTCCAAAGGTTATAATTTTATGAACATGACCACTCATAAAGCATTCATCGAAAGAAGTGTGCAGTTTGAGGAAGAGCCCTCTTAGAGCGCTGAAATTGGAGAACCATCTTCACCACTATCTGAAGAAGAAGTAAGTGATGTTCTTGATGTTTTTTATTCTGATATTTCTGATGATGAGGATAATTTTATTGAAGATTCTAACTCACCTACAAGGCCATAAGTGGGCTACAAAAACTTTGTACACAGTAGGTGAACTAGCTGGAAACCCTCAGGACCAAAGAAGGACTAGATCATAGTTTGAGACTGCTCTCAGTGTGAATGACCCTTATCTTTATGAGAAATGCTATATGATGATAGATTCTGATCCAAAAACATATGAATAAGCCTCACATGACCCAATATGGAATATTTCTATGGATGAGGAGTTTCAGTCATTGCAGAAGAATGAAACTTGGGAGCTAGTCAAGCTCCCCGCAGGCAGAAAGTTGGTAAGATGCAAGTGAATTTATAAGACCAAATGTGCAGCGGATGGTATAACCATTAAATACAAAGAAAGTCTGGTAGAAAAGGGGTTTTCTCAGGTCCAAGGACTTGATTATAATTAAACATTTGCACCGGTGGCTCAGAGAGACTCCATTAGACTAGTTTTGGTAGTGGCAACTTCCAAGTAATGGGAAGTACATCACATGGATGTGAAAAGTGCTTTCCTCCATGGGGATCTTGAAGAATAAATATATATGTAGCAGCCATAGGGGTACACATCAGATCCAAACCTTGTTTTTAGGTTGAAAAAATATTTGTATGGACTCAAGCAAGCCCCTAGGGCTTTATATGCAAAGATGGACAGTTTCCTGCTGTCACAATCTTATGTTCCGTGTAAATCTGACCCAAATGTCTATATGAAGCTTGGTGATGATTTTACAATGTTAATAGTGTTGTATGTTGATGATTTTCTGATTGCAGGTGATAGAACTGAACAAATAGAATCATTGAAGACCGCAATGCACCAAGCATTCTCCATGAGTGACTTGGGAATTCTTAAGCAATTTTTGGGGCTTGAGATTTCTCAAACAAAAGAAGGAACCAAGGTATGTCAGTCAAGATATGCTTCTGATCTGTTAAATAAGTTTAATATGGCTGATTGAAAGCCTTCTAAGACTCCATTCCTTTCTGGAGTTAGACTAGAAGAAGCAAAATCTACATCATTGTTTGACAACACTTTATATAGACAGTTGATTGGCAGCTTGCTCTACTTGACAAACACTCAACCTGATCTTGCATATTCTATGAGTGTGGCATGAAGATACATGGATCAGCCACATGAGCTACATTGGAGGGATGCAAAAAGAATCCTACACTATGTGCAGGGCACAAAGACCGATGGTATTCACTATGCTGCAGGTTCGAGTCTAGATCTCTTGGGTTTCACTAATTCATATTGGGCTGGTGACAGAGTTGACAAGAAATCCACATCAGGATTTGTATTCATGCTTGGAGGTGGCCCTGTTTGCTGGTACAACAAGAAACTAAATTCCATAGAATTATCTTCAGTAGAGGCAGAGTACAGAGGAGGAGTGAATGCTGCTACATAGTGTGTATGGTTGCAGGGTATTTTATCAAAATTTGAGATTTCTTTCAATACTCCCACTGTCATCTTTTGTGACAACCAGAGTGCTATTAGAGTTTCATGTGATCTAGTACAGAGGTAGAGGACCAAGCACATTGATATTCATATGCACTACATCATAGGGCTATTGCATGACCAAATCATAGATTTGCAGTATTTCCCCACAGGTGAGCAAACTGCAAATATCTTCACCAAGGCTTTCATAGAGAAGACATTTAGCTATCTTAGATCACTGCTTGGGATGGTTGAACATGTGGTGGAGTGAAGGGTTAATCAACAACCTTTCAATTTTGACATATCCATGTTTTGAGGGGAGGTTTTTCCCATGAGGTTTTCCTTCTATTCCTTGTTTTTGTGGACCAACAGTATTGTAAGGGGTGACCAAGTCTTGTTACTGGGCCCTTAGTATTTCATTTTATGATATATAGATCATTTAAGTCATACTTATGAGGTGGTGTTGGAATAATTAAGTCTTCCTACCATTCATTTATTTACATAAGATGCATTAATTAATCATTTATTGGTTAATTCTATGTAATAAACTAGGAAATTGCCATTGTGTGGACAACAAGGAAACATGGGAGGCTCAAATACATCCAAGGTGTGGACCACAAGCCAACTAGGCCACTTGTGTGCCATCCTAAAATATTCTGGATAATATTTGAGGACGAAAGGTGCATTTCTAGATTACTACTACTTTTTACTGCTTTTTCCCCAATAGGGAAAAGCTAGTCTACCTAGGAAACTGTTTTTTACACCCAAGACTTTCCTTAATGTATTTTCCACCCAAATTTCGTATTTGGCATTTTTTTTGTCCATACTTCACCTTCATATCATAGTTAGGCAATTCATGAGCTTTTGGGCAGATTTGGAAAGTCAACTTGCCACCTAGGGGGGATGGGCATTTTTAGCAAGTCTGATGAAGAGATGATTCTTTTGGAATCTTAGCCATTCTAATTACTGATGTAATTTTATTTAACCACATCCTATTACTTTCATATAGTTGGATGATGTATTTTATTCATGAGAAGTTAATACATAAATCTACTCTTATGCATAATTTTTGTGTCTTTGACTAGTTGTGTGAGATTTCTCATATGAGAGAGTGTAATTTCTTGAATAGTTCTTGGATGTGATCTTATTTTCACAATAGGACCATATCCAATGCTGATCCATCTGTATACCTCTCTCCTTCAGCTGATCATAGAAAAGTTTGAAGCAATGCTTCACATAATGCAGGTCATGGCACTTCTCATCACTGATGTAGAAGTTGGTCTCTTTCAATATTATCCTCATGTTGTTGCTTCTCTCTAGCATGTTCCTATACGTGCTATGGACCATTATGCTAACTTGGTCTGAATGGTAGTATTGACTTTGAATCTCATTCTATGGCCGTAGGGTGTAGTTTTCAGCCAAGTCCACAACCGACAATATTGTTCCATTGGGGAAGGTGTCCCTGCACTATCTGTACTGTTCATCCTGCCATTGTGCTACATGGACATGCCGTACATATTGATCATTCTTTTGGTAGAATTCGTTCATGAAATTGCAAATTTGTACCCGGTGCCACAAAACCAAGGGCATTAATACAATGTGACATTTTCAATATGAATATATATGTACAAATTCAACATGTACACTATGAAAGTATGCAAACTTAGATTACCTGTGACTTCACCAATGCAATTTTTTTACTTTCCTTCAAACTATCTACTTGATATGTTATGTACTGGAAGTTCTGCATTTCTACTGACATCCTCCCAAATTCATGCTCCGTGGTTGCATGGATGCAACGGCTCAATAATGCAAATCCACTGCAACTGGAACATGTCCCATATAAACATGATATTTTATAATTTTTTTTCCTTCAGGTCTTGGACACATTATGTTATGTATAAATTCTCTAGATGCATTCGGTAGTTGTAACGATGGGAAATCCTTCACAATGTTAGTATGCAAATCAAAAAATATATGTCTATATGTATCATAATAGTACTCAAATTCTACATGGTATCTACAACAACATGTATTGCGATCAATGCAAATTCTAACATACCAGGGTTTGCATTTTCAAAAAACCTTTGGCCCAAGTTCAATTGTGTGTGCTCAATCTTAAACCTCTCATAGAGATATGTTTGTGTTGTGTCAAGGAAGTGCTTGACATGGGGTTCACCACCCCTAAAACCTTTTCTCAACTTTAAAACATCTCTTTGATTCGATGAAGGTCTAGTGTTATCATGCCAAAGCTTTTGCACTAGTTCTTTAACAACATAGACGAGCTTCATGTATGAACAAGGTAACCTACCAACAAAGGCCCAATAATATTTTTGGCTTGGGGTCTCAAGTTTTTCTCTAATGGCAGAATACTTTTGAAGAGTCTTTCTCTCTACTTTAAATATTTTGCATGTGTGTGATAGTAGGCGACGTTGCCTTGTGGATTTGTCTACAATCGAATCCGGCAGTACACGATGGGCTGTATTAAAATCTTTTGTATGAGAAGTTTTTCCGATCAAATTAAATGCAGATTGTAGATTTCTAACAACATGATTGTTGGCCTCTAAACATCTAACTACCTTTATGCACAAAATTCTCCTAACATGAGCTAGACAATGTGATTTTAACAAAGCAAGAAACAATTGACATTTTGCTGCATCGACTTTGGATTCAAAAAATTCTTTGATTATCTTTCTACAATGGAAATCAATAGTGCATTTGGGCATCTTACCTTCAAGTCCTAAAAATGAACTTTCATCCACATGAATACGTCTGGGAGTTCTTCCTCGTCCACTTGATAGTCGAGGCAAGGGAGTCGACAAGGAAGTACGAGTCTCGTCAATGGTTTTTTATGGCCCTTCGTTCACAAATTGGTCCTGTAAGGGAGTGTGTTCGCCATGTGTGTGCTCTTCTTCGAGAGGTTTCCAATGAAGAACTTGTTCAACATCCATCCCTTCATACTCTACATCAGAAAATATTTGATTGAATTCAACCACTTCGTCATTGCTTGTTGATGGATCTAAGGCACTAACATTTTGATTTCTACGGTTTTCCATGTACAACCTGGCATTTTCTCTTGTCTCATGGGCCTTTTCAGGGGGAAGTTCCTTCCTTCTAGCCTTTCTTTTATTATTATGTCTGTTGCCCATATTCAATGCATTTAAAAAAATATATATATATATAACCCCTACAAGAATGAACAACAAATAAGATATTAAAACTCAATGTGCATGATTATTAAAGCTCGATGTAGCAATTGATTATGTACACCAACATCTAGTGAGAATGTTTTCATATAATCTTAAAAGCTATTGGGAATTCCCTACATATAACTACAACAACACCTCTAGGAACTCAGTAGGATGGTATTGGATGGTGGTATGGGATGTTAGTAGGAGAAAATTCCCTACAAGGGAGAAGCTCCTACTCACTTCATTTTGATGTTATGGATGAGGGAAAATAGCCCCAAAAGACTAAGACTTTTCAATTCTTTAGGTGTTTGTGTGAGTTATTGTAGTGAAACCATGAGGAATTCTACAAATGTTTGTCTACTAGATGTAGGAATGTGATTATGAAATGTTATTGGTGGTGATGCAAGTAATTTTTTTTTATTATCGTCATGAAATGTTGAAAGCATTGCTTGGTGCATGTTGTAGTTTTTTTTGGTAAGATGTTTTTATTGTCTATGTTGAAGATTAAGAAGACTAAAATAGATCTATCATACAATTCATGAGGAAAAACCAAAATAGATGCCATTCAAACAAGTGAATGAAGACTAAAATACATTTAACAAGATAAAATTGTTACCATAAATCAAGGATTATGATTGTTGTTTGCTTCAAATGTAAAATGCTCTTTTGATGTGTCCACTATATGTAAGAAGAGTTCATGTGTGTCCAAGTAGCATGAGAATTCAATTCAAGGAGCCAAATAGAGTCCAACTGTTTTGTATTCACTCAATTGATCCAAATAGAGCCCAAGAGGTGTGTATTCAATCCAAAGAGCGAAATAGAGCCCCAAATGTTGTGTATTCTATCCAAATGGTCAAGGAAGCACCAAATGGTGTATGAATTCAATCTAAAATGTAAATGCTTGACGGACTGTGCGTGAAACCAGTGAACAAAATGCGATGAATGAGGGAAAAAATGTGATAGAAGAGCGCGGGTGATTTTCTAAATTTTATGTTCAACAGGAATGCGCACGCACTAGGAGCGCATGCGCATTGCTAGCACGTGTGTGTCCCTAATGAACGTTGTATAGTTTGGTGTAACGTTCACTACATTTATTACCCAACAAATCTAAATGCGTCAATTTAT